>JADMNL010000029.1:65990000-67210833 GCA_016271365.2 Neoceratodus forsteri
CATTTCACCTCCCCGGAGAGGAGAGCTGCTTGTTGGTTGCTCCATCCAGCTCTGTCCCCCCCCCCATGCTGACCTCCGATGACCCAGGCTCGCTCCTGAACCGGGGTCGCAGGCATGCAGCAAAGTGAGATGTCCAGCGCCTCTGCCCTCTGCACCACCGGGCCAGCAATTTTTTATATTTTCACTCAAATTCACAACATTTCCATTTGTTCACACCCCCTCCTGAACAGTACAGCTGTCATTCTTCATATCCTGCCCGAAATGTGTTTTTGCACCTGTTGCACAGAATGGTGCAGTCATTGTGCAAAATCACCTTCCGGGACCAATGAAAGAAAGGACCATGGCAATCTTTATGAAGTTGGGTCCCAAAAAAGCCATGTTGAAAATCTGGTGAAAAAACTCCCAAAAATGACAGAGTTACATGTGGATGTTGAAATTTTTCTACGCAAGCGCAAAACATAAAAACGCACTGAATTTAGGTGGAATACCAGATTTCCGGGCGTGCTACCAAAATTCTGAATCTGTTATTCTGCCAGGAATACAGTACCCCTTAATTTCTTAAATTCTACTCCTGCTTTGGAAAGGGATTCTTATGCTAAGATAAGGTTTCAGACTTGACAATACTTAAACACACTATCAAGTTTCACATGTATTGGTCTGTGTTTCCCTTCCATGACTGCTTATTACAGACAGTATTTAAATTGGAAGGGGGGAGGCTTGCACTCTCACAACCCACCCACATGCAAGCGCATGTAGTTAGGTCAGAATTAAAAGGTGAGGCTGCACACAGCATTAGATGGTCATAAATGCAGGGTTATGATGCTACTGCCAAGCCCCAGCTGTAGTAAGGAGTTTGTGCAAAAGACTGTTCATGTTTTAATAAAGTTATTTAAAATAATTAACAAGAATAAAAAGTGAAATCCATGAAAAGATAAGTTGACTTAGTCCTAGCATGAAATTCCCTCATTAAACGGACTTCCAGCTTCCTGCAAAACACTGACAGTTGGTACTGGCAGGACTTAGATTTCCAGTATCCCCGTACATTCAAATGTCTGCACGTTCCAATCTTTATAAATAAAAGTCATTCTAATCAACACAGGCTCTTTACATTCATATTTTCAGAATATTAAATTGGGACACCATTTACATAATTGCTAATAAATATGTTCTTTACTGGACATCAATATGATAAACCTACATGTAACCCAGGGCCGGTATGCCGTTTGAATCTGACAGCAATACCAGGTGGGCTGGGTTCGGGGAGGAATAGGTCACTCGACACAAAGGCTAGATTTGGCTACTCTGCATAGGGGTACCCAAGTAATTCCAAACACAGGAAGCAATAACTGTAATGTCCAATACCAGAAGTGGGATTCTAAAGTGTGGCTTTTTATTCACATCCAAAACAGAATAAACAAAGCACAGATGGACCCCCATGGGGCTACACTCCTGGTAATGCAGATTAAAAAAGAGACTAGAATACTTCCTCAAAACTTTAGCCCTCAGGCTCCGAACCCACTGGGCACACAGCCCGGATCTGCACGCTGCTTTGGGTTACACAGCCTGAACTTGTACACTGTTCTGGGTTTTCCCTGGCTCGGCTCCCATGCCAGCCACTTGGACACCTTCCATACTTCATGGAAACATTTTCTGGTGGCTCCCTAAACCACCTAAGAGCACCTCAGCTCCATCGGGGCATCTTCCTTTCAATCCCACGTCTGGGTGCTTTCCTCAGGCACTGGCCAAGTACCTGACAGAAAGCAAAAGGTGTCTCAGAGCAAATCCGTAGAGGTGAATTTGGTCACTACTGATGGGGAGGTCTCCCACCTCTCACTCCCACAATTCATACCCGGCCATTTCTCTGGACAGCAAACACCTCATCCTTTAGCACTTTGCTGCGTAGATTCTTGCTAAATGTATTTCACATTCCATCTACTTGCATTGCTTCCCATTTATACTGGACTTGAACATACTTATATGTGGCTTTGTCCATTACTCTAGACCCCCCACTGAGTTAAGCAGTCCAATCCCCACATCTTCCAACTGTACTTGGCTGTCTTTTCCTGATCCCACAGTAAATATCCCTTTAGTTTCCTTCTGTTCAGGTTAAAAACACTTGGCCCTTTTTCAGAACAAACTCACCCTTTGGTTGCAGGTGCCCCACAGGCATTTCCTCCACAAGGAATTTCTCTCTCAAAGCTTCTGGTGCCTCAGGACAATTTGAACAGGCAGCTTCTTTTCCTTAACTGGACCCAGGGAGGTTTGCCCCTGGAAAACAGGCAAACACCTTCCCCCCATCCCCTCAGGGATGGGGCTACTGAACCATTGAAAGCAGTCTCCACCACTTCAATTACCAGTTCCTGTGTTCCTCTTCAGGTGGAAACACACACCTTACCAAAAGTAGCTCTTTATTTATTTTTTGTTAACCGGGTAGGTGCACTAGCCATAAAATGACTATTTTCAGGCATGACCCAGGAGAGTACAACAAAAGGAGAACAGCTGAACAACAGCGACACGGGTACAATAATACAAATAGAGAAACAGTACAGCAGTGCTACAAAAATACAATGGGTAGAAACAACAAAAAATAATGGCAAGCATTATACAGATAATGGCAGTAAGATATATAATAAGTGCAGAAACCATGGACCTGACCTGTGGAGTGAAAGGGTTAATAAGATAGTAAGGTTATATATAGAGAAAAGTGAGGAATGTTCAAACATAACAAGAAAGACTGACATAAGGAAGGTCAGGGGTGGTAATTGGCAAAACAGCAGTGGATGGTCAGCAACAAGGTTTGAAAAGGAAGAGAGCTAGTAGTCAGGAAGTTATTTACAAAAAGAAGGAAAAATATGGGGAGGGGAAGAGGAGACAGTCTTGGAGCTGGATTAGAGCAGGGGTGACATTACTGGTAAGTCTCAGGAGCTTCAGGTTGGGTCAAAGCATGTACAAGCATCAGCTAAGGATAGATAACGATGATATTCACTTTTAAATCCAAAGTGAGACTGAGACAGCCGGAGGTTGAGTGGAAGAGCATTCCATAGCCTGGGAGCAAAGAATTGGAAGGCCCCTGTACCTTTAGTCGTCCGACATCTCGGAACATAAAGCAAGGATTTGTCAGCTGATCGCAGGCCATGGGAGGATGGTTGAGGGCCCAGCTGGCGGCGTTGCTGGTATGGGTTTTTTTCCTGGACAATCAAGTCCATTAATGATCCAAGATAGTATTGTCTACTGGCAGAGGGCGAGAGCCAATTCAGATCCTTATAAAGAAGGCTCTTACACAGAGCTTAAAGCTCCGAGAGCCTGCACACACACTGCTGCACTACAGTCTCTCTCCAAGACTGCACACAGACTGAATGACTTCAAATTCCTCAACGATCTACTCTAACCTCCAACTGCAACATTCCAATGTGGCCTATGCAGCTGCAACAGTTCTAAAATGATGTCATCCCTCAGTCTCAGCTGAGACTGAGAACAGAGTGAGACAGTGTGAAATCCATTTAACTGGAGTTTCACAAGCTGCCTTCCCTGCCTACCACTAGGTCTTACTGAGATTCTAGTAACCCTGGGTAACAAGGGGGTTACATAAATGTCCATGTTACCTGCCTTCCCTGAAATACGTATTACTAAAGTTTATAAAATGACACTGACAAAAGTGGCTAATTCACATTACGTCAACATGCGGTAGGATAGGTCTTACTGCATGGCTAACATTCACATTTTTCTGCCAAAACAAGCTACTTCTTTTTTTGTTTATGCTCATGACCCCTTATTTCAGTGGCTCGCCTTCTGTGTACTGTACTGGCAGGGTTCACGAACTCTGGGTCTGGACCTCGGCCCCCATCCTGCCTCGGTTTCCCCTGGGCGGGGAGGCGGGGACTACCCCCCACCTGTACCACCTGTCGGGCCTTCGTCCGACCCACGTCTGCACCACTCCCTTGCTAGCCCATCATATGGCAACCACGAGGCCATTTTCCACTTTTCTCCACATGCCTCGAGGACGCTGGCCACCGAAGGGATCCGTGGAGATGAGCATATGCTGAGATGTGACGCCACTCTGGATCCGAGCTAACATTTAACTCTCCCACATGACGCCCCTCACTGCACCTCCAACTGTGTGCACTCAGGTGGCAGCACTACAGCAGGAGCAGCGTCCCTCCCTCCCCGGAGGAGAGCACCCTTGGCGCTCAATCCTCCTGCCCCCCGCAGACCCTCCAGCTTCCCAGGCTCGCTCATAAACCCAGGTTGCCAGTGTCACAAGCGGTAGCGCACCACCACTACACAAGAGGGCTGGCAACAAGCTACTTTTTAAGTGCACCCCCTCCCCCACAAAGGGTATGCGATAACAGCTTTCTATCCTTTAGGTGGCTGAAAGCACACAGCTGTACCCAGTTCTTCACAACCCTCCTGGGGTATGCGAGACAAGTCTGAAAAGGCAGAGCTCTTAAGAACCCAGGTAGACTTAGGACTAGTACCTGTAAGGAGGCTATAGTCACGACTTTCCATTGCTGAATGACTATTCAGCATATTTCAATGGCTCTCGGTTTTTATTTTACATTACAAATGTACAAAATCTACTTGGGTTCTTGAGTGCTCTGCCTTTTCAGTCTTCTTGTGCTTCATAATTTGCAGCTAGCACCCACCCTCTAGTCCTATAAAGCACAGCCATACGTTTTGTGTTGGCATGTAGTAAGATGAGTCTTCCTGCACACCCTGTTGTGGACTGCTTATGTACTGGCCTATACAGTAACTTTATACTGGTGACAATTTTAGCGCAACATGTTTAAAATTATGAATACCATTTTTTTTTTTAAAGGAATGTTGATTCTAATTTGATCCATTTAATAATGCACTGTAACGGTTTTGCTTACTTCCACGGTAGGGTTGTACACATCCTGAATGTTAATTCACGAATACCACAAATAATAGAATCTCAAGTACTCTGAACAACTACAGAGTATAGTATAGTCTACAATTCACGTTTGAGACTAAATACAGTGTTATAAAATGATTTAAAGAAAAAAAAAAAAAAAAAACTCCAAGGCTAGCCCCTTGGGCCCCCCTCAGCGATTCCCCACCCTCCGATGCCTCTGTGATCTCACTTCAGACCCCCCTTTTTCCCCAAAAATATTTTTCTTGCCAAATTTCCCCCTCACAGATAGCCAGTGCATGATTTGGTGGGAGAGTTAAATTCAAGTTCTAAGATAAATCAACTGCTCCCTCTAACAGCACGCTTATTCCATTACAATCTTTTTGACTGTAATAGTGAGACCAAGGGAAGAGATGGAGCAGTCAGTGATAGCATGATCGATAACGCTAACTACTCCATCTTCTGCTCTCATGCTAGGACAAATTTTCAAATGACTAATAAAGTGGGTATATGAACTAGCCTGGAAATTGGATGGAAAAAAAAAAATCATACAAGTTAGACTGGTACAAAAATGATAGCAGGAATTTTTTTTTATTAACGGAAACAGTGGTGGTATACGGGAAGAGAAGATCTGTGCTGAAACAGAAGGGAGTTCGAAAAGGGGTGGGACACGTACATGAGAAAAGTGTGTATGGGGCAGCTGGGGAGGGAGAGGAAGAAACGAGGAGCTACAGGGGACGTGTCCCATAACTAGGCAGGCTTGAGCAGACTAGATGGATAGGCAGACCTCTATCTACCTGTCATTTTCTGCTTCTACAATTTACACAAATACCACTATGGAAGACATGCACATGTAGTACCTTCTCAGTCAATCAGAAAGCAAAAATGATACCAACAGTAACATTTCCCTAACTGATGTGTAATCTTCTTGTTCCCAGGGGTTATAAGAATCCCATTTAGAATCAGTGGTAGGCAGGGAAGGCAGCTAGTGATTTGCCAGTAAATGGATTTCACTCTGTCCCTCTGCTGCTGGTCTCAGCTGAGAGCTGGAGAGGTGATGTAACCTTAGAACTCTCGCAGCAGCATAAGCCACACAGCAGTTGCTGTGAATGGGAGCCTTAAAATTCTCAGTTCAGTTCGAGCTGGCGGGAGTTCCAGCAGCAGCTCTGCAAGAGAGCTGCAGTGTTCCAGTTTTCTCACTCTAGTAGAGTACAGCATTTTCCAGCTTTAGTGAAGTGGTGGAAACCGTCTCCAGGGTTCTCCTGTTCTTCATCCCAGGTAGGATAGAGCAGGCAGCCAGGATGTCAGGGGCAATCCCCCTGATCCTACCAGCACATTGTGAAGCTGCCTTGTGTGTCAACTTTTAGTGCATACTTTTGTTTTCTGAGTTTTCCCAGGAGTACCTGCATTTAAGATGAATTTCTCTGACAATGGGACCCTGTCACCCAAGACATTTAAAAGTTGGCTGTCCACAGTGGAGTCCAGTCTGTGACTGCCATGTGAGTGGGACTTTTGTCTTTGACACCCCTGTCATGTTCTGTGAGGATGTTAAATGTGAAATACATTTCAAGAAGGCATCTACAGTAACTTTTGGTATAAAGTGAGGTGTTTTGCTGGAGGGATGTCAGAGTATGAACTTGGAAGCAAAAGGTGGGAGATCCCCATCTGGAGTGACCAGTTTAGCACCCTGGGTTCTGAAGGGCACCTGATTTTTCTGTCAGTGCATGGGGCCAATGCCTGAAGAAACTTCTACCCCAGTAAGTGGGTTTTTCACCAAGTTGAGCCTTTAGTGCTCCGTAGTGGTCTGTGTGTCACAAATTTATCCTATGCTGTATGGGAAGTGACCAAGTACTGGCCATGTGTGCCATTTCCAGAGGAACTTGTGTGTTCACCTGTGGCTAGTCCACATTTTCTTCAGTCATCCTATGCCATATGGGACTTCCAAGTACTGGACGTGTGTGCCTAGTTGAGAAAAACTGCTTATGTGTTCTACAGGTGGCTAGTATCACATTTTCTACAGTTATCCTATGCTACATGGGAAGTTTGGAGTTCTGTACCTCAGACATTCTGCACTTATCATGTGTGTAAACCCTTGGGGTTCCATCTTTGTTTTGTGTTTTCCTACTCTGTTACAGCATAATGCCACACTCTAGAATCTCAACCTGGTATGGACAATCTTGTTATTGCCTCCCGTGTGGAGTTACTTGGGTGCCCCGTCCAGAAGTGCAAACCTAGCATAGCCCTGAACAAATGTTTTCTCCCCGGGACCTGGGTTTTGGCCATGGTTTGGTCCATCAGGTGTGTGCCTAGTAGCCACAGTTGGGTTTCTTCTTAAGTCTTTTCCATCTGCATATCACACCTTGTTTTAGGTGTGCTTTGTACCCCCACCCCTTCTCTTCCCCTAGACTATGGGAGGTGTGCCATCTCGTTAAATGGCCGGTGAGGGGGGGTTACAAAAATGGGGACTCATCCGGTATGTTAGTTAAGTTGGGAAGCGAACACAGAATAGTTTGCTTAGGGTATGGCTAGCGTTTTGCCTGTCTGGCAGTGTGGTAGCCTAAAACTGGAAGGGAAGCTTTGCACAAAAGGATCTGCACAGGAGAGTGCCAGCCGTATGTGCTGCTGTGTACCTGCTGTTCAGGTGCTGCTGTGCGTTTATGCCATCATTACCAAGGGACTGTAAAGCCAGAATGTGTATGCCCTTGCCCTGCATCAAGTACATTTACAGAACTTTAATCTCAAGTCTTCAATTGCAAAAAAAGTATTGTGGACTTTAGGAAGCAAAGAGAGAATTGTGCCCTGAAAGTTTAATGTACTCTGAGTGTGATTTGGGGGCGTCGCTAAGGAAATAGCCAAGTTCTGAGTGAGGAAATGGTCAAAAATGGCGCTCCCACTGTGACATTGCAACCAAGAAAAAAAGTTCAGTTTGCAGTTCAAATTTTGCCCTGCTCGACGATCGCCGTGGAGAAAGAGCGCGAGAAGAGAGAGACTGAGGCTAGTTTGCATGGCGTTGAGTGATTGGTGTGACTGCAATAAGTCCCACCCCCTAGCCAGCTTCAGTGTGCAGCCCAGCGCTTGAGAAGGAAAGAGTGACTGGCGTGCGAGCTGGTCAGCCAGGATCAACCACCGAGGGACTTGTGAACGTTCTAATCTGTGAAATACAGACATCTGCTGTTGAAATTTGGGCTCAACCCATTATCCAACCGACTGGGAAGAAAGCGTGGTGTTTGTGGTAACAATCGGCGGGATCGCCAGCCCGTTTCACCCCAGAGACCTTCCAGGATTGGCACCAGGCAAAAAATTTCCACCAGAGAAAGCCAGCTACTGATTCAGTGAGCATCATTCAGAAATTACTGTGCCTCAAACTGTGCTGTGATTTTAAAAGCCAGCTGGATCTGTGTGCAAGCAGTGAGATTGTTTTGCAAAGAAGGACTATGAGTTGGAGTGCCAAACACAACAAGCAAAAATTCTGAGCATAGACTGTGAACATTTATAATAGGTGCAGCAATAGTAAAATGTTCTAAGCAAGTGAGAGACTGTGAGTTGTATATTAGGCCGCAACAAACAGGCAATCCTGTAAAGAAATACTGCGGTTTTCAAGTGACTTTAAGCATGTTTAAAGAATTGATTTGTGTGCTAATCATAAAGTCCTAAAAATCATATGAATGTACTAAGAAGTATAAAAGCAGTGCAATTGTTTATAGTTTGAGCAAAATCAGTAGCAAGAAATGTTGGATGCACAGTTTATTGAGTCAGAAACAGATATGATGCAAGAGGAGTGCTGCCGTCGCCATTAGAGGGTGGGGCAGTAAATGTAAACACAGCAGCATGGAGCCATTTTAAGAGATTGTTCAGAGTGTCGTGAACCAGTAGCAACAACAGACTATGTGTGTTTATTTGCAGACATGGCTTTGGGAACATCCCGCTACCCAGATCCTGCCCGAGCTATGATGGCAGAGGAGGTGGCCAAACTAAAGGAAATAGAGCAAGTTTTCTATGGTGAAAGATTGCCTCCCCATGTTGCAATACCCAACTACTCTGTGGGAGTATGCATAATATGCCTCAAGGCTAGAAGGGATGTGTTTTTAATACCTCATTGTTCGGGTTGCCTAGTGAAGTATGGTCTGTCCAAGCCACCATGAACTTGTTTGGCTCCCATCTAGACCAAAGTAGGAAACCCTGAAAGCAGCAGCACACAGCACCAGGTTGAACCTGTTGGGGGAGGCCCTGTAGAGTGTGTCATAAAAGAAGAAAGTATGGATTTATTGCAAAGTCAGACATCTCGTGATGTTTCCTCGCCTGTGTCTTGTATGGACAGTGTGGTGGAAGGGTCCGTGGACCCATGGATAGAGGGTCCCAGTCCTAGCCTAGTAGGGGAGGATGAAGTTCGAGAAACTTTGGACTGGGAAGTGTCTACTTCTGCGGCCAATGAAGAGTGGACCGTTTCGGAAGTGAAGACGGCTGCTCACTCCAGGGCCCAGATCCTAAGTGAGGAAGAGAAGAATGAGGATATGTATCTTCATGCTGAGGGTCCCAGTGAGCGGCCTCAAGCTCTTGCCTCGGAGGAACCAGAGAAAGAAGATGGTGACTCCACTACCCCGCCCACAGAAATGGTCAGAGACAGATTTTTCCATTCTTTATGTATGCGGCACTGGATGAACAAGGACTGGCCACCCCCAAGCTGTGCCATGAACTCGTGAACAACAGTAAGGAGGACAGACTGGTTCATAGGAGGATGTTCCTACTTTGTTATGGAATAAGTCCACACTCTAGAATCCCAACCTAAAATGGACAATCTTGTTATTGCTTCCCATGTGGAGTTAGTTGGGTACCCCTGTCCAGAAGTGCAAACCTAGCATAGCCCTGAGCAAACATTTTCTCCCCAGAACCTGGATTTTGGCCATGGTTTGTCCACCAGATGTGTGCCTAGTAGCCACACTTGGGTTTCTTCCTATAATGTCTTCACCATCTACATATCACACCTTGTTTTTGGTGCGCTTTGTACCCTCACCCCTCTCTTTTCCCCATGACTATGGGAGGTGTTTAATCTCATTAAATAAGTGGCCAGATGGGGGTTACACATGCAGTAAGCTTCCTTCTGCATTTGGATTGGCTGCATAAGCAGTATTCCATTTTCCCCCATAACCCCTTTTACAGCAAACATTTCAGCATAAGCACACACTCCGCCCCCCCCCACCCTTGTACATTCTCAATTTCTAAATATCATCCTGACAGAAAATTGGCATAGCACTGATATTCTCTTTTCCAGATCTGTGCATCATTTTGAATTTAAGTGGCTGTAGTGCCAGGTACCACTTCGTGATTCTGGGATTGTATCCTTCATTTGATTAAGCCAACAGAGAGTATTGTGATCTGCTGTAAGTACAAATTCAGCTCCTAGTAGATGATTAAAATGCCACTGCCCATTTCATAGCAAGGCATTCTTTTCCAATAGTGGATTACTTTTTCTCTCTATCATACAGTTTTCTACTGATATACAGAATGGATGTTCTTTCCTGTCTATATTCTGACTCAGGACTAAACTTAGGCCTACCTCTGACATGGAAATTGTTTCTCTTAGTATGAGCTTCTTAAAACAGGGTCCCAAAATGCCTCACTGCACTGTGGTGACCATTTCACAATATTCAGGTACTTTTTTTTTTTTTTTTTTAATTCAAGGACGGGAAAAAGCTAACTGGGCAAAGATGGAAAAAAAAATCTCCGGCAGTAACCAGCCAGACCTAAAAATGACTGGACATGTTTTTTTGTTTATGGCTACAGTTTCTATGTAGAACATTTCTGGCTTTACTTCTCAATTTCCCAAAATATAACCCAAATATCTGGCTTCCTGCACCCCTAATGCACATTTGGTAGACCAATGGTCATACCTGTATTTTTGATAGATTGGATAACTGCATGGAAGGTGGTCCAGGTGGCTTTTCCAGTCTCAACTCTACACATCATCCAGGTAAGCAGCACAATAAACAGTGTGAGGGGCTAGAATTATACTCATGTACCTCTAGAATATAGTGGGTGCACCACGTAAACCAAACAGAACGGTGGTGAACTGAGAATCCAGTTAGAGTGGCACATGCAGTATTGTCTCTGGATTCTTTAGCTAGGGTGATTTGCCAGTAACACTTGGTGAGATCTGGGTACCAATGTACTTGGCACTTCCCAGTCTGTTAACCAAATCATCTATCCTGGGTATAGGACAGCAGTCAAATTTGGACTCTTGATTAAGTTTCTGAAAGTATCCATCCTTTTTTTATTTATAATCACCACTGATAACCAAGCACTTCTCGAGTCCTGAACAATACCAAACTCTAAATTTTTGTATTTCCTTAACCATGTCTGCTCTTAACCGCCCTGCAATGTGCATGTCTTGTCTGACCGGGCAAGCATTCCCTGTCACTGTCACATGCTCTATCCCTTTTACTCGGCTTGGCACTGTGGTAAAAGTACTTTTCAGATGTCTTTACCAAGTTACAAATTTCTGTGGCTAAGAAAATGTTCTCCTTTACAGTGTCAGAGGTTACAGTTTGTTCCATTCTGTCATAAACTATATCAGTATCCTATTTATCATTTCTTCAGGTTATATTTTGGTAGAATTCTTCCTATCAGGGGTCTCAGCCTCACAGTTAACTGCACCAGTACACTGAACCACTTTATACAGGCCCTTTTGGCACTTCATTAACAGTGTGTTTTCTGTACTGAGTAACAGTAACAATACCTTCTCACCTGGCTCAAAAACGTTCTCTTTTACCCCATGGTAATAATATACCTTCTGCTGTTTTGGTGCCTCTGCCTGGTTACGGTGGGCAATTTCAGCATATTTTTCCAGTTCCTTTCTCGGTGAACACACGCAAGATGTAGCAGATTTTTTTTCTGAGAGGGGTTATCTTCCTATGTTTATTTTATTCACAGGAGTCATAGGAGGCAGTATAGCACAGTGGTTTAAGGCTCTGAGCTGCAAATCTGGAGACCTGGGTTTGAATCCCACAGCCCCACTTGCATACTGTGTGACCCTGAGCAAGTCACTTAACTTCCCCGTGCTCCCTGGTCGCACCTGTAAACAAGCTTTCAGCTTAGTGTGCTACTCCTGGTAAAACAATTGGGGAGGACTGATACAAGTCCGTTAGCATTTGCCTACAGGGGTGGCCATTTCTCAGTGGATGCACCTAGTTTTTATTTCCCACAAACTCATCCAAGGCCTTTTTAAAGGAGTCCATAGTAGCACTACTAACTAGTGCCTCAGGGAGGTTGATCCAGAGTGACACCACCCTCTGGTTAATCCATGCCCCCCCAATTATTGGATTTGTATAGTCATCTTTTTAGCTGGTATTGTGGAGTCTAGTTTCTCCATCTTTATTTTATTCTTCTGGTAACCAGGTAAGGCCCACTACGCACAACTGCCTATTTTCATGGGCAACCCGGCAGCAATGGGGTGGTTAAGTCACTTGCTCAGAGTCACACAGCATGCAAGTGGAGGTTGTGGGAATCAAACCCAGCTTTGCTGGATGTACCAAGCGGATTCACAGCTTGTTACTCTAACCTAGAGGCTATACTGCCAGCCCTTATCTATTATATCTATCATTTTCTTTTCTAACCCCATACATACTCAAAGGTCATTCTGAGTACCCTATACACCAGACACAGATCTCCTCCAAGTCTTTTGTACCCAAGAGAATATATATTTAGTTTAGCCAGTCTGTCCTTATATGGCAATTCGGATACCACTTTAACTCTTTTAGTGGCTCTTATCTGCACTCCCTCCAGAAGGTCAATACTGTTCCTAGCATGTAGCGCCCAAAACTGCATGCAGTACTCCAAATTACATCTAGTGGCCCTCTAGGTTGTCTACCATACAATATTTCAAACGGTGAAGAACCTGTTGATGCTTGCTGCACTTCTCTGTAAGCAAAAGAGTAGGTAAGGGTAAGTACCAGTCCCAATCTTTCCCTTCACTTTTCACAACCCTTTTTAACCTGCATTTCAGGGTTTGATTAAAAACACTCAATAAGACTGTCTGAGGGTGAGAAGGGTAGGTTCTTATGGCAGCGATACCCAGTAGTTGGTACAGTTCATTCAGCAATGCAGCACCAAAATTACTACCCTTATCAGTAATACTCTCTTTAGGAATGCCCACCCCGCTAAAAATGTTGGCAAGCTCTGCTGCCACTTTTGGGGCTGTGACAGTACGCGCTGGAACTGCCCTCTGGGTATCAAGCAGCACAGTCACATACTACCAAATGAACTGGCTACACTTTTTATATTTGTATAAGGGGGCCAACCAAATCCACTGCAATCTTCTCAAAAGGCATATCTATCAAAGGTAGGGGCACCTTGTTTTTTTTTTTTTTTTTAGTCACTGGGGCTACTTTCTGACATTCAGCACAAGAAATGCAACAGGTAGCAACATCCTCATGAATCTCAGGTCAGTAGAATCTGTACAATAATCTGGTAAGCGTGTGATCGCTCCACCAAATGACCAGCCACAGGACTATCACGTGCCATCTGTAATAACCCAGTTCTGTACTTCTTTGGTATGATCAATTGCTCAATCTGTTCCTGCATCTGAAGATTAACCCAAACTCTGTACAGCAGCCCATTATATTTTTTAAACATTGGTTCACCCTGTTTTTGTTTCACTCCCGGCTGCTTAAAATAACCTAGGAGAGAAACTTTGTTAGTTTGCTCAGAAACAAAATCACAAATCAGTTATCAGTTTAGTTTCAACATTTTCATTAATCAACCTCTTGTCTCCATCAGTCTTTTGTTGCCACTGTTTATTCAGGCGTCTTTTTTCTTTCCTGGACTTCCGGATCTTGGAGCTGGGCTCAAACAAGTCCAAATCAAAGTTACCAAAGAGAAATTAAGAGAGTCTAACATCAGAGATTTTCTTTGCCTGTGTTCTTGTTATCACAACTGCAGAAACAGCAGAGTTTATTTATTCCTTCTGTGAAAAAAACTTTGCAAATTCCTGAAAGTCATTACCAATAAATCACAGATACAGGTAACTTTGGTACTATCACCACTTCCATTTGGTGAGACACCCCATTAATGTTCAGAGTCACTTGGGCGGTGGGATAGTATCGAGTTTCCCAGTGGATGCAGAAGACCCCAGTACCTGGTCATTCTGCAGTCTTTTCCCAGAACTTCCAGCATGCACTAGGGTCTGTGCTTCCAAATCTGCAAGTCCCTTCACAGTCTTATATCCCACCTTGACATCAGTTAAATACTTGCCCCAATTTGCTAAGGCCAATTTTGTTCCAGTGTTACCCTCATTTTTATGACAGTTTCTTGCAATATGGCCTGTTTTTTTACAGTTATAGCAAAACAAGTCTTTACAGATTTGTTACCCCCATCAGAGTTCTTATTTGATTCAGAGTTAAATCCAGAAAAAAAAGAGGATCTTGCCGTTCCTTGGCTGTCACTCTGATGTTGCAGTGTCTGTCTGATCATCTGATAGCTCTCAGCCAAAGACACAACCTTTTCTCTACTTTTTGGTCGGTGTTCTTTTACCCAAAGCTGCATGTCTGTAGGAAGGATGCTGATGAATTGCTCTACTGCAAATATGTTGATGATCTGTGGGACTGTTCTGCCCTCTGGTTACAGCCATTTAGTGAGAAGTCCTCAGAGTCAGATAAAGGCTTCTTGAGGATTGCTGACCAAGTGGTATTTCCGGGAACTGAAATCTCTGGCTGTAGGTCTCTCCTGAGACACTGCATATTTTAAATATTTCTCTTTTCACAACAAGGTCGTAGTTTTCAGACTGCAGTGTCTCCACTGCTGTAGCAAGGTTGGGCTTTACCTGTCCGATAAGGTACCAGTCTGACTGCCCACTGCTGTTTTAGCCACTGGCAACCTCTGGCGTCCCTTTCAAAAGTTATCAGGTATGCTTCGATATCATCTGAGGGACACAGCTTTACAAGTTTAATGTCTTTTAAGTTGTATTTTGTTGATTGCTGAACCTGTACCAGATCCTCCAGCTTGGCATCCAGCCATCGCTGCATCTCTACTCTCCGTTTCTCAGTCTCTCTGTTGTATAGCCCACCATTTGAAAAAGACACACATGCATTCAAGTTCTGTCCCTGCCAGTTCGTTCATCACTGGTGTCAGCTGTACAGTCTCAGTTTGAACTTCTGCTTCTGCTACTGGTTTGGTTGCCATTCTTCCGGTAATCACTCCTAGGCTTGCTATTCCATGATCCGTACATACCTTTCTCCTATGCTTCCCTGGTACCAGGTCTAGTACCCATGCAAATAACTCCTGGCTTAGAGTATGCAGGGTGCAACTACCATTTTGACACCAACTGTTGCAGAGGCATAGGTAAGAAAGCCAAACCAGAAGTTATAAAATTTGCAAGTAGTAATACTGGTGCAGCACTGGCACCCATACCTGAAGAGAGACATTAAGTTACTGGAGAGGGTTCAGTGCAGGACAACAAAGATGATCCAGGGACTAGGGGACATACCCTACGTGAGCAGGCTGAGGGAGTTGGAACATGTACTTACTGGGGGAGAGGAAAGACGGGGGAGATATGATTGAAACCTTCAAGCACATGAAGAGAATAAACAAGACAGGCACAGAGGGACTATTCAAGTTGGGGTGGGGGTAGGGACAATTGCTGCCTGCAAAAGTGGTATCCTGTAGAACAGTGGACCGCTTCAAAAGGGGATGTGACAGGGTAAGAGGGAGGGGCAGCTGCTGTATAAGGGTTGCTAGCTGCACACTCGAGCAGACTTGGTAGACCATAAGAACTTTATCTGCTGGCAAATTCATATGTTCACATTATCAATAACAAAAAATTAAAAAAGTAAACTAGATAGCTCTTGATACAGACAGTAGAAACAAAGTCCTACATCTGAGAGTATTTCTAAATTTAAATCTGGAAAACCAAAACATTGCCCTTTAAGATGTCTTTGCCTGGCAGGCCTCGTCATACTTGGCACTCACTGCAAGGGAAGCTTCCCAGCCCATCACAATGAGCTGTTCAAACAGCATAACAGGACATCCCCCCCTCCTCAGAATAGGAGCACTGCTGAGCAGCAGTGAAGTCCCCCAGCCCCGGGCCATCTAACCAGCCTCCAGAGTTTGCTCCCAAACTCGGACCACTGGGACAGCAGGGCGCTACCCATTAGGCCAACGGGCAGCCTTTGAAGAATGGAAATAAGACTACTCCCACTGCTCAAAAAATATATCAAATACTCATGACTAAAACAAAGGAAAGAGAGAACACTGACAGTATGTTTAGTCCCCTGTACATCTGATGCTAGGTTTATCGGCTGATGCCATCAGAAGTCTACTACCAGATATAAGCCACAGTATAAAAATACAACTTGTACTTACCGGAATCAGATGCTACCAGGATTCCTGCATCCGATACCCACTTGACATCTGCTACACCTGCTTCTGTCTGGACACCAGCAGAGCAGAAGCCTTCATTTGGGGCATTAGCTGGATTCTTGTACACCCAAAGAGAACCCATCCACAAACGACCAGACAAGCTTGACGCACCCATTAAGAGTGTCCCATCTAAAACAAAGACAATCAAATGTATTATTTTGATCAAGGACTAAAACTCTGACCAAGTTATCCAGTCTCAGGTCACACAGAAATATCCAATCTCAGGTCACACAGAAAACAAGCAACTGCCCAATAATATCCACATTAAAAAGGTTCTCATATAGCTTCCCCCCCCCCCCCAAGGTGGGCAGCTTGCTCAGCCCAGGCAGCATTCCTCAAGCCCGGTTGCGGTTTCCTTTGGCCCAGGGCACTTAAGTCCCCCCATGGATTCAGCCACGTCGAAGCCAAAGGAGGGATGGCCATCCTCCCTTCCCCAGTACACTGTCCAGAAGTGCTCTAAGGACAGAGTGGCAGTGCAGGCAAAGGGAAAGCGGGTGAGGCTTCATTAAATCCATGAGGTTTCATCTAACCTTTTCTCCTCAACCCCTGGCTGTGGCAGCATGGAAATGTGTGCACATAGAAGTGTACATGTACTACAAAACCACAGCCCAGGTCACGGAGTCGCTCAAAGCCTGCGCTATCATGGGCCTCCACCTGGTAGCAGGCAAAGGTCAAGACGGCTTGGCCACCCGTCCCCAGGAGAGGACAGCAGTGCCTGGGATGCTCAATCCTCACCCCAGCTGACCCCCAGCAACCCAAGGTAATTTCAGAACCTGGGTCGCTGGCATGGTGGAAGTTGAGGTACGAGCACCACAGCCCTCTGTGCCAGTGGGCCAGCATTCACATTTACAAGTTTTATCTGACTGCCTCCATAGAAACAGAATCTGATGGCAGATAAGGACCGCTTGGCCCACCTAGTCTGCCCATTTCCCTACCCAACGGATACGCTGCAGATCCTGGTTAGCCACCATATCTGGAGTGGCCACCGAATTTCAATCCCAAATGGTTAGCTGGGTTGACGTCATTTGGCCAACAGTTACTTAACCAGAATCTCTTAAAATATTACCTAAATTTACAATAATGGTAAACTGCAGTGACTGCCCTAGAAATTTCAGTCTAGCATTTTTCTGCACAATAACCCATTTAAAAAAGTTGTACAAGCAACCAAACTGCATGTTTATTTATTGGTAACTCACTAAAGCGGACTGAGACCCGGGTCCCTTTTTCAGTCACGACTTGGATCAGCGATGTAGGGTGTGCTATAAGATTCAGGAAGATGAATACACTGAGATCTATTTCAAGGCTGTAGATCATGCAATGAAGTTTGGCCTGACAACAACAGTATATGGAGTCAACAGTTTAAAGCAGCTGCATCACGTGATGAAGTGAGATGGTTTACAACATCGTTTTTAGATCATGGAGAATTTCTCATACTGAGTGGTGCGTGGCAGTTTATTTCAAAGCCAAAGGGCATCACAGGAGAAAGTCTGTTCACCAATTTATGTTCTGGTCCTAGGAACAGTGAATACAATGTGCGCTCTGCAATCTACAGTCTCAGCAGATCCATGTCACTGAATCGGAAGCTATTATGACTTTACATATTTTCCACTGTATAATTCTTTATTATTTACACAAGCGTATGGATATTGTTCTCTATATGTTATAGATTTAATATTTATCTCTACATATCATATTTCGGACTTAAGTTGCCAGCATCTTTCTTGGCTATTCATGCACATGAACTTGGCAGCCAATAGGTAGCAGTTATTCATCCTACAGTGCAACTTTAAATACTGTAAACATGCGAATGAATGAAATGGCCATATTTAGAACAAACTGTCTATTTTAGCAGTAGACAAATGTACCTAGGATCATGATGCAGTGAGATTTAGCAGTTTTACTTCTGTTAATTTTAATTGGGCAATGCCTATGTTTTATTCACCTCGGGGGGTGCTTCTGTGTTGATTTGCATTTAATTTGCATGAGGATATGATTAGTTTCGTTAATGGATAGCACTATATAAGGAGCGTGTTTGTCAATCCATTGCTCTTAAAAAAGCATGTGGTCTGTGCGAAACATCCAGAGTTTTTTGTCCACTATGACTGCTATTTTATATACCGTATTTAATAAAATGGTTGTTACAACTTTACATAATTGAACGTTTGCCTAAATTTGGGTCTGTGACCTAGGGCTGTTTTTATGTTATTAGAGTTGCATTACTGCAAGCAATACTGTCCCGGCACATCCAGGCAGAGCTTGTTTACCACAGCCACTACTGTCCCAGCAGATCTGCATCTGCTGGGACACTTTATGAGTTTCCTGAATTCGGGAGAACCTTGTGGCTTCCTCCAGCCCCAGCTGAAGTCTTTAACCCCAGTCTCCATGGAACAGCAGCGAGACTGGTTGGGCAACAGCAGCAGATGAAGCAACAACTTCGGGGCAGCTGGCCACATGCTGCACCTGCAATTCTGGCCCTAGAACTGTGCTGTGGAGCCACAACCAGGAAAGAAGATACAAGACTTCAGGTGCAAGCCTGCAGCAGCTCTCCTGGTCCCCTGGAGCTGGCAAGCAGATCCGGGATGAACAACGCTGCGCTGGAGTGCCCTGTTGCGAGTGAGCATGGAGGTAGAAGGGCTCCGCTGTTCTCTCTCTCCTCTGTGTCCAATGACAAAATGGGCAGTGTGCCTGTACCTACCACAGCAGTTCCGACTTCAGGACAAGCAGAGACAAGGGGAACAGATAAGGGGAGTAAAAGAGTATTTTGCTATACCATTTCTACATGAGTTACTCCCACTTACTGATTTTAAGAACTTGTTTCCCACCCTGCACCATTTATGGCACGTTGGTAGATATCTACAACACTGGCAGTACCATGCAATGCTACCAGCCATGGATCCACACATTAACAGAGTGTAAGCAGTAGAGGTGGGGATAGAAAATAGCATCGGTATCAGTTGTGTACAGTGAAGGAGACCACTGTGTTTGCTCAGTAGCTGGCCAGAAGGGCAGCTGCACCATAGCAAAATGTTAAAAATAGGGTCACAGTACTACACAGAAGTAGGGAAGTATCTCAAGACTTCACAGCAATATCAAAGAGCGACTGAAGGTGCCCAGTAGGTTTGAGACTGGTTTATAAGGGGTTGGGGGTGCGTGCCAAGACGGGTCAATGGATAGTATTGCTGCTACTACTACTACTACTACTATTTAGATGAAAATACTACCAGGTGGAAAAAGTCTGCAGTAAATACCAGGGGTCGAAATTGGCACTGGATCACTAGCCAAATGCTAGAAGACTTTGTACTGAGCTAGTAAGATTTCCCTTTAACTAGCCCTGCAGGCTTGTACTGGAGAAGATAACACTTCAAAAGTACACCAGCTGGGCCAGTGTAAAAGTATGTGGTGCCAGTGGATTTTCCCAGTCACTAGCTCTGGTGGCTAGTGACTGCAAAACTTAATTTCGACCCCACAAATATTTCCCAGTCCTAAAAATTTCTGGACCTCTGGCGGGGGGGGGAAGAGGGGGCAGCTCAGGACAGAAGGACGTTAAGCCCATCGAGGCATGTTAAACAGCAACAGAACCTGCCGAAAGTGAAACCAACTGCCATAAACAAAATGGAAACAAACACTGCTAGCACAAACCCCCGGACAACACAGGGACAGCTCGAAAAGGGGTCAGAGGTTCTACAGAATGAAGCCCACAACTAAACCACCAGTGCTGACCTCAGGTTTTGCAGAGATCATTCATGTAATGTGGCTCATCACTGTAGCTCATGTAATGTTTCTTTTGAGACTAAGAGTGTACTTGATAAACAAAAACAGCAGTAAACATGCAAGTGTCTGCAAAAAAGGAATTAAAGAAAACAGAATTCCATATTAGTGTGAAGAACATGCACCAAAACTCCAGTGCTTCACATCATCTGACACTTCCTCAGGGGTCTCCCCACACACTCTGGCACCCACAAGGGAACGCAATTCACTGCCTCACACCACTAAGCCAGGCACGGCTGCCTCCCTTTAATCCACACCACTATCGGCTGTGCCTATACAATAAGGTGACAGCAACATACATTTAAGACTGCACAGCTGAGTGCAGCAGATTCAACAGCCTGAAACAGCAGAAGGTTTAAAAAAAAAAAAAAAAAAACCGGAGACCAGCAGAGACCCTGGTAAATTAAAATAAAGCAGTGCCTTCTTATGGTGTACACTGCTGAATGGGGGAGATTAGCACCAAGTTAAACTTGCTGAACATTAAAGCAGCAGCACTTCCAAGAAGAGAAGCTGTGCAAACCTGGATGGCCAATTCTCGTGAACATTTGGCGAAAACAGAGTACGTGCATTCAATGAGGTTACTAACCGATGACAACCCAGTCGCCACATAAGCAAGCTGTGAACTTCATAGCTGGTTCGCCGATTCAGTAGCTGCATATGTATGCTATACAATAGTGCTTTTCTGGAATGTGGTGACTAGAGAAACTGTACTTTCTAAGAAGATGTGATTTGCTAGGCTAGTACATCCTGCAGTGACCAAAATCTCATAGCATGAACAGTCACAGCAGTAAAAGAGGGAAGTGCCTCAGCAGATGCAGATCTGCTGACAGTAATTCTTGTAGTAACACAACTCTACCAGCAACTGTTGAGAATGTAGTGCTTGTGGCGTAGGGAAGAGCAGTGTCTGGTAAAGGAAAGCACCCCAGAATATGTTGGGACAGAAGTGCCTGATGTAAGATAAACTGTCCCAGCAGATGCAGGTCTGCTGTGAAAGTACGGTGCATGGTACAGAAACTCTGCCAGCATGTGCTAGAACACTAGTGCTTGATGTAATAAAGGTGTCCCAGCTCTTGTAGATCTGCTAGGACAGAAGTGCTGACACTAACACAACTCTGCTTGTAACACGGCAGAATTGTAATAGCGAGGAAGCTGATAGGTGGCAGCTCGTCACGAGGTACAAGAGCAACACGGCATTATGAGACGATAATGCTGTGTTGCTCCTGTAGTGCCGAAAGTAGACAGCAGAAGAGAAGTAGCGGGGTGTGAAGCTGGCAGTGGTGAAAGAAAGAGCCAGACATGTAGGAAGTAGCGAGACAGTAGTAGAGATACGCAGGAGGAGAACTAGAGGTGAGGGACATAGGGAGACAGACATACAAGGAGGCACATCAGCAAACGCATTCAGCTGCCACACATTCACCGTCCACGGCACCATGAATTTTAATTACGGGCGAAGCGTGAGACACCGATACCACGGGGGAGACACGGAGTAACGGCGGAAAGGTAGGAGAAGCAGTTGTGGCAAAGGGAGAGGGAACACGACAGACACCGGAAACCGAGCCCTAGAACGACGACACGCATATGCATACGACATCTTTATGTAACAGAGTACTGTGCACAAATCTGAAAGTAAGAATAAAAATCACAGTACTTCATGCAACTGACACTGTGTTTTGTGTCATATGAGGAGCAGGCTGCACAGTCCACAGTAATAACGAGCATCCTGAAATAAAGCCAGATCATCATGAGAGATGTTTAATGGGAGTTAATCGCATGGTTGACCGCACGCCTCGCCTCCAGCCTCGTGCCACAATGATCCCAACCATGCATTAACTCCCCATTAGATGCCACCTTCATTGGTGATTAATGCCTACCAGTATGTGCTGGGGCATTAGTGCCTGAAGTGAGAAGTTTTGCAGCATGTACAAAGACATTGCAGGACCTTTGGCAGACCTATTTAATGCCTCACTACATTCGGGGCATGTACCTCAGGACTGGAGGATGGCTCATGTGGTGCCCCAAGGATGAACTGGGAAACTACAGACCAGTGAGCCTTACATCCATCGTGGGTAAGCTAATGGAGACTATCCTGAAGGACAGGCTGGTGGCCCTCCTAGAGGCCAAAGGACTACAGGACAGCAGACAGCATGGTTCATACGTGGCAGATCCTGCCAAACCAACCTGGTCGAGTTCTATGATTGGGTAACTAGGCAACTGGACAGGGGCCATGCAGTGGATATCCTGTATCCGGACTTCAGTAAGGCATTCGACTCAGTGCCACATGGAAGGTTGGGAAGGAAGTTAGTAGGCACAGGGGTGGGTGCAAAGCTGCTGAGATGGGCAGGAAACTGGCTGCAGGGAAGGCAACAGAGGGTGGTGGTGGATGGGGAGCTCTCACACCCAAGGGCAGTGACGAGCAGTGTTCCACAGGGCTCAGTGTTGGGGCCAGTGTTGTTTGGGATATTCATTGCAGACATATCGTGGGACATCAAGAGCAAGATCAGTCTGTTTGCTGATGATACCAAGGTAGGCGCGGTGGTGGATGACCTAGGAGGGTGGCAGGGGTTGCAGGATGATCTGGCAAAGCTTGAAACCTGGTCAGACACCTGGCAACTGGGCTTTAATGCCAAAAAGTGCAAGGTGCTGCATTTTGGGACGAAGAACCCAAGGAGGAGTTACCAGCTAGGGGGAGTGCAGCTAGCCCAGACAAGGAGGAGATGGATCTGGTGTGCTCATTACAGGGTCAATGAACAACTTGGCACACTGTAGGAAGGCAACTGCAAAGGCCAACAAAATGCTGGGTTGTATTGCAAAGGTTATATCCTCGAGGAGGTGATTCTGCCACTGTATAGAGTCATTAGTTAGACCACACCTGAGTACTGCGCAGTACTGGCGTCCGTATCTGAAGGCAAGAGGGACATTACATTGAGGGGTGAGAGGGACAAAGATGATCAAGGGCTGGGGACTTATCATACGAGAGGAGGTTGAAGGAGTTGAACATGGACTCACTGGAGGAGAGACAGGGGTGACATGATTGACACCTTTAAATACATGAAAGGAATAAACAAGACGGGTACAAAGGGGCTGTTCAAAGTAAGAGAGGGGAGAGCCACCAGGGGCCATGATATGAGACTGGAACGAGGAAGGTTCAGGAGGGAGATGAGGAGACACTTTTTTACAGAGAGGGTGGTGGCTGGGTGGAATGAGTTACCTGCTGAAGTGGTATGCAGTAGAACAGTGGACTGCTTCAAACGAGGATGGGACAGGAAAAGGGGGAGGGTTAATGAAGGGGAAGGGAGGGGCAGCTGCAGAATAAGGGGTGCTAGCTGCACATTCGAGCAGACTTGATAGACCTCTGGGCCTTTATCTGCTGGCAAATTTAGTATGATCATATTAGTGCCTGAAACAAGACAGCATGTGCTGGGACATTAGTGTCTGAGGTAAGGGAAAGCATCCCAGCAAGTGAGGATCTACTGGGACTTTAGTGGCTGTGGTAAATGAACTCTGCTAGCACATGCTGACACGCTAAGAAAAGGGTATCAGCAGTTACAGATCTGCTGGTAGCGTAGCGCTTGTAGTAACACAACTTTGCTACCATCTGATGTACTACTAGTAACTCTGATGAAGGAAGTGTTTCAGCAACTGCTGGGACAGCAGTGTCTGAGGTAAGACAAATCATTTGCTGTGATATACGGTCTGAAATAAGGAAAGCGTCCCAGCACATGTGGATCTGCCAGGACACTAGTGCTTGAAGTGACCCAACTCTGCCAGCATCTGCTGGGACACTACTGCTTGTGGTAAAGAAGTGTCCCTTCATCTGCTGGGATCAGTGTGTACAGTGTAAGAACTGTAACAGAAACTGCAAGGAAGAATCATAACCATGCAAAATAGATGTACTACAGAGCAGAGCTCTTTCTCATCATCTTGTGGGCATTCAGCAGAGTAGTGACCAGTACGCAGAAGTCTAGCCTCTATGGAAAAGTGTTGAAGGGGAGGGAGTTCACATTTTTTGCCTTGGTGATGGGAATCCTCATCTTTCCTGCTGCATGGCAGACTATTCCATGAGTGGGATTGAAGGTTTTCAGGATACAGCCCCCTTTTGGCATTCCCTAAGACTGTGGTAAAATTATGCTACTGCTCAACATGTAAATAATAAGCCACAACAGGGTGTGCATCATAAGATTTTAATGCATGTCCCAGGGATGTAGTAAGGCATGATGCTGATGGCCGAATGTCCTTATGCTCCTGGGAAGTGCAGTAAAATGCTTATTACACTTACAAAATGGATCTAAGTAGTTTTTGTAGGGGAAGGAAAATTAGATTCAGCACCTCACCGTGCAGTTCGAGATATTTACTGCAAGATCAGGTGACGACTCGCTGCCAATGAGATTTCTGGACTTTTGTCATTTTATATTTTATTTTTTATCGAAATGTTTAACCAGGAAGGTACACTGAGCAACAAGCTGCTCCTCTCCCGGTGCGACCTGGGGAGAGAGGGGAACATAAGGATAGTATTCGGTACCCAATATAGATAGTATTATAATAAAACAACATAAAATGCAATGGGATGCTAGAAAAATGAAAACGTATGCTCTTGAAATGCTCTGACTTTGACCACTCTGGGACAGAGAAAAGGGAGTTGTGTGACTGAAGTCTTTGGGGTGTCAGAACCCACTGAAATTCTGGGTTCTGGTTCTTGTCTAGAACTTTGCAAACAGTTCTAGGCTTCTGATCTTCTTTGTAACATGTCAAAATTACACAAACAGAAAAGAGGAACACCGACTGGAGCAAACAGATCACATGTGATAGTTTGGAGACAGCATTAATTTTACAATAATGACATCCCCAATCTGAAATACCCATGTTAGCCACAGACAGGAAAAAGAAGCAGTGAGTGCCACAGCAGTGCGGAGATGGAACACACGTATTGTGATAGCCACCGCCAAGACAGTAGTGAGCTTTGAGGCATTTCAGAACACAGTAGGGCCATGCAATCGGCACCCGATAAAGCATTCGCACAGTTTTAATGTGAGTGCCTCACTGTCCATGTAACACTGAATTTCAAGTATAGGAGTTAGAAAGGGAGTGCTGAAAGTGCAAAGTAGAGAGTAATTCTTAATTAATGGTAGGGAAACTGTGAAATCGAGTAACAAAATGCTGCTATAAAGCATCGGAAGCAATTAGCAATATCGGAGCACTGAGGGCAAGACAACAGTGAACGTGACCAGATATATTTAATAGCACACAGTAATACATCACCCAACACTGCGGAACACCAAGAAGCAGAACAGCTGGACCTCCTACGGATGGCATGAAAGTAATAGCCCCCAGAAATGTTTTAAAAAGCTCAAAGACATATTATGTAAAAGTGAGTAATCACCAAAAAGTACTGTGTTTCTTACAACATCAGCACATTAATAAATGTTACTATTTTCTGACCAGTCTCAAAAGTGTATTAAACATGTTGGAGCACCACAAGAAGTGTATGAGTAATTATTTCACAGCACTGCATAAAAGTGAAACTGAACCTTAACCCAAAGATGGCCATGTTACAAGAGCATTAAGCCACTCCGAAGGTGGCATCTAATGGTGAATTAATGCATGATTGGGCCGTTGTAGGCACGAGGCCGAAAAACCATGCATTAAATATAGGATGAAGTATGGGTCTAGGTGCGGAACTTGAATTTACACACACCCGAGGGGTGTGATGCTACATAAACCCCGAGAGCAAAGCTCCAGCAGTTTATGCGTTGCATCTAAACCAGAGGGTGTGTGTAAATTTGAGTTTACACACACCCAGACACATACTTTATTTTATAAAATTGCCGGGATGTCCTTTTCCCCCACAGCAAGCATATAAAATAAATTTAAAAAAAAAAAAAAAAGACGTTCTTGTGCGACCGTGGCGGTCTGCTTAGCTGTGATCGCTCGCTCTACATCTGTCGTTCGCTTATTTTTTTTTTTTAACTTAATTTTGTGTGAAGCCAACATTTTGAGAGGACTGTATTTCCCTCATTTTGATTCATTTCTGCCTGCCAGCACTTATTTACTTATTAAATGTTGGTGATCGGGTTAGCCCACTGAGCCCTCAAGGTCACTTTTTCTGGGGCGACCCAGGAGTTACACAAGACAAGAGGCAAAATACAGTGTTAGTTCGGGTTACAGGAGTCACAACAACACAGATGGGATGTCAGAGCAGAAATATAGCAGTACAAATGTAATACGTAGATTGTCCAACAGTAATAACACTGAAAATACTAGCAGTTTGCGATATAGTTAGGGCAGTGGTGGAGAATAGGAATCGCAGTTAGAGTAGCGGTCCAGAGGGGGAAAGATGAGGCAGAAAGTGGCTAGGAAGAAGATCGTCAGAGGTGGGCGCTATGCAGTGAAAGGAAACTGATGCGTGTTCGCCATTATAAATGCTCCTTTATAACGGCAAATTACGCCACAGTTTCCCTATGGGAAAAAGAACGTGCCAGTAATTATTTCCCCACTGGATGACATGTTCGTCATGGCTTAATGCTTAATTAGAACTCATACTCCTGTGTAGGACTGGAGAGCTCAAGAACAAATGATACTGAGGGGAAAAAAAAATATCTGTCCTGCCCTCTCAGTACAGTAATACTATGTTTCACTGCACATGCATTAAAAAGAAACACAGTGCGCCTTTCAAAATGCAAATGCCAAGTACAGTATCAAAATGGCATGTATTTGGCACACCTGCATATGAGCAATGCATTCTCGTACTGTCTTTCTCTAAAACATTTTAGGTTGGAATTCCTAACACCAGCTCATCTTTCAGGCTGACAGCAGCTGTTTTTGAAGTGTCTGAACCAAAAAAAATGTATTAAGTATTTAGAACCCTTAATGCAGCAGTGCAACGAAACTGGGCAAACAATTTGACCCTATCCTTTTTTATTATAAAGAGCCCAGGCATCTTCCAGTTTAATTTGGTGGCGAAATTTTCTAATGCTGCCAAAATGCGAGTATTTTTATAACTGTTTTGAGATTTTTCCCAAGAAAAAAGATGAACACATTTTGCATAGAAACAGCATTGTAGACCTGGCAAATGTTAGGATAGAAAAAAAATACAAAATTCTCATGGCACACAGCATAGAGGGTACCTAGACAAGTACATCTGACAGGCATGTTAATATTTTTCTTAATTTTAGCTGAAACTACCTTTGTTTGGAAAAACAATTTTCACTGCACCGCTGATTTAATACATTATTTAGAAGCCATGGGTATTCTAGTTCTAAATTAGAACTCAAGTCCCTGGGTTCTAAGGGTCCTAATATTTTTATAACTAGTTCTGTCAACCCTATCCTCTAGGCTCCTGGCTATTTGAGAGTTATGATGGGGCCACAAGAACTCGTTTTACTGTACGACCCCTTCCCCTCCCTTTTTAACAGTAGTGAGATGACTGGTGACATTGAGTTCGGGTGCTTAACTCAATGCATCACTAGGGGAGGGGCCAGGAGCAGCAACGTAAGAGAACAAAACAGGCAGAAAAGCGGCACTGGGCAGCCTTGACCATGAGCTGGCCGCTACTCGTGCTTCTGTCGCCATGGAAAGTAGCGCGCTCGTCTGTCCAGGTGTGCCGGTCCCCGGGCCCATCTCTGATCATTTTTACCTGCCCGGTACTCGGCTGCCTCCAGGTGTAGATCCATGCAGGCTGGGGCGTTGGGCGGGATGCTCCATTGCTGCTGACTCTCCTTGATCATGGTGACTTTGTGTGAGGCAGATAGAGGCACTCGGTGTTCTCGCTCTCCTCCTGGCCGATAGTCTGCCCCGACAATCCCACCTCGCCCGCCTACAGGGTGGCCACTTGCTCTTCTCCGGCTCCCAAACCCGAATAGGTCCTCACGTGCTTCCGTTCCCGGTTTCACCCCCCTGACCCACGACTATTCCTGTCTCGCGGCACTGTGGAGAATGACGTAGGCATCGTACTCTCGCGAGATTTCGCGGGTGGCCTGTCGCCATCTTTCTTCTGGTTGTCAGGTAGCGAAGGGCAAAGGGAGGCCGGCGGGGCGCAGTGGTAACGTTTGCAGGAGACCAAACGTGAAGACCCGGCAGAGAGATTGAGCGTACACCGCCGCGGCCATGCTTTCCCGGATAGCACTCCTCTCGGGTAAGGGCCCGCGGATATCGGGGAGCAGCTGGAGACGCCCCTCCCGTCCTAGAGAGAAGGGCAACATACTGGGTCTGCAGCTTGTGCTGAGCAGCGGCCGGGGTCACTAGATGGAGACGAGGTTGCCTTGGCGATCTATGAAGAGGGAAGAAAGGCATTGGGGGAAGCTGTGTTACCCCACCGTTATACATAAGATAGGGAAGCTGTGTTCCTCCAGCCTTGCAGTAAGCTGTTTATCGGGGTCTACAAGGGGAGTTTACATCGCAACCTCCTCATCCACATGTGAGATACTTCGTGTCTTTCAGACCCAAGTCTCCCTCTTAAAGATTAGCAGTGCATTATATTTGTCACTGAAATGAGGAGGGACACTGGCCCTCACAATTTGAGACATGTCAAACATGGAGATAAAAGCTGAGGATACAGTGGACTTCGGTGCCTTTATTTGTGCAAAATGTACCTTTATTTTTAGCATCTTAAAATATGTTTATATCAATGCCTACGTTTACAGCACCTTTCAGTGTGGGGGCAGCACTTTTGCTGGGTAAAATGAGGGCACCCCTCATAATGTGGGCAGTTGAGAGGTATGCAGTGCTTCGACCTTCTGTGCATTTTAATGGGACAGTGAAAAGTCTAACTCACTGACCTTGGTGGCGGGGGGGGGGGGGGCTGTGCTGACGACCTGCGTTCACGCCCCGGGCTTGGTACATCAGATGCAGGGGCCAACATGGAGGTGCAGAACATTCATGTGGATGTTCCCGGAAGAGGGAGGGAGGGGGGCAGGCAGTGCTGCACAGCTCATATAGCACCACCTAGAAGACTGAGACGCTGGTAACCACATATTGCTGTGTGTGTGTGTGTTTTTTATATATATCAGTTAGTCAAACTTTATTTAAGCAGGCGTGGACACCATTGAGCAAGCTTGTTTTCAAGGTGGTCCTGGACGTAATACAAAACAATGGTAACAGAATAGGGGAGACAGGGAGAGGACATAGTACATTGGGTGGGATAATCAGGCCTATACATATGTAACTCACATAGGATACATAAATATGAGGTCGGAACTGGTATGCCAGTGCATACATAATACATTTGGAGGGATATACAGGCCTGTACTTGAGCAACACACACAGGAAAATGTGAGGTTGTAACTAGTATACCAATACATACATGCATAACTAACACTGATGTCAAGTCTTAATAAGAATTCCAGAGACAACATATAGTACATAGGTAGTCTTAAATAACAATCGGTTATAACTATAAGAAACAGGTATGCAAGTGGGAGAGGAGGGGAAATTGTAAGGGGACAGAGAAGGGACGGGGGAAGGGAAGAGAGAGAATAAGTGCTAGATGCTTCCTTGTGGGGAGGTGACCTAGGGTTGGTTGCAGTGATATTGGAGTCGTAGGCGATCCTAGTGGTAAAATAGGAACATGTATATAGAGCAGGTGGGGGAGGGAGAGGGCAGAGGAAGGGGAGAGAGAGAGATTAAGAAGTGCAATGCAACCCCAACTTGGAGATAGATGGGGTGATAGCAGTTGTGCCAGATGCAGGAGCAATACAAGGGGCTACAGGTGCCCGGTCACTTAAAACAGTTACAAATGTAACACACACACACTCACACTGTCACTTTCTCTTGTACAGAGAGAGGAGGTGGGGGCAAAAGTGGGACTTGACCTTCACTGGATGCAGAATGACGTCGGCCTGGTATCACTGCCTTCCATGTCTGCTGGGCATGCTGAAAGGATGGCTCTGGTACAGACCATGGCTTGGTTATCCAGACCCCACCTTGGAGTACACTGTAGATGGCAGTAAGTAACTGGGACCTTGTCTGGGGGGCAAGCTGGTGGGCAAGAAATGTGGCATGAATAGTGCACCAGTTAGGTCAAAGGATGGCACAGACAGAAGTAGGGCACAATGGCAATAAAGAAAGCAATTTAAAAAATTAAAATCTTGCTTGATCAGTTCTGTTTATCTCACACTTTCTGGTGTTCTGACCTTGACAGCTGAAGTTACTGGGGTTCAAAACAGAAGAGAAAGTGTGGGACATGTAATGAAATTTTGGGAGAGGCAAGATTTGAACACAGTCTGTGATTTGGTATTTATAAAGTTTACTGTTCTAAATGAATGCACTTCTGCTTATTGTAAAACAGAATGGGTCTTCTGTATGGGGAACAGACTGGGTGGAGAAATGAGGGTTGTCTCTTCTGTTTGAGGGGTAGTTGAGTGCAATGTCAGGGAGTGAGGCAACTTGTGCAATATGTGTCTTAGGACTGGGCAGGCAAACAATATACATTTGAGTGGGTTGGTTTTGCTCCATGTCTCAAGTGCTATGCATTTTACATGCTGGCTTATCATAGTTTCTCCATGAAGATACATTGACATTCCATGTGATAATGCTATTTGTGGACACCCAAACTATTAAAAATATTAAATGAACTTGTTAGAAGCAGTCCTTAAATTGGTAACAGTTGTCCCACACGCAAGTGTGGAGCTGGTCCCAGTTTGCACTTTATGTGCAAAAACCTTTTTTTTTTTTTAAAACCTCCTGTTTCCCATTTCTTTTGACTTGCAAGCTGACATTTCTTGTAACTACAAAGCCCAGAATCCCCTGCAGCTGACATCAGAGGAGGGCTGCAGCAGTGGGAGATTCAGTTCAGTGGAAGATGTTCAGTAACCTTATAGTACTGGTTCCTGGCAAATCTGTCCCTCAATGTCAAGAAAATGGTCTCCGTGACCTTTGGAACTAAGCAGAGGCTTACCAGGCTCCCCCCTCCCCGTCCTTGATGGTTCAGTACTTGATAATCTACCCTCTTTCAAGTACCTTGGGGTCTGTCTGGACTTGCACCTCGATTTCTTGGCACTCATGGATGCCATCCACGAGAAACTGCACCCCAGACTTGGTGGGCTAGATAAATTGTCTATAAGATGATACTCCTCACCTTTAACTGTGGTGACAGAGTATACAGTGCTGTTCCAAAATCCACCCAAGCCAGACTGGATCACCTCTTTCACTTGTTTTACCACGTTACTCTGGACTCTCCCCCCCCCCCCAACACAAAACATTGCTGTACTGAGTGTCAACCTGGACCGGTCGAAGGATGTCTGGTCTCTGGTCACTCAGCTTTTTGTTACCTATGGTGAGCAAAGATAAACCAGCAACCAAGAGGACAGTCTCTCGCTGGAGAGAGTCTTGCATACAGTTTTGTTATGAAAATACCCCTCAGAGGCCTAACACATTCCACAAGGGGGGGGACCTCTACTTCTGTAGCATCTGCAAAGGGCATCCCACTAATGGACATTTGCAAAGCAGCTACCTGCAAAACAGTGCATACCTTCACAAAGCACTATTGCCTGGATGTACAGGCCAGAAGGGATGGCAGTTTTGAAACCACTGTCCTGTAGCACAGTTTTTTTGGAACTGCTGTCCTGCAGAATGTATTTTTCTAAGTAGGTTCTGGATCTAGTCTCCCAAGGTGACAATTGTAAAATGTGGTCCCTTAAATATTTTTAAATGTTTCTTCTACGTGATGTCTGCCTTAAAATTGTTTAGTGTTTTTTCAGATTTCTTTTTTACATTTTAGGAATTTTTGGGAGCTTCATAGCTTGTTTTAGTGGTCACAGCTCCCTAACTTTAGAAACAGATCTGCCTTTGACGAGCTAGGGGATGTATGACCACACTTCAGAGTTTGAAGTCCATTCAGAGTTCCATTATTAGCACAGAGTTCCAGGGTTTTAAATAATTGATTAGCAGTTTTTTTTTCTTGGGACAATACTAACTGTACAGAAAGCATTTATATAGGTTGTCTAGAAGTATCATGTTTGTTAAACACAGTGAGGCAAGTGATATGCATTTTCACAATGTTTTTGAACTTTTATGAGCAAAACGCTAATCAATTTTTAGAGTTATTTAAAACCCTGGAGTTCCATCTCTGGAGCAGCACTCTCGAGCTGGATGCTGCTGCTGTAAACATAATGAGGGATGCATGAGAAGAAATAGCATTACTATGGTGAATAATTAAAAAAAAAAAAAAAAAAAAAAAATTATATATATACACACACACACACACACACACACCCAGTGCGTCAGTGTAGGCAAACTTAACAGTATATTGTATCTGTTTACATTAGTGAGGCAAACCATTTGTGATCCATGGTGCCTACTTTTATCTACGCCTGCCAATGTAGAGTTAATCGCTCAAAGGACAGTGGATAGCTTTAAGCAGGATTGGAATAGAGTCAATGGCAGGGTTAGTACAGCCAGAAACACAAGGGGGAAGGACCGGGAAAGAGGAGGAAGGGAGGGGTTTGGGTGGGGCAGCTGTAGTGATATGAAACTAAGAGCTGCACAGTCGGGCAGACGTGATAGACCTGTGGGCCTTTTTCTGCTGGCAATTTCGTATATTTGTATGTTTTCCTAGGGCCATAGCCTGGGCTGTTCCCCAGTTACCTGCATGATACTCCCACACTGCATTGAGCAGCCTCTTAATAAGCCATGGAGTGCCTGCCACCTAGTGAGGTCCCGTTCCTTTGAGACACCACAGAGTCTCCTGGAGACACCTGTATCATTTACTTTGTCCGTAACACTGCCTTCCCTGACTCTTTCCGTGTGCTCCCTTCAGAGTTTGCCAGAAATCAAAAGTACCCTTTGAGCTGTTTAGATTAAACTGTCTTATCCTCCTGTACGCCTCCTACTAAGCCCCTCAAGACCTGAGCCAGAATGCGAGTCTTGAGATTGTACCTGTGAGTGAATTATCACTTTTTTTTCCTATGGTTAGGAGGGGGTTGTTACAGTTATAAGTCGAATCATGCAGACTGTGTCCCTGTAACAAGTTATTAAACATTTGTAAACTTTTTTCCAGCTGCATCTCTGAAGAGCTCAGGTCCTCTCAGTGTTGGGTAAGTCATTCCTACTGTTTCAAAATAGTTTGACTCGACCAACTCAGCAGTGTTAGAAATTTCTCATAAAATTAAGTGTGGCAGGCAGAATACCTAACTGATCCCAAAGAATCTGAGCCAACAAGCTCTAAAAATGAAGTTGTGGAGTGATATTTAAATTGGAACACTAGCTGGATAAAAATGGTATTGCACCTTAAAATCTAGGTACACAAAAGGAGTACCGTGAATTTGAATACCTTACAGTGTGATTGTACACTTGAGAAACAAGATTCTGAAAACCACAGTAAAATAATACAAGTCTCAGAAATCCCGACTGTTAGGATTATTTGATTCACTGTTTCTCAAAGTTTTAGTCATATCCTTTAGAAAGTTGTGGATCAGTGTCATGAGGGAAATGGCTGCAGCTAATTTTTAAAACTGCAGAGAAATTAGTACAAATTGAGCCAACTTTGGCTTGGATATTTAAAGCACCTGGATTTGCACCCACTGAAAGTTTGCCTCTGGAGCAGATTGGTGCTAGGATTAAACCATATATGTATTGGAACATGCTTTCATGTTTGAAGTACATTTCAAGCACTAAACGCATGTGGCACTAGCCCATTTGCACCTCAGACCCCTACTGGCCACATGAGGTATGTGGCCGGTCGGAAGCTGTAGGGAGTGCCAGGACCATACCACTGGCAGGGTCAGGCACCTGACACCAGTTTTGTGGTGGTTGGGCACAAGTGGATACCGACAGTGGAGTTGGCCAGTCACAAGTTTTGTTAAAGATTGGGCAGCAGGACACGTGCCTCAGGTTTTGTTATTGTGGGTGGGAGGAGTGTACCTCCCTCATTGGTGGGCACCTGCCATTGACTTTGTTAAGGATTAGGCGGGTATGGGTAATGGGGTTGGGTTGGGTACACACAGCCAGTTATTTTATCAGTTTTGGTGAGCAGTGTTTTCTGGCTGCACGGATGGCTCCCAACTGTTGGCACTGTACAAAAATCAAGGGTCTGTTTTCGTAACTGGAAACTGCACAAAGACGGCAGTTTCAAGTCCCAAAATTGGAGATCTCCATCTCAAAACCAATGTATCAGTTTCGCAAAAACGCACTTATAAAAAGTATGTTCAAAACTTGTGCATGTACGAAAATTGCTATTTTATTTTCTTGATTTAAAAACTACACATTTATTCATAAAACTGCCTGTCACAGAATCATCTTTGGATCAAACTCTTGTCAAGCTGTCGAGTCTAGAAGTGTCAGGTTTCAACTCCCAGACATTTTTGTGCTCATTGGTGAGCAGAAATAAAAAAAAAAAAAAAAAAAAATTTTTTCTGTATTTTTGTGTTTAATACCTTCATGAACTTTTAATCTGCTAAAGTGTTGCCAAACTTACAGGATCCAGATATTACCGCTTTTTTGCTGTTTTCATCCAGAGACAGATGTTATAAGGTTCTGAAGTTGTTTTTGGGGGGGTTACAATGCCCCGGTAACTGCCACATTGATTGGCCACCATATGTTGCGCTACCAGTGGGGGCTATTATGGCCAGCGTTTTTAAAGAGCACCAGCTGGGCCCTTATCCCTAGTCATCGAGGCCTTCCATCAGTAGTTTACCTGCACCGGATCACTAAGCATGTTTTAAAATTATTTTCTTTCGATTTTGGGATCATAAATGAGAGCTCGCCACCTGATCCCTTCGTCTTTCTGGTCTTAATCTAATCCAGTGCCACCCCCAGCAGTCCTACGTTTTGTGACAGGAGTCTGTAGAGCACAGGGGCATGCTCCGTTGATTGCAATGAGAGCGTCATTCAAAACCAGGATTTCTATTTTAGAAGTCCACTGAGGGCAGATCAAAGCTTTGATCTGCCGGTGGTGGACCTCTAAAATATAAAACTCCTTGTTTTAAATGACGCTCCCATTGCAGTCAATGGAGCACGTCCCCCGCACTCTACAGATTCCTTTATCACAAAACGTGGGAGTAGCACTGGACTAGATCGGGACCAGGAAGGCCCTGTTTAGATTCTGTCCATATTATTTGGGTAGCTGTAAAGTGCCTAGAGTCATAATGAGAGAGAGAGAGAGACAGAGCGTGCTCTAACAAATTAATAAAGTAAACTGTAATTTATTATCCCTTCCCCTACTGAAAATCGAAAGGGGGAAAAAAATTTAAGTGCTTAGTAAAACTCCGGTGCAGGTCAGCAACAGGTGGGGCCTACCAGCAAGCATGGAAACTGATTTCTCTATCCACCTATGTTGGCCTTTATTTATACATTTCATCCTGGGGAGTGTTACTAGATTAAACCTCTTCCACAAGCTGCTGCAGTCTGTGATGAGAATGTGGGTTAGGAGAAGTGTCTTACTGTCTGCTGCTTGCAGACCGTGCACTTTGCTTGGTATGGAATATGTTTCATGGCTAGGGGGATCAGTAATAGAGTAGGTTATACTGCCCTTGTACAGGTCACTGGTAAGGCAGCATCTAGAGTATGGAGTTCAGTACTGGTGCCCACACCTCAAAAAGGACATTAACCTGCTAGAGAAGGTACAGGGGAGGGCTACAAAGATGATGGCTGGTCAGCAGGGCAAGGCATACGATGAGAGGTTGAGGGCACTGAACATGTACTCTCTGGAAGATGGGAGAGAGAGGAGAGACATGATTGGGACATTCAAGTACTTGAAAGGGATAAATAAGGTTGATAAGGAGAGTCTCTTTAAGCTGAGTGGCAAACATTTCTCAAGGTGGCACAGTCTTAAGCTAAAGGGTGTAAGGTTTAGGAGGGAGGTCAGGAAGCACTTCTTTACAGAGAGGGTGGTGGACAGTTGGAATGCACTGCTGGAAGAGGTCATCTTGTTTGAAGACGGTAGCTTTTAGAGGGGCTGGGATTGGGGGGCGCTATGGAGCAGCAATATGGTGGATGTCTCTCAACACAGCTCCAGACCTAGACTTACAAAAATCCAGATTAAAGTATAAATATCCTGGGCTAACTGCCCCCAATTCGGTCACAATATCTAGCTGAAATAGGGCAATAAGAAATGGGACCCAAGAAAGATGGGAAACGTGGGTCCCGAGGACTGTGTTCCTTTCTTTCTCCGGCGGGCTTTACAACTGGTTCGAGTGGTCCCGCGAATACGGAGCTACCTGCGGCGCAAGTAATGGCCCTTCTCACAAAAATTCAAGCGAATGGGGAGTAAACACTTAAGCAGTTGGCAGCAGTGGAGGCTAAGCTCAATGATAGTGATAATACACTTAAAGAGCATTCAGCGGTGATCAATGACCTATCGGAAGCAAAAACGAGACAAACAGAATGCAATGCTTCCTTTGTCTGGGACTTCGCCCTCGTGGGGACACATCTCAATGGGCAGTAACGGTGATTGCCACGTTGTCATCCCAGAGGCAAGAATACCTCTCCTGCAAGCAACTAGGGCCGGGGCGACATAGTGTGGGAGGACAGTCGCTTGGCTCTATTTCCAGACTTATCAGCACAAACCCGGAACTGAAAAAAGGAACTTCAGCTTATAAAGAAGGACCTTCTACAGAATGAAATTCAAGTCCAGCTGACATACCCTGCGAGGCTGCAGGTGCGCCATGAGTCCAGGGTGCATCTCTTTGTGGACCCATTACTAGAAGTTGAATTTGCAGGGAAATTAATTGAGAGGGTGAATCCAGCCCCAGTGACTTCAGACGAAGAAGGCTGAAAGGGACCTTAATCGGGACTTTCAAGTAACAATTGGCATTCATCCGAGAGTACTGTGGGAATTGGTGGACATATTGGCTGCACTCCTGGCGGAAGTCTTCAACAGGTCACTTGAGACAGGGAGGGTACCTAGGAATTGGCGAGGGGCACATGTGGTGCCAATCCGTAAAGGTGGGGGGGGGGTCGAGGGAAGTACCAGGTAACTATAGACCCATCAGTTTGACCTCGGTGGTGGGAAAATGAATGGAGAGTATACTAAAGGAACTATTGGGGGTGTACTTGGAGGAGGTGGGAGGTCTGGATAGTAGGCAACATGGGTTTGTGCCAGGTAGATCATGTCAAACCAATCTTGTGGAGTTCTACGAATGGGTAACATCAGAACTGGACAGGAGAAAGCCTGTGGCTGTATTATTCTTGGACTTCAGCAAGGCGTTTGACTCTGTACCCCACAATGGTCTGGTGGAGAAACTGACAGGGTTGGGAGTAGGCCCTTTGATGGTCAGATGGATTGAAAACTGGCTAGCTGGATGCACCCAGAGAGTAGTGGTTGGTGGGGGAGCTCTCGAACCCTAGAGAGGTCAGTAGTGGGGTACCGCAGGGCTCGGTCCTGGGTCCGATCCTGTTTAATGCATACATATCGGACATCACGGAGGGTGTAGGGTGTGAAATGAGTCTCTTCGCTGATGACTCCAAGATGGGAGCAGTAGTTGAGGGGGAAGAGGGGAGGTTGGCACTGCAAGGGGACCTGGACACCCTGGAAAGCTGGGCTCACACATGGAAATTAAATTTCAATATCACCAAGTGCAATGTGTTACATCTTGGCCGGGGAAACCCTAAACACAGGTACACCCTGGGAGGGGAGGCGTTGGAAGCCGCAACAGGGGAAAAAGACCTAGGGGTCATGTGGATGCATGTATGAATAACTCTGAGCAGTGCAGGAGAGCGGCTAGCAAGGCAAACAGGATGTTGGGATGCATCGTAAGGGGGATCACCTCTAGGAGCAGGGAAGTAATTCTGCCGCTGTACAATGGACTGGTTAGACCACACCTTGAGTACTGTGTACAGTACAGGTGACCACACTTGAAGAGAGGGACATACAGCTCCTGGAGAGGGTACAGAGGAGGGCAACCAAGATGATACGAGGACATGGGGATTTGATGTATGAGGACAGACTTGAGGAGCTCTGCCTGTTTTCATTGGAGAGGAGAGACAGGGGGGACATGATTGAGGTGTTCAAGTACCTCAAGGGAATAAATAGGGTAAACATGGAGGGGATCTTTAGACTAAAGCAGGGAGGTATCACCAGAGGGCATGGTTTGAAGTTGGAAGGTGGAAGGGTGAGGGGGGAAAAGAGGAGGTTTTTCACTGAGAGGGTGGTGGACCCTTGGAATTCGCTGCCTGGTGAGCTGGTTCAGAGATCCACAGTGAGGGCTTTAAGAGAGGGTGACAGACACAGAAAGCGGATGTGTCAGATGATGGCCTGGCCCGGGGTGGGATGGATGATAGGGTTTCTGAACACGGGGGCCTCGGCACCCAACTAGGGATCTGAGGTTCGAGCAGACTTGATGGACCGTAAGGCCTTATCTGCTGGCAATTAGTATGTTAGTAATTGTAATATCCTAAAAGCTCCCTCCAAGGTTTTGGGGGGGGGGGGGTGTTATTAGTTAAGGCCCTTCTTATGTTGCTTTAAACCGGGCAGTTTACCAGTTGAAAAAAAAAAAAACAGAGAATTTAAATGTTGGGAGACAAACTATATCTTTTGTTTTAACATGTGAATGTTTAACCAGTTGCTGCTCGAACACACTGTTACTGTTCATAGATGTAGTAGTTTAGGAAAGGTGGGGGGGAAATGGTTGGTGCGTTTTGCACTTCTCAGTTTGTGAGCTTAAAGCTAGCCTGTTATTTTATGACCTGAGAACCTGTAGGGTGGGTCTAGTATCGCACCTCTTGGTGCAGGTTTGACAATGCAGCTTAATTGAGACCAGGATTTCTTCATAACTGCCTGCTGTTTCCTAGACATTTCAGCAACCCCACAAATTTATTTCTGCTAGGGAGAGGATAATATGGTGATATATTTATATAAAGTGAAATGAAGATGGTGAGAGTATCATTAATCTACATATTAATCCATTCGGACTTTACCCTTTTATTAATAACATGAAGCTCTCCTATGCTGCACGGATACTTCAACCTTTGGTACTGATATTTGTTAATACGTGCTGTGTAAGGGTCTGCGTACCTCATACCTTTTTATTATTTATATTTGCAGTTTGCACTGTATGTCCATAAAACCTATAAATAAAAAGTTTAAAAAAAAAAAAAAAAAGGTCTGGGGTAGGCATGGTGGGGAGGTAAGAATCATGGGTAGGGTGGATGGGAGGAGTGGGGAGGGAGGGCAGGGACATTAACTCAAGCTGTAGACCCTGCAATACGAGCAATATTGATGGACCAAATGGCCTTCTTCTGCTGGCTTCTTCGTATGTTCGTATCTAAAGATCAGGTTTTAGCACCTTATTAAAGATGGCTAAATAACAGGGACTAAACCACTTTTATCAGACAGTCTCTTGTTTTACTGTTTCTTTGCAGTTTGTTGCATGCGTCTAGATCCTTTCACACTGGTCAGCAGTGTCAGGCTCCAGTACCACCTCTCCCTGAGAAAGGAGGCAAAGTCCGCCATGGCATTATCCCTGAAGAATTCTTCCAATTTCTGTACCCCAAAACTGGTGTTACAGGTCAGTACAACACTGCTCCATTTTAAGGTCTGGAATAATAAAGGGCTGAAGCCGGGAGAGAAAACACAGCACACAACAGGTTTTCTTTTTACTGCTAATTTTTAAAGTCCTCCATTTACTGCTACCCTGTTGGGTACTTTATACCACTCCAAGGGAAAAGCAGTAAATATTGTGGGGACATTCTCCCCCCCCCCCCATTATTTTACTTACACACCCATCCACACAAAATAAGTAAATGACTGACTTACAATTACTGGTTAACTTTTTTTAGTACATACCCATGTTGTAATTATGCATTCCAGTCGGTTGTGTGTAATCGGCACTGTCTGTCAAGCACATGGTTCTAAACTGTGCAGCACAGCCTCACAATCTAATTAAAAACGCCTCCCATTAATTATAAAGCATCACTCACTAAGGGTGTGTAAATTCTGCGCTACACACGCCAACACACTTTTTTTTTTTTTATAACGCTCTTGAGCTTTGCTCTTAGGATTTATTCAGCATCGCCCACCTCAGGTGTGTATAACTTGTTTACACACACTAGCATGTGTAACAAAAAGATGTGCGTCCATGCTCCATTCCAAGTAATGAATATGTAAAAAGTATATGATTTTTCATTATCAAATCAACGTTACCTCAGAACTGTAATCCTGAATGTTTTCTACCTTTTGGTATAGATTTGTATTTAGAAAATATGAAATAATGAAAATTTAGAATTAAAAAATATCCTAGAATGCTGCAGAAGGAATATTGGAGGGTGGAGCCTTGCTCTAATGGCCCTTATACTGGGATTCTGACTGCAGTATTGGCGGGTCTGTAAGGGTATTATTTCTGGGTGCTGACTGCAGTGTTGGCGGGCCTGTAAGGGTATTGTTTCTGGATGCTGACTGCAGTATTGGCGGGCATATAAGGGTATTATTTCTGCACCAGATGCTGCTGGATAAAAGACTTATTGCTTTTATTAACCGGCAAACAGGAGTTGGCTAGAGCCATTGTGCTTGCACAGTGAGTGTGGCAGACAGGTATGCACGCATGCGCATGAAAACAGTTACACGTACAGCAACCCATCGAAGATGTGTACCTACACACAAATGCAGTGTTTAAAAGCTTTTCCTTGCATGCTCTGGGGAGAGTAAAATTCTGGTTGACATGTGGTCGAATGATCTGCTGGCATTTTGACATTTGACATATGAACATCTTCCTTGGTGCCTGAGGAAGAAGTATAAAAGTTGAAATGCCAGTGAGTCATCTGCTTGCTGCATCTAGCCACTGGAGAAGGGAGCACTCCTCAGGCATCCAAGGTGCTGCTATTTTCACACACAAGCTTATTTCCACTGAGCAAAGATCGAACCTTGAATGTAGCTGCTACTTCGGTGAGGTGTGGTGTACTGCTGGAGTGCTGTTAATGTGGTGTCACTTGGCGAAGTGGCATATCACAGATATTAGAGCACCATGCAGTGAACCTGAAACCCATCGACCTGGGTTTTGAATTTCACAACTGCTACTTGCATACTGTATAACCATAAGGAAGTTAACCTTCCCGTGCTCCCAGGATGCACCTGGAAACAAGCTTCAGCTCAATGTGCCTTTCCCGGCTAAAACCTTTAAGGTAAAGAAAAATAGATACATAAATTAATCAGGGAGAGTTGGCCATTCCTGGCTGGGAGCCCCCTGCTTGCTGTATTAAAGAGGAATGTTCATGCCTCCTAAGCTGATGTGATTGGACCCTGAGGTCCCAATTAAGGAATTCCCAATAGTACATTTTATTTAGTTTTCCTGTAATCCACTTTTGTTTGTCTGTTTAATCTGCGAACCTTCACCCACCACGGCAGCTTCCAGGAACCCATGTGGTTGAGCTTCTGATATCTGGAAGGGGATCAGCCGCAGGGGCCATCTGTGTGCCTACATAAGTGTTTAAACCTTAGCTGTGTATTGGTGCATTTTCACTCGCGCAATGCCAGTATCAGTGTCGCAGATCAAGTAAGAGCGGTATCGTAACTGTCCAGAAATGCATTACAGTACTTTGAATTAGCAGCCATCTTTCCAAGGTAGTAACTATTCCACTTTTTTTTTTTTTTTTTTAGGACCCTACATGTTCGGTACTGGTCTCCTCCTGTACCTTCTGTCTAAGGAAATTTACGTCATCAATCATGAGACCGTTGTAGCTGCGTCTGTTGGCATTGTTCTAATTTATGGAATCAAGAAATTTGGGCCACAAGTGGGGACTTTTGCAGACAAATTGAATGAGGGTAAGGAAGAAAGTATGCTTGTCAGAACAGCAGTGCATTTGACTGTTTTTATATGGCTTTCACCGAGGTGTTCTGGTTTTCTGCTTTTTGGCCTGTGCTGTTTTGAAAAGAATAACTTGTGATGGGGGTTGGGGGTTGGGTTTGTGGCCTGCCAGTGGTACCAAACCATTGTGGGTTGTCCCAGCTTTTTAGATCAGTGGAAGACAGAGGTCTCATTTGCACTCTAGAACAGGAGAACCATTGTGACAAACAGTGTGGCTTATTGAGTAAAAAGGACACAACATTTTTGTCGTAGTTGCTTTTGCAAAAATAACCATATTATGTTTGTTCATATTACCATGTACTACAACTTATAAGCAATTGAGTTGATTACTTTTTCAATAATCGTTAGGCTGTCACAGTGAACGGGCAGGAGTAATGGAGGAGTATATGTGCCTGTTTGTGTAACATTTTGGAATTTTTTTCTGAAACCATAAGCAGCACACAATTTTTTTTTTTTTTTTTTTTTGGTTACACTATGGGAGGCATTATTTATGCATTTTGGAAGAAATCTGCCTTTTTGCCCCCCCAAAAATATTGCCTTCTAGGTTCTAAAGAGTTTTTTATGACCCACAAAAAAATTATTTTGACTTTTTCACTGCATTACCGGCAAAATGTTATGAACTGAGCTGAAATGAGGCCAAACCCAGCTATTGCCTCACAGTAGAAAGCTGTTGTAGGCAGCTGAACTTATTGTTTGGTTGTTAATATTTTTATTGAACATTTCAACAACATTACAGTATATTACATTTCATATGTACTGTAGATCATAAATATAGCGCTGCTGTAATGCCTGTTAATGAGGTATTATACAGTAATTTACAGGGGCAGAGCTGGTAGCACATATAGTCGTGGCGCCACGTTGGACTGAGTAATAGACAGGGTATATAGTGCAAAATATTCTAATGGAGGAATGCCAATAGTCCACCCCCTAACAAAGAACAGAACTATGTACAGATCTCAGACATGCAGTGTGTCTCACATTTAGAAAACCAAGTCTTTCACTGGAAACCTGGAACATATGAGTTATGGTATGGGTACCTGAGAGGCGTCTACTGGATGGGACAGAAAAGCCCCATGTGGAAGGGACGTGTCTCGTCCATCACCTGTATTTGGGGGACTGGGTTGAGTCTTAAACAGGAGCAGATAAACTCCCTTCTGGAGCCTGCAGGTCAGATACAAAAGGGGCCTACGTATCCCGGTACCTGGGCAGGGTGTTAGAGTTCAGTTGAGTCAGACATTCGTAGTGAGCTATATGGGCCAGGGTTGACAGGTGCTCTGTCACAGATGAAATTGCAACAGAGTGCCACCTACTCCGAAGGAGGCGCTAGACTTTGACAGTAACTTGGATGAGCCAATCCAAATGTGCTCTGGGCAATCGAGGGGGGGGGGCCCTCCACTGTGGAGCCCAGAAGAAGAGCTGGCAGGTCTGGGACAGGGATTTGTAGATCCTTGCCAATCAGGTCCCTGACCTGTTTCCTATACTGCTTCAGCTTCTGGCTTGAGATGTGATAAATGTCCCCTCCAACACACCCGCGCCTCAAGCAGTTTTTGTTTGGGAGATGACCTGCCATGTGCAACACTGCAGGGGTCCAATACCAATGGAGAAGTATCTTGTTTTGCAGTAGCCTGCTGCGGGGGTCCCTCAGTGGTGTATGAGCCGCTTTTCAGAGTTGGCTTCGCTTGCTGTCAGGAATAGGGTGCCCCAAGTATTCCTGGTTGAGGAATACTGGTCTGGGATGCACTTTATGATAGTAGAATAAATTGCAGCCATACCACATGACCGAAACAGCCAGAGTGGAAGGGGTGGTCCCCCCAGAGTTGCTGCAGCCCCTTTCAGGGTCTTCAGTGTAGGGGTCATTAATGGGCAGACTAGGTGGGCCAAGCAGTCCTTATATGCCACGAAATTCTATGTTTCTATGTCAGGGCACTTCATAATTGGAAAAATCTCAAAAATTCGGTTTGAGACAGACCATACCGATTCTGCAGACTCAGTCTGTAGTATTGGGGGGAGGGGGGGGTGAAGCACATCAGAGAGGGTAGTGATGCCAGCCTGTTGCCATACAGGCAGGCAATGTCTTTACCCCAACCTGAATGGAGGTGTTGTACCATGAGGGGTGAGTCTTTGGTGGGCAGTATCCCTCAGTACCCAGTCATTTGTTCAAGTGTCAGCAGGAGATAACTGAATTATGAGTAGTGGGATACAGCAGCGCAGTTTGAGTGGGGGTGGGGCTGTCATCGAGGCACAGGTCAGAAAGCATAGAGAAAACCAGGAGCAGTTGTAGAATTCACCAAACATATTTTACAGTAGCAGTAACATAAAAAAAAATCTTGTTGAGTATAACTACGTACAAAGGAGAAAAAACAGTAGTTTTCCTTGAGTCTGTCCCTTTTCTTTTTTCTCTAACAGTTGCAGCTTAGCTCCTTATGTCTTTAAACCCCCATTCTTAGCAAGCATCCTGTTCGTGTGTAAGTGTTCTGTTCCTGTAAGTTTCAGGAGAACACAGTGTGCTTCTTGAGGCCTCCTTTGCACAGCTTTAGCAAAAGGCTGGAAGATTTGCACTCAGGTAATCTCTAGAGTTTACAATAGCGTTCAGCAATCATTTCAAAATATAATTATTTATATTTCAACAATAACACTATATTTTCTAGAGAAAAGTGGTCCCGATATCCGTTACATTTCCATACAATGATTTGCACATGTTTTTATATTGGCAGATATGCAAGGGAGGGAAAAGAGACAGCAAGGGAAAACTGAGACAGCGAGAGGCAAAGAATTGCGAGCTTGTTGGGGTGATCAAGTCCGAGGTCTCACAGGAAAATTTGGTTGCGCAACCAGACAGAGAAATACACAGGAAAGGACAGATCCTTGCATTTTAAACACTTTCTCTATAAATGGGACAGGGTCCTGTTCCGCCCTGTCACAAGGGCGCCGAGCGAACAAGTATGTAGGTGGTGGCATCCCGTCCAGCAGCTGTGTTTTGGTGCCCAGCCGGTGGGGGGGAGGGGTAATGGAACATTTAACATGTTTGTTCCACTAAGGTATCCTGAAGTGTAGTCTATTGAGTAGAATCCCCAGTTTAACACTGGTGGATTTTAGCAATGCAAACAACCCTAAGCAGGGTGCACAGGCGGGAGATGTTTGGTTTAGTTTATTTTAAATCTGGTAAATCCATGAGTGTAGAGCCTGTTTTCATGTTCGCATTGACTGGAAACATGGGCACGAGAGTGAACTCCATGAAGCTAGTAGGATGGGAGGTTCCAGAAAGAAGTTTGATGTACTATTTTATGGAAAGGGTGGATTAAAAAAAAATAGGTCAAACTCCAGTTGTATGTGCTGAACAGTAGATGGGGTTCAAAAGGAGGTGGGACAGGCACATGAGAAGGGTGTAAATGGGGCAGCAGTGGGAAGGGATGGAAATGACTGGCATTTCCCACTGCTAGGCAGGTTTTTGGGCAGACTGAATAAGCCACAAGGCCTTTCAAACAGCAGGAATCAGTCAGCGATGCTGTATAGTATACATCATCTTCTGCCAGCGAGTGGTGCCCCGGAGACAGAGCTTTATGCTAATTTTACAACTTAGAATACCCGAGTTCGAACCCTGCACTGTGGTTATGCTCCCCTAGTGTTAACGTCCGATTTTGTTTCTCAGTCTGAAGGGAGCAGTCACCCCAGTACAGATTCAGCCTTCTGGTCATCCAACTTAAAATTCTTTACCAATTTATTTTTTGAGTTCAAAGGTAGTTTTTCAATCTCTGTGTTGGGGTATTTTATTATTTTTGGGTTAATTTATGGTTTCCCTGTTCTCAGTCAGTTCCATGAACCAGAGAAGGCCACATTGAAAACGAGGCTCTCTCCTTGAGGGAACCAATGATAATTACACAAAAAGCAAGGCCTGTGGAGAGTATTTGTGCGGGTGCCATATACTTTTATATAGGGATCTGTTTTTCACTTTTGTTTTTTTTTTTGGAAATTTTAGAGTGCTGATTTGGACAAATCATGTTCACCGCTCAACTAACAAGGCACTTGTTTTTGAGTGGTGGCCTTGATTTGTTCAGATTGTCACTCTAAAATGCTTAAAATAACACACACACACCAAAAAAAGTAGTTAAAACGGGTCCCTATACAAGTCTATGGAGGACGTGTGTGTCCCCGAATCTGGAAGTGAAAGGGACTGGGCTCTTGGCTTCATGGAGCCAAAATACAATCCCTTCCCTCCCAAGTTACAGGCACAGAAGAATTCTCGTTTATGCAGTGATTAACTTTGAGCAGGTAAGGCTCCTTCAGTTTTTCTGGTAAGAAATTTCAGAATGAGCAGGAACGGTGCTCTTTAAGGTGCCTGGGTCCAGATACTATTTTCTCAGTTGTGAGCTCTGTGAAACATTTTTGTCCTAAAACCCAAAAGAAAAGGGCTAAAAAGATTTTATGGCTTCTCAGTCTGCCTGTATGTCACCAAAACACAATAAAGGCTCTTCAAGAGTTCTTGATGGTGGAAAGCACACGTCAGAGGGGGCAAACAGTGGAGGGGTTTAAGCATGCCTGGGACAAGCACAAGGGAAGTTTGAGAGGGGAGGGAGTGATGAAAAGCCATTTATCACATGGGGTCAGTGGCCACATACAATGTATAGGGCCTACGGGCAGACTGGCTGGGCCTAGCTGTCCTTATCTGCCGACAATTTTTATTTTTCATCTCCTAAACGCAGCAGTCCCTGTCGGAAAGGACAGAGAAGAAAAGATAAAGCTGCTCAGCCATCAGACCGGCATGGTAAATATGGTACAGATACCGTATCGGGGTGTCCTAAAGGGGGGACCCGGAGGCCAGGGATGGCAAAAATACAACTAAGAGAGCCTCGGAGTAGGTACTGGAGCCAGTGTCTGCCAAGAAAAAACAAAGAAAAGCATGTCACTCCTGCAAAGGAAAAGTTGTCAGTGGACCCAAGACAGGTGCTCTCAGCCAAAAACTTGGCCAAAGCATGGCAGTTTTCCCAGGCCTTCCAGGCTATGGGAAACTTTCTCAACATGCCGCCCCTGCAGACTACTTGCCTATGGAGGAGGACATTCATTATAAGGTAGAGGCAGAAGGTGAACCACAGAACCTGATGGTTCACCAGAACAAGAGTTTGGTTCCTCTCCTAGGCCTACAGAGGCTTACACTTGGTAATTCTCTCTTATCAAACACATGAACACCCTCAACATTCCCTTTCGTGAAACCGAGGAGGAAGCAGAGTTCATGGATCATGGATACGGTGGGGCTAGTTCCTACAAGAAGGCTGCTAGTCCCCATACACGAACTACAACAGAAAGCTACTTCAAGAATTACTGTATATTTGCACCTAATTCAGCTGCTGGCATTAATTTAAAAAAAAAAAATAAAATGTTGAACTATCATCAGCTGGACAGACAGTGTAGAATACCTGTATGCCCATCTTGGCCATGACTGAGTGATCCAAGCAGCTGCCAGTGAGGAAACGAAGGTGCCTTTCTCTATGCGGCCTCCTGAAAAAGATTCCTGTAACTGGATAATAGTGGCCAAAAAAGTGTATAAATGCTTCCTTGCTCATTTGGCATATACAGCACAGTCCCAGAAAACATTGTGGAATGCAGTGCTGGCACTGACTGATACAGCTGACCGGGGGCAGAGGACTGGCTGCTGCAGCAAAATCAACCCTGGATGCCACTATAACAGGTCTGCATAGCTGTGGACACCAGTGATTCTGCTTCATGGGTCATAGCCCATGCAGTGGTATTGAAGATGTTTACCTTGTTAAGGGCTACCATCCTTTACCTAGACACCCAGAATAAGGCAATGGGGAGACATATTATATATATTTATATTTGTGTGTGTGTGTGTGTGTGTGTGTGTGTGTGTGTGTGTATGTAATATATATATATATATAATGTGTGTGTGTGTGTGTGTGTGTGTATATGTATATTTTAAGGGAAATTCTACAGTTTGTGACAAAATACTGGCATACATTAAATAAGCAGTCTTATACTTACCCACTTAACAAACACAAATAAATACAGAGAAAGAAAAGGTCTCCACTTTTTGTAGGTCCTATGGAAGAAGAGGCAGCAGTAGGAGCTACTGTCCAAAACCCTATGCTTCCTATAAGTACCACAAAGAGGTTGGTTACTATAGAGGCAGGAGGGGCACCAGACATGCTGCTGCTGCTGCTGCAGCATCATCCTCCAAGCCACAATCAAAAACAAAACTGACAGTTCTGCCCAGGTTGCCCAACCATTGCCTGTGTGTGTGTGGGGGGTCTGACTCACTATTTCCAGAAATGGGTAAAAATTATCGCAGACAAGTGGGTTCTGGAAGTAGCGGAGCAGGGATTGTCTCTGCATTTCAAAAGGTTTTCAAGATGGCAGAAACCATAAAACTTTCTGGGTCATTTGCCAAAAGAATTCTGGTATGCTAGCTCACTGTAGTGGAGGGCAGAGGCACTGTGCACCTCACCACCTATCGTGCCAGCAGCCAGGGTTCCAAAACAGATGCAGGTCACTCAGGGACTGGTCAAGTGAGGGAGGATTGAGCATCTATAGGACTGCTCTTCCCCCTTGAAGAGGGGTGTTGCTGTGGCTCACTGTGTGACTGCTACCTAGCGGCAGCTGGGTAGTAGCACATGAGTGTCACCAGGAGGAAGGGAACCCACGTTCAGGGTGCCTGGGGCATTTCTGCAGAGGTGGTGCTTGCAAATTTGGCCGTTGCACCTCCTGAAGGCCCTGAGAGAAAAATCAATGGCAATTTCACCATCTGCAAGATGACATCCGACCCCTCAAAGACAACCCCCCCAGTCCTGCGGCAGAAGATGATGGGCGGGATGGTAAATGCCAGAGAAGCCGGGTAATGGAGCTTGGGGGTCCGTAGGAAGGGGGCAGCCAGGGCACCTCAGGAGATAGATAAACGATGAGGGAGAAAAAGAATTCTGTTGGAACTGGAAGTAAAGAAACTGCTACAGGCAGAAGCAGTAGAAAAGATTACTGCCGCACAGTTGGGCAAGGGCCTGTCTGAACAAACATATCAAAAATGAAAGGTTCAGGATGGGCACAGTGATCCTATCCTTACAAACAGGAGACTGGCTGGGGTCATGGGATCCGAAAGATGCTTATTTTCACATTTTCATGTTCCAGTATCACACCCACAGAAAATAACCTCAGGTGCGCATGCTGGAAAAGATGGGATTCCTGAGAAATCTGCAGAAGTCCCCAACAGAACCGGTTCAGGTGTTGGACTTTTATAGGAGCAGAGCTGGATACCCCATAGTGGAAGGCTTTCCTCCCAGAAGAAAGGGTATCGGCACAATTGCTACTGCAGAATCCTTCACACAGGGCCAGCCAAGGCCTGCAAGGGATTTCCTGCAGTTACCGAGCCACATGGCATCACCCACTGCAGTAGTGCCATGGGCCAGATTCCAGATGAGGGACATTAAGTATCCCCTAAGGTACTAAAAGTCTCAAAGGTGGGACCCACTGTCTAAGCTAGTGCCAGTCTTAAATGCCTTAATGCATGCACTGGAGTGGTGAAGGAGGAAAGCAACCTCCGAGGCAGTCCCCAGCAGGTGTCCTCACAGCAGATCTTCACTGCAAGACTGGAGCACCCACATAGGGTAATTCACAATACATGTCATTTGGAGCCCAAAGGGGGCTCAGAAATGCATAAAACTCCTAGAACTCTCAGAGTAGTGTTGTTGGCAATGCAGTCTTTCACCTTCCAGCTAAAAGGCCAGTCTGATCAGATTTGAACAGACAGTGCCACAACAATGCATTACATAAACAAGGAGGGAGGAACAAGATCCTCAACTGTACAGAAGCCTTGAGGACCTGGGGCTTAGTTTACTCCTAAATGCAAGTATTTATGCTGTACTTCTGCAAAGGCAAGGACAGTGTCCTAGCAGATGCCCTAAGCAGAATCATCCAAGAAAATCACAAGTGGGCCCTGAACCAGTGGGTGGTGGGTGCTGGCCTCTGTCTTCAGAAGACAGGGCATTTCTCGTCGCTGCCGGGGGCTTCAAGAGAGGGCACAGACCAGGAGGAAGGCATATGAGTGAGGGGGTGGCTGCAATCTAATTGACTGAAGTGCTGCACACTCGAGCAGACTAGATAGACTGAATGGCCTGTATCTGCTGGCAATTTTGTATGTTCATATTATTATGGAAAGGGATCTGTTTGCTTCTTGAGAGAACAGTCAGCTCCAGCAGTTAGTTTTTTTTTTTTTTTTTTTTGCAGGCCTCCAGCAAGAGGCACAGTCCCAGAGGATGCCCTAGTTTTGGACTGGACAGGGAAGTTCTTGTATGCATTCCTACTCATGCAGTGTGTGCTCATAAACCTTAGGAGAGAGTCATCAACAGGACTAGACATGCTTGTTACTCTGTGCACCTGTCCCTGTCCTGCAGGACTCCTATCAACCTGCCACTAAGATGCAACCTGCCGACTGTGTCTCAAGGCAGAATAACATTTCCAGACCTCAGAATATTAAACCTGAGGGCATGGTTCTTGAGGAGCTAGAATTCTGTAATCTAAACTTGTCAGAGGAGTTACTGAGAGTGCTGAAAAGTTACAGAAAACCAGCAACAAGGAGAGTGTATTCCTCTAAGTGGAAAAGATTCTCCTACTGGTGTGTCTCCAGAAAGATCATCCCAATGCAATCAGGCTGCCTATGGTTCTGGACCACCTAGTACACTTACAGTCCTTGGGTTTGAGATCCTCAACACTAAAGATACATCTAGCAGCAGTGTCTGGCTACACATCAGCAGGCAAAGGCAAGTCCTTGGCCTCACAACCTGTTTTTCAAAGGTTCTTTAAAAGCCTCTGTCACCTGTATCCCCTTGTAAGGGACTCTGTGGATCTGTTTTGTTTTGTTTTGCCTAGCAGTGGATGCTCCCTTTGAGCCTGTGGCTACTGCTTAATTGAAGTATGTCTCATAAAAAAAAAAAAAAAATTTCCTGATTGCTTTGACATCTGCTGGGGGGTAAACAACCTGCAAGCCCGCTGTACAGATCTAAACTACATAATTTTCCACAGTGATAAGGTGGTCAATTATAACTGTGTGAGAGGCCTTCCGGCACCATGCAATTCTGCTTAAAGTTGGACCAGCATAACATTCTGTGGTGATTTGCATATGCAGCCCATGATGCTTTGCATTGTGGGGGCATGTGTGACTTTGTATTTTCTTGAAACTTGGCTTCCCAGCCAAATGCCCTTTGGGGTAACCCTTGCCTCAGTGTTTATGCACAGAGGTTCTTTGTCTTTTGAATTATAAGGAAAGACCCCTTGGCCCTTTTTTTTTTTCTGTATACCTGTGTAGTTTGTAGGCATGAACAATGATTGCCTCTTCTACACCCTTCTAGTTTCATCAGGATTTACCTTTTGCTGTGCCACAGACTGATATTAGTCCAGAATTCCTATACGTTCTGTCTGTTGGCAGTCTAAGGGTTATATGTAAATGAAGTTATTTAAATCTGATGTGAAGACCTCCTTGACTCCATTGCAAAGGTTGTGACCTGATTCATGCAAGGCATCATGGGAGTTGATGAGGCTTTAGGGCTAAAGTCTGCAGTTCTACTGTATCAGTCAGTGCCGTTGCTGTCCTCTGCATTCCCTATGTTCTTGCCTTGTGCTGGCCATCAACCTTGTTTATTAGCCCACACAGGAAAAAACAAGAACAGAGACTGGATGCTCACTGGAGGAAAAAAAAAAAAAAACCTGTAACTCAAAACTGTTCTGCAAAGCAGACAAAACTTTACAAACACAAACCTTCTCTAAAAAAACATTTGTTTTCCAGCTGAGATGCACTTTAAACTACAGCGAACAGTAGGGCACTTATGTACCTTGAAATACGATCATACGAAATTGCCAGCAGAAACAGGCCACATGATCTGTTAAGTCTACTCGAGTATGCAGCTTACCCCTCATTTTGCAGCTGCCCTCCACCCCACCCCACCCCACCCCTATTACAGTATCCCCTACCCTGTCCCAACCTCTTGAAGCTGTCCACCATCTTACAGGACATCAGCTGTTCTGGTAAGACGTTCCACCTGCCCACCACCCTTTCTGTGAAAAAATGTCTCCTTACCTCCATCCCTCCTAAATCTTCCCTCCTCCAGTCTCAGCCCGTGCCCTCTTGTGTCCCTTTCCCTTCTCTGCTGGAACATCCCCTCCATGTTGGTCTTGTTTATCACCGTCGGGTACTTAAAGGTCTCTCTCATTTCTCCCCCCCCCCCCTCAAAATCCCTCCTCTACTCCAATGAATACACCTTTAATTTTCCCAGTCTGTCCTCATAGGGCTTGTCCCCCAGTACCTGGATAATTGTTGTGGCTCTGTGTTGCACCCCCTCCAATAACCTTATGTCCTTCTTCAGTACTGGGCACCAGAACTGCACACACTACTCCAGGTGGGACCTGACCAATGATCTATACGAGGCAGTATAACCTTCCTCTTTCTGGACTAGACCCCCCAAAAGTATTTTGTTGATTTGTGCTGTCTCCTTCCTGCGCTTAGCAGCGTTGTTCATGCTTCCTGTTGTGATTACCCCAGGTCCTTTTCCTCTCTAGTGCTTCTCAACTGTACTCCATTCAAGTGATAGTCCTGCCTCCGGTTCTTTGCACCAAAGTGCAGAACCTTGCACTTCTTGGCATTAAACCCTAACTGCCATGTTTCCGCCCACTCCTGCTGCTTAGTTGGGTCCTCCTGCAGCCCCTTCCACCCCTCAATATCCTCTAACACAGCTCCCATTTTGGTATCATCTGCTAACAGACCAGTCTTGCTCTGGATCCCATGTGAGATATCAGCAATAAATATCCCAAACAGCACCGGTCCCAGTACAGATCCCTGTGGTATCCCGCTCATCCCCGCACTTGGTGACGAGAGTTCCCCCTACACTACCACCTTCCCCATAGCTAGTTTTTGATCCCACCCCCAGATATTCCAGCCCCCAAAAAAAAAACAAACTCCCATGTGGCACAGAATCAAAGGCCTTGCTGAAGTCCAAATACAGGACATCCACTGCATGGCCCTTGTCCAGTTCTCGCATCACCCAGTCATAGTATGCTACTATGCTAGAAGGTTGGTCTGGCATGATCGTGCCACAACAAACCCATGTTGCTGACTATCTTTGAGACTTTTCTTACAAGAAGCTCACCAGTCGCTCTTTAAGGATGGTTTCTATGAACTTAGAAAGAAGTAGGCTGCTGGTTAACTAGGATCTGCAGCTTATCCACTAGGTAGGGAAATGGGCAGACTGGGTGGACCAAGCGGTCCTTATCTGCCGTCAAATTCTATGTTTCTGTGTTTCCCCATGAATGATGTGAGGCTCACTGGCCTATAGTTCTCTGGTTCATCCTTTGGTCCACTTCTGTGGATGGGTACCACATGGGCCATCCTCCAGTCCTGTAGTACGCATCCTGTGTTCAGGGAGGTATTGAGCAGGTCAGCCAGTGGCCTCACCAGAACCTCTAACTCTCTTAGCACCCTAGGATGAATGCCATCCAGTCCAGGCGCTTTGTCCACCCTTAATGCCCTTAGCCCCTCCAGTACCCTGTCCTCGGTGATCCCTACATCCGTTTTCTCCTCTTCCCGCAACCATCATCTGAGGTATCTTCCCCTTCTCTCTCCTGAGTGAATACAGCAGAAATACTCATTCAGTGCTTCTGCCTTCTCTGCCCCTTTCTCCATCCACCCCCCCCCCCAATCCTTCTTAATCCTTACCAACTGGTCCTTGGTCCTTCTTTTCTCTCCAGTGTAACAGAAGAAGTCCTTTTCTCCAGCTTTGATACCCTTCGCCAGCCTTGGCTCCTTGGAAGCCTTGGCCGCCCTGACCATTCTGTTAAGCTTCCTGGATTTCCCTGTAGACATATCTTTGTCCTCCTCCCTCCCCAATTTCCTTTATTTTCGAAAGCTGCCCTCTTGGCCCTCACCCCTTCCATGACCTCGTGTGTCCGGCAACTCTGTTTCTTTGCCCTACACTGCTTACTTTTCTTCCTAGTCTCTTCCAACCCTTCCTTTATCATGTCCCAATTTCTGGTCTGCATCGATGTGCGGATGCATGCCTGCCAGATATCTGCCCCAAATTTCTCCCATCTTCTTTAAGTCCACCCCCATAAAGTAAATCACCCTTGTGTCCAACCCCCCCCATTTCCTGCCCCATGTTGAGCGTGAACCACACTGAACAGTGGTAGCTCCCAGCCAGTGGTTCCTTCACCTTCAGATTTCTTACTGACTCACCGTTCTGTAGCACAAGGTCCAGAGTCCTCTCTAACCAAGTCAGCCCCTGGACCAGCTGTGTAAGAAAAAAATGCCTCTTAACAGGACGCTCGTGGTGAATGGCGTGCCCCACTCCACCCCTGGTAGATTGAAATCTACCACCACTGTGCTCCCCTTCCTGAAGATCCTTCCAATTTACATAGAAACATAAACCTAGACTTTGATGGCAGATAAGGACCGCTTGGCCCACCTACTCTGCCCATTTCCCTACCTATTGGATAAGCTGCAGATGCTAGTTAACCAACTTCCTACTTCTTCCTACCCCCCCCACCAGAACTGCCTTATGTCTGTCCCATGCGTTCTTGAATTCCCCCACTGTTTTTGACCCCACAGCCTCCTCAAGAAGGCTGTTCCATGAGCCCACCACCCTCTCTGTGAAAAAATGCTTCCTCACATTGCCCCTGAGCCGTGCCCCCTCTATCTTCAAATTGTTCTTGCGCATCTTTTTCTGAAAGATTCTACCCTCTTGGACTTTGTTGATTCTCTTGAGGTATGTGAAAGTTTCTGTCGTGTTCAGTCTCCCTCCTTTCCTCACGGGTATACATATTAAGCCCTTTTAGTCTCTCTTCATATGACTTCTGTTGCAGACCCTGCACCATTTTAGTTGCCCTCCTCTGGACTGCCTCCATCCTGTCTCTTTGCGGAGATGGGGTCTCCAGAACTGCACGCAGTACTCCTGATTTGGTGGCCTGTACACAACCCCCATCCTCAGTGCCCTATTCTTTGCATCCTGAAACTGCATCCATAGGGTTTCTGTCCTCCCTTACGCACTTTATCCCTTCCCTTACGTGAATTGCCACCCCCCCAGCCCAATCCTTTCTGTATAACCTAAACCCCAGGATCATAATGTCCCAGTCCTGGTATTGGGTGGCCCATGTTTCTGTGCTCACCGCACTGTCTACCCTCTCCACTGCCAGGAGAGCCTGCATCTCCGCTGCCTTATTCCCCAGGCTTCTAGCATTTAATGAGACCACATTCCAACCTGTATCCTTTCCTTCCTTACCTCTATTCTTCCCACCCCACTTTTTTCCCCAGTGCCCCTTCTCTACCAACTTCACTCATAACTTCAGGGGTGAGCTTTCCAGGATCCCCTTTTCAGACCCTCTCCCCACCAGTGGGCCCTTCTCCGCACCCCTCATATTTAAATTCACCTTGTTTGATATATACCCTTCTAACCAGTTTTCTTGACAAGCCTGGACAAATACCTAATAACTAAAACTAAAAACATACAGGGCTATAACTGGAACAAACTTAGTGAGCAGTATGGACAGTATGTCTCCAATGCTCCGTAATAACGTATGTAAACTATGTTTCAGTACTCCCTTCCTCTCATACTCAAGTGTAACCTGTCTCCTGTGTATAAGTTACTATTGCTCCATACATTACCCCAGTCGTACCTCCTGGTCCAGCACCAATCCCTCAGCCACTCACAAATGTGTTGATGCCCAGCATGAGACAAGAACATAAGGACTGCAGAGGTCATGAACAGCGCTAATACAGTAGAACTCCTGCAGGTTTTAGCCCTAGAGCATCAGAAAATCTCAGGATGCCTTACATGAGTTGGATCATGACCTTTGCAATGGAGTCAAACAGAATTTCACACCAGATTTTAAGTAACTTCATTTACATTTAAATTCTGATGAAAGTAGGAGGATGCAGTCGAGGCAGTCATTTTTCATCCCTTGCAAACTACACAGGTAAAGAGAAACAAGCATTTGTCAATGCCGAATGTTGCTTGCTTGTATGTGCTGTGTAAGTATTTGGAAGTCAGTGGAGTGCAAATATTGAAAATTTGCGAACTTACGAGCGTGCGTAGGAACTGCGCAGCACATGCTCGTGAAAGTCATTTTTAGGAATTTTTCCACCAAATTTTCAACATAGTCATTTTAAGACCTCTGCTCATGAACAGTGTCACTGATTTTCTTAATGTGTCCCATACAGTGATTTCGCACACTGACTGCGCCAGTGTGCGCTACATGTGCGGAAACATGTTTTGGGCAAGATGTGAAAAATGACAGCTGTACTGCTCATAAGGAGGTGTGGTAAAAAGACAATGTCGAAAATCTGGAGTGAAAATATTGAAAATTCGCGAACTTACCAGCATGCGTAGGAACTGCGCAACTCAAACTCAGTAAAACAGTCGTGTTTTGCATTTTTCCCACCAAATTTGCAACATAGGGTTTTTGAGAGCCCCCATGAACAGTGGCACTGTCATTTCCTTGCATGGTACCGAAGGTTATTCCATGCAGTGACTGTGAAATCACCTTCGAGACCGAATAACGCTATGACAGTGCAAGAATTCATGAGAAGGGTCCCAAAACCCCATGTTGAAAATTTGGGGCCAAAATTGCAAAATGCCTGAGATATGTACTAAAGTTGAAAAAACTCTATCTATCCCATTATACAGCTTACCGGCATTTCCTCAGTTCGCAGTCGGCTTTGAAGAGTGCAGACGTGTTCCCAGTCCAGCGAAGATCATCGCGCGGATTCGGAGGTAAGTATGGGGTGGGGGTGGGGAGGCAGGGTGCAGATTGGGGGCGGAACACTGCGAGGACCGTTTTTCTTTACAGGTTTTTGTTTGTTTTAAGGCGACGTGGGGCGTTTGCCACGCTGGGGTGGGCTCCCAGTGTGGCAGCTGGAAAAACTGTTTGGGGCTGGAGCCAATGTGGGATTGGGCACCCCGTCGGCCATAACAAGCTTTGCCACACTGGGGTGGGCTCCCCAGCGTGGCACCGTGTACTGGGAGACAGTGGAGCTGACAGGGATTGGGCACCCGTCGCGGCACAGTGTGGGGGGCGAGCACAGCAGTGTGTGTGTGTGTCTGTATGTGAGGGGGCGGCGCAGAGCAGGCGATATCTTATCGCTGCTCACTGAGCGTAGCTCCCCCTTTCAACTGTACGCCACTGCATTTTGGAGCTGTCATAGACAGCTCCAGCAGGCATTGGAGAACTGGGGCCGCGCCTGCAAACACACTGACTGAATTGGAAGAGGGTTGCCACACCTCCGAAAACTCGGATGATGGCACTATGTTTCTTGCACATGCGTGCAAGCAACATAAAAAGGATGAGGAGAACTTCCCTTTTTAAGACCAATAGGAAGTTCCTACCCAAGGTGATGTTGAAATTCCACTTGAACCAGTCGGTTACTCTTCCTGTGGTCTACGTTGAACAATCCCAGTACAGGTGAACAAAAACTGCACTGTCTATAAAAACAGCACTAGGTCACTACTTGGACTGAACAAGGGATGTCCGGTCCCAGGGTACTCAGCTTGTTGTTGCATATGGAGTGGTGAGGAAAGGTAAGCCAGAAGCTAGAACTGTTTCTCATTGGATAGTCTCCTGCATACATTTCTCTTATGAAAAACTGGTAAAATAATTCACAGAGGTCTAAAGGCCCATTTCATAATGGGTACCTCTACTTTTGTGGCAGCTACAAGGGTCTTCTCACTTCTAGACCTATGTAAAGCAGCTACTTTGGAAACACAGTGTTACTGCCTGGACATTCCAGTCCAGGTGGGAATGCCAGTTTTGGAACTGGTGTCTTGCAGAACCTTTTTCCCTAAATAGGTTCTGGACCAGTCTTCCCAAAGTACTGCTAGCGTCTCTTCTTATTGTAAAGCATCATCGATGGATTCCTGCTGTTCGAAGAAAAATTAATCACCTTAGTAATTTTGTCTGTTTTCAGGGCTCTGTCTGAGAGATTTACTATCCCTGACACAAACTCCCCTTTCAGAATCTGAAAATAGGTTCACACAAGAATCTGTTCTTGTGTTGCTTGAGCATTCTTCATTGCAGTGCCTTAGAAATTGCCAGAATGTAATCAGTTAATTGTTTATATTATCTGCATAAAAATGTTAGATATTTTTAAAATGTTATGAACATTTTTGGTAGCCATTTAACTAGTTTTAGTGGTCACAGCTCTCCTAGCTATAGAAACATCTGACGTTGGAACACTAGGGGCAGTTTGAACTTGCATCTTCAGGGCATCACTCACTGATGGGAAGATGAGGATTATCATAAATTTTTATGTACAGTATATACCTGAGAAGAAACAGCATTACTACGATAAGTAATTTTTTTTTCTTTATCTGCTGGCAGTATCTATATGTAACATTGTACATACAGGATGAGGTCTGATCAGATGCACACAGTTCCCCATAATACAGTGCAATGTGTTAGAATTCTACTATGCAAATAACAGCGATCCTGTTTTCAGGAGGGTAGAGCATTTATTTCATTGGGGTCTGGCTCCAGCTGAATGGGAATTAAAACAGGGAGGCCAGGTGACTGACTTTTTCAGATAGAGTAACTCTGAGACTGTAATGAGATTTAAAGTAGTAATTTCCCTGTTCACAGTTCTGTTCTCGTAATGCTGCCATCCCTCACCGACTCCAGGTTCTGCTCGTAACCGGTTATGTTTGTTATTGCAGGAAAAAATTGCTAAAGCCCAGGAAGTCAAAGACATTGCACTTACTGCCCTAGAGCAGGCAGCAGAAAATGAGAAGAAGGAACAGTGGCGTGCTGAGGGACGCCACTATCTGTTTGATGCCAAAAGGGTATGTTTTTAGGGCACTGCAACTGACCATATTAAAAGGAGCAACAGGGACACTATGTTTTTCATTTTCTGTTCTTAGTAACTGTTACCCAAGTTTACCCACTTCTTTAGTAGGTGGCTAATGAATTTCCGGTGAGCAATTTCATTTTTTTATTTTTTTTTTTTTTGAATCTTAAAGGACAAGTAAACCCCTTATTTTTCCCTGTAGCTAATTAAAGAAATGCTTCATAGAGCGGTAATGGAAATGCTGCTGTTCACATTGATGCTAAAACTGCATTTATATAATACAAATTTTATTTCGTAGTTGATAATAGACCTATCCAGTGGCTGTCCTAGGTGCAGTTTCTCTATTGGTACTTTAGAATGCATGTGTTTTGCTTGTATTGCATTGAATATCTTCTGGTACAAATTTCTGGTTACCCTCTCTAAAGTCACAGCAGTCTGTCAACCAGAAGACACAGGGGTGATCCTATAGGACAAAATACAGTAATCTGGTCAAGATAGAGATATAGAGATATAGATAGATATGTAGATAGATATAGACGGATATATAGATAGAGATACAGAGATATATAGATATAGATAGATATATATCTCTATCTATCTAACCGATATCACTGTGGCAAACTCTGCTGTAGTGGCCGAGCTGGAACCCCCACAGCTCTGTGCTGTACTGGCTGATCTGCAGTCCCCCTGGCTCTGTAACACTACCCAAATGAACTAAAACATTTACCAGCAAAAGTGTGACCTGTGTTTCCTCTGTTTTGAGAAAGCCATTCACAATCTCTGCTTCAGGAAGAGCCGCCTGAGACCCCCTGAGCATCTGCTCGTGTTGCCAGGAAATGGCTTTGAAATCAAATCTGAGACCCGTGCCTCCACCAGCCTTGCTGCCTTTACTATTACAGTGATTTAAAACTACCACCCTCGGCAGAGGCGGTAGAACTACACGTTCAGCAGCTTCTGTTTGAAAAACAAACGGACTCGGTGAGACTTGCTGAAAAGGAAAGACACTATGGACTACAGCGGCTGAAGAGGGACACACTCACTCCCTATAAAACCGCATCTGTCACACATCCTTAAAACATCTCTGAAGAACAAAAAGACATACTGTGTTTGGGTGAGGGGGCCTAATCAGGATCTGCGATGCTGGACGTTGTAACAATTTTGGAAATGCGTTTTTATATTCACATGGGTTTACATTCATTCGCTAAGAAGTGCTTGCACTGCAGTAAAGCCATGTGCAGTTATTATGACGTACCCAGCTTGCTAAGATGGTGTCTATGACCTACCCAACATGCAAGATAGTACTGCTATCTCACTGCTGGCCCATGAGATAGTAGTTTTATCTTGTCTAAGGCAGACCCACACGTGTTGTATGAATATCTATTTATAAAATGAATTTGCCTTCATTTAGGGTTAATAACTGTCAAAAAAATGTTCTACTGAAAAGGAAAGATAAGTGGGGAAAAAAAAAATTTCTATAACCCAAAAAAACCTAGGTGTGGTGCATACAGTGCATCACACTGATCACAAGCACTGCTTCCTATGCCCCTTGGTCTGAAGATCAGCTCACATGAGCTCCTGTAGCGCGCCCCCCCCCCCAGCAAAAAAAACTTCTGTTCCCCATATTTGGTATTGGCAAACAAAACATTGTCAGCCACAGCACACTGTTAGGATGAGCGAACGACTGAGCCCCCAAACACACACACACACACCCTTTGACACAAGTTCAATCCAGCATGAATCCGCAGTGCTCCCTCTTCACTGACTCCTCAGTTAGAAACACACTTTATGACTAACACAAAAAAAACACAGCCCATCTGTGGGTCAGTGCCCCAGGTATTAGTCTTTCTTTTTTTATTTCTTTACAAAATGGACCGACTCTGAAGATGCCACTCCGTCCCGACTGCCGATTCCCCACCTGCTCACACAACCATCAGTAGCCCGCTTAGTGCACGATTCCACTTTTTTTTTTTTTTTTGCTTTACAAAATGGACCCAAATCTGAAGATGCCACCACCACTCCTGATCTCCAGTTCCTCGCCCGCTCACACAGCTGTCACTAGCCCACCTGCAGTGCGATTCCAAATGTAATAATCCTAACAAATCGCTGCATCCTCTGAGCATTCCGAGTGTTCCTCTGCAGTCCTGTTAAGTCTGTGCTCCCTACAGCAGCCTCTGACAACTTCTTCACTATTACATAAAACTACAGTTCCCATAAAACTGTGGGGCAGTTATGCAGGTAACTCAACACGGTCTGCTAATCGGCAGAGCACTGTACTGGCAAGTACAGCACAGGAGAGGGAACTGCTTTATAAGAAATGTATTTTCATTACTTCTTTAACACCTTTACATTTCTTATAAATCTTTTATTTAATAATAATTTTTATTTATGGGCCATTTTCTAAGTGCAATAATTCCCTCTAGGATGAGCAGTTTTGGGCAATACCGGACTTTCCCGGGGCCATAAGGCCCTCCGCCGCACTCATTTCACCCCTGGGCGGTCTGGTATTGCCCAATACCGCCCACCCTATTGGGTATTATAGTTTACATAAAAATGCCAGTATGTGCGACATAGGTTTCATAGGTGGTCCAAGCATATGTGGACAACCTGCCCTTTTCTGCTCATTCCTCTTTATTGATTGTAACCCATCTTATTTTTATTTATTAAATGACCATCTAGTTTTATATTAAATTCCTGCATACTTCCACTTCCCACAACCTCCAGTGGCAGACTATTTCAAACACTCGCCACCCTCTGAGAACCACATTCCCTTACCCTTTTTTTATGTTCTGCTAATTTCCCCCTGTAACTTAAGACTATGAGATCCAGTTGTAAACTCTTCATCTTTCATTTCTCTCCCTATGCAGTCCCACAAAGCATCATTCTCAAATGCACCATACACCAGACATGGGTCCCCCCTCATTCTCCTATATTCCAACAAGTAAAGTCCTAGTCTTTCTTCATAACCCAAGTCCTGCATATCCACAGTTTTCCTAGTTGCTGTCCTTTGTACCTCCTCCAGGCATCTATTCCCCTCCTTTGTATATGGCGACAAAACTGACTAGGGTACTCCAAATAGGGCCTCATCAATGCCCTATATAGAGGCATCATTATCCTCCTATCCCTACTTTGCATGTACCTCCTAATGCAACCCAGTATGTTATGACATTTGTTTGCTGTATCGCTCCAGTGCTTTTTCATAAATAAATCCTCTGTAATAATGCCCAGATCACTTTTTTCCTGCGTTACTTCCAGCTCTTTCTTGTTTAATGTATATTTTGGTCTTTTATTAAATTTTCTCCAAGTACATGACCTTGCAGTTTTCTGTGTTGAATTCCAGCCTGTATCCTCTGCCCATGTCTCCAGTTTCTGTAGTTCTCTTAAGTTTTCCATCTCTTCCTAATTCTAAACTGAGGCTGGAGTAAGGAATAATCAGCAAATTTAGCCAGCCAAACGGTGCCCCCACACTACATGGTAGAGACATGAATCATGAATAGACAAGGACCCAGTACCAATCCCTTTGGCACCCCACTTGTCACCCCTGTCCAGTCTGACACTTTCCCTCTGAAGGAGACCCTTTGCTCCCTATCGGTTAACCATGACTTGATCTGTTTTACCAACCTCCCGTTTACTGCCATTTTCTAACAACTGTAAGTGATCTACAGTATCAAGCCTTTTTGTAATCCAAGAATATCACATCCACAGATGTCCCTTTATCCAGGGCCCTGCTGACTTTTTCATTAAAACGTAATAGATTTGTCTAACATGACCTCCCCAGTGAACCCATGCTGGGTACCATCCTGCAAGTCATTAGCATTTTTACATTTTTCCAGTGCCTCCTTTACTATCCTTTTCAACTCCTTGTACAATACCGAGGTTGGGCTCACTGGTCTCTAATTACTACATTGTTCCTTTCCTCCCTTTTTATATTTGCTTACATGCATGTGCAAGAAACATATTGGGGCAGCTTGCTGCAGTAGCGAGTTGTGGAGCCGTGGTAGTGTTGCCAATCCCAGCAGCCCATTTGGGGCTAGTTTGTGTGTCACCAGTAGAGGATCACACTGTCCATAACAGCACTAGTGTAGCTTGCCACCTACTTGAAGGAAACTCGCCGCTGCAATCTGGGAGTGCCCCATCATCAACAATCTGCCGTTTTTGCTGGCGGTCCCTGACTGCAGCAGTGAATTAGAGCTGCATTGTCTGGTGTCTGATCACGTGATGCTTTGCTGGGACTAGCAGCTCTAGGGACTAGCTCCTGCTCCAACTCTCATAATTCGAGTAAAATAATATAAGCTACAGTTGAATTTCAGCCTAGCTACGAAGGATCAGGTTCCCAATAGATCCCTAGTGTGTTAATAACAAGTCGAGGGGCCGTTAAAAATTGGGAAAACTTCTTATTCTCTGACGCTCAGTTTGGGGCCTAAGCTCGCTATGGAGGCCGAAATGCGCCAGGCATTACCGCGCCACACGCCCCTGCAGTCTCCGGAGAAGGGTCCGAAATGTTCAAAACACCAAACTGGGGGCTCTACGAAACCTGCGGCGCCTAATGTAACCCAGCAAAATCCAATTCTGTTATCGGAACAAAAATTAAAGGAAGAGCTTCAACCATTTAAAACTGCATTACAGGATATCACATTAGAAATCAAATCTCTTCAAGGAGAGCTCTCAGATACTAATAGGGCCATTACAGATATTACAGCCCATACTACATGTTTGGAGAACTGGAAGGGCAACTTGGAGCCTGAAATGGTGAGCCTTAGGCAACAAGTGCACAAAATAGAAGCTAAATTGGAAGACTCGGGAGGCCGAAGTCGCAAAAATAATATAATCTTTGGCCATCCAGAAGAAGTGGAGGGATCTTCACCCATTACATTTCTACAAAAAATGCTAACGCATATTGCAGGACCCTCTCCCAATAATACTACCTATGTGATAGAGAGGGCTCACCGCTCGTTATGCCCAAAACCTGCAGCTGGAAAACCCCCGAGACCACTTATTATAAAATTCCTTAACTACCTTGACAAATCCCACATCCTGGAACGGGTTAGAAAAGTGCAGCAAGTTCTATGGGAGGGTCAACAGTTAAGGCTGACGCAAGACCTACCAGCCTCGGTGAGGCAAAGAAGATCGGAGTACCACCCCCTGGTATCTGGTTAGTAGCAGCAGGGATCAGGTATAGGGCACAGTACCCATCTCACTTGGCTGTCCAGCACTCTGGCACTCCTTTGAAAATGCTCCACAGCTAATCCCGCTTTACAGGCTTTGTTTCCAGAGCTATTCTCCGCTCGCTGATACCCCAGGAGGAGTTTGGCTCGGGGTCTGCTGTTACTTTGGCTTTTTTTTTTTCCCTGCTTTTCCAAGTTTTGGAAATAGTACAGTGTCCTGGATCGCTTTGAAGAAAAAATTAGCAAATACCGCTGTTTGACCACAGGAGGGCGACAGAGACCATACAGTGTGTGTGAGTAAAACTGGAATTTATCCTGTGATAGTCTGCACTTTTTCTTCCTATCGGTTAGAAAGAGACTTGCAATCGATATACGGTCTGCTGTCCTGTTTCAAACAAACATGGCAGTGGCTTGTCTGGCCTCTCGCAGTCCCCACGGAAGCCTACGGACAGCCGCCGCCTCTCACAGTCCCCATTACAGCCATCAGGGGTGCCCAATTCCCCCTGTCAGCGTCGTCCTCCCCAGTTTGTTTGCCGATGGGGTAGCCCAATCCCCATCAGCATGATGCCCCCTCCCCATCTGTTGTGTGCCGAGGGGGTGCCCAACCTCCTCGGCTCATGCGCCCACCCCCAACATTCTGTCGATAGAGTTCCCAATCCCCATCGGCTACAGCCCCCAGAAAACACTGGTGGAATGCTGGGAGCCCACCCAACATGCCAAAGTACCTACAAACCAGAAAACCTTTGGGTGTGTGTGTGTGTGTGTGTTGTTGGTTTGTTTTTTTTTTTTTTTCCTGTAAAAGAAAAACAGTCCTTCGTTGGGTCCGGTGCCAGTCCCCCAACCTGCAACCATCCTCTGCACACTCCACCTCCCTTTCACCCCATACTTGCCTCTGGAACCCGGCACGACAATCTTCGGTGAACCAGTACCATGTCAGCACTCTTCAAAGCCGACCACGAACTGAAGAAATGCCGGTAATCTGTATAATGGCACAAATGGGGGGGGGGGGGTTAAACTTGTGTGGATATCTCTGCCATTTTCCTAAATTGTTGCACCAAATTTTCAACATGGGGTTCTTGGGACCCCATCGCATGAATTCAGTGACTGTCATCTGGTTATTTGGACCCGAAAGGTGTCTTCGCAGTCACTGTGCGGAATCACCTTTCGGGACCGATTAAGAAACAGTGTCACTGTTCATGAGGTGGGCTCTTAAAAACAGAGGCAGTATAGTGCAGTGGTTTAAGGCTCTGAGCTGCAAATCTGGAGACCTGGGTTTGAATCCCACTGCCCCCTTGCATATACTGTGTGATCCTGAGCAAGTCACTTAACTGCCCTGTGCTCCCAGGTTGCACCTGTAAACAAGCTTTTAGCTTAGTGTGTCTCACCTGGTTAAACAATTTTTTGGGGGGCTATGTTGCAAATTGGTGAAAAATTCCAAAAATGACTTATGTCGTGTGTTGTACAGTTTACACTTACCTGTAACTACGGGTATAATATTTCACTCCAGATTTTCAACATTGGCATTTTTTACACCTCCTATGAACAGTACAGCTATTATTTTTACATCCTGGCCGAAATTTGTTTTGCACTTCCAGCGCAGAATGCGCAGTCGCTGTGGGATATTGGTGTTCGGGACAGATTAAGAAAATCACAGTGACACTGTTCGAGTTAGCAGAGGTCCTAAAATGCCAATGTTGAAAATGTGGTGACAAAGCCATAAATGACTGTTCTGACGCAGTATCGCGCTGCTCCACACACACTACGTAACTTTAAAAATTTGTAATTTCACTCAAAATTTTCACATTGTCTATTTTGTACACCTCCTTATGAACAGTACAGCTGTCATTTTTCACATTCTGCCGGAAATTTGTTTTTGCACATCTGGCGCACAATGGTGCGGTCATTGTGGGAAATCGGTATTCGGGGCAGATTTAAGAAAATCATAGTGACACTGTTCATGAGTAGAGGTCACAAAATGCCTATGTTGAAAATTTGGTGAAATAATTCCACTAAATGACTGTTATGAGTGTGCATTACGCAGTTTCCACATACGCTCGTAGTTCGAGCATTTTTAATATTTTCACTCCAGATTTTCAACATTGCCATCGCTTCACACCTCACTATGAATGGTACAGCTGTCATTCTTCACATCCTGCCGATCTGTGTTTTCGCACATCTCGGCAGGAATGTACCCGGTGCATTATGGGAAACGGTGTTCGGGACACGTTGACAAACTCGATGCCACTGTTCATGAGCAGAGGTCCCAAATGCTTTCATGAGGTGGGGATCACAAAAAGGCCATATTGAAAATTTCTAGTGCAAATACCAACAAATGCCTGGGGCGTTGGGGTTTCTAACCATAAGGTCCCACCTTGTACAGACTGACAGGCATCAGGGGTATGTGATTTGGTGTTAACTTTTGACAGATTTCTAGTTAAACCTATTGTTTCCAGAGTGGAGTCATTATTAAAGGCTTTGTATGTTAGACATAAGTCTCCTCGTAGTCTTCTATATTCCATTAAATAGAGACCCACAGTTTTTAGTCTCGACTTGTAATCAAGTTCCATTACTGCGTGAACTTTTTTGATAGCTTTACGATGAACTTTTTCAATGAGTTTTTTTATTTCTGATTAAATGAGGAGCTACAACTGAGGAGCAGTATTCCAGATGTGGTCTAACCTCCCCTATCTCCCTCCCTTCTACCCCCACCAGCTCTCCCCCGACCATAAGTTTTGCACCTTTTGTTATCTTTTGCTTCGTTGGAGATTGTATTCTATTGTAACAAAATTGTAATTGAACTGTAACTTTTTTGTTTGTAAGTACTGTGTCCCTTGTACTACTGTTCTGATGTCGTCTTTGTGACGAGGTACCTTTGTAAATGAGCCTCTGGCTCAAAGGTTTCTAAACTGATGTTTAACTAAATAAAAAATAAATAAAATAAATAAATAACCAGACCTTCATACAGTGGGATAATCACAGTTCTGTCTTGGCTCTTAATATTTCTAAGAATACAGCCCAATATTTTGTTCCCTTTTTTAACAGCAGTTTTTGTGTGAACCTCAAAAGTAGTCATTTGAAATAGTTACCCCAAGGTCTTTTTCATGTTCAGTTGTCTGTAAAGTAATTTTATTCATTTTACAATATATGCATAGCACGGGTTATTCCTCCCTAAATGCATTCCCTTGCATTTTGCTTCATTAAATAATCTTTTTTCTTTTACCGTTTTTCAAGGTAAGTTAAATTTTTTGCAGGTCAAGAGCAGAGGTAGAATCTGTTATTATACTGCCTAGTTTGCAGTCATCAGCAAATTTAGCTGATCAGCAGGTGTTAGTCAGTGGACTCATAGATTATATTACTATATTAAAGAGAACTGGTCCCAGAACCGAGCCCTGTGGCACCCCGCTGGTAACCTGCCCCCAAAAGTAGTGATACTTGTAGAAATCAAAGGTTGTAACTCTTTTTTTTTTTTTTTTTTGTAGTAAAGAAATGTATTGGGATATTGGTGATGGTAAAGAAATATCTTGGGGAAATTGGTGCATAAGAATTTTAACAAGTTATGTAGAACTGAAGTCACATGGACATGTAAAATATTTAAAAATGTAAAGAATATTTTCCATTTTCCAGAAGAAAAAAAAAATCGCAGCTGGCACCAGCAGAACTCTGTTTAACACAGTTCCCCAAATATGAGTTTCACAAGTTTCCAGTTTTCCCCCATCAAGGTTTTTATCCTCAGTCCCTCCGGCCGTATTCTACTCCAGCCTGTCGCCCACCTTTTCCAAAACATACCAGCACGTTTATTTTTTTATATATCCATCCCCACCCTACCAGGTGCCCTCCCTTATCCAGATAGTGGCTTGCCTAGTCGTGTGGTGTGGGACCTTTGGCTGGCTAGAGCGTCATCCTGCCGGTGTTATTTATTTATTTATTTATTTTTGGCCCCCCTTCCATTTTACAACCTTTCTCTAAGGCTTACCTGGTGCAAATCTGCAAGTTCATATGTATGTCTCTGCATGCACACACACCTAGTTGGCCCGAGCGCCCATATGCTGAGACTTCCTGTTACACTACCACCTTGGCCTCCACCAAGTGATGGCCATTGTGCATGATGCGCATACCCCCTTCCCCAAGGGAGGAGAGCAGTCTTCTGGATGTTCAATCCTACGTTACCTGGCAGAGAGGCCAGAGTCTGCATTCGAACCCCAGTTATGTGCGTGGTGGGCTGTAGCGCTACTGCCAAGCCACTTGGCCAGCCTACAAGCTTTCATTATTGATTTACTGAAGATGTCTTCCCCTTAGACTTCATCTAGTCGCAGTGCCCTATTCTTTGACATTGTAGCTTGTTGCCACTAAAATGGTTCTGATGTCACAGGCAGAGGACTTTGATGCAGAACTAGCAGCAGGAACAGATGGAAGAATAAAGGGCAAGACGGCCTGTTTTCATGCAGATATCTTTTGATGATGGACTGGATGACCTGAAAAATCTAAGTTTGGGTAATTTTGAGATTTGTCCTGCTGGTGCCAAGGCACTGGTGCCAAATACTTTGATTTGCCAGTTTCCTACCAAAAAATTAAGACCTGCTGAACAGGGTGGTGTAGAGCACCCCCCCCCCCCCAAAAGGGGCAGTTAAGAAATGTAAACTGATTTTTAATACCGGTGTACATAAATATTGTATATAGTGAAACATGGCGATGATAATTGGTGTAAAAAAAGATTCTTTCTGACAAGAGAACAGTTTTATTCCTAAGTAGTTGCTTAGTTTCCTATTTGTGCATGTAAATGGATTTTTCCCAGACACCTAGCAATAATGTGTGACCTGCAACTCATTACTTTCAGATGAACAGCTTCTACTCAGCCTTTGTTCTTGAAAGCCATAGGCTGGACTGGGCCATCGTCAGGGGGAAAGGGGTTTGGACTTGTACTACAAAGGGCAGTATCTGGGATTGCAAAAACATACAGTAAATTGCATTTTTTTCATTAGCCAGATTAGAATGCCCCCACCCCCACCCCACTTAGGCCTCTTATATACCGCCTTGCTCCCTTCCTCACTATATAGTCTAGATGTCGTATTGCAAATACCATTCTACTCCCCACCTTGCTCTGTAGGTCCCCAATCCTCTGCTCCCTCAGGAATACTGAACAACACAAACTTAAAACACTATACCATAGAATTTATTTGCTGTAACCACACCCTCAAAGGAACACCACTGTATTGTCCTGAAGTCACTTCAGTGGCCTGCACTGGAAAGGAAATTAGCTTTCCAACCCCTCTGCCTAGCCTACAAGCTTCAGATCTGTAAAACCTATTACCTTTAAAAAAAAAAAAAAAAAAAAAAAACTACCAGGCGACCTCTTAGATCTTCCAGCTCCCATCAACTATTAGTCCCTTACACTAGGACCACTGCTGGAGATGGGTCATTCACCACTGCTGTCCCTACCCTATAGAACACCCTCCCAGCCAGCCTAAAGGAGTGCTGATCCCATGGTGGTTTCAAAAAAGATCTAAAAGTCCACCTACTTGTATCTGCAACTGCAACCACTGAATAAATTACTTTCCTCCTGAACCTTCCTGGCAGTTATCCACTAGATATGTTAATCACCATGTGATATTAAATGTATGTAACTCACAACTTTGCCTTTTTGTACATGATCTATATTGCATTGTACCTCTACATAATTCGTAAACTAGTGTATCTGCTTATCTGCTTTACCCCTCTCCATGTAAACCTATGTACGCTATATTCATCTGTATGTACTGTAATTAACCCAGGGTCACCCTTGAAAAAGGGACTTCTTAGTCTCAATGGGCCCACCAAGGGAGCAAAACCTTAAATGAAACCTTTCATTAGCCATTGTGTACTGTGGCTTCCTTGGCGCTCCCCCATCTGAGGTGTTCATGATTCTCACAGGTGCTGTTTATTACCCCAGGCAGGATTATCTCACGTGGACAGTTTGTGAATGTTTTGCTTTCGGAGAGGCTTCCCCTGCAGTATTTGTATAGCTCAGCTCTTTGGACTTTTCTTGGCACCTGTAAGTGAATTAATTCGGTTTTTTCCTTGTTCTTATCAGAATAATGTAGCTATGCTACTGGAGGCCAACTACCGTGAGAGGCTACATACGGTTTACAATGAAGTGAAGAAACGCTTAGATTACCAGATCGATCTGCAGCATCTGCAGCGTCGTAAGGAGCAGGAGCACATGATCAACTGGGTGGTAAAGGGCGTTGTTCAAAGCATCACACCTCAACAGGTAAAATAAAAAAAAAAATTAAACACATAGCACTGCATCTGCAGCTGGTGTGAAACCTGGCGGGTTTACGATATTGACGTGCTGCTTATCCAGAATGGGGCTGTTCTAGATAGTTTTATTTTATGTAAGATGCAAAAGCAACAAAACGTTTTGGGATGAGTACAAGGGATTTGGGAGGTGTGTAGCTGCCCGCACCCATTGCAGTTCACAATACCAGGGGCTCAGCAGTCTACACCAGTGACCATGCACTGTGGTCTGACTCAGCTTTCGGCTCTGTGGACAGAAACTTCTTTTTACTTCAAAGTACCGAAGCTGCTCCAATTGGAGAGGGTTTCAGTCCTTTGATCTGCATGAAGCCATATCAGCAAACAGTTGAGCGGCTTTCAGTGTCAGGAGCCAGTGTTTGGATCTGTGAATCTGGCATGTGCATTAGCTTCCATGCTAATGTGCATGCCCAAACTCATGGAAATTCTAGTATTCCAACAACAAAGAAAACCTTCCATCGATGTCTGTTACTGGCGCCTGTTTCTCTCCCCCACCCATCCCTACCTCTCAGCACCCCCAAACAAAAATAACACTGACACTGGGGATATCTAACCCCCAAACAAGTGTCAAAACCTGAAGAAAGAAAACCTTCCCCATGTCATTTTATTTTTGAAATACCCCGCAAAAAGAAAAGTCTATCGATGTCTGTTGTAGCCGCCACTGTAACTTCAACCCCCCATTTTATTTTTTAAATACCTGTTGAAAACGATCCATTGATGTGTATAGCAGCGCCACCATCTCTCCGCCCCCCATTTATAACACTCGACACTGGGGGTGCCCAATCCCCCAGTGTTAAAGCCTGAAATAAAACCTTCCCTCTGCATTTTTAAGCCGGTAAATAAGACAACAGTCCATTGATGTCTGTTGCAGTCTGTCTCATCCCCTGCTGTTTATAACATTGACACGGGGGGATGGTGCCCAGTCCCCCAGCGTCCACTGCTGGCACCCCTATAATGTCACCCCAACCGACCCACTCAGCACCCCCAGCGTCCACTGCTGGCACCCCTGTAATGTCACCCCCACCTGACCCACTCAGCACCTGCCCCACCCCCCAACATAATATTGACACTGGGGTTCCCAGTCTCCCAGTGTGCACTCCTGGCACCCTCTAATTGTCACTCCCACCAGACCCTCCCACTATGCATGCCCCCCCAAAACATAACACTGACACTGGGGGTGCCCTATCCCTCAGCGTCGAGACCTGAAGTAAAGAAAACCCTTCCTCTGTGTTTGTTCTTAGCCTGTAAGAAAGAAAACAGTCTATTGATGTCTGTTGCACAGTTAGTTCACCCCAAGCCCTTACTTACCCACTGGGGGTCCAACACCATCATCTTCTCTGGACCACATACACGTCTTCACTCTTAAATGCTGAACTGCAAACTGAGAATCAGGTATGTGGTTCAATGTATTTCAGTGGGGGGTTGCGCTTAGTGGCATAACTTGGCCATTTTTTGATATTTTTGCCTCAAATTATCAGCATACCTTTTCTGGGACGCCACTTCATGGGCAATGCAAGTGATGTTGGGTAAATCTGTCCTGAATGGTGATTTCATGATCGCTGCACAAAATCACCTTTCAGGCAGGAGCTGAAACTTTTCTCTGTCCTTGTGCATGAGGTGGTATCATAAGAAGGCTTTGACTATTGGGGCAGAAATATTAAGCAAAGTTATGAGCCTACTGTGAAATTTACGAACGCAGGCTTATAACTTTGGTCATTTTCAATATTTAAACATAGCCATTTCTTCACAGCACCTCATGAATGTGGCAGCTGTAATTTTTCAAATCCTGGCCAAAATGTGTTTTTGTACCTGTGTCATGGAATGACACTTCGGTGGTGCGGAATGATGTTTTGGTGGGGATTTGAAAATGCTCACCTACTGGGTTCATTAGGTGGCATCAACCATTTGTTTTGGACATGTTGTAAGATGGGAGTTGGATCAAAGTGATAGCTGGAGTTTCAGTGACTGGAATATGTAGGTTCCTCAATCCAGCCACTGGGTGAGGGTGGTGTAGATGGTATTACTCTGTTTTGTTGTTGCCTCCACAAAGGTTTTTATCGTTGGCAGGTTTTTGGGCGGCTTATCTACCCTATCCTCGTTTCCCAACGGTTGACCCATACCTCTCAGTTGTACGAGAGTACTCCTGTGGATTCCACACACTCACCCACCCTGTTCCGCCAAGTCTCCCCACCCCTCCCCAAAGACCTATCCTCGATGGTTTGGTTTATTGATAAATCCAGTGATGCCTCAGACCAGTGTGGCAGGACAGCAAGCTGGGACACAGGCAGGGCTTCATAAAGCCCAAGCCACTATTTTGCCTGTTTCTTCTCACCACCCCTTGCTGTAAGAGCATCGTGTGTGTGTGTGTATGAAGGCGAATAAGCCCAGCCTCGCATTCCAGCACCTCCCCCAATTGGATAACATCCGCACTGCCACTAGCCCCCACCTGGTAGTTGTATACCAGGCTGCCATACCCCCGCCTGCCCGCTGGAGAGAAGTCCTCTGATGCTTGCTCCTCTCCTGCTCTGGCCGACCCTTTGTCAGTTTCTGAACCCTGGTTGCTTGTGTTGAAAAGGTAAGGCGCCATGATACCTCAGTGCTCTTAGCCACTGGCTGGCTAAATGGTATTACTCTTAATGAACAGGTGCTGGAGGCACTGTAGGTTTTTAAAGTCTGTGGCCAAGAAAGTGTTTTTTTTTTTTTTTTTTTTTTTTTAAACATTACATTAATTCTTTGGTTTTGTTTTAAGCATCACACCCCAACAGGAGAGCGAGAGCATTTCCAAGTGCATCACAGACCTGAAGTTGCTAGCAAAGAAGACACAGGCCCAGGCCAGAGTCTGATTTCTAAATTAGAATCCATAAATCTTCTGAACCCTGTTCCACAAAGTAGTGGCCTAAAAAAAACTGTTCAGTATCTGTTTAAAAATGTTGCACATTATTTCTTCAATAAAAAAAAAAAGTTTCTTTAAAAGAAGCACTCAAGAGCATTAGCTTGCCTTTTGTCATATTGTGTTGGTTCACTGTTAAACATGCACAGTGTAATGTTATTGTATAATACAGCTGCCCATGGCAGAGTAGATTGTGTGGTCACCTCTGGTGCCAAGGAAAGAAATGTCATGGGTTTCTTTTCCCACTCTAGAAAATTGGGCTAATTCCCAATACTAACACAGTAGTGCAGCAGGAAAGGGGGGAGAGGGTTCTGCACTAGTGAGGTGCTTGCCATTGGATGAGACTTTAACTTCTACATGGACAGCCATCACAGCTGAATAGAATGGTCCTCAGTTTAAAGATCCTGTGGTGCTCCATATAAGAGATGGGGATTTTCCCTAGTGGCTTGACAAAAATCGCCCATTAGTAAAACGGGTCCATGAACTCGCTTCAGGACATGCTTGGAAACAAAACTCACAGCTCGGTGTGCCTTTCCTGATTTAAAATAAATAAATAAATAAAATTACAACATGGTAACAATAAAATAATGTTATGATGGCATAAGGCTCTTCAGCTGTGTCTTGTTCGCTCCTGTTTCTTGGCAGTGAATATATGCAATTTGAGTATGGATACACATCTGAGTTTAATAGCTGGAAAATGTTACCACTACCAATGTTCTATAACCCTGAATGCCATTCTCCCTCAGGATTTTGTCAAGACCTGCTTTGAAGGTCTGAACAGTGTTTGTTTCCACAATCTCACTGTGCATACTATGTGAACTAGCCTCTGTTTGAAGTAATACTTTTTCTAATGTTTCCCCTTTATTCTGCCTCACCCTCTTTAGTTTGAGGACATAACCTCTTCTGCTTGCACTTACCAGCTCAAACATCTGTGTAGGCTGGCCTGCAGGTGCAGCAGTAGCACTACCACTTGCAGCACCAATGATCTGGGGGAGGGGGATTAGAGGTCGTTGGACTGCTCTCCTCTGGGGAGGGGTCTGATGCTCAATTGCCCCCTGGCGGGAGTCGGGGGTAGCCCAAGCAGGAAGGTTGGGGAGGCATGGTAGATGTCTGCGTGTGTGCCGTGACGTCATTGCATACCATGTCTCCCACGGGGACAAAAAATGGAAAAAACTAGCTGCCGCAAGGATGATCAACATCTCTGTAGGCCCTGCATCCGTCGCCTCGGGCGCCTCCTGGAATCTGGATCCAGTCCTGGAGGGTCAAGGGACTCCCCACCACCCTGCCACAGAGGGCCAGCCATGGGGCACTGTGGCAGAGTTTGGGACTGTCTGGGAGATGGGGAGCATTAAACAAACAAACAAAAAAATCTGTGTATACTTCACTGTCTATCTCTTTGGTACTCGGAAAAATACGATCATGTCTCTTCTCAGCCTTCTCTTGTCTAAATAACTTGGGTATGTCCAATCTCTCCTCATAGATCCTACCCCCTTATCCGCTAGACGGGTTATCCTGTGGTGAACCCTCCCAGTCTCTGTCAATTCTTTACTGTGGTAACCGGAACGGCACATGCTGTTTTAAGTGTCGTAAAACAAGGCCTTGCACGGAGTGAGGATCCACCTCATTTGACCTGCTGTTATCCCCCTTTAATGCGTCTTTGCACTGCATTTGTTTTCTGGATTTGTGGTAGCACACTGCCTGTCTGGTGTCCGCTTGCAGTCCACAGTTACCCCCAGATCCTCTCCTCGATTGTGCTGTCCACTGTTGCACCACACGCGGTTTTATGTGTAACCCAGATTCTTTGCCCCTGGCTGTAGTAATATGGAAACCTAGAATTTGATGGTAGGATGGGCCAAGCGGGCCTTATCTATCTGCTCATTCCTCTCTACCTACACTATTACCACAGACCGTACCTGATCTACAGCTCTCCTCCTCCTTCCTTTCCACTATGATTCCCTTGTGCTTATCTCATGCATTCTTGAACCCCACCACTGTTTTCATCCCCTCCACCTGTGCTGGAAGGCTGTTCCAGGAATCTGGGTACTTACTCACATTTTGTGACTTGTGTCATGCTTTTCCTTACATTCTAAGTGCTCGTTTATTGTGTACAGATCCCCCTAGAGTATATCCCCTACATTGACTGTGTCCACTCCTGTATATAATACAAATAAATAATTCCTAAATTATATCCCATTGTATCCCCATTATGTCCCCTAGAAATATCACAAATGTGTAGGAAAGGAAAAGGAACGTTTACCTTGAGAATTCATATAGATGGCCAGTTTTCAAACACAGGATCATAAATCTCACTACTTTGAGAAGATAAGCCTGTAAAATAAATAGTATAGGACATATACTATAGGTAACATTTTTACCTTTAGATAATCTCTTCTCGTTTTAGTGTTTATCCTGCATTCTAAATGGTTTTGACCTTTTTTATTACTACTTTTTTTTTTTTAAAGAATGTTATTGGTTGCCTTGAATTCTTCTGTCCTCAGCAGCTACTGCTTTTTCTTTTCATATTGTCTGAACATTCTGTGCCATTAGTTACACAATTCTGGACCATTCAGATGAGTACTTTGTGTCCAAGAATAACATGGAAATATGAAGTGAGAGGAGCAGTAGCTGCTGACGAGAGGGGAGCTCAGTCTCTATCTGAAGGTACTACAAAGCTAGATTAATTTATAAAAGAAATAGTCACGCTGCCAGCCCGGTGGCACTGAGGGCTGAGGCTACCTCGTGCTATGCTGGCGATCCGGTTCAGGAATGACCTCAGGTCACCGGGGAGCCAGCACAGGGGGAGGGTCGGAGCAGGATTGAGCTGTGGTAGGCAACTCTCCCCTCCCAGGGGTGGTGGTCTGCTCCGCTTGTAGTTCCACTCCCACTGGGTGGAGGTCTGAGGGGGAGCGGTGGCCATAATGCTAGGGGTGAGGTGGAAGGAACCAAGCCAGTGCCCAGCAGCACTCTGCCGGGGTCCTGGGTCTGGGCACAAAAAAATGGGAGAAAAAACAATTCTATATGGAGGGGGAAAAAAATAGGCAAGCATATCAGACTACATGGCTGACAGGGAACAGAAAAAGGGAGGGCATTTAGCTTTATAAAATAAATTCATGTCACCTTTATTGAATTTAATTGATTTTATGTATATATCCACCCTTCTGCGTATGGCCATAGAGAGTGCAGCATATCCAAAAAAAAACAAATATTGGACAACACTGCATAGAGAACATAACAGTTCAGTAAAGCAAAACAATGGTAGCACAGAATGGCTGAATAAACATAACTTTTAAACCTCTTGTTAAATGCAAAGATGAGGCGCTGGCATCTGATAGAAAGTTTTGGTGTTGCACAGCAAGGCTGCTTCATTTTGGACAACATTTCTGCAAGACAACGGTGCAGTTGACCAGTCTCATGAAGTAAATTTCTAAATCGAGATAAAGATTCTAAAATCCATATTTTCTGTGAATGTGTCTGCAACTCATTGCTTAATTGCCAACCAGAGCAGATGCTGCAAAACTGGTGTGGTATGTTCCCTAGGGCCAGCACCTGGTAAGATGTTACCTGCAACATGCAAGTCAGTGTTTCAGGACGACACGCATACAGCAAGTTCTGATGAAACAAAGGCATGGATCAAGGTGGTAAAAATCGCCACAAAAGAGAATAGGAGGCAATCCTGCAGCATTGTGCGAATGATGAAAACTAATATTTTGACTGTTGAGCATTGAGGGGACTGCAGGAGAAAGCAACTGATTCTCCAGGTATGAACTGTACCAGTTCTTTTTTTTGCAGGATATTTCCCCAGTGAACCTCCTCTCCAACACCTCATGAGCAGTTAATCAAACTTTTTTCAAAACTCCCAAGATACAACACAAAGTTTGGAAAAATGACATATGGCTGTAATATACACTCACTTTGGAATAAATTCCAAAGTACATTAAAATTGGGAGCTGATTTTTAAGTCATGGGTGTTTTGTATATAAATTCAAAGTACAGATTCCCCCTACACTGCTGTAGTGGAGTTTAGTAATGAAATCTGCTGCAACTGGAAGGAATGCTTCCCACCAAGTTGTTTTCACACCTACACAGACCTCACAGCTGATTTACAGTAGTGCAGTTGTGAGTTGTTGGCAGCTGGCCATGGATGGAGGCAGGGTACTGGTGGGTTGGGGGAGTGTCAGAACTGGGAGTTCACTGGGGCAGGGTGGAAGGAAAGATTTGATCCCAGGGAGTGGTGGGTAGGAGGCCACTAGCCACCAGGGCAGTTATAAATACATGAAGTGATATTCCGGGGGGTGGGCACTGGAGACCAGGGAATTTGATTTAACACTGGCGGGTGTTTGGACAGTTGGGGAACCACTGGACAGCAGAGAATTTGTGATTTTACACAGGTGGGGCCACTGAACACAGGGAAAGTGTAATGTATTATCAGTGGGGTTCGGGGGGTCCGGTGGCCAGTACACGTCGGCAACCAGCATCTTAAAAACTTTTTCACAAATATTATGTAGTGATTTCCAGGTGGAGTTTACACTTGGACAAAACCAGAAAACATGACTCAGATTGTTGTTGGAAATATCAACCAAATGCCAATCGGACTGAATAAAATCCATGTTTTTAAGCACAACAGGAGTAATGATAATTGTGGAGGATTTTAAATTGGGCTAGTCTGCCCTGGTCCTCTCTACTACACAGATAAGCATTACCCCATAATTTAGCCCAGTTGGTGTTAGATATTATTGTACCCAATTCAGTTTTATCACTTGGCTTTAGCTGCATTTGTTAAGGAGTCATTTGGTTGAGAGATGATTTTGTACTGTATATAACATTAGCTCCCTTTCTAAGGCGAGCTACTTTTAGTATTGTACTCCGACCTGGATTATCTCCAAGACTGAAGTTAACTAAAACTTGTCCTTTTATGGAACATCTCTGATTTGGAGTAAATGGTACAAGTGAAATTTAGCTAGTTTGTATTTCTTCCATAGTTCAAGGGCATTAAGGTATTATCCATTGGATTTAATAAATCTTTTAGTCTGTTTCTGTTCAGCATTCCAGCCATTGTCCCTAATGGACTTGCTCTGGCTAGTGAGAGTCTGGTTATCCTATAATGGAAGGAACTGTAGTGGGAGAGATTTGAGATTTATTTAGACCTTTTTACACCCACATTGAGTGGGGTATTGTAGGATGAGTTCTGAGAAATTTGGCAAAAGGAGAGAACAAGTAAATCAAGTATTTGGAAGAGCCAAATAAACTATTCTTAACTGATGACCACAGAGGATGGTTTGTTAGGTGGGAGGCATAAAATCAGTTCACAGTTTGTTTCATGGTGAAGACCCAATGGTAGCCACCTCCATTTCTGTTCCTATCAGACCTAAAAGTTGAATAGTTTGGCAGCTTACTTTGATATCCAGTATAGAGGATCAAGCCAGGTCTTGAGTAGGGCAATTACCGAGGTTTGAACAGTAGATGACCAGGTTACAAAGTGTTGATTTTTAACATTGCACACTTGTGTGATAGAAACTGATTGTTTCAAATGGGTTCTGGGTTTAGTTTGATGTCTCCAGCAGTTAAGAATGAAAAATTACACCAGAAAATAGCCTTTTCAGTTATTTGTGGACCAGTACAACCATCTGGGCTGCTTAGTGGTGGTTCTAAGATAAATTGTAACCATGAAAAACTAGTGCTTTGGGGCAAAATGGCTGGGGAAATATTTGACCATGATAAAGTAAGAGCTGAAGATTAAATTACATTAAAATTATGTGCGATAAATAAGCATCAGTCCGTGCTGAGCTCAGCAGAAAGGATAAGCAGCAGCAGATTAGGAATTGCCAGATGAAGGAAAAAAAAGTAATATTAAGGCTGTGTGTAATGTGACGTATCTTAATGCATGCAAATATGTCTGCAACCCATAGTTGAAAGAATATGTATGATGTTGAGAAATACATTTTCAAGTTAACGAAAGAAAACCCAACCTGCATAAATTAGCCTACCATTGCAGACATCAATATGTAATGGTGTGAAACAGATATACATCCAGCAGCAGTAACTTCAGAATTTGGATTAGCATATCCCCAATCAGCCTCATGCCAACACTGACATTTCTGTTACTTTGTTTAAAAGTAGCAAGTCATTTTGTAAACCTAATGTCAGTGCCTAATCAAAGTCTAGCCAGAGCCAATAGGGCATCAGCCGAGGGATTTGGGGTAAAATATTGAAAATTATCGAAGTTACTAGTCTGTGTTAGCAAAATGTAACAGCTTATAGATTTGTCTTGTAATTTTTTTTTTTTTTTTTTTACACCAAATTTTCAACATAGTCCTGTTATGATCCTGCCTCATGAAGAAGGGCAGAGCAAATTTTCAACTCCTACCCGAAAGATGATTTCGCATAGGGACTGCAAAATTGACTTTCGGGATGCAAAAAACACATTTGGAGTTGAAAAATGACAGCTGTCACATGCATGAGGTGCTATTAAGAAATGGTTGTGTTGAAGATTTGGGGTAAAAATATTTAATACCAAACCTATGAGCCTGTGTTTGCAAAATTCAACAACCTCGTAATTTTAATAGTTTTACACCAAATTTAGAACATAGCCTTCTTATGACTCCACCTCATGAACAATGGCAGAGAATACTCAACTCCTGCCTGAAATGTAGTTCTGTGCAGTGACTGCAAAATCACCTTTCCGAATGTTTATATAAAAAAAAAAAAAAAAAGTGACCAGGATTTGAAAAACGACAGCTGTTCATATGCTGCTGCAGAGATATGGCTGTGTTGTAAATTTGGGGTAAAAATATTAAAAAGTACCAAAGTTATGAGCCTGTGTTCGCAAAATTCAACGTAGGCTCATAGCTCTTTTTTTTTTTTTTTATTTTTACACCAAATTTTCAACATATCCTTTTTATGAGCCCACCTCATGTACAAGGGGAGGGAAACTGTTCAACCCCTGCCCAAAAGGTGATTTCATGCAGGGACCGCAAAATCGCCTTTTGGGACAGATTTGCTTAATGTCAGCACAACTGTTAATGAAGCTTGGTCCCAAAGAAGGCATGTTTAAAATTTGGGCCAAAAATATGCAAAAATTGCCAAGTTATGCCACTAAGTTCAAAACACCACTGAAATACATTGAACTGCATACCTGTTTCTTTAGTTCGCAATCTGGCTTTGAAGAGTGAAGACATGTCTGCAGTCCAGAGAGGATTACGGCATTGGACCCCTGATGGGTAAGTAAGGGCTTGCAAGGGGTGTGGGTGCTGAGTGGAAGGGTTGGGTGGGGGAGAGGAATGGCCACAAAATCCATCGATGGATGGTTTTCTTTTTAGAGGGCTTCAAAAAAAAATGGGTGGCGACATTGGGCACCTCCTGTGTCACTCTTATGTTTCTGGGAAGGGGGGTGCTGAGAGGTAGGTGAGGTTGGGTGGGGGAATATGAATTTAAAAAAATGATTTTGATGGTAACACTGGGATTGGGCACCCCAGTGTCACTTTTATGCTTGGGGGGTGATGAGAGGAGGGTCAGGTGGGGAATATGAAAAAAAAAGCAGCATCCTGATCATGACACTGGGGATTGGGCACCCCAGTGTAACTCTTATGTTTGTGGGGGGCAGGTGCTGAAAGGGTAGGGTGGGGGGAATATCTCTAACAAAAAAAAATCGTGGTCACAGTGGAACACTGCACACTCCGCTGTGTTCAAGATGGCCACTGCACTCTGCTGCACATGCGTTAGTAGTCGTGCATGCACAGTAGAGTATGGTGGCCATCTTGGACACAGCAGAGAGTGCCGTGTTTCACCATGACCACCATTAGGTTTCTTTTTAAATTAGATTCCACCACCCGATGACCCGTCTCAGCACCCACCCCCAGAAACATAAGAGTGACACTGGGAGTGCCCAATCCCCCAGTGTCACAATGAGGAGACCAGCGAATATTTTTTTTAAGTAAATAGTGCAGTGCAATAGCTAATGGAGACAATGAACGGAGTGCTCCACAGACCCAGAGGTGACTGTGGTGGAACTCTAACATGTTCAGTTGCAAGGAATGAGTCCTGTTTTGATGATAGGAGATCTGCAGGGCTCCGCACACCGCAGCCCTAAAAAAGCCAGTTTCAGTGAAGATCTACAGATGATATCATAGCCAGAACTCAAAGCCTAGTCCTCCCTGCAAGCTATCTTATAGGACTTATTTCTGCCATATTACATAAAACTGCAGTTCTAGTAAATATTTAAAAGGGAAAAGTTATTACTGGCTGGGTATAGGCATTCATGTCCATAATGTACAGTGCAAGGTACTTAAGAATGTGACAGAATGCAGTAGCAAACATGGCTTTAGAATTAAAAAGTTGTGTGCAATTTTTAGAAAACTGTAGAGATGAGATTTCAGAATACAATCAGGTTGCAACTGTAGAATGCAGCAATGACTCGAGAGACACAGTTCTGGAATGTGGTAGGGATGCTGACATTCACAATGTGGCGATGTCATAAATTTTTAGAATGTTGGCACAAATACTCAATTTCAAAAATGTGGGAGACAGTCGCTAAATGTAGCGAGGGTTTCTAATTTCATAATATGTCATGGATGCATAATTTCAGCACATGGTGATGGTGCACAATTTCAAAATGTAGTGGGGATGTGCTGGCCTGCCAGCACAGTGGTAGCACTACCACTCCTGACTCCAGTGGTCTGGGTTCTGGAATGAGCCTGGGTTGTCAGAGGGTCTGCCAGGGGAGGGGAGGTGAGCTAAGCATCCCAGGGGACAGTCTCCACCTCCAGGTGGGTGATCAGTCAGTCTTCGCTATGCTACTGTCACCTACGTGTCCACAGGTGGCAGTGCATGTGGAGCCCCAAACTGGGGGCAGATGCTGATGAGATCCTACGGGCCTGCTGGGAGCACTTCTTGACGTGCATTGAGGGGAAGAAAACTGTAAAAAGGAGCACCAGCTACAGCAGGAGGACATCCATGCCTTGCCGCAGGCCCCACACCACCGACCATGCCACTTTCCTTTGGGCGCCTATCCAGTCTCCATCAGGAGACAGAGGGGCATTTCCAGTGACCCTGGCCTTGAGGGGTAAGTCAGGGGTATAAGAGGGAGAGTGTAAGTCCTGTAGAAGACCGGTGATGAGGCTGGATGAGAGAGGTAGAACAATGGGGATCAGCTGGCAAGGAGCAGAAATCATACTAAAAAATAATGGGATACTTGATTTCATATTTTGGTGGCAATATGCAGTTTTACAGTTTATTTATTTACGAGTTTAACCAGGAAGGCATACTGAGCACTTATTGCTCTATTCCAGATGCGACCTGGAAATTTGACGTGGACTCAGAATTTCAGAATATCGTAGTCACATGCAATTTTGGAATGTGATGGAGATGCACCATTTTGGAATGTGGCTTGGACATGCAATTTTGGAATGTGGTAGGTATGTGCAATTTTGGAATAAGGTGAAGATGCACATTTTCAGAATGTGTTGAAGTCAGGCAATTTTTGGAATGTGGCAGTGACAACATTTTAGAATGCAGCAGGAAGGTACCATTTCAGAATGTGGCTGGGGGACACAATTTTTGAATATTATGGGGATGCCCAATTTTGAAATGTGGATTGAAATGCAAATAAAAAATTTGGTGCAAATACATAATTTTGTAATGTTGTGAAGATGAGCATTTTTGAAGTGTGATGGACATTAACACTTTTGAATGTACTGGTGACAAAATTTTAGAATGCAGCAAGGATGCACAATTTCAGATTGTGGGAAGGACACACAATTTTAGAATGGGGCGAGGAAATGCTTTTTCGGAATGTGGGGGTGATGTGCAATGTTGGAATGTGGCAGGGATGCACAAACTAAATGCAGCTGTGACACAATTAGAATATGGTGGTGATACAAATTTCAGAATGTGGCATTGACACACGTGGAATGCAGCAGGGATGTGCAGTTTTGGAATGTGGTATAGACATGGATTTATGGAATGTGGCAGGAATGCACATCGTCAAAATGTGTTGTGGATGTAATTCACCATTTTGAATTGCAGTGTGTGCCTACAATTCTGGAATTTGGCTGGGGCAAGTCATTTCAGAATAAAATGGTGTGTCCCATCACATTTCGACAATGTGCATCCCCATTGTATTCCAAAATTATCGGTGCTTGGCAAACTCCTAGATTTGTGTCCATCACATTCTGAGATTGAGTGTCCCCACTACATTTCAAGATTGCACATCCCTGCCACAGTCTGAGACTGCATGACCTCTCGACATTCTGAAATTGCGCACTTTCTTGACACACCATAGCGTTGTCCAGCACTGTGTTCCAAAATCACCTTCTGACGCATTTTGTTCTAAAGTTCCAGTGCGTAATACCATGCATCTGAACATTCTGGAAATGCATGCACTGGAGGTACCCCTGTCAGTGTTTTTTTTTTTTTTTTTTTTCCTTTCTCCATTTTTTTTTTTATTTGGAAAAAACAGTGCTATAAGGTCACTGACATGGAGTACTAGGCTATGAGGTCTGGTTATGACATCATCAGTAGCTCTTCACTGAAACTCACTTTTTTGAACAAGGAGTGAAATCAATGCTACAAAATGATTTGCAACTTTTAAATTAAGTAACTCGGTGATCTAATTGTTGGTATGAGACTTACTGGAATATGCTAGTTTTAATTCTGCAGGATAGCACTTTTGGCTGGACTCCCTCTTTAATGAGAAATTACAATGACTAGAGTACTATGGTAGATGCCAGAAGAATTGTCCTTTGCACTGTGGTCCATTGCGCTCTGGACTGCAGTGATTAAGTCCCTTTAGAGGAAAGGCCATGCCCTCTGTTTCTGCAGAGCAGCCAATTTCATTTTAATGCGATATACTTTGAAATGCAGTGTTTACTGCAGTAAGAGAAAGCTGAAATTTGTACTTGAGAGATGCTGGGTTTGACATATTTCCCATCTGCTGTATGATACCAGCTGGGCTTAGCTGGAGGGCCTATTTAGGTTCCATTACACTGAGAAGACCCACTGATCTATACTTGGTTAGATTAGAAAGTGTCTAAATAAAGAGATGAGCTCATTTTCCTGTATTCAGATAAATTTCCACCCATTATAAGAAAGGCTATTAACTCAAAGGGTCTGAATGACTCATTGCTGACCACATTTCTTCAAACAGTTTCACTTTTTATTGTGTACTGTTGCCACACAAACCAAATTATGTATATCAGTCTAACAACATCATTTGTTTTACTCCAGAAAGCTCAATACATTTACTTAGAGCACAGTGCCACCCGTCAAGATGAAGTACTCTTATCACAGTTTCTGCCAGTAATATCTTGCAGAAAACTGCTGGAACTCAGTGTAGTCCAATGACAATTACTCCAGCGAGTTGCACAATAAATTATATCTTTATCACTGCTTAATTCTTGTGGGTAGCACAATATATCTGGATGCTGTGCCAAAGTATAGTAAACATAATAATAGATTTCAGTGCAAAAAAACCCTAAAAATTAGTTCTAGGGATGTGGATATGGTGCACTATCCATATTTCTGGCAGTCTTTTAAGGGTTAGCTTGCCAGACGTCTGTAAGCTAAGCTCCTCCCACACACTTGGGTGATATGCTCCTTGGCTCTGCCCTGTGATGTCAGATCTTCCTTTCCACTGGAAGTGTCAGGTCTTCTCCTTCACAGCTTTGTGTGTGGTGTAGGTCTTTCTAAGGGCAAACTTTGTTCTTTTTTCAAAACTAGCGAGTATCTTCTTGATTCCACTCATTGTTGACATCTGCGATGGAAAGGGAGGAATTCAGATTGGGTCCTGGATTCAAGTGTTGCATCCAGTACAAACAGAAGAAGTCATGGATGATCCATGCACCTCATGCATTCACTGTCTCAAGGCAGAGCACAACATTGCTGCCTGCGACCTTTGCAAAACCTTACTCCCTTCGTCACTTGAAGACCACTACACTTGTCTTCTATTAAATTTGTTTAAATTTTCTTTTTATTTCCTGGCCACGGCACCCCTGAGCCTCCCCCGACCCTCAGCTGCTAACTGTGGACCATCAACCCTGTGGGATACCCCCCTCCGGGGTGGGGCCATCCTGAGGGACAGTTCCTTGGCTACTGTGTGTCCTTGGTCCAGAGGATCTAATGCACAGGGGTCTTTTTACATTTTGTAACCCATTGCATCTTCCCCTGAGGATGTTCAGCAAGCATGGGAGCCCAAGGAGGCCAGCACACATCAAGACATGCTGCCACTCTAGACTGCAGCCAACATCATCTCCTGTCTTCCATGGTGCCCTTAACTGCACAGCCATCCATGGTCACTAGGTGGCAGCAGTACAGTGGGTGTGGCAATCCTCCGTCCCTCCCCAAAGAGCAGCCTTTAGGAGGGTGCTCAATCCTCCTCTTCCCTCCTGTCCAGAACTGCAGTGACTGAGGTCCATTCCCAAACCCCGATCACCAGCGTTGTGAGCAGTAGCTCTACTACTGCACCAGTGGGCCGGTGTCCATTCATCTTCTCCTCAGCCTACTGGCCAAATGGGACCATCCATGAGGTCCAAGGATGCCCATTAGGGTGATCTCCATGACTGCGGGATCTGCAGCCCAGTTCGTGGCAATGGAACAGGCAGTGGCAAAAGCTGCAGTGGCTGCCTTGTCAGTCTCAGCATTGCTCCAAGCCGGGGTCAGTGTTTGGGTATCAGTCTCCGGGACCTTTCAAGATATGTACAAATCCCTCCAGACTTTCGGGGAGAGCCTTTCCTGCCACAGCAAGAAGTCGTCAAAGAAATCTCACTATCGGTCATTGGACTGGGAAAGAGCATGTCCATCCTGCTCCTAGAATTACCTCGACTGCTCAATGGCTGTCAAGTGCTTGGCTTCAGCTGGGCCTGCCTTGTTCGAGGGCCAGGCTGCTAGATCAGTGGTATCCCCCATCAGGCTTGTTGTCCTCGACACAGGCTGATCATGCAGTCGAGATTTTTCTTGACCCAGTCGACCTGTTGCTGGGAGAGATTGAGGAAGACTCGATCTCTGACACCGTTCCTTTTGACCTTCAGGAGGGTCAGAAGCAGTTGGCAGAGCCAGCTGTCTCTTCTCAGGAACTGCCTCCATCTGGGGTCATGCAGCAGGAGTTGGTTCATGTGGTCTTCATGACCCCTCTACTTGCCCCTCTCCTCATCATCAATGGCCTGGCCATCAGTTGGGGTCAAGGTTCTGGTTCAGATATTGGTTGAGGAATTCCTCATACTCCTGATCTCAATCATCTGGGACATGCTGCTGCATGTGTTCCTTGTCCTCTTCATCTACTGAGGAAGAGAGGCTGCATCACAAGCTGCAACAGTGCTATGAAGATGTGCTGTGGCAGCAGTCCCTTGGTTGGGAAGGGTAGGGCTCTACCAACAACTCTGGCAATCTCCTGGTTGTCACAGGTCCAGCCCATTCTGGTCCTGCTGAGACATATCACTGACACCCATCTATCCCCTGATCTGAAAGAAACCACTGCCATGACAGACATTGCAGGGAACCCCAACCAAGGACTGCCATCCGGCTACTTGCTTGCCAGGCCAGTTATCTGTGGTGATCACACTTGGATGAACCCCGAGTGGTGCACGGCAGGAAACGGCTTAGACCCATATTTGAAGAATCCTCATACGATTCCAATGGGTCCTCCATGCAGCCCTCAAGGACCCATGGGTTCAAACATGATTCAGCCGAGGAACTGACAACCGGCCACCGGCCGGTGTCCTTTGGGAGTCTTCTCAGATTGATATCTGAGTCTATGGAGGTCCCTTTGGAACCAGGTCAGAAAAGGGCTCAATATCCTTTCACTGAAATTTTGGACAGGGATGAATCCCTGAGAGTCACCTTGCTGATGGCTGAGGCCATGCTGTAGGGGAATATCCCCGGTGTCCTGGCCAAATTTCCCTCATTCACTAAAAAAAATACCACCAACAGCTTAATCTGGTTCAAGGTCAGTTGGCATTCATCTGTATCCCCCTCCCCTGGGTCGTGCCTGAAAATAGGCAAGATTTGTCTAGTGCACTTACCAGCTCTGGAGCTTTGGCAGCATCTGGCATTCTGTGCGGTACCCTTGGCCCATATGGTCCACAAGTATGGGGTCCCTACTGGCATCTTGTCTAGTTTCTCGGACCACCACTCAGCTGAGAGATTGGTAGCTGACTGTCTTCAGGAAAACTGGCAATGCTGGGGATGTGGACAAGCCCCCTTACAAGGAGTCCAAAAGAGTTTCACCATGCAGTGAAAACAGTGTATGCTGTGTCCTTCTTGGGTCTCCATCAGGCAAGCTACACCCTGATGACAGCCAGTTTCATTCACTCCCTGATGAGAGTGCTAGACAATGTCTTCCCTTGCCTACCTGCTACTTTGCAGACAGTGGCGAAGATGGTCAGAGATCAGGGTCAAGCACTGGATAAACACCAGCTCCAGACAGTCTTGGCTATCAGCAACTCTTGTGCTCGTTCCATGGCAGCGGCCATCACAATGTGTTGCAGGACCTGTCTGTGGATTTCCACCTTCATGGCAGTTACCCAGCACAAACTGGCCTATGTTCCCTTCTTGGGCACCAAGTTTTTTGGCCCGGTGGTGGAGGGGCATCTCACAAAGACTGAGAAGTCAAACACCAACTCAGACTCTGACTTCTTTGCAGAAGGACAAGAAAGGGCAGAAGCTGAAAAAGAAGCCCTTTCAGTTTTGGCCCTTTCCATCACAGCAGACAAAGCAGCAGCAGCAGCAGCCTCAGCAGGGACAATCACAAGCTTGGCACCTCAAGGCCAAGTTCTTTGGTCAGGGCACCAAAAAAGAACAGGGATAGGGGGGTGGTGCCCCTCTAAAACTGCCCAGTGATAGGTTGGGGAGTGTCTATCTCTACTCTGTCCAGTCCCTGCTTCAGCTCCCTGTGTGGATCGGTTTTGCCATTTCTGGCACAACTGGTTTGTCATTACTTCAGACAAATGTTTTTTAGAAGTGGTGGGCAGAGGGTTGCCTATTCACTTCGAGGCTCCTCTGCCATACTGAACCCATGCACCAAGGGAGTCTGTGGTGTCACAGGACACGCTGTCCACCTTCGGAGAGGATGTCGTTCAGCTCCTGAAGAAGGGAGCCATAGTACATGTCCAAAACTGCATGGCAGGTCAGGGTTTCATGTACAGGTACTTCCTGGTTCTGAAACAGATGGGAGGCGGGGGCTTGCACCTCATACTGGATCTTCATGATCTGGACCAGTTTTCTGAGGAATCACAAGTTCAGTATGGTCACTCTGTACCAGGGCATGTAGTTCTGCTCCCTGGACCTCTAGGATACATTCTTCCACATTCCAGTCTGTCCATCCTACTGGCAGTACCTCCAATTCCACAATTCTATATGAGTTCCAGATCACGCTTTGCAACCTCTTATTGGCTACCAAGGTCTTCACCAAGTGCATGGCAGTGGTGGCCACATTCCTAAGGTACCGGGGGGGTCAGAGTCTACCCCTAACTGGACAACTGGCAGATAGCAGTGCCATCCAAGAAGGCTGTGGAGTAGTCCAGGAAACTGGCCCTCCAAGTCTGCAGCAACTTCGGCCTTCTGGTCAACCGTGTCATGTTTGAACTCAACCCCTTGCAGGTGATTCATTTCATTAGGGCAGAGCTAGACTCCTTTTGGGCTGAGGCCTGACTCCCTGCAGTCAAGGCATTGGATCTTACCTCCTTTGCCTGATTATTTTAGGTTGGGCCCTTGCACACTGCCGGGGACTTTCCATGGCTGCTAGGGTACATGGTATCCTGCACCAGTGTGGTCAGCTGGGCCCGCTGTCGGATGACTCACCTGCAGTAGGAACTGGTCCACTAGTGGTCTCAGCATCAAGGTCATCTGGATTAGCTGGCCACATTGACCCAGCCAATGTGGGATGCCATCCAATGGTGGCACACCTGAGGACATCTGGAGGGAGGAGTCTGGTTTGTGTGCCCAGAACCAGCAGTCACCCTGACAACCGATGTGTCTCTGGTGGGATGGGGAGCACACCTGGGGAACCACAGGACCCACAGATTCTGGACACCAAGAAGTCCCATCACCATATCAACCTGCTGAAGCACCATGCAATGTGGCTCACACTCACGGAATTCATTCCATTTGTCCAGGGTCAGGTTGTGCAGATCCAGACAGACAATATCACGACCATATACTGCCTGAACAAGCAGGGTGATATGCACTCATTTCATCTGTTTTGGGAGGATGTCCACACCTGGACCCTCATGCTGCTTGGATGGAGATCTCCTAGCAATTCATGTAGCAGGAGCCTCCAGCCAGCTAGTGTATGCTCTCAGTCAAGTGGGCGAGATGTTACATGAGTAGTGTCTGCATCAAGAGGTGATAAACCACCTATTCTCCTTATGAGACACACTTCTTGTCAATCTCGTTGCCTTCTGGGAGAATGCAAAGCTGAGGATGTTCTGTGCCCACCTCCCACAGTGTGAGACACTGATGGGGGATGCTTTGGTGAGGCTCTGGACTCTAGGCCTCCTCTATGCATTCCCTCATTTCCCCTTATCCACCAAGTGTTGGTCCAGGGAGACAAGGTATGGATGATCCTGGTAGCCCCAGACAGGTCCCACCAGTTTTGGTACCCGGATCTCCTCAGCCTCAGCAGCCAGGACTCTGTGGCAGTTGTCTCTGCACTTGGATCTGCTGATCTTACTTTGAGAAACAGCTCTTGCAGCAGGTTACACCATTAAGACTGAAGCTGGCAGGCAGCAGGACCCCATGGAAAATTTCTAGCTAGCTACACCAAGTGGGGGACTTCCCCCGATGGCCCCACCCCAACGTCAGACACATTATAAAAAGGGGTGGTCCTCCAGCATTGTCATTTCATTTTATTCTTTGTTAACCAGGTAAGGACACTGGACCATCGGTCCCTTTTCAGGCTCAGCCCAACCCGGACTTACAACAAAACACAAACAACAATCAATACAAAACAATAACAATTACAAATAGCAATTACAACCTGACATGGATTATAAATATTGTTTCAATTTCAGTTTAAAACTATTTACAGAAGTTGCTAATCTAACGTCTAGAGGAAAAGTATTCCAAATCATTGTGGCACCCACAGAAAATGCTTGTATTCCACTCCTTAATCTATGGCGAGGGACATTGAATAAAGGGCCAGTTGCAGACTCAAACTTTGCAAAACATTCCTGAAAGAAACTAACTTAGACAAAGGAAAAGACTTTCCCAAATGAAAACACTTAAACATCGCACACCCCACAAAAGCTTGAATACTGTACTCTGGAGTGAGCCAACCCAATTTAGCATATAAATAACAATGATGGGTCCCACTAGAAGCTGCTAATATAAACATACATATATTGTTCTAGGTAACAGTCAGAGCATGCATTTCCTTCTGCCCTATATTAAAATAATGACTTGACAAATAATCAAAATGAGGTAAAAGGGACCCCAAAGCAATAGCTCTCTTAGTATCAGAGGTGAAATAAGGAATAAATTTGTATAATAAACCAATTTTCTTGTTAATTGTTTTAACAACCAATTGTACTTGAAGGGAAAGGGATAAAGATGAATCCCAAATCACACCCAAATATTTAAAATGTGACACTTGTTCAATCAAAAAGCCATGCTTGTCATGTATATCAAGCCTTGGATTATCCTGAAGCATTAATGGCATCCTAAACAACATAGCTTTGGTTCTGCTCCAGTTTAAAACCATGGCATTATTAGATAACCAGGAGAAAACAGCCCCAAATTCCTCATTCAAAACAGGTGACAGCTCATTCACAGTCCCTGCTTGAGCATAGATTATTAAGTCATCCGCATAAAGATATGCACTGCTATGTCTGCAAACCCGAGGCAAATAATTAACAATAGGAAATAATAGCGGGCCCAGGACGTCAGACCCCAAGTGTTCGATAGATCTGACGACCACCAAATGCCCCAAGGACTCTAACCCTCGAATGGAGGCACTGCCGTCTGCCACCTACTACTGGATAACGGACACCATCCAAAGATGATGGTACGGACGTCGGTACTCAGCCAGTTACCGACAACCAGACGTCGGGGGATAAAGAGGACCCGACGTTGCCCGAGGACCTGATGTTTCCCGGAAACCTGTCGATGGGCACTTGGCCCCCCAAGGACCAGAGCCTGGTCCACCAGCAGGACTGACGCCGGGACTGTCGTTGGGCCGTAACATTAAGGAACTGTTCTCCTATTGGTGGGAGACCATCAAGAGAGATGTCCCATGAAACCTAAAGGGGAAGACTTACCCCCACCTAGGTCTACAACTCCCGACATACCCGCTCCTAAAGAGGATACTCCCTCTCCTAGGGGCAGGTCTCGGGGGAAAAACATGGAAAACAGGGAAGGCGGAAGCGGTCCTATTCTTGGACCCCTTCTTGATCACTGAGCACCCATGGGCATAAGAGGCCTCACAAGAGATCAGAATCTTCCTCTTTGGATGAGTCTCATCCTGACAGATCTGGTGTTTCCAGATCATCTTCACCTTTCAGTGTCCTTTCACCAGCCCCTAGGGATCTTCCCAGTTCAACCCCGGATGATCTCTCATTTATGGATATAATGAGGCATATCCAAGAAAACATGTCCTCTTTGGGGAGGAGTCCGAAAAAGTTATTACCAGACTACAGGACACTGGTAAAGCAGTCAGATCAGTACAGGCCATGTACAGACCATGGCAGAAGTCCTTTTGGAAAGGCCAGAACCAGTTTCGCAATAAGCAACCCTGATCTGGCCAGCAGCCGAGGGGAAACTTCAACCGTAAAGGTCAGTCCCGCTTTTCTTGAGGCCAAGGAGCAAGAAACCAAAAACCTCACCAGCCTTCCAGACAGACCCCCTCCACCACCTGACTCATTCCAGACCTCTGCCCCTCCTCTGGCTCAAGGGGAAGAGGAGGTCAGGGGTCGCTTCGTGTACTGCCTTATCAGGTGGCAAAGGATAACTTCTGATCAGTGGGTGCTACAACTCATCAAATGAGGGCTCTCTATAGAGTTCCTCTGGCACACCCCATCAAGACCGCCTCTGCACTCCCATTATTCGAGACAGCATGCAGCCCTCATCTAGCAGATCTCTGCTGTCCTAGAAAAGGAGGCCATAGAAGAAGTTCCATGGAACCAGAGAGGAAAGGGATATTACTCCCACTTCTTTCTGGTCCCAATAAAGAGGGGGGACTTACGCCTGATCCTGGATCTCAGCAACCTCAACAACTCGGTGGCATACAAGTGCTTCCGTATGGTCACCCTCCCAGGTCTTATCTCAATGCTCAGACCAAATGCTTGGTTAGCATCACTGGTCATGCAGGATGCATATCTCCATCTTCCCATCGCTCATCCACAGAGGAAGTTCCTGCGGTTTGAGTTTCTGGGACACCATTACCAGTTTTGGGCTCTCCCATTCAACCTTTCTTTGGCCCCACGATTTTTCACCAAATGCATATTGGTAGTGGTGGCCACCCTCAGGAGACAGGGACACTATGTCTTCCCTTACCTGGATGACTGGCTCCTCATGGCTCCATCTCGGGAGGACCGGAACAGGGCATTACAGGACACTTACACTCTGTTCGAATCTCTGGGCATCACTATAAATCTGGCAAAGTCTTCATTGACTCCCACACAAAGACTTCAGTTCATTGGTGCAATGTTAGACACCTGAGAGGGGACAGCCTTTCTGCCAGAAGACAGAACAGAATGCTTACAAGCCCTGATTCAAGCAATCAGTGTCAGGAAGCAGGTTCCAGCAAGAACCTTGCTACGCCTCCTCGGGCACATGTCGTCCACCATTGCCACAGTTCCCCTTGCTCATCTTCATATGCAGGTTACTCAGTGGACCCTCAGGGTCCAGTGGGATCAATGCCAAGACTACCTGGTATCAGTCCCCGACTCCATCATGAGAGCACTACAGTGGTGGCTTGTCCCAGAGCATCTCTCTGTAGGGGTCCCCTTTGCAGCACCTGTCCCCTCCCTCATACTTGCTATGGACGCATCTGGGTCAGGATGGGGCGCTCACCTGAATGACATAAGAACACAGAGCACTTGGTCGTCATCGGAAACACATCTCCACATCAATGTGCAGTCCTGTGTGCACTTCAGGCATTGAATTCAGAGATTCCCCCAGGACATTTGCTGATTCAGATGGACAACACCTCAGTGGTGTTCTACATCAACAAACAAGGGGGCACTTATTCCTATCGGCTCTGCAAGGAAGCGAGGAGAATTTGGGATTGGGCCCTGCAGCACGTAGTCACTCTTGCTGCAGTACATGTTCCAGGTGTTTGCAACACGTTAGCAGACCTTCTGAGCAAGTCAAGATCCAGCACCCACAAATGGGAACTGCTTCAGTCAGTAGTAGAGATGCTGTTCGACAGGTGGGAAATGCCAGTACTAGATCTATTCGCGTCACCACACAACACAAAACTGACCAATTTTTGCTCACCAGATCAAGGGCCTGGTGTTTTCTGGCAAGACATGTCTCTGTCTTGGAAGGGCAGGTTCTTCTAAGCGTCCCTTCCCTTCCCTTTGATGCAGAGAGTTCTTCTCAAGTTTCAGACAGAAGGAGCATCCATGATCACAGTGGCCCCATTCTGGCCCAGACAGATATGGTTTCTGCTTCTTCATCAATTGTCACAAAAATCACGAATTCCTCTTCCAGTCAGCTCGCACTTGCTGTCCCAGGAAGAAGGGTCACTGGTTCACCCAAACCTCAAGTCACTGAACCTGTACTCCTGGCTCCTAAAGACCTAGCTATGTCTCATCACGGAGTTTCAGGCAGTGCAGTGGATGTCCTAGTGGCAGCATGGAAACCCTCTACCCACACTATATATGCCATGAAGTGGCATAAGTTCTCTTTATGCTCTTTGGGCCATGAACTAAACCCTCTGACTTGTCAGGCAAAGTCAGTTTTGGAGTACCTTCTCTCCCTGCTGCAAGCTGGACTCAGTTATTCATCAATAAAGGTGCATCTCTGTGCCATATCCGCGTACCATGCACCATTTGGGGACAAATCCTTTGCTCAATTGGATTTGTCAAAAACCTTTCTGTGTGGCATCCTTCACTTAAAGCCACCCATTAGGGACCTGATCCCCCCCCTTAGGATCTTCTCTTCATTCTGGAACAGCTTACACTGCCTCCCTTTGAACCAGCCGCAGATTGCGAGCTAAGCCATTTGTCTTGGAAGGCGTTATTTTTAGTTGCAGTTACTTCCACAAGAATTTCAGAGCTCCAGGCACTTATGTGCAAAGAGCCTTATTTGATTTTTCACAAGTACAGGGTGTCCTTAAGAACCAATCCTAAGTTTCTTCCTAAGGTAGTGTCAGAACTAACCCTAAACCAGGACATAGACCTTCCGGTATACTATCCAGAGTATATCAACAGAGGACAAGCTCTGTTACACACATTGGACATGCACAGGATTCTCAGGTTCTGTCTGAACAGGACCAGACCGCAACGACAGTCTGACCAGCTGTTTCTGTCCTTTGCCTACAGAATGTTGAGGGCACCAGCGTTAAAACAAACACTTTCAAAATGGTTGGTCAGTTGTATACTGTTCTGCTACCAGAAGAGAAACAGACCCTTACCGGAATCCTTAAAGGGATATTCCACTAGAGGGGTGGCTACCTCTTTTGCTGCTCTGAAATATGTTTCAGCACCTACGATTTGTGAAGCTAATACTTGGAACACAGTGCACACATTCGTCAGGCATTACAGTCTGTACATTGCCTCCAGGTGCAGAGTGGGCTTTGGCCTTGCAATCCTGCAAGGACTTTTGTCCTAAGAGGTTGCCTCTGCCTTTCTCCTATCCTCCGCCCAAGTTTAGGGGTAACACCTTCACTGCTTGGAACTCAGTCTTAATGGTGTAACCTGTTGCAAGAGCTGTTTCTTGAAGTAAGATAGTACAGTTTTGTAAGAACTTACCGTAACAGTAGATCTTCGAGAACAGCTCTTGCAGCAAGTAGTTTCCCTACTACCTTCTCCTCAGGAGGTCAGTTATCTCAGCAATTGGATGCTAATTTTTCTATTGGTCTTCCTCTGGAAGCGGATCTTTGGTCTCCCCTTCAGAATCACATCACTATGCTGGGAGTCTCCGGTGGGAGAACTGAGGGATACTGGGGGACCACCCCTTTTATGATGTGTCTGACGTTGGGGGTGGGGCCGACATCTGGGGTGGTTCTCTGCTAGGTATGGCTAGCTAGAAATTTTCCCTGGGGTCCTGCTGCCTGCCGGCTTCAGCCCTAATGGTGTAACCTGCTGCAAGAGCTGTTCTTGAAGATCTACTTTTACAGTAAGTTCTTACGTAACTGTACTTTTTGTCACAAGGGGAAGATTTTGCATCCAGATCTTCAATCCCTGCGCCTCACAGCCTGCTTCCTGAGTGGCTAGAGTTTCAGGCGTTGGATCTTTTTGAAGATGTGCTGCACATTGTTGAAACTTTTTGGTGTCAGGGCAGGAAGGGTGACACCCTGGCCTGCCAACTGGCTAGCATTTTGGACTGCTTGCTTGCTTTCAGTCAGACTAAGGTTGACAAACCTCCAAGGTGCACCTGGCATCCTGCATATTGGGCATGGGCTGGTATGCCAACATGGTGAAGGAGAAGGTGGTCAGACACTTCATCAAATGCATGACTACTTGTCCCCACTAGTGCATGAACCATCACCATCTTGAGACTTGTTGCTGGTGTCAGCTGTGAACAGCATGGCAGACGATGCTGGATACAATGGTAGGTGGGCACAAAGGATAAGGGTGGCGCTGAACTACTTTACATAGTGCAGGGATTGTATGGGACAGTTGGTGGAGTGTGTGTGGTGGTGGTGGTGGTGGTAGTATGCACTGGTGTAATAAAGGTGACATAGACAATGCCATGCATATTGCTCACTTGTAGTGTGGTTCTGTGTGTGTTGTACCCCTTGTGTGTACTTTGTGTGGTTATCTGCAGCACTGTAGTGCTCATTGCGATGTGCTTTACACAGATATGCACTGTTTCTACTGACACCCAGGGTTTTAGCGGGCCTTTTCCCAGTTGCTTTCTTCTCCAGAGGCCCATCAATTGCACTTTGCTCCAGATCCCCCTCTGTATAATGCTCCCTTTTCATGGGCACAGGGCTGGCAGTGAGGAAGGTGGTGTAAACATGTTACCTGGGTAACATGCCTTGCCAACACAGCCTGTAACAGGACAGAGAGGCCATTCTCAGTTACATCAGACAGGTAGCTGAGGCCCCATCCAGACTGCCTGATGGCTGTGAGCTTTTCCTGCATGCCCACCACATCTGCTCAGAGTCTACCAACACTGTTGGTGAGGTGCTGCAGCTGTTTGTGTCCTGCATGTGTCTGGCATATTTGTTGCTGTTGTTGCAGACCATGCAGCTCTGCATATATCCCATGCAGCATCTGCCTCCTGTTCCTCCATTCCATGGGACAAGTCCCCGAGGGCTCCTTTAGGGGGTCTCTGTCAGTGGATGGTGCTTCTGTTGCCTCTGTGCGCCACATGCAATGTTGTGTGTGTACACAACATGAGCTGTACCCTGGGCTAGTTTAGGTGCGGCAGTGTCCGGTGTACATAGCATGGTGGGTGCTATGTTCTGTGTGGCATTTTCTTGTCAATTAATGGTCCGGGGGATGCCGCTTGTGTCCTGGGATGTCCCCAGCTGCTGATTTTATTTTTTCATTTCAGTTTTGGATTAATACCTTTTGAGTCGAGGGGCTCCTTTACAAAGGTTCCAGGTCAAAAATATAAGACAGTACATTTGTTAAATATATTAAATGGCATATAAAACAGAAATTACAGACTGTTTGTTTTGTAACATGCTGTGGTCACTGCCAGTAACCTCACTGCCATCTATGGTGAGGTCAGTGGTGTCTTGGGATATAGTGAGTCCTGCACCTGTCGGTGGAAAAGATGTGGTTACCACATCCACCGACATATAGTATTGCACACCTGCAAGTGGGTGGGTAGTCCCACCACCTGTGCATTGTATTTGGTGTACCTACCTGTTTCCTGTCATCCACAGTTGCCAGTCTCCTTCTAGGCAGCTGGTGCCAGGTGTACATCTGTGGAAGAGGTGCACAGTATTAACACTGTATACATACCCCATTACACTTTATGTCCCCAGGTTCTGCACTCTATATGGCAAAGCTGCCATTGGCTATGCCCTTCCATCAGTCTGGAATAAACTACAAACTACAAACCACACTCAAACTAACGCACCTAGTATCTCTAAATACTTTTAAATCTCTAATCAGTAATCACTCGTCAGAAACATGCAGCTGCCACTCATAAGTACCCGTACTGCATTTAGCTGATCCCTATCCCTCCTCTGCCCCATCTACTGCCCACTTCACCATTCCCCCCACCTCTCCCCCTTTATACCTCCTTAGCACCTCTATAATGTTAGTGTTAATCTGTATTGTTTAACTGTGCACCAACGGGCTGCACCAACTACAAGGTCCAAGAACTACTATATGTTTTCCCTACTGTTTGACAATGAAATTTGTACAGTTCCTTCTTATTGTGCAATCTTATGTCTCAGTTTGCTCATTTTTATTTATATGTTGCACTTTTTGTATTTGTCATGCTACTGTTTTGTATTGTCTTGAGCCTCTTGGGACCTCCTTGAAAATGAGCTTGCTCAATGGAGTTTTCCTGGAAAAATAAAGTAAAAAAAAAAAAAAAAAGGTTGCAGATTGTAAGGAGCATCCTTGGTTACGTGTCATTACTGCGTAAACAATGTCTGGATTATTAAAAATAAAACAAATATTAAAAATTTTAAAAAAAATCCCATATTTCAGCTAACTCAACATTGATATATAGCTAGGTACTATCATAATACAATAACATCATACAGTATGTACCTATCATGGTGTCACAACTGTGTGAGTAATATACTGCTTCTCACATGTTCCCCTTGATGTTGTCTCTCTTGCTCAATGCATATATTTATGCCTATTTGATTATCTTGTCTGTGTGCCATAGTACAACATTAATTATGTATGCTACACAGTTTACTGTATCGATGTTGTGCATATTAATAATTTTACTCTGTATCCATTTGAATCACATAACCTTCCATCCATAGAAACAGAGAAAATTATGACAGATAATGACCACTGGGCCCATTTAGTCTGCCCATTTATAATTATGATCACTTTTGCTATGGACCCAACTTGATGTATGGCACTGTCACTTCAACCCCCCTTTCTTCCTCCTAGGATTCCTTTGTGCCTATCTGAGATATTTTTGAAACCGACCACTGGTTTGTGACCCACTGCCTCCCATGGAAGGCAGTATCGGTAATCCATCACCCTTACTGTGAAGAAGTATGTCCTCACATCTCCCCTGAATCTACCTCCATTCAGCTTCATATCATGCCCTCTTGTTCTACAGCACCTTTTTCTCTGAAACATATCTCCCTCCTGTACATTATTAACTCCTGTGAGATATTTAAAGGCCTCCATCATATCCCAACTCTCCCTCCTCTCCTCCAGGTTGTATATATTGAACTATTTCAGTCCCCTCTCATAGGGTTTCTGATGCAGACCCTGCACCATTATATGTGAATTTATGAAGTGCCCTAGTAGTCCAGTGCCCCCAAAGCCCTGATTACCTGTTATATAATATTTGCAGCCCCAATCCCCCATTAAGTGAAAGTCAGTAGTGTCTGGTGGTCTAGTGGCCCCCCATGCCCTGATCACCCCTCATTTGAGAAACACTCTGGTAGTGTAGTGGCTCCCCCATGCCCTGATCTCCCGCTATAACACTTTCCCAGCACCAGTCTCCCATGAAGTGAAACCGTAATTACCTGATGGTCTAGGGGTTCCCTAATTTCCCCACCCAGTAGTGCCCTACAACCCCACTTCCCCATCCCATAACCCAGCTGGCAACTGGCACAGCCCACCTCTCACCACCAAGGCCAGCTACTGACTGAGCTCTGAATGAGCGCATACTGTATATAGTACAGCTCAGTGACTGCCAGCTCGCTGAGTGAGGGTATTATATATAGTACGTGCTCACTGAGAGCTCAGTCAATGGCTGGCATGGTAGTAAGAGGTGAGCTGTGCCAGTCGCTGGTTGGGTTATGGGATGGGGGATCGGGGTGGTAGGGCACTGCCAGCTAAGGGATTCACTAGACCACCAGGTAGTTACGATTTCACTTCATGGAGGATTGGGGCTGGGAAAGTGTTATAATAGGAGATCAAGACTTGGGGGCCACTAGACTACCAAGGAGTTTCTCACATGAGAGGCGAACGGGGCTTGGGGGGCACAAAACTACCAGAGTTTTTTTTCAGAATCTGACCAGGGATTGGGGCTGGGGGGCACTACTCATCAAGGGCCTTTGTCTATGGTACTCTTGCTGCATGGCTGCCCTGTGGATTTTGGCACACCTTTTCAATAAGCCCTGTGTTTGACACAGGGTCAAGGTTGCTGCAGGTTGCGGGAGTTAGCCACTGGGACCCTACTCAATAGAGAATCAGGTGCAGGGTCCCCAGCACATCAGCAGTCAGGGCAAGCCACCTTTGGCATGGCTTGCACTGACTTTTTGAGAATCAGGCCCTACATCTCTGGCAGGACATAGACAGAGTGGATGTGGTCCAGGGGGGTGACTAAAGTGGTGCAGAGTCTGCATCAAAAGCCCTACAAAGTGCGACCAAAGGACCTCAATATGTACACCCTGGAACAGAGGAAGGAGAGGGGGAGATATGATAGACACCTTTAAATACCTCACAGGGGTAAATTAGATACAGAAGGGGAATACTTTTCAGAAAAAAAGGTTCTCCAGAACAAGGGGACATGCTATGAAGCTGGAGGGAGGTACATACAGGAGAGATGTGAGGAAGTATTTCTTCACAGAAAGAGTGGTCTACATCTGGAACATCCTTCCAGCGGAGGAGGTGGGGGCAGAAACAGTGGTGGGATTTAAGAATGCATGGGATAAGCACAAAGGAATCCTAGTGGAAAGGAAGAGGGAGGGAGAAAGAGCTGTAGATCGGGCACAGTCTGATGTAATAGTGTAAGTAGAGAGAAATGGGCAGACTGGATGGGCCAAGCAGTCCTTATCTGCAATCAAATTCTATGTTTCTTCGTTTTTGTGAAGATTGAATGGTTGTACTCCTGAGTCTGATATTGTAGCAAATACTGGAAAAGTGTGACACTTTTGCAACTTGCAAATAAATTTGGTGCAAGGCCAGAAATAGTTACATCCTTTATTGTGCCTGAGTGCTGATGTACAGTGTAGTACTTGTTAGCCTGTTTTTGCTAACAAACCTCCCTCCGCAAGCTGTAACACTTCCACTCTCTGGGTGAAGAAGCACTTTTTCATGTCTGCAGCTGCACATTCAGTTCTACCTGAAAACTGAACACCTCAAACAATGGCTGTTTGAATGTCACACACTAGGAAATGTCAAACCACATAGTTTCCACTCTTGCTTCATCCTGTCATACATAGATACATAAAAACAATGTCCATCTCGTAGCATTGTGCCAGCAGTCCACACTCTCCTTTGAACTAATCCTTTCCCCCAGCCCCCCTGAGGCCTCAAAATAACTGTATGACCCCCCCACTGGCCCAAATCCATGATTTTAAGAGGGGGAATCATAGTCATAAATGAAGCTAACCTAGTTATCTCACCTCTCAGTCCTCCCATTCACTATTTGGAGATATTAAAAAGACATACTGTGTGAGAAGTCGATACAATGCTTATACCAATAACTTCTTCCTTAGCCCATTCCTCAAGGTACCAGAATACCTTTATTTTAAAAATGATCCCCTCCTGACCCCACAGCTCACAGTTTGAGACACACTTATTGTCTAAATTTAGCTTAACTCAGTTAGCTCCCCCCCCCCCACGGTGCGCCGTTCACTTCTGCATTGACTGTATGAACAAGTGCTACATATGCCCAGTAGGGAGAAGTGGGGTGGTTGGCATCATTGATTACTCTAGGCTGCCTGCCACAGTGCCAGGAGCCAGCAAATATTTGTTTTACATATCTGTGGATGGGAGGAATGGGTGTAGGGAGACAGGTAATAGGAGTTGGGGAGGGATTTGCCAAGGGACTACATCGTGCCACTTTGGGAGAGCTGGGAGATTTGCTTTATTTATGTTTTTGTCTTGCTACAGTATCTGACCATTCAGACTGCAAAACTACTCAGACTATGAAAAACTTTGCCTGGTTCAGAGTACACATAGTCATACTTTGGGATGTTTACATAACCAAACTTGGGGCGTTGGAGGGCATGCTGTGGAGAAGAGGACTGAGCATCCTTGGCACTGCTGTCCTCCTCCAGGGGTGAGGGGGGAGCAACCAGTGCATGACTGACCCCTGGCAGTGGCTGGGGGAATACAGCTGATGGAGCTGAGCTGTCAGCGACGCGTGCTGGACGTTCATGTGTTGAGCACTACATCATTGCACACCACACCTCCCAGGGAGCCTGTTATTGGGAAAAACCTGCTGCTAGCTCCGTTCATGACACTGTGTCTCTCTAGCCCCCCTGCCACCCTCTGTGATGCTTGGCCAGCAGCTGAGTGAGAGTCTTTGTCAGTGCAGCCTGGCCCCACCTTAGGGGTAAGCCAGGTAGGCCTCCCTGTGGTTCTTCCACTGAGAACCTTGTACAGTCTTCCACGATGGCCCTGCCCAGAGGGGACAAGTCTGGGTGGATTGCTACTCTGAGTAAGTCCAGGAGTGGATGGAGGTTAGAGGAGTCAGGGGCAGAACTCTTAGAGGACTGGAACTCAAAAAGCATACTAAATAACAACAACAACAAAAAACTAGATCTCTTAACTCTGAATTGGTGCCTTCTTGTCCAATGTGCCCTCTAACAATTGAAACAAATCCTGCTTCTCAATGGGCCCTTTTCATCTGATTATTGCATATGTCTCAATCAGATCCCCTCTCAGACTTATTTTCTGTCACAAAGTGCAAGCTGAATTTGTTTAAATACTGTGTTTCAAGAAATGATTGGGCAAAGAGATTCACTGGCTGATAAAAATTAATAATCAAATAATTTATTGATACTGAGACCCCTCAGTGTACATTCCTGTGACATGTCATAGGCCACCTCCCACTTCCTCAGGGTGGACAGGGTACCTTGGTCTTGGGTCTCTAGATTTTCTTACTGTATTTTCATTACTATGTGCTCTAGGAAGAGGCATGGCACTCCAATACTGAAGAATGAGCACACAACAGCTTGCAAAAAGCGATTTCCAAGTGCTGGAGTGGAAAATTTGAAAACCTAATTGTACACTGAATTTAAAACGCTGGATAAGAAAATTGAAGTACCTCTCTATCCTGAGGAAGTAGGCAGCAGCTTTCAAAATGTCTGTGGTAACAACAGGGCATTATGCACTGAAGGTTCTCAGGACTGATAAATTGCTAGATTATTTTATATCAGTAAGTGAGTCCTTTTTTGTCCAGTTGTTTCTTGAAGCATAATATTTAGACAAGTTCAACTTGTATTTAGGGCTGTGCAGAATGTTAAAATTTCCATGGAATGGAATTCCTCAGAATTTCAGAAAAAGTCCACAGAGTTCCATCAGCAGCAAAATTTCAACATTTCACATACATTGGGGATTATTTTTCTGCAGCCTGCAGAACAATATTCTGTTCTATTCATTTTGTTGCCTCCTTCTCTTTCTTCTTGTTTATCTCTACTTTTTCTTTGTATTAATTAGAAATGTTTTTACCATTCCTTGAAAATATATAATTTGATGTCAAATTGTACATGTTCTCCATTTGTTTTGCTAAATTAGTCTTGTATATTCTATTTGTAATACTAGCAGATGTATTTAATTTTGATAATCAGTACAATATTTACTAGAAAAAAGGAACAGAGATCCTGTTTTCATGCAGATTAACTCAATAATAAATAATAGAGAGAAGAACTACAGAACTGAAGCGAAACATATTCTGAACTGTGTCTAAATATGATATTTTTCAGAGTTATCTGGTGGGCATTGTCTGCTCTTTCCCAATTTATTGCAGAATGCTTTCTGAGTCACATTTCTGTTTCATTGCTTTGTCCAAAAGTTCTGTTCATGGAAGGAATGCTTCAATCATGCATTGTGGAAAATTATGGGGAAATGTAATACAAATGTTTTTTTCACCAGTGTTCTTTATTGGAATGTCTAATGGGTTACAGCTTTTTATTTATACGTTATTTTTTCTTCTAGCAGACCCTGGTCCTGACCTGGTGACCAACACTCCATTCCTGCCTTCACCCACTCTTACTTTGTCCCCCAGGCCAGTAACCTGTAACTTGTTCTCACAGACAGGACTTTGAAGGGGGAGCCAGCTCTCTGAAGAAGATCTTTTGCTTGACATGCTAGAGGGAGGAGCCTGTGATGAGGGGACAAGACAGGCAGCCCAGTTGGGGGGGGGGGTGAGGAGACTTCATCTGTCTCAAGTCCGTCCTTTATTTTTTGTACCATAGCCCAACCCCTTATCTCACCCCCAGGACATGCTCCTGTGAAGGGATCTAGCTTTCACCTATGAGGGCCACAGGAGGGATGTGTGAACTCCTCTACTCCTTTGGGACTCACCTGCTGACCCCACTCTGGGCATGCAACAGGTGTGCATCAAAAGGTCACTATGTAAGGATACACCATTCCTTCCCACATTACATCTCTCCAAGCCAATAGAGGGAGGTTATGCAACAAAAAGAAGTAATGACCCTCCCCTATGTAGGAGGTGTCCAGAACAAACACTGGAAGCCTGCCAGACTGGTCAGCATCAGATGTCTGAGGCCTAGAGGTGCATACCCAGGTCATCTGGATGGCAGTAAGTAGTGCTACCATTGTGCTAGCCTACCAGCTGATAGCTGCATTATGCAAGCAATAATACCATAGAAGGTCGGTGGTATTGGGCAGTAACAGACTGCCCAAGGGTGTAATGAGGCCTGATGCCAAAGGTGGAGGGCCTTATAGCCTCTGGAAGGTCCAAAAATAACAAATGTACTCAAATTTAAGTTACTGTTGCCCTGTCAGTAAAGTAGTCCCTGTACTGGTATCTTTAACAACACTTACCAGCAAAGGGCAATGCAATGTTTAAGGGGTTGCTTGCTGCTGTAGTATGTCCCTCCTTGGCACTGCAAAGTATCCACACGGCCCCCAGCTCACTTTCATTTTTTTTTGTATTATCTATTTTTCTCCTCCTATGCGCTCCATGCCCCGCCACTCCTTTTAGCTGCCTAGGTCCCCCCTGACCCGCCTATCCCCTCATGAGCTTCCAACCTCATATAGCAGCCACCCCAGAGTAGCCTGGCATAACCCATTGCTGAATGGGTCCCCCTTCACTGAAGGAGAAGGTGCCGGGTGGGGCAGTGCAACTACTTGGCCTGGGGATGCTGCTGAGATGGACGTGGCTCCTTCAGGTCTTCAGTGGCATCAGTGGACTGGCAGCCATCATCCAGCTGGTCATGCAGTGACTCCTGCTTTTCCTGGTTGTTCCCCTTATTGCGCTGCTGATGCAGTGTTCCTGGTCTCCATCTGGGGCCACTGCCGAGCAATGCTACTCTGCTACCCACTCCAGGAAAGCAATGTTGTCCCACAGATTTTCAATCCTCTCCTTCCCCTGCCAGCCCCTGGCGTCCCAGGTCTGTTCCCAAACTTGGGTCACTGGCATGGCATGAGGTATGGCATTCAGCACCTCAACCCTCAGCGCCACTGGCTGGCCACTTTCATTTTTTATAGCGTATTACTTACTGACACCGCAGTCTAACCCTGTTGTCACAGTTACTTTTTTCCATACTTTTCTTTTGGGATGCTGGTGGCCATGTGAGGTGCTGTCAGATAGGAAATGTGGAAGTTGGGTGGTGAACTCTGTGACTGGAGAACAAATAGGAAGTACTTTAAGTCTTTTTCCTTAAAAAAGTGAAAGTTATTTCTGTGGGGTTTTTAGTTTGTGACCGATAGGTCTGAAGAATGGAATGGAACAGTGCTGACTGAGAGGTGCTGATGGGAGCACTGAGTGTGTGATGCGGTAGTGCTACTTATTCAGCAGTAAACTATTTTTGGTTTTGGGGGAAGGGTAGTGTGGCAGAAGTGAAAGAAAAGTGGCAGTTTTTGTGCCACTTCAGTATGAAGGGTGTCATGTGTTTTTGTTCAAGCTGCAGTTTGTGAGGGACGGTGGGAGGGAGGGGAGCATCGCTAAGTGAGTGGGAAAAAGTGGCTTTGTAAACTGGCACTGTGGCACACTGATACCGGTTTTCCACTGAAGGCAGCCGTGCTGGCACTGGTTTGCGAGTCTCTAACTGATAGCTAATGAACCGCTGCCTGCCAATCATATTTCTTAGATTCTTAATCCCATTTTCTAATTATACTCAACCTCTGTAATTTTAAAGCAGCAGTACTAGTTAACAAAAATTTAAATAATCTGGTTGGCAGTGAGGACAGATCAAACCATCCATGTATCTGATTTTCTTTTTGCTTTATTTCATTCCTGATGCAAACTAAAGGATTTGAAGTTCTTACAAGTTATTGGTCCTTTGCGAGGTCCACTATCATAGATGTAAGCAGATCAGGGTGGTGGTGTGCTGCTAGCCATCAGACACATGTTCAGGCAACACCTTGGCATATCTGCATTATAAATACAGTGGATGCAGTTAGTGTGTGAACTCTAGGGAGAACATTTCTGAAAGTTGCTGGGGCTTCATCTTTATTGTAAATCTACACAAATTACAAAAGTTGTAAGGGAACACAGCCTAAACAATAACTGATTGAATTCAAATATGTGAATGAAAAATCTAAGATTATCAGGCATACATTACTGCTAAAAAATGGTAGGATGATATTGTTTACTGGCTAACTAGTACTGCTGCTTTAATGCCATTTTCCTTATTACTTATTTGTCTCATAATTAAATATGATTTAAACTGCATTTTACTGATTGCAAGGATTGCAGAAAATATTTCAATAACTAAATGTATTTCATTTAAATTGATGCAATAAAAAGATAACTTTAACCAACATAGTAGCCTTAAGTAAGAAAGGAAATGGTGTGGTTAAGTTGGACTTCCTGCTGCTAACAGACCCCTTAGTTCATTTCCTTGCAATACTTAACAATTAATTGATATTGCTGTGTTTAGTGTAGATACAGTGCTGCCTTGCTATGTCTCCTGTATGAGCAATGATATTTTTAATGATATCAGCATATTTTATTTTAGGTAAGCATTTGTTGTAACAGTTGTTTGAAGTATTTGAGCATGCAAAGTTATTCTGATCTTAGACATATCCAAGAATCTATATTTATTTTTATAAATGTATGTATTATATAAATATATATATAAATATGTCTCATTGTTAGAGGCAGTAGCAAACAGTGGTCTTCTTCTTCTTTTGCTTTTCTTCTTTTATTAGCACTTGCTAGATTATATTCCTTATTTCTATCATGCTTGATCATTTTTTGCTCACTTTGTATGGCCTATACTGGCCCACTATCTTACAGTGGCTTCAGTTTAAAACTACATTTTAGTTCTATACTCTGCTTTGGACAGCATACTTGTTGGTCCCTTGTAATGAAGCAGGGAGGAAGGGGGCAGACGTGATGGATCTACAGCCCTCTTTGACCTTAAATTATTATATAACTGAGTTAGTTTTAAAGACACTAAATGGTCCTTGATCCATTTTGCTGATAGCATGCCTCTTCTTTATATTTTCCTCCTGCATGCTTCACTCCTCCAATATGAGCCCACTCCCTGTACTGCCCACTAATCCATTCACAGAGGATGGTAGAGCATCTTTTTGTGCTGTACCTGCCACCTGGAATAATTCACCAATCTCTGTTGTCTAATTCACTCACTTTCCCTCTTTAAAGGTCAAAGGCATATTGTTTCTCCCAGTGCTTTAATTTGTAACATTTCTCTATTTATGTCTTACCATCAACTGTAATCGACAGGTCAGTTATTAATTATACCTGCCGACACTTGAATAGCTTATTGTCTGTTGCTGTGCATAAAAAGTGTAGCATTTTCTTTGTATTAATGTTGATGAAGAACAGTTTTTACATGCCTTCCTGTTTATGTTTGTCCTTTAGTGTCCATCCTATGCTTTGATATGTTGATGTCTCTTTTTGTTAAATTAATAATCATAGTCAGTTCCAAGGTACTGAACGATGGGAGACCATGCTGGCATGCTGATGACCTGGATTGCCACCCTGAGTCCAGGATGTCAGAAGCAGAAGCTAGCAGAGAGCATTCCAAGGTGTCCCTTGGGCACTCTCCTCCTGGGAAGGTAAACTGTGCCACATGGTTAAAATAACAGCCCCCAGTGATGGCTTGTCAATGCATTCTTGATGGCATGCGTGACCACATGCTGCTGGTTGCACATTAGGATTACACTGTGTGCATATGCCAGTTAAGATGTGGGATGTGGGAGGGCCCCAGCAAAAAGGAAAAATGGTCAGTCCGGTGACCTGGCTGATGGCAACAGGTAATCCATTCCATGGCATCCAATTGCATAGTATGTTGCTTTCACCCCCAGCAGGCTGTCTGAGAATAAGGATACTTCTCCTTCTTAGTGGCAGCAAGAAGCCCCCCCGGCAGGGATACACTGACAACACCATGATGCTAAGGTATTTTACAGCAGACACCGAGCTCAGCCAGCAGCAGAGATCTCCTTTGGGCATCCTGAAGGAGTGGGCATTTGCTCTCTTTTCATACTACTTGAGCATACTGCAATATCAGTCGCACTATTCTGAGCCACTCAGATGAACAGCATGGCATAGTATAACTGATGACATGGAATGTCTCTGAAATATGAAAAGAAAGAGCAGTACAGTAGCTTCTGAGGTGAGCGGTACACAGATTAGTTCTGAGGGCACTACAGATTAGATCAGTAATTTTTCAAACAAATGGCCAAAGCGTATTAGAATACATAACTGACACGGATTGGAAAACAGGAAGCATAACAATAATGTCATCACACCTTTCAGGCTATTATTAAAGCAGCAGTATTTGTTAACCAGTAAAACAATGTCATCATATAATTTGCTAGTAAAAATGTATTTCTGACATCCTTAGATTTATTCTGTGTATTTTTAATTTTCTCAGATATTTTTAAAACAACTTTTATAGCTAATTTGTTAATAACTCAAGTCATGAAAGATGTCCACCACTCTGTTTAAGACAAGCTGTTCCACTGAGTTTACCTATTAAATGCAAATGCTTGATTTATGCTCTGGCTATGTTAGGATGGTGCTACCACATATTTCTGATGGTAAACACCACTTCACCGTACCAAGATATTACATTTTTTTCATGGTGTGCATGGCATGGGAACAGGATCTTTTAAAACTTTCAGAATCCTGCATCTTCATTCAGGAAAACAAGAAAACAAAATGAAAATAAGTATAGTAATGTTTTTGCTAGAAAAACATTACTGCCAAAAAAAAGTACATGTTGAACAATAAAAACGGCTGCTTACACTATTTCTGAAATATTTATTTTTATTATTTCTTTGTATTTACTGGGGGGGGTCCATTACAACCAAAACCTAGTAAATAAAATAATCTGTTACACACCCTGTGTACTACTCAAGTGTGCACAATGGAGAATGTCCTCGTTCGCACTCACTGCAATGAGTACAAGACACAGTAGCTGCAGCAGGGAGCAGAGGCAAAATCTACTTCTGTTTATAGTCAGCTTTGAGATTTAATTTTGTTTTTATTTATTTATTAAACTCTAGGATTACAAGTACCTTTGAGCAGAAACTGCTCATTTACAAAGGTTCCACGTCATTGGATGGAGGGAAAACTTACATGCAAAGGTTGAACAGAATAACAGACTTTAAACAGGGTAAAGGCTAGGCTTAAGGATACATTCCTACTAGGAGTGAGACAACATCAACAGGAAAATGCTGGGTAAAAGGTGAGAAATAAAGTGAGCAGAGGTGTTAGGGATGGAAGGGTAAGTGGGAACAGAAAGTAGAAGGCTGGCTGAGGAGTCATCGTCTAAGGGGAAGGGGGTAAGATGGATGCGGGTTTGACAGTAGAAGATGTAGTTGAAGATGAAATCCTCTTAAACAGTAATTATGAAAAACATAAACTGGGTATCAATAAAAGCTTGCTATTTTCCTATACACTCTCGGTGTGTGATATCTTTACAAACCTCTCGCCCTTCAGTCTCATGGTTTATGTAGTATCTTGCACCTCGGATGTGTAAAGAAAACTTTTGCTACACGCTGTTGCCCATACATTATTCTCTATATATTATGAACATACAAAACTGCCAGCAGAAAGAGGCCATTTGGTCTATTGAGTCTGTTTGATTTTGAAGCTAGCACCCCAACTGTGCAGCTACCCCTTACACCCTACCCCCCTCCCATGACTGTCCCTTTTGCCCTATCCCAAACCCTCATGAAGCATCCCACTGTTTTACAGGCCACCATCTCTGCCGGTAGTGTGTTCCATTCTGCTGCCACCCTTTCCATAAAGAAATGCCTCCTCATTTCCCTCCTAAACCTTCCACCCTCCAGTCTCATATCATGACCCCAAGTGTCTCTCCTCACCCTCCCCTTGAATAGTCCCTCTGTGCCTGTCCTGTTTACTCCTCTCATGTACTTAAAGGTCTCAATCATATCGCCCCATCCCTGCTCTCCTCCAGAGAGTACATGTTCAACTCCTTCAGTCTAACCTCATATGGTAACTCCCCCAGACCCTGGATCATCTTTGTTGCTCTGTGTTGCACCCCTTCCAGCAATCTAATGTCTCTCTCTAGGTAAGGGTGCCAAAACTGAATGCAGTACTCCAGGTGTGGTCTGACCAGTGACCCGTATAATGGCAGAATCACCTCCCTCCTCCTAGAGGTTGTATCCCGGTATACCAACACTACCGCAACAATTCTACTGTGCCTGACACTACAGCGACAACAGCACCAGGTCACTGTAGTGTCATCATGGGACCCAGGCACTGCTTTCTGGGGTTATTTCAGCCCCCCTGCCTGAAACAACTCCAACTAGGAGTTGATTATTTTAGTAGCGGGGGCGTGGGGGCAGAGCCTCGCTCATGGGGAGTTTGGGGGCCAAAGCCCCCTGAAGAAAACAATGTGTCCACTGACTCCCTTTATACTGACCGCAAATGCGGTCGACATAAGGGAGCCTCTATAACGTCGGTCAACAACTAAATTGTCAACTGACTGTCATTGATCCTTATACCCCTTGCAGTACAACCCAACAGCTTGTTGGCCACTGCTGCTGCTTTTCTACACTGTGCTGAGTTGTTCATTGCTCCTGTAATGACCACCCCCAGATCCTCCTCCTCCTCCTCCTCAGTCACAGCTAGCTGCACTCCCCCCAAGATAGTAGTTCCTCTTTGGATTCTTTGTCCTGAAGTGCAGCACCTTGCATTTTTTGGCATTGAAACTGAGTTGCCAGGTGTTAGATCATGTCTTCGGCCTTGTTAGAGCTTCCTGCAATCCCTGCAATCCCCCCTTGGCCATCCACCACTGCTCCCGTCTTGGTGTCATTCGCAAATAGACTGATCTTGCTATTTATGCCTACCAAGATGTCTACAATAAATACCCCAAATAACACTGGCCCCAGCACTGATCCCTGTGGGACCCCGCTTGTCACTGCCCTTGGGGATGATAATTCTCCTCCCACTACCATCTGCTGCTATCCCTGTAGCCAGTTCTTCACCCATCCCACCAATTTTGCCCCCGCCCCTGTGCCCTTTAGCTTACATGCTAGTCTCCCATGTGGCACCGAGTTGAATGCCTTACTGTAGTCCCAGGTACAGGACATCCACTGCATGTCCTTTGTCCATTTCCCTAGTCATCCAGTCATAGTAGTCCACTAGGTTGGTCTGGCAGGATCTGCCCTTGACAAAGCCATGCTGCCGACTGTCCTGCACCCCACTGACCTCCAGCAGGGTCACCAGCCTCTCCTTCAGGATTGTTTACATCTATTTCCCCACTATGGACATGAGACTCACTGGTCTATAGTTCCCTGTTTTTTCTTTGGGACCGCTCCTATGGAGTAGGACCACATGAGCCATCCTCCAATCCTGAGGTGCACACCCTGAGTCCAGAGAGGTGTTAAATAGGCCTGCCAATGGGCCTGCCAGGATATCTGCCAACTCTTTCAGTACCCTGGGGTGTATGCCATCTGGTCCTGTTGCCTTGTCCACCCTCAGGGCTCTTAACCTCTGTAGCACTCTACCTACTGTGATTTCCCCGTCTGCATCAAGTTTCTTGTTTTTACTGTTTCTGGTGGTAAACATTTTGATACACTAATTGTATGAAACATTGTATAGAGGAATAAATAGTGTATTCTACTCATTCTTAGTAACCAACTTACCCTCCACAAAAAAAAAAAAAAAAAAATGGTCTCCATGACTTTTGGATCTAGGCAGCATGAAACCAGGCTCCAGGCCTCTCCATTCTTTGTTTTTACTCTGGATTACAATAAGCTTTAGGAAGGTTCCTCTTTATTTACTTGAGTGTCTGAATAGATTAACTTGTACAGTCATATAGATGCCTTTCATAAGAAACTTTACCCTGAAGAAGGTGCATCATATCTAGATATAGTAAATGCACTGGCAGCAGTGTGCTGCAAGTTTATCATTACTAGTTGGGTATCATATCAGCCCAAAATCTGTTGCAGTTTAACTCTGTATTACTGTACATGTTAGTGATGTCACAAGCATACACTGCAGAGCTGTTCTACTGTATATGTTGCTCAACTGTTTCCAATCTTCGTCATGAAAAGCTATTTCCTTTACAGCGCTTTAACCTCCTGCTTGTACAGATTACCCTAGCAACCAGCACTTGCCTCACAAGTCTCTCACAGCACACTCCATTTTCACCTCGACTGTCTTTACTCTGTTGACAAAAAGGGAGTGCACTCTGAGACTATGTCTATTTTCAAAACAGAAGCAGCATACAAATGGAAGGACCAACTAGATATGACTTTAAGGAGTACAGAGGGGGTTGATAGTCAGTGGTGTGTGTAGAAAGTGTGTGTGTGTGTGTGTTAAAACACAAAAAGTTAGGTAGTTAGGAAAAAAGTTTGTGAAGTTGTAATTTTTTTTGTACGCACATTGTGCAATAACATATAAACCTCTCAAGCTTTGTTACTGAGGTTTATGTGTCACCACATGCACGAAATGTGTGTAAAAAAAAACTCTTCATAATACAATATGTCTCACTTTCTGTATTTTTTACACATTATCAGTGTGTGATGCCACATAAACCTCGAGAGCAAAGCTTGAGTGGTTTGTAGTGGCATAAGACACTGAACATGTGTAATAAAGAGACAAAACCATTTTTATTTATTTACTAATTTATTTATTTAAAATTTGATGACCAGAAAAGGCACACTGAGCCGAGACTTGTTTCCGGGTGTGACCTGGGTACAGTTTGTGCAGAGAGTAACAATAGTTGAGGAATACTGACAGTTTGGACAACATTTTTACAAACAGTTACAGTACATTGTTCAGCAGTAAACAACTATACTGCATATGGAGTGGGAGAATGGAGATGAGGTCTGCTATGAGTAGGCAGCTGGGGAAGGTGAGTGGGGACTGTGTGGTGCATCAGCTGCACGCTGGATCCACTGCAGCATATAGGGCAGTGTGGGGTGGGTTGAAGCCTGAGGAGCTGAGTAAAAGCAGAACAAGAAGGGGCCAGGCAAAGGCTAGGGGAGGGTATTCCAGAGAAGGGGAAGGTGGTATGAGAAGACAGCGTGGCCAGTGAGAGAGCGAGGGCAAGGGAGGTGGAAAATGCGGGGATCCCTGGGGTGAAGAAGGTAGTTTAGGGAGGTGGCTGGAGTCAGGCAGGAGGTGAGGTTTGGGGGAGGGACCCAAACCAGAATTTAGCTAGGAAGGAGGTGCAGTGGATGGTTCACCTATGGGAGAGCAGAGCCAGGGAGAATGGAGTGTAGAGCAGGCAGTGCTGAGTGAGTGGGGTGAGGCAGTGGCGAAGCAGCAGAAGGAGTTGAGAAGGATGTCAAGTTTGAAGAGAGAGGAGGATGGGGAAACCATCACATGATTATGATCAGTACTAGTATTCATGATGTAAGACAGACACTGGATCAGTTACCGAATGATGGCGACTTGGACTTGGTTCTCTCCAACACATGGCTATAACTTAATGTTAAGGTATTTGTAATATTTAAAGTTGTCTTCATTTTTATTATGATTACATTTCTTTGCTGCTTGCATCAAGTTTTGGCTCAATACCAACAGTTATGCTTTTTACACGCTATGCAATAGACTAAATTGTTTTTGTAGGCCAGTTATGCCAAAGAGGCAGGACATAGATGATATATATATATATATATATATATATATATATATATATATATATAATATTTAACATGGAAATGTATATTTACTGTGCTACTTATGGACTGATTAGCAGAACAATATAGGGCCATTGGACCATTTGAAGAACATATTGGATTATTACATTTGGATGGTGATGCATATGCGTTGCACACATAAAGCAGGGGACTGTAGTAATAAGGCAATTTGGTATAATGAAAAACTTTGTAAAGTGCTGGCAGGAGAAGGCAAAAGGGTTAATGAGAATATTTTCTGTTCTGAGGCTTTTTGCTTTTCTGTGCTAATGTCCTTGCTATTGTAAAAACAGAGTTGGTAGCTAGTACTCTGTGCACAGCTTGTACATTTGCTGAGCATAAACAAAACTGGAGATAGCAAGAGCTGTGTGTGTAAAACATGCAGTCTCAAACTGGAAAAATACAGCAATGTATCCAGTGGAAGATTATCTGGTATGCAGATATACTGAGTTCTATAAAAGCAACAGTTAGTGGAAAGTGTATATAGCATGAATTTTGAGAACAGGATTTTAAACAGCTGGTATAGCATAGCAAAATGCTATGCAAAACAGTGGGTAATGCTAACCATTTCCAAAAATGCATAGCAGTAGACTGCAAACCATTTTTTTTCAGTGGGTCTATGACACAAGAGACAAAATTAATAACATTATATATTTTTTAAAATTTTGCTAACCATTTTGTGGCAGGTGCTATGCTTTTTTACAGCCGATTAGCACTTTCTTGTGTAAAACTGCTAATCAATTTTTTTGGCTTATTTGATACCCTGAGAGAGGCAGACTGAGAAACTATGAACCTCGAAGTGAAGTGCAGAAACTTTCACACCTGTCTGGTTCATCTCCCAAAGGAAGGTACGTGATCATTACTGGTACCTTGTAAGCAGGGCTGCCAGGGCTAATGCAATATGTTATGTTAATTCAATGAACCTTGCTTTGTGGTGTGTAATTACTCCTTTCCAGTGTAACCATTGGCTCGAATGCCTAACAAAGACAACTGTAAAGAAAGTCATCATCATTTACTACTTCCTTATACTTAGTAGAGAGAAACATGCCTAAGGTTGCTCCATTTGGACAAAACCCAATATAACACATTTTAACCCTTTATATACAGTACATCAGGTGGCATATACTGGGGAACTGGTCTCCATGGGAGTCCTGGGATGTATGAACAGCCACATAGGTTGCATGATCCTCATGGCCCTGGTGAGTCCTAAAGTAGCAGGTAAAGACTGTAAGAGTGGTTGGGTTGAAGGGGAGAAGATGTAAATGAATAAAGTCATAAAATACAAGATAAAAACTGAAAGGTGATGGGGATACAAAAGATGAGACACTGTATGACAGTTCTCTAATGCCTAGTTATGGGGCATCCATGGGAGAAAAATATATCCAATAATGGTTAATCACTTGGATTAATATTATATTAGTGGAGGCTGAGTCAAACTGAATTTGGTTAATAGGGATTTAATTGTCTGCTATATATAACACCGACCCAATGCATAACACTTTACAGATAAACCAGACTCATGTTGAAGGTATGTGCCAAGCAAGTTCGTTAAAGGGGTTGTTTCTTAAATAGGATTGGGGGTCAATTGAAATTAACTACGTGAAATATTTCAGGATGAAGTGAGTCAGGAAAGTTGAAATGTTTGAGCAGCTTGTGTATTGAACATTTTAATAAGTGGGAGGGAAGAGTATATATTACTACTACAGTTGTGACTTTTAGTAAGGATATATTACCCGAATAAATATTGTAAAAGTATCAGATCTTGAGGGTGTGGCGTTATATTCCTCCACCCCATAGTATTTTTATTGCCAAAGATTCAGACTTATTACTGTAAGGTGGTGGAGTCATGGAGCAGTCTGCCAGAGGAGGTGGTGGTTGCCAAGACCATAAATGGTTTCAAGGATAGCTAGGACTGAGAGAAGGGTTTAGTGGTTGCTCAGGTTGCTAGCACTAGGGGTGGGAGCAGGGGGACTAACTAGAAGGGATAAAACCCTACATGGACCATAGGTCTTGGGACAGACGAGGAACTCCAAGCAGACTGGATGGACCTGTAGTCTTTTTCTGCTATCATTGTCTATGTTAATATTTCTCTGTTAGTTTGCAGTCATAAACAACAATATGCTAAATGCAGAGAAGAACAAGATTATCGTAAGTGTAAGATGGTGTAGTACTGCATTGTTGTAATCATTATTGGAGTCAGAGTGGTGCATTTGGTGGCTGTGTGTTTAGTTTGCAGGCCAAAGAAGTTCAGAAACATTAGAGTTGTTAGAAATGTCAAAGATAGCTATGCCCATAGATAAGTGTGTGGGGGGAGAACCTATACAAGTTCCTAATGCAGAGAAAGTGGAACCTGCATTTCAAAGGAGGGTCATTAAGAAATAGACGTTTCTCATTGAAACTTTTAAGCCTAGTAGCCGATGTTATTAATTGTTCACCACAACGGAGAGTAGGAATGCAAAACTGAAAATTGTTGCATGGTCTGCTGGAAAACATTTTGAGGATTTCAGATATTTCCCATGACCAGTTGACTAATTTTCAGGTTCCTTCTAGTCAGCATTGTGTGGTTTGGCTATGTTTCTAGTTTTGAGTAAGTTAATGCTTTTTAGATCAAACTAGCCCAATGGATGGAAGGTAATGAGCTTTTTAACATACTAATTGCCAGCAGATTAGGCCTTATGGTCTGTTGAGTCTGCTCGAACCTCAGATCCCTAGTTGGGTGCCGAGGATCTCCCACCCCCTTGTGTTCCAGAAACCCCTATCATCCATCCCCACCCCCCTGGGCCAGGCCATCGTCTGATACGTTCACTTTCTGTGTCTGTCCCACCCTCTCTTGAAGCCCTCCACTGTGGATTTCTGAACCAGCTCACCAGGCAGCGCATTCCAAGGGTCCACCACCCTCTCAGTGAAAACCTCCTCCTCTTCCCCCCCCTCACCCTTCCACCTTCCAACTTCAAACCATGCCTCTGGTGATACCTCCCTGCTTTAGTCTAAAGATCCCCTCCATGTTAACCCTATTTATTCCCTTGAGGTACTTGAAAAACTCAGTCATGTCTACCCTGTCTCTCCTCTCCTCCAATGAAAACAGGCAGAGCTCCTCAAGTCTGTCCTCATACGTTAAATCCCCTAGTCCTCATATCATCTTAGTTGCCCTCCTCTGTACCCTCTCCAGGAGCTGTATGTCCCTCTTCAAGTGTGGTCTCCAGTACTGTACACAGTACTCAAGGTGTGGTCTAACTAGTCCATTGTACAGCAGCAGAATCACTTCCCTGCTCCTAGAGGCGATCCCCTTTATGATGCATTCCAACATCCTGTTTGCCTTGCTAGCCACTCTCCTGCACTGCTCAGAGTTATTCATACATGCATCCACCATGACCCCTAGGTCTTTTTCCCCTGTTGAGGCCTCCAGCGCCTCCTCTCCCAGGGTGTACCTGAGTTTAGGGTTTCCCCGCCCAAGATGTAACACCTTGCACTTCGTGATATTGAAATTTAATTTCCATGTTTGAGCCCAGCTTTCCAGGGTGTCCAGGTCCCCTTGCAGGGCCAACCTTCCCCTCTTCCCCTGCAACAACTGCTCCCATCTTGGAGTTATCAGCAAAGAGACTCATTTCACACCCTATACCCTCCCTGATGTCCAATATGTATGCATTAAACAGGATCGGACCCAGGACTGAGCCCTGTGGTACCCCACTACTGACCTCTCTAGGGTTCAAGAGCTCCCCACCGACCACTACTCTCTGGGTGCGTCCAGCTAGCCAGTTTTCAATCCATCTGACCATCAAAGGGCCTACTCCAACCCCTGTCAGTTTCTCCACCAGACCATTGGGGGGACAGAGTCAAACGCCTTGCTGAACTCCAACAATAATACATCCACAGGCCTTCCCCTGTCCAGTTCTGATGTTACCCATTCGTAGAACTCCACAAGATTGGTTTGACATGGCACAAACCCATGTTGCCGACTATCCAGACCTCCCACCTCCTCCAAGTACACCCCCAATCATTCCTTTAGTATACTCTCCATTAATTTTCCCATCACCGAGGTCAAACTGATGGGTCTATAGTTATCTGGTACTTCCCTTGACACCCCTTTATGGAGTGGCACCACATGTGCCTTTCGCCAATCCCTAGGTACCCTCCCTGTCTCAAGCGACCTTTTGAAGAGCTCCGCCAGGGGTGCAGCTATTATGTCCACCAATTCTCATAGTACTCTCGGATGAATGCTATCTGGCCCAGGAGATTTGTCTTTCTTTAGGGCCTTGAGGGCTAACCACACCCTTTCAGTGGAGATAGCATCATCCATCCCCTCCACCTTACTGGCCCTTTTATCCTTATCCTGATGTGACACCCCTGGGGTACCTCTCCCTCCCTCTTGCTCCATTTCTGTTGCTCCCCTGATCCCTCACTACCACTTCTATCCCCATCATGCCTTGCTTTTAGATATCCCCCCCTCCCTAGTGAACACAGAGGTGAAGTATTGTTTAATACCTCTGCCTGGTCCCTCACCTCTTCCACCCACCCTCCCTCTGATCTCAATCTGCCAAGATGGCCCTTAATTTTTCTCCGCTCCCCAATGTACCGGAAGAACCCTTTTCCCTCCATGTATCCCCTGTGCCAGCCACTGCTCTTTACTGGACTTTGCCCCCTCACTATCCGGGTGACTTTTCTAGATGCAAGATGGTACATTTCCTTTTCCCTATCCCTCTTGTTGTTTTATATTTTTTGTAGGCCACCTTCTTTTCTCTGACCGCTACCTGAACCTCACTGAACCACCAGCATGGTTTATGTGACCTTGCTTCCTTACATTTCACCTTAACGCAGGTCCTGACTGCCTCATGAAGTCCCCATTTTATGACCTCCCATCTCCTTTCCACATTTGTCATTGTTGTAATCCCCTTCAAGTGATCCTTGAGAATATTTCCCATGCCCACAAAGTCTGCCCCCCTGAAGTCCACTGCCAGTGTCCTAGATCTCTCCCTCCTCCCCATGCTTATTTGAAACCAGACAGTATTGTGGTCACTCCCAGTCAGGGATCCTCTACAACCAGGTCCCTTACCAGATCCCCATCTGCCAGAACCACGCCCAGGACATGCCCTCCCTTGTGGGCTCCATCACATGCTGTGTTAAGAACACATCCTGGAAGCCGCCCAGCTCTCTGCTCCTTGGCCACCTTAGAGGACATGGTTCCCCAGTTTGTACCTGGCATATTAAGGTCCCCCATCAACACCACTCCTTCCCATTTTGGTCCACACTGAACAATGATGTTGTCAAGCAAACCATCCTCCAGAACATCACCCATCACAGGGGCCCTATATACTACACCCAGCTTGACCTTACCTCCTGCTGGGGTTCATAAGGTGACCCATAAGGCCTCCATATTTCCCTCTGCCTCTTCTACCCTGGCAATTTCTATGTCATCTCTAATGAACATAGCCACTCCACCCCCTCTGCCCTCCTTTCTATCCTTCCTAAGCATAGTGTACCCCCGCATGTTTATGTCCCAGTCATGGTTTTTGTTGGCCCATGTTTCCATGACTGCCACCACATCCACCCCGAACAGCATGGCCTGGAACTCTGGCAACTTGTTTCCCAAGCTCCTGGCATTTACTACACCACCCCCACCCCTTATCCCTGATCCCTTTGGCAACCCCACCCAGGTTCCTTATACTTCCATCCTCCTCTGCTCCTCCTGAAACCTCCTCCCCAGTCTGTTTCCCCCTCCCTCCTTGGGTTTGAAGCTACTCCCTCATCTGGAGGAGGGCTTCTGGTCAGCCCCTCCCTTATCCCTCTCCCCCTCACAAGTTTAAACCCCACCTTTCTTGAATGTAGTCAGCCATCCCCTGTTTAAGGACTTCCTTCCCTAATGGGGCAAGATGAAACCTGTCCTTGGCATATAGTCCCTTATCCTCCCAAACTCCATTCCAGTTCCCTAACACCCCCAACCGCCTCTCTTCACCCCACTTCTTGAGCCAGTCATTAACCTCTGTGATCTTCATTTTTTTCTCCACTGAGGCCTTTGTTACTGGCAATATCTCCGAACAGGAAATGTTGCATCCATTATCCCGACAGACTCTGGCAAGTTCTTGGAACCTTGCTTGGATTTCCAAAATGCTATTTCCCTCTAGATCGTCAGTTCCCAAATACACCAGAAAATCTGGTTTCCCTCCACAATCCCTAACCAGTTCATACACCATGAACTTTGCTCTGTGCACTGTCAGCCCACAGATACTCACTACCTTCACCTAACTATGGCATCAACCCCCCGTCCCTCCAACTGGATACCCCTAATCATCGAGTCTCCCAATAACAGAACCTTAACACCGCCATCATCCTGATGGTTACCTCCACTATGCGCTCTCAAACACCCATCCCCCCTTTATTCGTGATCTCAATTCCATGGGAGTCTTGCTGCCTTATTGGAGACCCCCTTGTCACCCTCCCCTTTCTGCCTCCCTTGTTATTTTGCCCACTTAACTCAGACCCCCCGTATAGGTGTCCCCTTTAACCCTCTCTTATCCAAACCATTTATCCTGCCCTGATGGTTTCCCTTCCCACCCATCATCCTCCCCTTGTAATAGTACCCCTACCTCCAGAGGCCCTCTGTGAGTCCCCTTTACCTAGGGCCCATCCTTGGTACAGACCCCCCTGCTGAAGGGGCCCCTCCCCGCCTCCTTGTCTCCCAGTTTCTCTCCAGTCGTGCTCTCCTCCCTCATGTCTGCAATATGTTGCATCTCCTCCATCTGCTTAACATTTATGTTTCCCCTTCTCCCTCTGGGACTATTTCTATCCTTTCCATTGCCGGTCTGTGATGCCCTATGGGTATCCGACTCCCTCCCCCTGGCCTCTGTATTAGTTTCCTCATTTCCACGAACCCCTTCCTCCCCCTCTAGGTTGCTTAGTAGCTCAAATTTATTGTAACACTCTATGCCAGCCTCCATCAAGTAACCTGAGTTTCCCCTGACTGTCCCTCTAAACTGCGCATCTTCCTCCCCTCTTGACCTGTTCTCCTTAGGAGCTCCCTTCCTGCAGTCTGCTCTTTTAGGCTTCCCCACAACAGCCCCTCCCTTCTCACGGTCTGCTCTTCTAGGCTTCCCCACAACAGCCTCTCCTGACTCTTCCCCATCCACTCTATTTATATTCAGAATGTTTACCCCATACGTTTTCCCCTTAGCGTCAACATCCCTATCTAAGGGTCCTCTGTCCCTAATATCCCCCCTCCCGCTTGCTGTAATATAATGTCCTGTAATTTCTGAGCATTGCCTCAGCCTCCCCTCAGCCCCACCCTTCTGCCGCCCATATCCACACCCCTTATCCTTGGACACCCCCAACTCCCCAGCTTACTCCTTAACCAATATACTTCATTCCTGATACAAGATAGCTGTCTACAGAGTGGGCAACCTCCCTCTCTCCAGGCCCAATTGAGAATTATTGCCATCCCTCAGCCTGTGCAGCCTACAACCCTTCCGAAGATGCCTGCCATGGTGGAATGTGGCCACCCTGTTTGTTCCTCTCTGTTCATAATGGCACACACCCCTTTTCTCAGTCCCTTCCCCCTGGAATAAAGTCTCTCTCTCTATACTGACTGCAGTTATTTACTAACCCAATTTCAACCCCACCAATAAAGTTCCCAAGTCTCACAAACACATACAGTCCAGTGTGTGTCCAGTCCCACTAACAGTGTGTGTATGTAGATATCATGTCACAGGCCCACCAGTTCCTGTTGCTTCAAATTTCAGTCACAAATAGAAATGCACAGCCCTTCAATCCCAACCCCCAGTGGCTTTTCAGTATTTAAGAAAGCCTACAAAACAGGGCTGGTGGGTTGGAGGGCTCTACCACCACCAGGCAAACATCACATTTAAATTTCACTCTAATTATCACTGCCAAACAAATGTTCCCACACCCAGCACATAAGCCCCAATAGTTACAATATCACAGCCCAAATAACAGTTCTAACTCAAAGTAGTAATTTTTTAACACACAGAACTAATTTCAAGTACAAAACTATTCAAATATTTCAGTTTAAACAGAAGATAAAACCAAACCTCTTTCCTGAACAACCTCCTACTTCTGTTCCCAGGTTGTAACTTTAAGGTCCTGTTGGCTGGATATGTGGTATATGGAAATAGGGATATTATTAAATTGTGGTAGCTTTTGTCACAGAATCTGGTAAATTCTGTATTAGTTTGACAGGGGATATAAGGTCAATTCCTTCAGCATCTGATTTACAGGTACACTGATATGATCTGCTTGTAAATTCCAGTGATATCATAGAAATTTCTGAGTCAGCATTTACTGAGAGCTGGAGAACTGAAGGGTACTGTGGATAAAGGGCAAAGCAAGGGTAAAAATAATGGTGCAGCCAAGTCAGGAAGGGTAAAATAGACACATTTTACATCCAGCACATTGTCAATCAAGGCACTTGGGACAGAGGTCTTGAAAAAGTTATCCTTATCTACTAGCCAACATTGATTAGTAGCCATGACTCCAATTGCTTAAAGCAATAAGAAGCAGTGGCTTCTAATCTATGAAACATGGTAGTCATCAGATGGTGTTGAACAGAAACAGCACTGCACTTGCATTTGCCTCCACACACCCTTTAGCCCAGAGGATCTAGTGATCAGCTGCCAAATTGTAAGAAGACAAGAAACTGCAAAGTGATGACCTTGACTATTCATGATTGTTCTTCACTTAGAATACTGACTGACGTGACTACTGTAGATACGAGGGAACATGACACTGGGCACCACTGTGCATTAGTGCTGGGCAAAATTTCTAGTACTCTTGCAACATTTCACTAAATCATTGATTTCACATTTATGCAATTTGTGAAATTGCATCAAAATATAGTGTACAGTAAGTTCACTTCCCTTTTTGTCTGCAAATGCAATTTTTTTCCTTAAATTGCAGATTTTTTAAAATGCAAGTTTTCAAAAATGCACAGTTTCAGCAAATAGCACCAATTCCCCCAAGCTGTATATTTAAAAAAAATGGGAATTCTTAGAACTGAGCAGTTTCAGCAAATAATGCCACAGGTTGAGCATTAGCTTTCAGGAATGCACACTTTAATAAACTTTAATCTGCAAAATAGTACAGTTCCACTAAGTTTGCACAACAGCTGTACATTACTGTATATGATGGCCAATTCACAAAATTATGTAAAATTACACAAAAATGGTGCAGTTTCTTGAAAAGTGCATGAAACAGATGTTCACAATTTTGTCCAGCACCGTTGTACATCTGATAATTTGAGGAATGTCTGTTTCATTCTAAATAAAAAGAACAAACTGGCCCTGTGACTTCGTACTTTGTAAACAACAGGCAGAGTTTTTGAAATGCTGTACTATATCCATGCCTGAAGGTGTGCTTATGGACTCCAGCACTGCTGGCACACCACTTTTATTTTACACACTAATGCTGAATTTCAAACACTGGTCAGTTTTGCAACAAATGCATGTGATTTCCAGCAGCCTGCACCTAAGAGTTTCTGCAAGCAATTTGAAGATGCCTACAAGTGGTCCCAACTGTAATGCACAGTAGATGAAAGAGATCTGGTTTAGTAAACATCCCTTAGCAACACCAGTGGAAAATCCTGATTATTTGACACACATTTAATGTGTCAGAAGTTTGACACAGTGGGGATGTGTGTCAAATAAAGTGCTTTAGCAAGTCTGCCCAATGACTACAGTACTCTTTTGGTAGTATGGTTAGTGGTACAAACTGCAGATGAATAAACAGTGTAAGTAAACTTGCCAGATTGTCTGGTCAAGGTGTAGTGAAAAGGAATGTATCCCAGAGCTGCACGGAATGCAGATTTCTGCAGGCAGAATTTGTGTGGAATGGCAATTCTTCTTCTAAAATGCTTTTTGATATTTCTTTTTAAATTTCATGGAATTCTGAAAAGCATTTCTATGTAATCCATGCAATAACTTTCTGCTGATCACGTAAACTGCCAAATACAGTTTTGCTGAAATGAAATCCTCAGTTTATGTAAACAATACTAATTCACGAAAACCATTTTATTTTTGAAATTTCAGAATTCTGCTACTGATTAAATTACACAAAAAAAACCAGTTGAATTTTTTGAAATTCTGAGGATTTCCATTCTGTTGGCATAGGAAAATCTGACACATCACTAATGAATCCCTTTTTTGATTAATGGCACAAATTTTTTAAAAAACATTTACTTAAAAATGACCTGCTCTGAGTCAGTAAAATGCTCATTGATCTATTATTACATTTGCAGGTACTTCACATGCACTAATAGAAGTGACCAAAGTTGTGGGAGATCCCATCACATTGAGATGTTCTTATGAACTACGTTACAAGTCTTATGGAAAGTATTGGTGTTTTGGGGATTCCACGTCAACGTGTGTTATTTTGGCCCATTCACATGCCTTTTGGAAAGAAGGCTATGAAGACAGAGCAATAATGACAGATGACAGGATGAAAGGAACATTCTGTTTAACTATAAAAAGTCTTCAATCACAAGATGCAGGATTGTACTTTTGTAAATTAAGCAAACCTGTTGTGGATTCAACTCAACAAATCATACGAGTTCACGTCTTAGATGGTAAGCTATCAGTTTGCTGTCAGAATATTTTGGGATGATGTCATTTCACTGAAAGTTCAGATGCATCATTAAGGAGCAGCCAAGCTCAGCGCAGCAGCTAAGCTCGGTGCAGCAACCTGGGACTGTGGCACAAGCTATGGCTTCATTACAGCCATAGTTTGTCATAGCGTCTCATAGGAGTGGCCAATTTTGATACAGTTTATGGCAGTTTTCCATAATTAAAGGAGCTCATGGGAAATGTTTCCTGCTACTGTATATGCCATTATTGATAGACCATATGTTCCATTCCCACCAGCCAGGAGGAGGATACTACAACTGGGTCAAAAAATACAGTTGCAGAACTTGGGCAGGAAATGTGAAAGTACTACCAGCCTGAGCTTGCAGCACTTTCAGTACATTCTGCAAAATTTTCATCCCCCATTGCACACTTATTACATGCTTTAGTTAACCTAATTTATCAACTATCCCCCAGATTACAAAGAATAGGTGCTGCTGGTAGGCAGAAACCAAAAACAACTACCATCTAAATCTTGGTTAGCCCAGGCTAGGTTTACATGTTTTCCTTTTATATATAATTCTCGAAGAAGACTATTCAAAATGTCAATTATAACTAAAGTTTCTATTTTCATGGGGCATTTAATATTACCTTTTTTGTTTTGTTACCATCTACTTCACAGTAAATACTATGTAAGTCTCAATAATGAAATGCGTTGTAATGGTGTCAACGTTGTAGTGCTGCTTCCTTTGTTTCAGTATTGGTTTCTAACTTCAGACCATTGTTACGGCTGCTGGGGGCGGAGCCTTGCAGATGTGTTGTGATCTCAGAAAAAGTATTTACAGCTGGCCAGCTGGCAAAGTGATAAGGCATCTGCCTACGACACTGACATCCCCTTATCCAGGTTATTATCAGGTTTACCACCCCTGATGCCTTACTGGAACATGTTATTGCATGATGCAGTAAAGCAAACCCTTTTATACATTAGCTATGTACACATACAGTCCATCATGGACTACATGGCAAGTTTACAGCAGCTTCTTGAAATCTGGCCATTACCCAACTCATCTCCCTTTCTCAGCTGTGAGAGACTGAATTAGTCTGTCCTAACCTGTGGTTTGAGGCTACTGCAGTGGCGACAAGAGTCCTGTGTTTTTGTTATGCCTGCATCCGCCTTATATATGTCATGCACGTGGATACATAAATTGACAGGCTCAAGACTGAGAGACACCAGCCAGTCCGCATGGTCACAGCATTGCTGCACATGCAGTCTCTGTCATCTCAGCACATCACTTCTGGTTTTGGTGGGTCTGATGGCGAGCAGCATGAAGCAATGGATGTGCTATCTGAAAAAATAAGATAACAAAGGTGCATTACAACTTTACAAAATTTCAGTAATCTCACTCATGGTTTAACACGATAAACTTTTAAAATCAATAGGAAACAAAGCAAAATGAGCACACATATCCACTGGCTCTTTAATGCATAGCAGCTGTCTGGACTCTGACCAGAATTTGTTTAAATTGGATCTTCCCTATTTTTCCCCCTTACTTTGTATAGCTCCTCTCTTGTGGAGCTAGGTACACCTTCAACCTATTCTACGAGCCCCTTCATTCCTCTGGAGTTGGTGCCAGTGGCATAAGGTACTGACTGACTCCTACATGACTCATACTTTCCACTTCTAGGTGGGACCACTCATTGGGTAACAATTGTTGAGTTGGAACCATTCAATCGCATAGATGGGGTGGCCATTGAGTGGGGGGATGATTTTCAGTGGTTTGAGTGCCACAGCTGGGCAGCTGAGTTCTGCAGTGGTTTCTTTCTGTCCTCCACTGTTTCTTCCCTATTAATCCTGATTCCCTTACCACTGAAGTATTTCCCATAGGGATGTTTGTTGACTGGCTGGATATGGGCTGGGACCAAACCCACCCACTGCACACCAGCTCTTCCATCTCAGTCATGGGATAGGACATCCTGGCTCATTTAAATCAAGTATCAGCATCCCACATTGTGGTGGCAGCAGCCAGCCATTCCATCATGAGCCATGTCCTTTCCATAGGACACTCTTTCCTCTGAGCCACCGGGGGCAATCATGTGCCCGGACAAAGCTTCACCCAAGCAAATGATCTGGGCACTAGGTTCCTGGTGTGGTGGTGGTGTAAGCAATAAGTCACATCAGGGTGTGCATTATAGGATTTTAATGCACATCACAGGGGTGTAATATGGCATGAGTCTGAAGGCTGAGTATCCTTATTCCCCTGGGAAGGACATTAAAATCATGTGATGCACACCCTGGAGAGGGCTTCCTACACTTATAAAATGGCTCTAAGTAGGTATTTTGGGGAGGTAATTGAGATTTGGCACCTGACCATGCGTTTATAGAGATTTAATGCATGATCAGGTGATATCTCTCAGCCAATGGCATTTCTAGGTTTTTTCTTGCCATTTTTTAAGTAGTTACGTATTATCACTTTGTCTTTTTTTAGCTTTTAGATTAATAAAACTACACTTCAGGCAACTACTATTTGCATGTGTTGATATGAGAAGCAAACAAGTCAGGCACTCACCACCCATGAGGCTTGAAATAAGACGCCACTCCAATATTACATGATAATGGCACTTTAGTTTATTTCAGGTGCCAAAAAACAGTTTAAAAAGACTGTCTGATGCGTTTTGGATGTGAATCCTTTTAAACTAAGGCACCATCATCACATACTATTTGAATAGAATGTTATTCCAAGGCTCTTAGGTGGTGAGTGCCTGACATTTTTTGTTTCTTATATTGCTGTAGTTCTAGTCAGTGGCACCTGTTCCCCTGTGCGATTTCTTCTTGGTTGGTTTTGTTATCTGCATGTGTTATTGTCTCTGAGTGTTACTGTGGTCCAGTGTGGAGTGCTGCTTCTTCCCGGTAACTATGTTACCACGTCGGGGAGCACCACTCCCAGCAGCACCACCTGGATCCTGCACTGGTGAGCATGTGCAATTCTGTTTCGGACTGGCAGTCAGTCAAAAAGTTTTATTGTGTGGCTAAAAAGCCTTACAATGGCTGGAACAGTAATTTAAAAAAAAGGCAATACAGAATAAAAAAAGATCATACAAAGTTACAATATATTATCATACACACTTAACAGGTCAATTGTCTTTACAAATGATTACTGGCAGCCATTTAATAGCAGGAGATACCCACCATTCCTGAGGTAGGAAATGTCCAAAGTGAATACGCACTCTGACTTGTGCTGCCCAATGTGCTACAACCAGGGCTCTTGACACAGTTAAGGGTCACTGACATGTCAAGCAGGCACACTTACTAATTAACCTTCAGGCATCCCTGTTGTCACTTACTGTTGATCTCTTCTAGCACCAAGTATTATCTGTAAGTTGCTGCATTCTTTTTTAGCTCCAGTATCAGTTCCTGCTGTCATATTTCTGACTTCACCCTCCATCTCATGTTCTGGAGCGCCAGTAACAGTTACATGTAAATCTACCGAAGGATCTCATCCCATTCAATACGTGTGGTACAGAAAAGGGACTCCTGCAGACACATACATTTCCACATCTAATAACCTGGTTTTACGTTGTGGAGAAGGGACACATCATCAGCAAATCTACTGTAGAGCTTCAAACAGAAGAAACTCTCAGCTAAGTGCAGTCATTGAAGTCTCACTGCTGTGGAACTCCCAAAGGAGCTGCAGTTACTTTGTTCAAATTCAGTCGCAAAGTAAGTATTTTTTTAAAGATATTACTTTACTGTGTAACATTTTAAAATGTGTATTCTCTTTTAATCCGCCTGATAAGGAAACACAGAAACATAGAAGATGTAATCAGGTAAAGATCTCTTGCTCCATCTAATTTGCCCTATTTTTCCCTACCTACAGCTATACCGCAGGCCTACTCAGTCTTCGGTCTTCACCACCCCACCTTACTTCCAAGAACCCTTTGTATCTGTCCCATGCATTCCTGAAACCTGTGACTGTTTTAGCCTCCACCACCTTAGCTAAGAGGCTATTCCATTCGTCCACCACCCTCTCTGTGAAGAAATACTTCCTCACATTTCCTGTGAGCCTCCCCCTTCCACCTTTATAGTGTGACCCCTTGTCCTTGAGCATATTTTTCTTTGGAAAATGCTACAGTGAAGTCTGCCAGAATGAAACGCAGTGTCACAGGCTTACTGAATGACAAAAGGGATTAACTACCATTGAAATTGCATTGTTTGCTGCAGTAACTCTACTGCTGAATTCTGCAGTGCTGCGCTTCATCCTAGTGGGCTTCACTGTATCTTGCTATATCCTGTTTTTGCCTGTAAGGTATTTGTATGTTTCTATCGTACCTCCTTCCCTCTTTTCTTCTAAGGGGTAAAATTCAACTCCTTGAACCTTTCTTTGTAGGACTGTTTATGCAGGCCCTGCACCATTCTGAGTGCCCTCCTTTGTACTCTCTCCACCCTATCTGTGTCCTTTCGGAGAGGGGCCTCCAGAACTGGACACTGTACTCAAGGTAGGGTCTCACCAGTGACCTAAACAGGGGTATCATTATCTTCTTCCTTCTACTGGTGATTCCCCTGCCCATGCAGCCAAGCAACCTATTTGCCTTCCCCACCATCTTGTCACACTGTTTAACTGCCTTCAGGTCATCAGAAATTTTCACCCTGAGGTCATTCTCCTGCTTTGTGACTGATAATTCCACTCCTCCCAATTGGTATGTTGCCCCAGGTTTCTGTGCCACAAGTGCATGATTTTGTACTTTTTTATGTTGAAACCCAGTTGCCAGACCTGTGATCATTCTTCCAGCCTTTTTAGATCATCTCTCATTCTTTTGACCCCACCCAACCGGTGTGTCTCCTCTGTTGCAGAGCTTTGTGTCGTTCACGAACAGGCATACTTTTCCTTCCAGTCATTCTGTAATGTCGCCTATAAATACATTAAAGAGGACGTGGCCCAATACTGACCCCTACAACACCCCACTGGTCACCTTGCCTACTCCAGAGTGGATGCCATTTACCACCACCCTCGCACTCCTATTTCTTAGCCAATTCTCTACTTATTTAACTACTTTAGTCCCTACTCCTAGGCTCTTCAGCTTGTTTACCAGTCCCATATGTGGAACAGTGTTGAAGGCTTTACTGAAATCCAAGTAGGCCACATCCACAACTCCTCCCTGATCCACTTCCTTGGTTGCCCACTTGAAGAACTCAATCAGGTTAGTCTTGCAAGACCTACCCCCTGTGAAATAATACTGCCTTGGATCCTGTAGACCAGTGCCAAAAAGGTATTCCCCAATCCTTACCTTCAGTAGTGATTCCATTACCTTGCCCACCACTGATGTCAGGCTGACAGGCCTGTAATTTCCTGCCTCCTCCCTTCTTCTGCTTTTATGGAGTGGGACTACATCCACTATCCACCAATCCCAAAGTACTTTCCCTGTTTCCAGTGACAGGTTGTTCAGGGCTGTCAGAGGTACAGCCAGCTCCTCCCTGAGTTCCCTTAGTATCCTGTGATGTATCCCGTTGGGCCCCATTGCCTTGTCTACTTTGAATTGCACTAGTGCCTTAAGGACTTTATCCTCTGTAAAGGGGCTAGTGTCCATCTCCCTTCCCTTAATGCCTTTGTCCTTTATCAGTGGCCCTTTTCCAACTCCTTTTTCTGTAAATATTGAACAGAAGTATTCGCTCAGTATGTCTGCGTTTTGGTGGTCTTCTGCCACACACACCACTCCTCCTTTTAGCCTTACTATCCCTCACTTGGTCTTTCTTTTTTTGCTTTCCACTTACAATTTATTTGGGCTTCATTTATAGATAACAAAAATCGGTGCACCCTCTGTTCTCAGTCTTGAAGCATTGTTTATTAAAGAAAAAGCAAAAATCGAAATGGAATGTTTTGCTTAAAGCTGTGGCTTTATTACCTAAGAGCATTGTTTTACATTTTTGTGTATTTGGTTTTAGAACAGCTGCTTCACTAGTTTTATATCCAATGAAACTTTTAGCCTAATAACTTAACAGACGAGGAACCAATAGATTAAGAAGTGCAATTATAAGATGGACAGTAAAGTCCCTGAATAGTGGTGTAGGGAAAGCTCCAGATGTGATGTTATCTTAGAGAACATCATGGTCTGATGCTAATCAAGAGAGAAACCAACATAAAAAAAAAAAACTTTGTTAAATTCTATAGGACTTTTTTTTTAATAGCAATAAGGCACTCCACAGCATAGACTATGCTGGTTAGATCACTGTTTGGGTGGTTGAGGACATGCGGTAGTACCTGGTGCTTCACAATGAAGCCAAGAAGTGCCTTTATCCCAGCATAATACATGACCTGGAGTATCTCAGTGCTCAGATTATAAACAGACACACATTAAAATCTTCCACATGATGAACCGCAATGCACTGTATATTAGAATGATGAAAAAACCTTATAATTTAATGGGAGAGCAAAGACATTAGAAGTAACATAGTAACTGAAATTGATGGCAGATAAGGACCGGCTAGGCCCACCTAGTCTGCCCATATTCCCTGCCTATATCAGTGGCTGCTGACCCTGCTGGTCATTGACTTTTGCCTCTCTTTCCCACCACTAGGGTTCCCTTGTGCCTGCCCATGCATGTTTGAATCCCCCACTGTGCTTGCTCCCACTACCTCCTAGGGTAGGTTATTCCATGCATCCACCACCCTTTCAGTGAAAAAAAACGTACCTACATTCCCCTTTATCTTTCCCTCCGTCTAATCTCATATCATGCTCTCTGGTCCTTGTACAGCTCCTATACTGAAAGATGTTGCCCACCTGCACTTTGTTCAAGCCCTTAAGATACTTGAAGGTTTTAATCATATCTCTCCGCTTCTGTCTCTCCTTCAGTGTATACATATTGAGGTCTTTCAGTCTCTCAAATATGTCTTCAGGTGCAAGCCCCGTACCATCTTAGTTGCCCTTCTCTTGGACCGCCTCCACTCTGTCCATGTCTTTGCGAAGATGTGGCCTCCAGAACTGTACTCCATACTCCAGATAAGGCCTAACCAGCATTTTGTACAGTGGAATCACCACCTCCCTTCTTCTGCTAGTAATGCCTCTTCCTAAACACCCTAACATCCCACTGGCCCTCCCCACCGCCTTATTACATTGTTTGGTCACCTTTAGGTCATCTGAGATGATTATTCATAAATCACTTTCTTCTCTGGTGACCACTAGCAATTCCCCTCCCAATCCTGTTACTCTCTACAGAGTTTCTGCACTCAAGGTGCATGATTTTGCACTTCTTTGCATTGAATTTTATTTGCCACATTTTGGACCATCTTCCTAGCTTACCTATGTCCCTCCTCATTCTTTTGACCCCCTCTGGAGTGTCTACCCTGTTGCAGATCTTGGTGTCATCTGCAAATAGGCAAACCTTCCCCTACAACCCTTCTGAAATGTCACTAATGAAGACACTGAAAAGGAATGGCCCCAGGACTGATCCTTAAGGCACCCCACTGGACACCCCCCCCGGATTTAATCTCATTTACTACCACCCTTTGTTTTCTGTCCCTCAACCAATTTCTAACCCAGTTCTCCACTTTGTGGCCCAGCCCCAGGCTACCCAACTTGTTAACCAGCCTTTCCCACTTGTGGAACAGTGTTGAATGCCTTACTGAAATCAAGGAAGGCAATGTCCCCTTACATCCTTCAAAAAGCTGTACACCAGCCTAATCCCAGATTCGTGCAATTGCTTCCACAAGGCCTAGTCCTCCCACCCCACCCTCCCACACCCCTCTCCCCACCCCCTCTTTTAAAGCTCATCCCTATTCTTCTATTATTCCTCTGGTCCTTTCCATCAAACCTCAAACATATATGCCACCCATGTACCATTATCCAAGCCTTATCCCTACTAGACTGTTTGTTTCTCTGCTTTATTAGGTTTTGGTTTACTGTCCTTTGCCTTGTATATATGTAAATATTTGTACATCTATCTCACTCATAAATGATTGTATTTGTGCTTATTCAATATCATGTTTTTGTATACACTCTGTAACCTTTTTTTGTTATGACCACTCAGGTCCATCTTGTAAATGAGCTTCGCTCAATGATGTTCGCCTGAATAAATACAGATTTTGATTGATTGATTGATTGATTGATTGATTGGATGTCCACCACTCCTCCTGATCCACCTCCTTTGTCACGCAGTCAAACAAAGTCTATCAGGTTTGGTCGACATCTGACCTTCCTGCTGTGAATACATGCTGCCTTGGATTCTGTGCTCCACTGGTATAGAGGGCAATGCCAACAGTCAGCTTCCTTCACCAATCATATGCATATTTTCAAATAATTGAATTATTAGCTGAAAAATATAAAATGATTGTAGTGTCTGTTGAAAAAAACATAATTTTCTGTACACAGCTATAATATTCTGGAGGTAGAAATTGTATGAAACAGATGCTAATTTATAATCATAGTTTCATGTTGCCTAGCTCTCCCTAGAATACCAGGTGACAGCTTGAATATCCCTTCTACACACATTGAAATTCTGTATTTTTTTCAAGAAATAGTTTTGCATACAGGTGATAAACTGGTGAACTAGCATCTTCATGCCAGTTGCATTTATGGGCATAATGAAGTACAAGTTACCACTCAATACAATTGTGACCACCATTTCATACTCATTTACAAACTTTGACTGCTGTTGCTGATTCTCATAAAGTTGGTGAAAGCGCCCTCTAGTGCTACATTTTGGTACTGGTTTAATATTTGAAAAATTCTGATTGTTTAATCAATTCATCTTAAGAGAATAGCAAGTTTGTAAAAGCTGCAAGAAGAATATTGGCAACATTTAATTTAGCAGCCTGGTGAATGGCATGTGACTTATCCACTCTTAGTGCCCAATTCACAAAAGTGGTCATCCCGATACAGCTTGACCAAACATGCTCAAGCTTAGAAAAGACTGTTACTTAAAAAATATTTCCGTACTAAACTTTATGGGGTCTCATTCTCAGTTACAAATGTTGAGGCATTTAAGTAGTCACTGAGAGTGGGGGTCCACTGAACCACCTTCCCACTTTGCCACTTGACCCGGGGGAGGGGAAACCGAGTGTATGAGAGCCATTTACTGGTTGATGGGTTAGGGAGAGGTACACTTCTGGCAATCATCTGTGTTATAAAAAAGTGACCAGGTCACAGCATGAAGAAGAATAAGAGGAAGAAGAAGAAGAAGAAGAAGAAGAAGAGGAGTCTGCATTCAGTGCTTTTCATACACATTGTATCCCAATTTATTTATTTTTATTATTTGGTTTTTGTTGACCGGGTAAGTGCACTAGACACATCCTGCCTATTTTCAGGCACAACATGGGGAGGGGGATACTGATGAATGCCAACTGACCTTGAACCAGATTAAGCTGTTGGTGGTATTTTTTGTGACTGAGGGAAATTTGGTCAGGACACTGGGGGAAATTCCCCTACTCTTTTCGATAAGAGCCATGAAATCTTTAACATCCACCTGAACTACCACCAATCCAGGCAGATGGGACCGCGGTTTAACGTCTCATCCAAAAGACGGCACCTCAGAGGTGCAGCACCCCTCTCATGCTGCACTACAGTGTCAGTACTGGGATATTAACCCAAGTGACAGACGTGGGAACTGAACCCACAGCCCTCTGATCTCCTGGCTTCAGAGGCGAGTGTGCTACCTACTGAGCCACTGACACTGACAAGTAATGTGCTTTACAAGCAGTGAGAGGCTAGTAGTGAAGTGCTCATACTTCACTCAAAGCCATGCTGTGCCCTGGTTGCAGACACAGTCCAGCCTGTTACCAGATGCAAACCCAGTTTGTACCCATTAACTGTTGATGTGCCCATTTGCACTGTACTCCTATCTCTGGGGTGCTTCTCTCTGAGAGGCATGCAATACATTTTGTGTATAGTACTTTTAGATAGCAGTGCAGCAATGCAACCATAATCCACATGTTTTGCAATACCCTCAGTAGTTACCGAGTGTGTTGGCTCATTTTCTAACACAGTAAATTTGTATAGCTGCATTGCATTCAGGTGATTGCATGCTGTTCATGTACAATGCTTACTTGGTGCCTCTTCATTATCAGAGCTTGAAACTGAACAAAAATATTTGGAGACTCGCTCGCTTTTCTGTAGAAAGGAATATTTCTGGTATGGGTCCAGGGCCCCCACCCCAAAAACGTTGTAATTTTAAACATTATTTCATGCAAGTTTTTTATTGAGGGAGCACATTTTAGACAGCAGCTGTTCTTCTTCACTGTGTTCCTGGAATTTTTGATTTCTTTTTTTCATATTGATTTTTATACCTTGAACCCTGCCATTGTGTTCATGGACATACCCTCTAACAAGGGATACACGCTTTTCAGGTGACTGTTTCACCATCATTTGGAAAGCAGTTTTTTTGTTCCTGTTTTATTCTCTTCCTCCTTCCTCCCCCAACAGGGTCAGTGGATCTCGTGGCCTCACTAATGACAGCTTGCCTTGTGGCAGGAGCGTGCTCCACGACCCAGCCAGGGTCACTGTGATGGTGGAATCCACTGTCAGCCCTCTCCAACTGAACTGCATAGCCAAGCAGCAGCCATCTTGGCCATGGCATGGCCCCGAACACAACTTCCCAAACTCACATCCAGACCCAGGTCATCAGCAAGGTAGCATGATATGCTACTGCTGGGCCATTGGGATGGCCACTGGAATTTTTGATTTCTTTCCCTGATCTGTTGTCATATAAATCTCCCAATTTCCACATCTATTTTCCATGCTAGAGTCCCTTCATTACTGTCTTCAACATTATTTTTCAGTGCTCCTTTCATCCTCGAAACACACATACAATGGTTCTCATTTGTGTCACTCAGAACAATGTGACGTAATCAACACTTCCTCTTTAAATTTAAATGAAACCCTTGCCCTTCCCTATTTCTATAGGAGGCTCTGATGTGATCAACATTCTTATTTCTCACTGAATTGCAGTGAGCTCTTCCCTATCCTGTAGGGGACTGCAGAAAAAAAAATGTGTGCCACTGTTCATACATGATGCAGTTTTCAGGAAATGGTCAGCCTGACTTACAATATTGTTGACAGCAAAAAACAGTGATGAGTGCAGAGATGACTGCTTCAAGAAACAACGTGAAAAGATTACTCATTTCAGTAAATCAAAGATAATATACAGTTCTTTGACATTAATTCAGAGTAGTTTTCCCAGCAAGCCATATGACATCATGAGGTAAACCACTGGGAGACATTATAGCCTAGTGGGTTAGAGCACAAGGCTGTGAACCTAAAGACCCAGCAGACCTGGGTTTGAATTCCACAGCAACCACTTGCATGCTGTGTGACCCTCAGCAAACCACATAACCTCCCTGTGTTTAATTCTCTCCTGGATTGAATCTGGAAATGGGCTTGGTTCAGTGTGTCTTTCCCAGCCAAAAGAAAATGAAAAATGAAAATAGAATAACAGAGGGGCAAACATCCATTACAAGGCAATAATTCCATTGAAGGGTTCTAGTGGCACCAATTCAAGAGAGTGAAGCAAATCTTTTTTTTTTTTCTGTTGCTTGAAAGGAGTAGTAAAACATAACGTAGTAAATCCAAACTACATAAATAGGTGAGATTTCCACTTTCTCCAGAAATATTTTGTTTTTGTCTAGCACTTAAGAAAATGCAGACTACTGGTCATGTCCAAAAGCATCCTTCTAAACTAATCACAACTGCTAGTTACTGTACTACATGTAATCATTTTTTTTACTGAAACATTCTTATGAGTATTATTTCGATTAAACACAGTTAATGTTTTAGTAACACAAATAATTTTATGTTTATAGACTTAAATAAATACACTTGTAAAAATACAACCCCTCTCAGTAGTACTACTTCAGCATTTACAGTACCAACTACAGACCATGAGGGGTATCTGCAATCTACCCTTGAAGCAATGTCAGAAAGAACGGATAATGTAACAAGCCTTTTAACCAGGTATGTATGCTACACAACTCATTTATAATTTCAATTATCATTAATCATGTACTGTTATCTGCTATAATAAGTCATGTTTAATAAAGATGATACAAAGAGCATTAAAGGATTTAATTTCATAGCTCATGGAGTAAGGAGATCTTTGATGACATTATCGTGACTGTAACCCCATCATATTATTTTATTTTTGAATGAGAATCTGTCATAGAAAATACCCTGATGATGAATCTTTTAGATACTATGATACTGTACCTTTAGCTAAGATATTGAAAGGGAAATAATATCTGTTGTAGGAAAGGTTATCAGCCACTTGTTGAAAAGATTTGTTCTGTACTCTCAAATAGGTCACACATCAATACTTTTTCATCTACACTGATCTGAAATATTTCTTTATAGCTACTTTTTAAAGGCACACACTAAAGTACTCATGATTTATTTTGGTTCTTCAAACAGTATGAAAATGATTTTCTCAGCTCATTGAGCAAACCTATGAATACTAAAGAGTTAGGACACTGAGTGTAAATGCTCCACTGATCAGCTATCATCTCCTGTGTGTGGAGTACGTGGAGATGCACCTTTAGCTTATCTTATAGAGCTCTTGTTTTGGGGCTAGTAGGTCATGAGTTCATATCTCATTTTGTAACTCTCCCTCGTGATGAGGCTGTATTACATGTGCCCATAAGCTCAGTTCCCCACACAGACATCAGAAGGGTAACTGCATGCAAAGTGAGGTAGCATAATTCCGCACTCCATTTTAGTAGAAGAGTCTCTTACTAGTTCAGCCAATGGAAGCAGTCCTTTAGCTGGCCTGATAGTGCTGTTGCTCTCAAACCAGAAAGAAGTGGGTTGAAAAAATCCTGTTGTGGCTGCACTTTGATACAGTAGGTACAGTTCTCACAACCACTCAGAGGAGGCAGTCCGAGAATGAAGCCATCACCAGGGCCACTGGAAAATTGTGGGCTCAATTTTTCTGCAATTTCTGCAATTTTCACCCTTCTCCACAAAAAATCTGCAATTTCTTGCAATTTCTTACATTTATGGAATTTTTGACTAAAATTGTATAAAAATATTTTAATTCTCAAGGAAATCTACTCAAAAATGCTAACAATTTAGTACACATACTTGAATTTGACCAAAACAGTACAGTATGAGGTGAGAAGGGGTCAAATGTGACTCTGCTTCCCTGCTTTGGTTTCAAAATCCTCTGGTCATGCATATGTAGACTTGAACTCTTAAAATATGTGTTACAGCAGACTATCAGAGTACTTTTTGCTGACACAGAGACTGAAACAAAAGTTGTGAGAAGAGGTGCAAAGTGCCCCATTCACCTAAATGAAGCCTTGACCACAATGCTTGTTTTTGAATGGTAGGGTAGATTTTCCTTGTATGAATATTATCAGTTTGAAAGGATTTTGATTCAAATGTGTCAAGAGTTTGGATTGCTTTGCTGATTATAAACTTGAATGTGCTTCTGAGGGGGTTGGTGACAGTGATTCCTTAAATCTGCCACAACTGCATACTCACATACAAAACCTACAAAAAGCAAACATTTTTGAAAACATGCTGAACAGGTTAAGTATAGTTAAACAGTTACCTTCAAATAGATAAAATAATTGCAATCCAAGTAAAATCACTGCAAACCGAGTAGAACAAAAGTACAATGTATTGAAAACTATTGTATGATGTAATGAAATGCTACTGGTATGATTTGACACTTTTATCATGTGATTTTAAAATGTACTTACAGTGCTGATTAAGTACAGTAATTATTTTAACAAAATAAACATTTTTCTTACTCGACCTTTATTAGGCACCTCAGTTATCTGTTAATTTTTTTCTTGCACCAAAGCAAGTAGTTTAAACAGACTTCATTATTTAACATCTATAAACTGGCAAAATATGTTGTTTCAGGATGCATTCAGTACAGACTAACTGTAAATTACTGAATAAAATCTAGTTAGCACTGCATGATTTAGATGTCTTGATTTTTAGAAGATATGCTACATAATGATTAATTTGCAGTGCATTTCAAAAACACACACATTTCTTCATATTAAAAGCATTTACAAGTGGCAATACATTTGTCTAACAATTTATGTGATTAATACAAGCTGCAGTAAACAATAACATATTTATTGGGGGCAGTGGGGATGTATTGCGAACCCCCGCAATTTTCCCTCAATTTTTGCAAGAAAGTCCCCACATTTTTGGGTATCATTTTCTGCAATTTTCCAGTGGCCCTGGCCATCACCTGAGCTTGTATGCATTTCCCTTGGAACCAGTTAATTATTTGAGCACCGCATTCAGTAAATGCACCAACAAAAAAGGTGTGACGATTTTATTTTTGCAGCACTGTTGCAGTCTTGTAAAGTAACTATCACTGCACCCTTTTGAAAAAGCTAGCACAAACCCTAAACTACTTTATCAAACACTGAAGAACATGACATTTTGATGGATGGAACGCAAAAGCATGAATGGCATTTCTGAACACTGATTCGATGAATTGCCTGTAGCCTGCAATGTGTTTTTAAAGTTTACCAAACTGACTGAAATTAATCAACATCAGTCCACATAATTACCAACATATCTTTAATCTATAGCTTGTAAAATGTAATTTTGGCCATAAACTGTATTCATGTGATATCAGATGTTAAACTATTTTTATTCATTTTATAGAAAGGAATGAGCAAAGTTACAATACTTGATTCAGAGTGTAGGATGTTGGATTGGGAATTGTACAGTAAACATACACATATCTTCTCCCTTTGTTATGACATTTGGGGGATAAAGAAAATTAATTAACAATCAAGTCTTACATGTGCTGTAGGAAAGCCATCTGCAGCTACACTATGGATGACTAGACATAGTTTCTTATAAACGTAACTGATTGCTATCATTTGGAGGCTGTGGAAGTGCTGCAGTCCTGTGACTGAATTGAAACTGCTCCCATTATCCTAATATAATTACTGGTGACCCCCTTTATCACCCAGTCATGATGCTCCTTTCAAACGCCATCATAACCGGAAAACTTTCTTTCGGTAGCAGTGTCATTCATCTCTAGTGTGCCACATTACTAGCTCACAATCTGTGCATGGGCAGGCCGGACACATTGACAGACATGGTGGTGGTTTATCCGATTCCCGAGGACCCACATTCATCTTTTGCCTCTCACCTAGGTAACCTATTGTTTTTTAACAGTATTTATTTGGTTGATCCTGCCTTTACATAAAAAAAAAAAAAGATCATGTTGATCCTGTTGCCACACTTCAGGCGGGTATTCTGGAGACAGGGACTGTAATCAGGAAGGGGGCCATGGCTGACTCTGCGCAGTTCTGAAAACTGCAACTAAAAAGAAAAAAGAAATTACACTAACAAACTATCAGAGAGAGGGAGAGACAGAGAAGGTGTGTGAGCTCATATGCAGTATATGGGTCCTACAAAATGGAGGATGACATTTCAGCTAGTGAGATTTTCAACAGTCACGTCCTTACAAACTATTAGAAGTAGTTGTGGTAGTGATAATATACAACTCATGGTGGGAGGGGAGCCGGGGGTGCCTTGCCCCAAAACTAAATGATCAGATGTATGCAGGGGAGAGGGTATGGGGGGCACAGCCCCCAATCATTTACATTCAGGACAGTGCACGAGACTGATAAATGGTTATGCAACAGTCGGGTCTCCTGTGGAAATCTCGTCCACCATTTTAACTGGACCCAGAAACTGCAACCCCTGCTGTGTGTGTGTGTGTGTGTGTGTGTGTGTGAATGAGAAAGAGTGTGTCTGTCTGCCTGTCAGTGTGGAGTAGGGGCACTGAGCAGCAACAACAGGGATCACAGCATAGCTGCCTCAGTAACTTTCTTTGGCACTGACTCCTTGCACCAGTAATTATAAAAAAATAATGCATAGGCGACTGTGTGTCTGTGAGGTTTTTTTTACACATCCTTGGTGTGTGATGACCTAATAAGCGTCTTGAGCTTCACTCTTGAGGTTGATGGGTCATCACACACCTTGGATGTGTTAAAAACCTTAACGCACAGTAGCCTATCCATTATCTCTATATTAAGTTACTAGCTTTCAGCAACACAATGTAATAGATAGACACAACAATTATATAGTAACATAAAAGACATGAGCCTTTATTGGTAGCATTAGCATATGAAAGATAATTGCTCTTACAAGTATTAAAACCCTTTTGGGAAAAAAAGTAGCTACCAAAAGTCTCCAAGAATATCACCAGAATTTATAACTATTGAAAATTTTGGTGAAGTCCCTAAGAATTCTGGGCCAGCACTTTTCTGCTTGATGTTTGAGGGTTCCTACTGCCAAGTATAGCCTAGAGGTTAGAGGAATGAGGTGTGAACAAGCTTGATACATCCAGCAGACCAGATCTGAGTTTGATTCTCACAACCTCCACTTGCATACTGTGTGACTCTGAACAAGTCACTTAACCACCCAGTGCTCCCAGGTTGCCTCTGAAAACAGGCACTTGTGCCTAGTGGGCCTTACCCGGTTACCAAAGACTAAAATAAAAATAAATAAATAAATGTGCTCTTGGGCAGTTCCTGGATGGGGCCATACATGTATTTATGGTAATAAAGTGCAAATATGCAAGCTATAAAAGGTGTTTAGGTGCAGCAGAGAATGCTTAAGTAATAATCTGTTGTGCCCAAGCTGTGCCCCAGCACTGATACATAGCTGGCAACATAGACTGGACTTCAATTCCCCTGCTTTCTTAGATACAACCCCCTCTGTACCCTGTCTGTGCCTTGGTTATCCTTAATTACTAGAGCTACAACTGCATGTGCTCTGGTGCATATGCAGGGGGGAGGTGTATCTACCAGTCAGGAAAGCATTATGCAGATTCAGAGCCAGATATCTGAGGGGGAATTTGGGGGACAGCCGACTATGCAGAGTTGTAAAGGAGGGTCCCCTAGTCTTAATCTTGTCATGCTGCCACTGCATCTATCTGTATTTCACTGAAGTGGTGGAGACTGTTGGGATTCATCTAGCTATTGAGTGTCTGCTCTGCAGCATTGATATATAGCAGTGGTTGTAATCAGTCAGGAGTTTATCTGCTGGAGTCTGCCTGGACTGCTGCTGCAACCATGGACTGCCTAATAGCATGAGGCAGTTACTTGCTATTTGCATATGTCATCATCTGTCACCAGAAATGTAGAGTAACCCATTTACTGATACCAGGGAAGTGCAGCAGTTCTTTCTAAGTTTTCTGCTGCAAGAACTAGGGAACATCTATTGGCTTACTATGTTGGAACAGTGTTCTGATAGATTGGAAACCAAGTTCTAGCTTAGATATTGTACATCACAATCGCTGCATTATCCTAACCAAGAACTGTACTGTATGTGCTTCATTGTTTACCTCGAGCCTAAACCACTCCTTAGATGGATTGTGGTGATATGGTATGGGTTGCTCCTGTGGAGATCCTTGGCAGCAACCATGGAAGATGTCAGGAGGGTCACCACTCCTGCCCTGTGGTGTCTTAAGGTCTCTCTCTGGTTGGATCAGTGCCTGCAAGTTCTGTTCCTCATGTGTGGGGATGGAGAATTTAGGTGTTAAATGTTGGTGCTCAAATGGACCTGAACCATCCCTTTGCATGCTCTCGGGCATGGTGAAGTCACACAAAATAGTATTCCTATTTATTTGCTGTACACAACTACCTCAGCTACTAGCCATGACTGACAGACTCTGCTCCATACCTCTCAGGTGTCTGAAGACCCACGTTGCACACCATGTCATCCAGCGGAATGTAATGAGAGAGATCCAAACTATTTGTCAGACTGTGTTTCTGTCACATGGTATTTCTTTCAGTAGGCCTTGACTGGAATGCTAGTTGTGCAGTCATACACACCTTTCTAGAGTGTCCAGTTAATTGTATTTATTTGGGACTTTTCCATCTAAAGCTCCTAATTTGTATATGTGTCCACCATGCTTTACACCTGCTGATGTCTGTGTGGGAGTAAAGGAACATCTAGGCTCTGCAAAATGTGTGACCATTTACATTTGAATTGTATTTGCTGCAAGTGACTCTAACATGTATTTATTTATTTAGTTTGTATTGACCAAGTAAGTACACTATACAATGAAATGCCTATTTTCAGGTACGACCTAGGAGGTTATGATAGGATAATTACAAACAGATGAATTTCAGTACACAAGAAAACAACAGGAACAATTAATAGGAATACAGAAAAGCAATATTGAGTTACATAATATAAATTTGTACAGTCAGAAGAGGCAACATAAAAATTTGGTGCAGTACTAGCACAAGATCTGACATCAAAATCAAAATGCACATGACACAGGGAGCACAGCATGACATGACCCAGCAGGTAAAAGCCCAGGAGGAAATACCTAGGCTCACAATCATTGGAATAAGGGAAGAGACAGTCACCCTGGGCACACACAAGTAGAGGAGTCTTTCAAATAGTTCTATAGAGATCTTTTAAAGAAATAGTGAGAGGAGACACCCCGAACAGATCACAGGAGGGAGTTGTAGAACCTTGGAGCACATGCAGTAAAGGCCAGATCTCCCACAGCAGTGCTCGTTTTAGGGACAGCAAGCAGAGACATGTCACTGGATCTTAAGGGGTAGCCAAAGTTAATAGCCCTTAGCATCTCATCCAGGATGGGAGGTTGGTGGTTTGGAGTACCTCCTGTATAAAACTCTTCAGGGAAAAACATGACTATTTGGGAGGGATAACCCTCCACGTTTGTCATAGAACTCACAATTGTGTATGAGATGGGCTGCTTAGAGGATGAAATGACATATATTATTATACACTATATCCCATTTGAACATGAGGGACTTAGCAACATTAGTTTAGATAAGAAGCCCATAATTAAGAGAGGGCAGGATCAATCCTCTAGCAAGTGCTGCACAGGTGAGGACGTGCTTGGCTCTGTAAGCCAAGTCAATCTTACTGTTCACAACACTACACACAGATTAGAGATATCCAGGGAGAGATCCATCTGTGGGTTGAGGGTGACACCTAGGTACTTGAAAGCACTGGCAATAGTTGGGGAAAACACATTGATACTAGACACAGCCAGGGGCTCAGGGCATCAGCTGATTTTTGACTGAGAGCCAAAAAGCTTTGTTTGAGTTTTCATTAGGTTGAGGACCAGCTTATTAGCAGATAGCCAGGACTGAACTAGGTAGAAGTCCTTAGTCAGGTGGGAATTGATGATCTTGATATCCTCAGAGCTGGACAAGAGCACCAGGTTATCCGCATACAGGGTGGAGCTACAATGGACAGGTATATGAGAGAGATTATTAATAAAAACCAAAAAAGAATGGAACTCAGGATTGAGCCTTGGGGAACACCAACTGAGACAGGAGCCAGTTCCAAGAGTGGTCTATTAAATGTGACCATCTGTTGTCTATCATGTAGACAGCTGGCAAACTAGGCAAGCATATGGTCAGACAGCCCAAAGGATGTAACCTGGTACAGAGAAGTTTGTGATCCTCCAAATCAAAAAGTTTGGAGAGATCAACAAAATTGCTTCAGTTAACCTGCTCTAATCCCTGACTCCCAACCTCAGAGGTGACCTTAGTAAGGGCAGTGGAGATGCCATGGCTCCTTCAGAAACCACTGTATATGCCATGGCTCCTTCAGAAACCACTGTATACCAGGGACAGCAGGTCATGCATATAAAGATAGCATGTTGGGAAGGGAGAGTTTTCTCCAAGAGCTTTTCAATGGCAGACATGATTACTATGGGGCGATAATTTTCAGTGCATTTTGGGTCATCTTGCATAAAGACAGTGACTACCCAAGCAAATTTGCAAACATCAGGCATGATACCAGAAAGCATGGATGTGTTAAATAGATATGAAATGGGCATGGCCAGAAATGGGGCACCAAGGTGGAGGAGCTTTGATTCCATATTGTCATGACCAGGGACAGCAAATGGGGAAAGACAGGCCAACAACCTACCATTTTCACCAACCATAACAGGGCTGAGGTGGAAAGGGGGGGTGGCACTGTGAAGCAGGGGATTGCACCATCTCATCATGGGACGCAAAACCTGTGAACAGGGAGGTGAGGGAAGTGAGATCTGAAAACTTTATTAAAAGCATTAGTTATAGCGCTGGAGTAATTACAGTTAACCCCATCTATGAGCATATCATTGATTTGGTAATTTAGAGAACAGATAATTACTTTTTTAATGTTGCACCAAAAAACCTTCTGGTCTTTAACAGATGCCAACAGAGATGGTCTACAGAATTCACTTTTGGCTGAGTGAATGGCTTTCTTACATGCATTTCTGAAGTGCTTGTATTAAATAAGGCAAGGCAGTGCTTGTGTGGTCTTAAATCTAACCTGACACTTGTCTCTGGATTTCATGAGGGCTACCATGGTCACTATGAAGCCATTTAGTAACAGTGCCCCAACTCTCCTTTTAATGAAAGAGCATTCTTATCCTGTTGTGCAGAGAGAATAGTTATAAAATTAGAGCAACTACGGCATTGGCAATAAGCAAAACAGGAGACCAGTCAGTATGCTAGGAGCCAGCATCAAGCTCAGAAAGGTTTCTGAGTAGAACAATCTTGGCAGGGATTTTAAGTGTGGAGACCCACAGACACAATAGATGTGGGTATGGTCATAAACTGAATCAGGAAAGGTTCCAGATATTAGAATCCTTTTGGCCCTGTTTGTCATGATCCATTTGAGAAGGGTGTGCTTCCCATCAGAGGTTGAGAAGCTGGGTTGAAAGCCTCGTAGTACCAGAAATCAACTGCTTGAGGCCAAACCCAGTGAGCAGAGAGTCACACTGCTTAGTACTTTTCCTCTGCCAGTCCAAGTTAAGGTCATCCAAAACCAACACTTTGTTTGAGCCAATCTTTTGACTAATATTGTCAGGTAGATAGGATAATCCCCTAAAGCCACCAGCAGGGAGATTATAAGCACAAAGCAGGTGAATTTCCTTGGTATAACCCAGAAGGAGCAGCACGTGCAGGTACTCAGAATTAAAGCCTGGGAGGGAACAAACAGCAACGGGTATCAGGGGTTTCAGCCACATATTAGTCAAAATCAGTGTCAGGATTGTAGTGAGTAACCCATGCAGTAAATTCATCTAAAATTATTAAAAGTCCTAACATGCAGGTGGGCAATTTTAGGACATTTATACATATGGCCAAACAAGTGTGCCAGCATAGTGGCAGGTGAGGGGACCAGAATTTAATTCAATATTACCTGCCAGACCAGTTCTAAGATGAGCTAGCCTGCACAGGCATGCTAGGAACATTTAGTCTAGTTCCTAGGGCAACACAGCCTGTGCTTTACAAACTGACTAAGCTGTAAAATGACCTGATTGCTAAGTAGTCTGCCTAGTTCTAAAGGCTCGTTGCCGACAATAAAGTCTGAGAAAGGGAAGTCTCCAGATAGGGTATCAGAAGAAGTGTTAATAAAAACAGTGGATATAGGGAGGAAACAAATGTAGCCTGGACTACTGTCAAGGTAACAGAAATCCCTGTGATGATATACATTGTCATGAAGAGGCCTGAGATGGGTGCAGGTTATACAACAGTACAGAGTACAGAATGGCAAACTATTCAGCAGCAGTGATACAGGGTGCAGTCCCTTAATAAGGTAACAGACTTTCAAGCTTAAGGCTGAGGCACACTCAAGTGGGCTACCCAGTTAGATGAGAGAACTGACACAACTACTGCAGTGCCCTACTCTGTGGAAATCCCAAATACCTCCTCCTTCAGCATCAGAGTATCCATATGAACATACAAAACTGCCAGCAGATACAGACCTTTACAGTCTATCTAGTCTGCTAGAGTGTGCCCCTTTTCAGCCATTTAGACTACATCTGCCCCCTCTGTATTTTCTCCTGCTACCTACACACACGCACACATCCAAAGTTTGGACCCTCCCCTTTATCCTGTCCCACCCCTTGTTGAAGCTGCTCATTAACCTCAATGATACCACCTCCTCCAGCAGCACATTCAATCCTGAAACCACCATTTCCATGAAATAGTACCTATTTATTTCCCTCCTGAATCTTCCTCCTTCCATTTTCAGACTGTGTCTCTTGATTTCCCTCCCATCTTTTAACTTGAACGTATTCTTGGTGTTTATTTTATTTTTTATTTTTTTATTTATCAAGTCTAGGATTACAAATACCTCAAGTGGGCTACCCAGTTAGAGGAGTCAGTTTACTCTGTTAATGCTCTTTAGGTTCTTGAAGGTCTCAATAATAACCCCTCTTTCCTTTCTATCCTCCAGGGAATACATTTTGAGCTCCCTCAGTCTCTCCTCATATGGTTTATCTTCCATTCCCAGGATAATTTTCATTGCCCTGTGCTGCACCCCCTCCATTAGCTTTATGTCCTTTTTCAAGTACTGCCACCAGTACTGCACATGGTACTAAAGTGTGGCCTCACCAAGGACTTGTACATGGGCAGGATGACTTCCCCTCTCCTAGAGGTAATTCTTCTTGCAATGCACCCCAGCATTCCATTACCCTTTGCCACTGCCTTTCTGCACTGGGGTGAGTGGTTCAGTTCCCCTGTCACTAGTACTCCCAAATCCTTCTCTTCTGTTTATGTGGATAACTGCACTCCCCCCCCAGTCACTAACTCTTCCCAGGATTTCTGGCTCCCAAGTGCATAACCTTACACTTCTTGGCATTGAACTCTAGTTGCCATGTGTTTGACCAGCCCTCTAGTCTTGCTAAATCCTCTTGGAGTACTCTACCACCTTTCTCCCATCCACTTCTGCCCAGATCTTCATGGCGTCTGCAAAGAGGCCGATCTGTTCAAAATGAAGCTTTTCACTGTTCATCTGCTTTTGCAAATGGGACCTCCTTACTCACATCTATTCCTCTCAACCTTATCTCCTCTGAATGTCTGTCAAGGTATGTGACAAAATTACAAAATGTGTGACATATTGTCAGACATGACATTGCAAGCCCAGAACACTGTGGAAAGAAGTTCAGTAATGTTTATAATGTTTGCTAATAACTGCTCATCATAGATCATTTTGAATTTCTGCTTTGAAGTCTCAGTTGGCATAGGGAATATCACCTTGTCCATGTGATACAGAGGATTCCTAAGTTGTAATATAAACGACTTACCCTGTAGTCTGTATGCTCTCATCCTCCATCACCTTTACTAGCTGCCTGTTCAGTACTGCATCCACTATGAAACTGGCAGTTTAGTTTAAAAAAGCAGGTAAGGTGGAGCACCAGAAAACGTGTGGTACTATGTTCGAGTCACAACAGGCAATACATGAATATTGAAACAACACCCACGCCTGTACAGGGATGACCAGGACACCAATATCTAAAGTAGAAAATCCTTTATATAAAGCAGACTTGCAAATCAAACACTGCGTGGCTTATAATAGCGAAATAGACTGACGTTTCACCTGGTACACTGCCAGGCTTCCTCAGAGGGAGAACCCACAAAAATTCAGTTCCCCACCTCCTACATGATTGTATGAGAGCACCTCCACCTCTGTCATGTTTCTCCATTGAATAATAATAGGAACATTGCATCACCTTTAAAATGCCAGCCCAATCTCAAGGGGTAAGAGTTCCCCCACCTAAACATTTCCAGATTAATTAGTGAATATATTGAACCGCATTGCCTTGTACACTATGAATTACCATTATAGGACCATGTCTGTCCATTTAAAGTCCAAAATGCATGCTTTCCAAGACTGCAAAAAAATAAATAAATAAGAAAATGTCTTAGATAAGCAGGTGTAAATTTAAATGTCATACCTTTTATTATAGTGCTTTTCTGTTACTAGATTTGACCCTGTACAGTATGTTTCATTATACATGCATTTTGAAAAGTTGATGCAGGGCTTACAGGAAGCCCTGCAGCAACCCCATTCTTTGGTGCAGCTGCGCCAAACTCCTTCGCCGCAGCTGCTCCTGATTTTAGTACATCAGGCACAGTTGCAACACTTTTTACACTTTACAGTGGCTTGCACCAAGTATTTGGTGCACAGCTCCATAAAAATGTCTGCAGCATGCTGCACGTTAGACTGGGCAGGGGGAGCTGGTCTGACTTGTGGTATTTGGTGCATGGGTGTGAAAATCCCTATTGCTGCCAAAAGAATGCCACAAGCCCAATGCATCATAAGATTGGTACACTGTGGGCTTGTGGCATTATTGAGCCTTTGAAAATCATTCCCAGCAGTATGCAAAAAGTGAAGAAGTACAATCATATAATTAAATACTTGCCTGCTCATTTTTCCTTTTGTTGATAACAGGCCTGCTACGTTTGGACACTACAGCACATGGGGCATCCTTCGTTGGATCATACTTGTAATTTTACTCATCAGCTTCTTTGCAACAAAATGTATAATGGACAGGAAACGAAAGTGGTAAGTTTTTATCTTAGTTTTATAGACGAAGAGTACTATTCCCACTGACGCCAAAATGCCATGAAGTTGTTTAACTGTACAGTTTGAAGCATTATTTTAGTCCAGCTTGCAGGTGAGATATTTTAAATGCTGTATTTGATTGTTTTTATCAGTTTGTGCAGTGTCTCTCAAATGAGGCCACCGTGGCCATTTTCTGAAGCCACAGAGCTCTGTAGAACCCAAATTACAAAGCTAATGGAACAGACAAACTCTTACCTTAAAAACAAGCATTTGTCAATGCTGGATGCTTGCCACTGGTATTAATGTTGTACAGAATCAAGGTGCAGATCTCAGGCCATGCTGGAAGAGTAAGGGTTGAACTGGGGGGGCAGGGGGCAGTTATGGTGGGGCAACAACTGACAAACTGAAGGGAATTTAAAAGAATAAAAAATACTGTTTTCACCATTCTCTTCTTGGAGTGGGGGCTGGGCTCTTAGCACAGAGGTTCTTCTGCAGCACTGCTGGTGTCGTCTGGTGTTCTTGGGTGACTTCAGAAAGGAATGTGACTTCTATTCCCACCAGTGTAGTTTGAGAACATCATAAAACTGAACTGCAGGCTGTGGTAGAGCTGTGCTCCACATTAGAAATAACTGGAGCACTCAGGGACATATTTTTCTAACCTTCACCTTTTCTGTTTAGTAGTCTGCTGCAGCAGTGCCATTTTCCTGTCCTATTTATTTCCCATTTAATGCCTTGGTAGATTGTCCACCTACCTAGGTAGTCTCCCCTCTCACTATTCTTTCTCTTATAGTTTTTTCTTTTCTGTCCATATGTGGTGCTAAAGTGTCAGCTGTGCTGAATAAAATGCTTGATATGCATATGAATAGGAAACACTGCTTAAGAAAGTGCTTATAGTGCTTTAGCAATCATAATGTGCCAAGCATGTTTGCTGGCTGTTCATATAAATAAAATGCAGAGGATACTTTGTAAAGAGTTTATATGTTTTAAAATCCTGATTCTAAAAAGCCTGCAGTGCTTGAATTCAGGATAGAAGCAGTCTAGCTGGAACTTAATGAAAAGAATGTGCATGGTAAAAGATAAGGCATTGTATGACACAGACATTAACCTTTCCCTACTCTAACACAAAGAGAAACATAAGACCAGCTGTGCTTGCTGAAAGAGCTGATTTATGAATGTGTCTGTTGGCACAGTGTTTTGAACTCCACATTCTTCATGCCTGAACAGTGTCATTGTCTGGCTTGCAGATTATTGGTCAAGCCCCTTGTAAACTCTCTTGCATTGGATCACTGTGACACACCTCTCAAATTCCTCTACTATAGCAAAATGCTTTGCCTGTCAGTAAGCATAATAAGAAGTTGCACTGCAAGTAAAAATGTACCAGGGGCTTGATTTACTGTATAATGTGAAAATAAATTTGTTACATCAGTCAGTCTGGAGTATATCAGGGGTTTGGGGTGGAACAAATAGGAGTGAGGCCACTAGTGAATTCCAGTGGCCACACTCTGAAGCCCTTTCAGGCCACCAGGACTTTGGGCTGGAGAATCACTAAGTTAGTGTTCCATTTCCAGAGCAGTTTTCCCAAAACTGACAAGAAATGGACACAGATGGTAACGCTGAGAGAAAATCCCATACTGAAAGCATTACCAGTCTTTTAAAATTAAATAACTTATACACATGTCAGAAGAAAGGGCAGATATTGCAATACCTTATTATCAGGTTAACAGTAAATGAAAAAAAAAATGTTCAAAAAATCGTGCCAATATTTTGGTACAGTTTACTTCTTGTGACAGATTTGGGTTTCTGAAAGTTTCGTCCCAGGAATATAGTGTATATTTTCTCATTATTTTTTTCATTTTGCTTCCACAGTTATAGTATATAGTAGTGTATCAAACATTGTCTCCAACAGCATCTTTTGAAGTTCTAGGATTCTATTGCTTAACTGTAATTCACAATGGGGTCTCAGAGATGATGAATGAATTTGTTTTATTTTAGCTATAAATTGCGAAGGGGTCCTCAGGTGTGCAAAGTTGAGAAGGAATGTGTACATGTGTGTTTGTTCTCACACTGCCACCTGCTGAAAACTGTCTAATATTGCACCTTCACTTTTCTAAACTAAATGACTCAGGATCTGAACATGCCACTTTCTGGTTCACACCTTAGGATTTTACAACAAGCTAAAAGATCAGCTTAACTAGCTGAGCTAGTAGGAACTTACTATATACTTGAGCCTGTCTGCTCATTTCACTTTCCCCTTCCCTTTTTAGAACACTCCATCACATACTGTCCAGCTCAAGAGGGAAACAGCATTTCTGAATTCACCTTCTTTCCAGACTGTGGTTTAGGACCCCATGCTACCAACACATGGTAATGGTTCCTACCATAACTGCCACCTGCTGAGCATTCCCTAGTACTAACTCCATCAGGAGATCCAGGATTTGACCTTATCAACCTCTAGAATCCAACACAAGACTCTACCACTATGGTATAGTGCATTATATGCAGATTCAAATCCTATGATGCCCTCTGGAGGGGCTTATTACACTTATAAAATGGCTCTAATTATTTTTTTGGGGGGGGTAGAAAATGATAGTCAACACCTGACCATGCGTTTAAAGAGATTTAATACATGGTCAGGTGATGACTCTTGGCCAATGAAATGTATAGTTTTTTTCTTGCCATTTTATAAAGTGTATTATATGCAGTAGGTACTTCCTATTAGCTCCTCTAGGGGGAGCTCTTCCTTTAGCTTGGTGCAGAAATGTGTCTTACATTTATGGTCTGCAACTCTGACCTACAAATCACATGTACTATACTAAATACAGAAAGGAGGTAAGAACTATAGACTCACTCAAGCACTCATTTTTGTAAATGAATTAATTGTTCACTCATGTCCAAATTGTTATTTAATTGCTAACATTTCACTGGGATAACCAGATTTTTCAAAGTAGAACAGGATCTGGACAACTAATTCAGAGGAATAACTTTCAGGAATTATTTTGTTTCTTTTTGTTCAATCTTTAGTCATTAACTTCTTCAAGGTATGTTACTGAGTTTTATTAAAAAACTTCTGTTTTTTTTAATAAAAACTCTGTAACATACCTTGAAAAAGTTAATTAATAAAAACTGAACAAAAAGAAATAAATAATTCCTGAAAGTTTATTCCTCTGAATTCATTGTACAGATTTGGTTCTGTCTTAAACAAGCTAGTTATCCCAGTGAAATGTTGCCAGTTAACTAACAAGTTGGACATATGAGTGAACAGTGACTTGATTTAGAAAACTGAGTGCCTGAGAGGGTCTGTAAGTCTTACCTCCTGTCTGTACTTTCCTTTGTCGTGGGAACAAGACTAACACCTTCTTTTTATCCATCACAGGTCAGGAAGCCATGAAGGTGATCTCAATAGGTTCTGTTCTATACTAAAAAACAAAAACAAACAAACATTTGTCAATGCCAAATGTTGTCTTGCTGATCTTGGTATTGGTAGTGCAAGAGTTAGAGAGATGATTAATAGGAATGGCACTGAAGTATGGAACTGATGCCAACCACACCCCACCCCACCCTGCAGAGACTAACTGGCATTGAGGTGTGCCTTTGGTTCATTGGCCATTACGCTCATGCCAGTTCACCTCAACCTACCCTGCAAACTCCGACAAGTGTTTCATTGTGCCTTGGAGTCATTGGGCCTTACACTCACTCCATTCCATAAGGAAATACATTGAGATGGGTGCAGTATAGGAGAAAGGGGAGAACTTTGGGGCTGAAGAGTCCAAGGCACACTGGCTGCAGGGTGAGGGTGGGGGTAGAATGGCATGAGCATTACAGCCAACAATCCAAAGTCACACCCCTGGCACCCATCAGTCTCTACAGGGTGGCACGTTACGGTTAGAAACCCTAACTCCCTGAGCGTTTGTTGGTATTTGCACTGCAAATTTTCAACATGGGCTTTTTGTGACCCCGCCTCATGAAAGCATTTGGGACCTCTGCTCGTGAACAGTGGCACTGTGATTTTGTTAATCTGTCCTGAATGTTGATTTCCCACAGCGACCACGCCATTCTACACTAGATGTGTAAAAAAACATTTTGGGCAGGATGTGAAAAATGACAACTAAACTGTTCATAAGGAGGTGTGAAGAAATGGCAATGTTGAAAATCTGGAGTGAAAATATTAAACATTCTTGAAGTTACGAGCACGCATGGAAACTATGCAATGCATGCTCATAACACAGTCACTTTTTTTAATTGCTTCACCAAATTTTCAACATAGGCATTTTGGGACCTCCACTCATGAACATTGTCACTGTGATTTTCTTAATCTGTCCCAAATATTGATTTCCCACAGCGACCGCACCATTGTGCATCAGATGTGCAAAAATACATTTTGGGCAGGATATGAAAAATGACAGCTGTACTGTTCATAAGGAGATGTGAAAAAATGGCAATGTTGAGAATTTGGAGTGAAAATATAAAAAATTCTCAGAGTTACAAATGTGCGTGGAAACTGTACAACACACGCTCATAACACAGTAATTTGTTTGTAATTTTTTTCACAAAATTTGCAACATAGGCTTTTTGGGAGCACACCTCATGAACAGTGGCACTGTCATTTCATTATTCAGTCCCAAAAGGTGATTCCACACGGTGACCATGAAATCACCTTGCTGTACGGAATGACAAAATGACATTGACTGATTTCATGAGGTGGGGTCCTAAGAACCCCACGTTGAAAATCTGGAGCCAAAAGTAAAAAAAATGGCCGAGATATCTATCTAAGTTGAACCCCCCCATTGATGCCATTATACAGCTTACTGGCATTTCTTCAGTTTGTGGTCAGCTCTGAAGACTGCAGACGTGTTCCTGCTCCAGCAAAGATCACAGTGCCAGACCTCCAGAGGTAAGTATGGGGCGAGGGTGGGGGAGGTGGGGTGCGCAGAGAGTGGATGCCGGTTGGGAAAGGGCTTGCTCCAGACTCAACGACGGACTGTTTTCTTTTTTTCAGGAACGGACATCGCGGGAAGGTTTTCTTTATTTACAAGTGAAATAAAACAACTGTTAGGCACACTGGGGTGAGCTCCCAGTGTGCCCCATGACTGTGGGGGTTATGTTGGCCGCACTGGAGTGGGCTCCCAGTGTAGCACACAACGGGGGTGGAGTGGGGTGGGGCAGGGGCAGGAACATGCCGACGTGGTCGGCTTCAGAACACACGAAGCACACTGGGGTGGGCTTCCAGTGTGCCACACAATCCTGAGGGGGGGTTATAAACATGCCGACAGGGGGATTGGTCATCCCCATAGTCGGCTTTCTAACGATTGTGAGAGGTGGACAGTGACAGCCACTGCCATGTTTATTGAAATGTTTCAGCAGGCAAGGCATGCCCTGCAGTGATGGGGTACTCCCTCATTGCAGTGGTGAATTTCTTTGAAGTTGGTGACATGCTTCTCAACTGCTGTCATAGACAGTATGCTCATTCATTGGTGCCACAGAGACAAGCCCCAAAATGTAGTGGTGGCACTGGCCACAACACTGCCAGTGCCACACCTCCACAACCTGCTACTCCAGCAAGCTGCCACAAAATGTTGCTTGCGCTGCGCATGCAAGACAACATAAAAAGTGGTGCTTACACTGTAGCTGGATGAATAAATATATTTTAAAATTTATTTATGAGTCGTCATCACCTCCACATCAAACACTACAATGTTGTGCCTCTTCAACAAGTTTTCAACAGAGGGCACTTAATGCACCTTTAAAGCATGCAAGCTGTTCACAGTTAAAATGAGAACTTTGAGTGTGCTGTTCAATTGTTCTAGAACAGTAAAACAATTTTATAGAACAAGAATTTTCAGACATAAAAAGACTCTCAGTCCATTGAGTCTGCCTGAGCTATCTTTTTATAAATCAACACAAGAAACCAATCACAAGTCAAAATTAGCATGCTTAAAAACATTCTTGACTATATACTGTAGGTGTACACGTTATAGTCAGAGTACACCGAAACACAAGTCACTCAGAAGGAGGCAAGTATTGAAGAAGCTAAGAGACTCCATGATCATTGCTTGGAAAGTACATGTTTGCTTCTGCCTTGCAACTTCAGCTGAAGGGAGGGTGACCAGCAGGGTGCCTCAATGTTGAATACTGGGACTAGTGCTCCTTAATATTTTTATAAGTGGCACTGTAGATGAAATGGAAGGGAAGGCATGCCTCTTTGCAGAGTACACTAAAATATGCAATAGGGTAGACACTCCAGAGGGAGCATAAAGAATGTGTAAAGACCTCAGAAAACTCAAGGAGTGGTTAAGGGCATAACAGCTGGATTTCAATACAAAAAAGTGCAAAATCATGCATATTAATTGCTTAATTGTTTAATTAGTATTTCGGAAAGACCTTTGAGTGTGAGCTCTTTTACAAAGGTTCCACGTCAGAGTGGACAATAAGACAATACACATATTCAGTTGTTACAGAGGCCTGATCATTAGGTACTAAAGAGCGGTTACATGACAATTAGACAAATAGGAGAAAAAAAACTGAGCAGTTGTAATTGAATACTAAGCTATTTCTAATCAGTTGCCCTAGGTAGCACACCCATGAAAACCTCCAAATCTGTTGATAGACTATGTCAGAGTAACTGCATAGGGTTTAACACTATCCCAGATGGCGAGAGGATGGGTGACAGGGAAAAGAAACCCTGAAAACAGGCACGTGTGCCTAGTGGGCCTTACCCAGTTACCAAAGACTAAAAAAAAAACCCAGAAGCAGAGTACAGTATGGGAGAAGAAGTACAGTATGGGAGATGAAGTATTGATGGTCATCAAACAAGAACATACGAACATATGAAAGCACCTGCGGAGAAAGGTCTATCAAGTCTGCCCGAGTGTGTAGGTTGCAGTTTACTGCTCCTTGAGTTGCCCCCCCATTCCCTTGCCATCATTCCCTACCCCCAGACTATACCCTCACCTTTGTTCTTATCTGTAATTACCCTCTGCTTGACTCTGTTCCATGCCCATTTAAAACTGTCCACTGTCTTCAGTGCGATCAACTCCTTTGGCAGTGCATTCCACCCAGCCCCACCCTCTCTGTGAAGTAGTGCATTGTCATCTCACTCCTGAATCTGCCCCTTCCAACTTCAGATTGTGTCCCCTCATGACCATTCCTCACTTTAAGTGAATCAATCCTCCTACTTTGACCCTGTTTATGCCCTTTAAGTATTTAAAGGTCTCTATCATGTACCCCCTCTTCCTTCTGTCTTTCAAGGAATACATGTTGAGCTCCCTCAACCTTTCCTCATAGGGTTTATCTCCTAGACCAAGGATCATCTTTGTTACCTTATGCTGCACCCCCTCCAGTAATCCTACATCCTTTTTTAGGTAAGGGTACCAGTACTGCACACAGTACTCCAAGTGCGGCCTCACCAGTGATCTGTACAAAGGCAGAATAACCTCCTCTCTTCTGTTTTTTTAACCAGGAGAGACACACTAAGCTGAAAGCTTGTTTTCAGGTGTGACCTGGGAGCTCAAGGAAGTTAAGTGACTTGTTCAGGGTCACACAGTATGCAAGTGGGGGCTGTAGGATTCAAACCCAGGTCTCCAGGTTTGCAGCTCAGAGCCTTAAACAACTGCATTATACTGCCTCACTTCTTGAGGTGATACCCCTGGCAATGCACTCCAGCATACAATTGGCACTTGCTGCCACACTCCAGCACTGTGCTGATACCCTCATGTCCTGTAAGACTAGCAACCCTAGGTCCTTCTCCTCCTCTGAAATTGATACCTCTACTCCCCCAGCCAATAGCCAGTCCTGGGGTTTCTGGTTCCAAAGGTGCATGAAGTTGCACTTCTTAGTGTTAAACCCCAACTGCCACACACCTGACCAGTGCTCGAATTTTGCTAGATCCTTCCTGAGTTCCTGCTTCCCTTCCTCACTGTCCACTGTTACACATATCTTAGTGTCATCATCAAACAGGCTGATCTTACTCTTGATCCCTTATGCAATGTCCCTGATAAAGATGCTGAATAAAACAGGGTCTAGCACTGAATCCTATAATACTCCACTAGTCACTGATCTTGGCTTGGAGGTTTCCCCCTTACAAGTACCATCTGCTGTCTATTCTGCAGCCAGCTCCTAACCCACCCCACTAGGTTCTCCCCTGCCCCCAGGTTCCTCAGCTTGCCCAATAACCTCCTGTATAGCACTGAGCTAAAAGCTTTGCTGAAGTCCAGATACAGGATATCCATGGCATAGCCCCCATCAACCACCCTTGTGACCCAATCAAAGAAGTAAATTAGGTTACTCTGACATGATCTTCCTGAGACCAACCCATGCTCTCTTTCATCCTGGAGTCCATTATTATCCAGGAAGGTTAACAATCTCTCCTTAATTGTTCAGTTCATCCCTGGGACCACTCTTGCGAAGGGGTACCACGTGAGCCATCCTCCAATCTATGGGCATGTTCCCTGTCTCCAAATAGGTGTTAAACTGGTCTACTAATGGGCCTGCCAATACTTCTGCTGATTCTTTCAGGACTCTTGGATGTACACCATCAGGTCCCTGTGCCTTGTCCACCCACAAGGCTTTAAGACCTTTTAGAACCCCATCCTCCTGGATGACCCCATCTGTTACCTCAACCCCCCCACCTGTCCTTCCTTTACTTTGTGATATTGGCCCAAATTTTTCGTTAGTTAACAATGAGCAGAATTACTCATTGAGTGCCTCTGGCTGGCCATCCTCTTTTTCTGCCCAACCCTCCTCCCTCTTGATTCTGACAATCTCGTCCCTACAGCTCCTCTTCTGTCTTATGTACTTGAAGAAATCCTTTTCACCCTCTCTGATCCCCTGAGCCAATCTCAGTCCCTTTCCACTTTAGATGCCCTGACTGCTCTACTCACTTTCCTAGATTTCTTTGAGTACTTCTCCTTGTTTTGCCCTCACCCAGGTTTCTTGCACCTATTGAACGCCACTCTCTACTCCTTCACTTTTCCTGCCACCTCCCTCCTGAGCCAGCTAGGTTTTTTAGACCTGGACTGCTTACTTTGTGTCTTGGCACACATGATCATGGACTCTATCAGACCCTTCTTTATGATTGACCAATTCTGTTCAACATCCATCCCTGGGCAAATTTCAGCAAGATGTCCCCATAGGATGCTGCTCATCCTGGCAAAATCTGCCTTCCTGAAGTCTACCACTCTTGTCCTGGTCCTGGCTGACTCCCTGCCCGTGTGTAGGAAGAACCACACTGAGCAGTGATCGCTTCCCACTAGAGGGCCCTGTATGACTATATCCTGGACTTGGTCCCCAGGACCTGGGTGTAATTATGTCTGATGACCGCAAAGTGGCAAGAAACTGTGACAAGGAAGAGGGTAGGGCCAGTGGGATGCTGTGGTACATACAGAGGGGCATCACCAGCAGAAAGAGGGATGAGGTGTTGCCAGTATAAAAAACACTGGTGATACCCCACTTGCAGTATTGTGTCCAGTTCTGGAGACCACATCTCAGAAAAGATATAGACAGGGTGGCCGCTATCCAGAAGAGAGCAACTAAAATGGTGCAAGAGCTGCATCAGAAGCACTATGAGGAGAGACGAAAGGACCTGAATATGTGTACCCTAGAAGAGAGAAGGGAGAGGGGGGACATGATAGACATCTATAAATACTTCAAGGGGTTCTATGTGATAATGGCAATCGCAAAAAGACAATCACCGTTACGGCGAATGTACATTGGCGGAAATCAATTTTGCTGATGTTCACCCCTGAGCACAGCAAAAGGGCACTAGAAACATACATTTTACATGTTTATGCAGGGGGCTGTGCCCCCCTCACTCACCCCTGTGGGGGCTTCACCCCCACATCACCTACTAAAGGATTCTCAACTCCAGGGGGGTGCAAATTAAGAACATAAAACAATTTTGGGCTGGGAACACAAAAATGTATGCGCACCCGTACCCGAACCCGGCACCCTCGCAGCCATAACCTGCAACCCACCACCATATCCCGGAGCAGCTCGGTAGCCCATCACAAGAACATGCCACACAAACCTTCCTCCTTCCACCATGCTTGGTTCCCCCACATGTATATATAGCAACAGAATGTTGCTATACTCTGCAGTCACCCCCCCATCCAGTAGGCGTCTGATGAGGCACTGCTATTGAGTCACCCTTTTTATGAGCGCTCAAGAGCGAGCACCCTTATCACTGGATACCACCTCAAGGAGTTAAATAATGTACTGGAGGAGAGTATTGTTTTAGAGAAAAAGATGCACAAAAACAAGGTGACATGAAATGAAGCTGGAAGGGGGAATTTAAGAGAGATATAAGGAAGTACTTCTTCACTGAAAGAGTGGTGGATGCCTAGAACAGTCTTCCAGTGGAGATGTGTGTGTGTGTGGGGGTGGGTAAAAATAGTGGTGGGCTCCAAGCATGTATGGGATAGGCACACAGGAATCTTGGTTGGGAAGCAAGGTGGGGTGAGCCAGAGATAGATAGGGTCTGTGGTGACAGGATAAGAAAGGCAGGGAGAAATAGGAAGAGTGGGTGGGCCAAATGGTCCTTATCTGCCATCGAATTCTGTGTTTTTATATTTCTTTGGAGAGAGGTAGTGGTGTCACTAACCACCAGGGTGTGCTGGGGTGGGATGAGAAGAGGGACAGCATGATGCAGGGCACCAGAAGGTACTTGGAATGCAACAGTAAGAGGGAAGGGGTGTCACTTGACACCAGGGAGATTTTAGAGCAGGACAGAAGAGAAACAGGGTGCCACTGGACACCAGGGAGAGCTTACAAGTTAAAACAGGACAGTGAGAGGGATTCAGTGCCACTACACACTAGTGGGTATGTATTGACAACCCAAGTCAAAGGCTGTCATTGTCACTACAAACTGGGGTATATCTGTTGTTAAATCACCTTCAAAATAAAGAAAGTAAATTAAATTGCAAACAAAAAAATGATATACAAGTTAGGGATAGTATGGATAGTCTGGAAAGGAGGAAAATGTGATTTTCGGATACCAATAATTCTTTTGCTGAATTTATAATGCAGTGTTTCCAGGGTCTGAGTTACAGCATTAAGCAGTGTGTGTGTGTAATCCTAACTTTGGCTCTTTCTTGTTAAGTAAGAAAATGTACCCACACACCAGAAAATCCTTTTGTTCTCCATTATGTGGCAGTGCCAAAGTTAAGCTTATACCCACACTGCTTAAATCCCCTATTTATGAATTTGAATGTGTTAACCAGTAGAGGCATACTGAGCTGGAGCTTATTGCCAGCCACAACCTAGGGAAGGGTTGCAAGGGGAAGAATGCAGCATCAATAACATATTGAAGGCAAGGTGCATGTACAAAAGCATTAGTGGAGCAAAAATACAGATTTCAGATTTACAGATGTGCCAATTTACCACATTTGCAGACCACAATACAGTTCAGTGGCAGCAAAAGTACCCTGGATTAAGTCAGAAGTAGTAGTAACAGGGTGCAGGGTAACAGAGCTGTGCCGGAGAATGGCTATCTGCAGGTACGTGGTTTAGAAAAGTGTACTAACAAGTGTGAGTTGAGAGAGTGGTGAGAAAATGAGAGTTTGATAGAGAGAGAGAGCTTATTCCCACAAGGTAGGAAGGTAGATAGAGATGGTAGATTGATCATTTTTACATGCAATGAGGGCTATGAAAGGGATAAGCATCAGAGGGAATAGGAGGATAGGGTGGGGGGCATTAGGAGAGATAACGGGAACAATGGCAAACCAGTATTTAGCCAGAAAGGAAGAGCACTGCAAGAGGTGATGGACCTCAAGGGATTAGCAGTAGTACTAGTTGATTTTATTTCTTTATGGCCCCCTTCCAGTAGAGGTCCAGTAGAGGTTCAGGGCATCATTCTAATTTACAGATGAAGCAGCATAAAACAAAACCATTAAGAAATCATATACTCAATAAAAATAAGGCTGTGTATTAATAAATAAATATCTACCATGAACTAAAAGTCAGTACTGGAGACAGCTTAACATGGAGACCTTCACTCCCTATAGGCCTATGCAAAAAGATAGGTCTTATGACCTCTTTTAAAATCCTCCACAGAGGGGGGCTTTCCTCAGGGCCCTTGGAAGAGAGTTCCATAGAACTGGGCCCACCACTTCAAAGGCACGGTCCCCTGAGGTTTTAAGCCTGGCCCTGGTAATGACAAGGAGGCCCTCCTCTATGAAGTGGAGAGGGCGTGAGGACATGTAATGGTGCAGGAGATCACAGAATCACTGAAATATGACATCAGAAAAGGACCTCATTGGCCCATCGAGTATGCCCTTTCCCTCCTCCCCTATTTATCTCCACTCTTAAAGACTCTCACCTTCCCCTCACTTCCCAATCCCATTTGTCTGTCCCATGCCATCTTAAATCCCTCCACTGTCTTGGCCTCCACCACCTCTTCTGGTAGTTTATTCCTGGCCTCCACCACTCTCTCCATGAAGAACCATTCCTTCACATTGCCTCTATATCTTCCACCTTCCAATTTTAGGCTATGCCCACTAGTTCTAGCCCCCTTCTTCCTTCTGAACAAGCTCCCCTCCTTCACCTTATTGAGCCCCTTCACATATTTAAAAGTTATAATCATGTCACCCCCCCTCTAGTCTTCAATGTGTACAAATCCAGTTACCTGCAGCTTGTTCAAATGGTTTCCCCTGCATACCATGCACCATCTTGTTTGCTGTTCTCTGAACCCTTTCCATCCCATCAATGTTCCTGTGTAGGTGCAGTCTCCAGAACTGGACCCCATACTCCAGGTGTGATCTCACCATGGCCTTGTAAAGAAGCATCATCATCTTTTTCCTTCTGCTAGTTATGCCCCTCCAAATGCATGCCAACATTCCATTTGCCTTCCCCATCATCTTGCTACAGTGGCTACCCACATTAACGTTGCTCAATATTATAATCCCCAGATACTTCTCCTGCTGTGTTTTTTTGATGTTCTCCCTCCTAGAGTGTAAGCAGCTTGCAGGTTTTTGCACCTCAGATGCATCACAGCACACTTTTTGGCACTGAATTTCAGTTGCCAAGTTTCTGACCACCCCTGAGGAATCTTCAGGTCCTGCCTCATGGCCTCCACCCCCCCCCCCCACCGTGATGTACACTGTATTGCAGATTTTTGTATCATCCACAAATAGGCACACTCTTCCCTCCAGACCTTCTGCTATATCACTGATGTATATATTAAAAAGGAGGGGTCCCAGCACCGATCCCTGGGGCACCCCACTCATTACCCTCTTCACCATGGAATGCACTCCATTTACCACCGCTCTCTGACTTCTGCCCACCAACCACTTTTCCATCCATCTAGTTATTTTCTCCCCAACCCCTATGTTTTCTAGCTTATTTACTAGCCTTCAGTAGGTAAACCAGGTTTAGTGCGTGTAAGGCCTTATAAGATAGTAACATAACTTTAAAGGAGATACTCCATTTGACCAGTAGCCAATGCAGTTTGTGCAGTGCTAAGGAGACATGACTGGACCTCAAAAGGCCAGTCAGTAATGTAGCAGTAGCATTCTACACTAGCTACAGTTATCACAGTGTACCTCCATTGACCACAAGGCAGAGAGCTTTAAAGTAGTTGGACTCTGAGCTCACAAAAGCATGCACCACTGTAGTCAGGTCACCGGGGGATAAGATATTTAATCAGGGAGATGTTTCTTAGATGGTAAAAGTCATTCCAGACTACTGCTGACACCTGAGCCTCAAATGTAAGCCCCTCATTCAGAATGACTCCCAGATTTCACACCTTTGCAGTAGCTACAATCTTGGAGGGGCTGAGCCGTAGCCCCATCTCTTTCTCCACAGCTGCTACTCTTTCCTTATGACCTGGCTGTACCATCAGTTCTTCAGTTTTTTCAGAGTTAAGTCTCAGCCAGCTTGCTGACATCCAGTCCTGGATTTCAGTCAGGCAGGTATTAAACACATCGACCACGCTAGGCATCCCTGGTGCAAAAGACATACAGTAGAGCTGGGTATCATCTGCATGGCAGTAAAACCCAACTCCATACTGTCTGATGATCTTACCTAGAGGCAGCATTTACATAGCAAAAATGACAAAAGGACCAAGTCCTGCGGCACCCCACAGGGCAGGGTAATCTGGAGTGAGGAAAAACTTCCCAATACTACCCTTTGTGTCCTGCCAGTGAGATAGGACTCAAACCAGCAGATGACTTTGCTGGTGAGTCCTATGTTCTCCTTGGGCCAATCCAATAACAGCCCATGGTTCCTGGTGTCAATTGCTGAAGAAAGGTTGAGAAGAACAAGAATTGACCCGCTCTCTGGTATCTCTTGGCCTGAGCTGGTCATTGGGCACCCACATCAGTGCAGTCTCTGTGCTATGCCTTGACCTAAAACCAGACTGGAGAGGCACATAGAAGTCATGGGCAGAAAGGTGTACATCTAGCTGCAGCACAACAACATTTTCAATATCCTTGCCAAGAAAAAGGCAGGTTAGAGACAAGTCAGTAATTCACCAGGATGTCTGGGTGCAGAGTTGACTTCTTCAACAGGGGCTTCACCTGTGCATTTTTCAGTGCAGCTGGGAAAATCCCCTCTGACAGTGAACACAGGCAGTCTTTGCAAACAATGGGGACAGCTGCCTGATGCAGCTCACTAGTAGCCAAGTCAGGCCTGGATACAGTTCACAGAATATTGGCCCAGCTCAGAAACAACCTTACGCACCTCGTCCATCATCACTAACCTAAACTCTCACCATGATCACGTGAATGCTATTGAGTCCCATTTGCTCAACCCTGTTGCAAAGAGCAGAGCAAACTCCTCACATTTAGTGGATGAAACAGCTCTCACACGTTCCATTTAGGCCACATGATGAATTCTGTCTACAGTCCAGAAAAGTTGGACTGGTCGGTTCCTTCCAGTAGCAGTCTCCTTGGACAGGAATCTTGCCTTCTATAGTTGATTGCCCTTTGATACGCACTGTAGTGAGTAACTAAAGCCAGTCTGTCCTCCTGGGCCCTGGACCTCCTCCAACAATGGTCCAACCACCACTGTTTCATGTTCATCTCCCTCAATTCACTAACATACCATGGCGAGTCTATATGTGAAACCAGTGGGCATACATGAGCTGGCACCATAAGGTCAAAGGCCACACTGGTGGTTCTATTATAAGGTACCACATCTTCCTCCAAATCCATGGCGCATGCTGCTAGCACATCTGATGTATCCAGCACCACCAAAAGCCCCTTTGGCAGAAGCCGTCACAAAGGGAAGACCAGGACTACAACCGCAGGGGGTGGACTACATGGGGGGGGGGACGACCCTGAAAGTGAACCTGATGGTGCAGTACAATGATCCAACCAACCAACTGGGTCAATCCTAAGGTCTTCTCCCTGAAACCTCAGCAAGAATACCAAGTCTAAAGCATGGCAATGTTGGTGGGTTGCAGAAACAACCACTTGTTTGAGGACAAGAAATTCTATTCCCCAGAGGAAATCTTGCCCAAAATGCAAGAGTTCATCATTATTAAAGGCATTGAAATTTTTCAGAATCAACCATGTAGATGAGTCCAACATCCAGTCATTGGCAAAGTCTGTGACTTCCTGCAGAAAATCCTCCTCACATCCCGAGGGCTGGTAAACCAACAGGATCCTGCAAACCTACACCTGGACCCCCATGCACAGTCATGCATTCAAACAACAAGATATCCCCCACTGGGTGCACCACAAGGTTCAACTCAGATCTGTAACAGATGGCTACCTGTCCATGATCCTTCTTTGGGCAGTACACCACAGAGGATCCAGCTGGGGCAGCTGGCTCCAATATTGGACCAGCTTCATCACCAAGCCAAGTCTCCATGAAGCAAGCCAGATCAACAGAGGAACAAGATATAAAGTCCGCTACAATAGCAGTCTTATTCCTCATCAATCTGGCAGTATTGCCCAAAGAGGATGCTCAGCAGTGGCCAGCCCACCTGCTACCTGCCTAGCTCAGGCTAGTGGGCTCCTTGGTATGGAACACGTCTGGCCTGTCCCCAATCTCCATTTCTCCCCAGAGCACCTCCTGGTCTCCACAGTCCTAATAACACCCCGTCAGCTCTCCCAATTCTCCTGCCCCCCCATGCCTCCTACTGATCCCTACCTCCCTGCACCATCAGTAAGCTGCACTTGGCAAATCGAGTCACAGAAGGGGCACAAATCCTGGAGAAGAGATGGGGAGTAGCTGAATAACTGAAAGGCTAATATAAATAGCCTTCCTTCTAATTAAAAATCCACCAAAAATGCTCCCCCAGCAGACCTCCTTCACTTTATGTAACACTCTTCTTACCATTCATACAAATTTAAACAACTACTATATCACTCACATGTCACATATTCACAATCACCTCTCTGCACACACTCCCCAGTCACTCACTTACTCCAATAGCAAATAAATAAGATATATAATAACAAGAGTGTGGTAAAAGTGTTCTGCTACCAGAGTCTCAGAGAGTTCTTAAACAGTCACAATACAGAAACTCCTTCCCCAATCTTGTTTCTTCCTCTCAGAGACAGGATGAAATATCAGAGTTAAATGCTTGTAGGTCTATAAGGTGAACACTGTCACCACAGTGCAGTTTCACATCATAAAAACAGATGCATAAACTAATTCAGTATTACCACCACTGAATGTAACTGAACAGGACTATATGGCAGTCACTTAACCAAAGAATACAAGGTTAGCTAAGTTCTCTCTCCATCTCTGGTCCCACAGTTCAAAGTTAGTAACAGACAGTGTTCCAGGTCTTCACCATAACCCTGTGGACTTTACAGTCCCTTGTCTGAGTACACACCACTGCAAGAACTGAACCCATAGCCCTGCAGAGAGGGAGAGGGAGAGAGATTAGTATAAGGGAGCAGTGATGATTAAGAAGAGGGGCAGTAAGGACAAAGTGACTGCAAAATGTGGACCAGTCTGGCCATGGTGGACTTGAAGGCATCACTGTAAACCACATCCATGTAGCCTTTTTTTCAGTAGTATTTTATTAATTTTCTTTAAACATGCAGAATAAGAGGAACATTAACATTCAACCATTTCACTAATTAAAAAATAAAATAGACATCTGAGTAAAACATATTACTAAAAACAAACAGTAAGAAGAATGATTACATTAGCTCATTTAAATGCCTTCTAAAAACCTAACAATCCCGTCAACTGTTAGTTGCCACTTGTTCAATAAGCAATGTAACCACATCTGTATATTTGTTTTTCTTTGTAGATTTCCTACCAGGTTTGAAGACAATCTTTCCCCAATTAATCTTCAGAACGAAGGGAGTTCTTACAGAAATGTACAATTAGCAAAGAAAAAATGGAAAGAAATGAAGAGAGCAAATCAGAAAGATAAATATAATTTCCTCTTCTGATGGTAGTGCATATTCAGATATAGTGTTACAAGATAGAAAAGCTAGAGTAACACTGATGCTGCATGTGAAAATCAAAAATACTGTTTACAGTTTTACTTATATGTATGTTGTAAGTATGTTAAATAAAGAATTCCAGTTTTCAGTAAATCTCTTGGTGTCATTAGTAAGTCCCCTGGCCAGTTTTATACATTTGTGCGCTTCCAGAAATTCTGTTCTCCATTCTACGCAGAAAGGAAGTTTCTTCTGTAACCACAGGCTCAAAATACAATTTTTGGCAGCTACTGAGAACTTCTCATCCTTGCAGATAGTGCACATAGCAAAGAAGTTACCAATAGCACACATTTCCAAATATATTAGCTTTACAACTGAAGGCATTTTCCTAAAAAAAGTGTTTTATTTGACCCCAAAAGTTTTGTATCAGATGGCAGTCCCAGAACATCCATCTGAAATCCGTCTGATTTATCATATACGTCCAGACTAAAACACTTCGGCCTACATAGTTTGGAGACCAGAAGGCAAAGAGGAAACATGCTTTTTTATTATAATATGATGAGTGACTCATACTTAATAGCAGAATTAAATACTGAATATAAAAACATTGCCTCAGTAACAAGGGGTCATCCATTGCAAATAAAAAAACAAACTATTTAAGTCTCACAAAAGAAAACATTCCTGTATACAAAGGGCTGCAAATCTATGGAATAAGCTTCTGGAACATATCATTATCAGTGAAAACAGGCAAATATTTAAAAGACATTTGGACAATTACATTGCAAACAATGATAATATGAATTATTATAACTTGTTTTAAAGGAGCTGATTTGGGGCCTCTGCCTCTTTTGCTTCTTCAAGCATTAAGTGACATTATACAATGGCAATGACATTTCCTATATTATGATTGGTCAGTGGCTGCCTGAGACAGTGTTGTTATTACACAATAACATCACTGTATGGATTTATTGTACCACTTGGACCTTTTGGACCATTTGATTAATCGCTTTTTTCTCTTCAGAAACACAAAAAATCTACTAAAAACATTTTTAATTTTTTGTTTATTTTGTATAACATCGAGCCATTGTATAATTGCAATAAGGCACTCCAAAGTGTGTGTTATTGTGTAATAACATCACTCTTGGGGTGGTGGAAGCACTCAGCTTCACCTCGTGCTTCAACCCACCCCAGGAGTGACATTATTACATGATTACACACACCTTGTTGTGCCTTATTGCTTAATTAAATATGTCTGAAATTCACATTAGGTATACCATAGTTTAAATATTTGTCATTTACCATTTGTTTTATTATCTTCAAACCTGTCAAGAAACTGAAAGTTCATTTTTCTAGATATTAATATAAGCACTCCAGTTTTCTTGTTGTTATTGCCTTTTCCATATAGCTGACCAACCCATTCCTACATCATCAATTATATATCCTTAAGTTTCAGATAGGATTCTTGCAAAATGGCTGTATCCGTTTCTATTATTTTTGAGTGCCTTAATAATATGGTATTGTTTACTCTTTTCATTTAAACCCCTAACATTCCACATTTCAAATTTAACAATCCTAGTCATGATAAGAGTGTTCAGAGTGACTTATAACAGGTAAAAGCATACTTACGAAACACAAACTGTTCTAATGGCTGTCCATCTGCTTGAACTCAATTAGCAGGTGTTCCATGCAACCAGAAAGTGACTGAGAAGGGAAAGAAGAGAGAAGTATTAATTAGATATTAGATTCAAGCAGTCAGTATATGAACAATTAAGGGGCCATAAAGTATATATTTAAATACCTACCCCAAAACATTTCTTTGATAGCTGTGAAGAAAAGTCTATTTGTGTCTCCCCCCCCACACACACACACACCAATAACTTTTTTGTGTTAACTGTCTGTAGCTAAAAACTACAAACCACTATGTTTTTTTTTTTTTTTATAGGTAATATGTATGCAACAACACAAAGGATGCTCCAGCTTCTCTGGATGTTTAACCTGCTGTTTATCTAGTTATTGTCATAATGTTTTTGCATTTTTCCAGTATATTTGTTGTTATTTATTAGATCCCTTAAGAGGTTTTAATTGTATATTAAATTTGTGCATTCTTTTCTTCTTTATTGTAACACTGGCACTTTAAGTAATGGTTGATCAGGTTGTCCTGATATGATGTCATCTTTATGTGGCAGTATATATGGTGACTGTTTCTGTGAGTTACATGTTTTTTTGATAAAGAATTTTGTACTCGAAATGCATCAAGGTGCTTTGTGTGGCACTTTAATAAATATCGGGTGCTTTATACATTTTTGGACTGCTGCGCCTCTTTACAAGTCTGCGATGGTGAGTGCTGGACTTCTTGTTTATAACCTACCAAGTGCATCATGTATTCAGTGAATATTTTCAGCCTAAAGTTAAAACACACATGTGGCTATTATCTTCCATATTTATCTTAACGTCTGTGAGAAAAAAAATAAATACAGTACATGTAGTGTAAGGAAATACAGTTCACAATTAGATCTAAATTCCATTTACATATTTGAATGAACACGTGTACTGAATTAAGTTCAACAACTATAAACATTGTAATATATCAAGCTAAGACAGGCTAAGAGGATTATTAAATATATTTAACCTTGGAAATCTCACAAACATGCTTGGAAAGTTAGACTGAATGTCATAAAATAGAAGTTTTCCCTGTTTTCTGCAAACACACATTTTTTTATCATGTGAATCTTTGCCTTTCCAGTTGATGCTTATTTTTCATTCACTTATGTAAGAATTCTTACTCCATTAGCTTATAAACATAATGTCTTAGTCCCTATGCATATAATATAAATAGTTTCAGCAGTAGGAATATGATAAATGCTGTAAGTATTTTATCCTTTTGTCTGCAATCATTTAGATTCTCTGCTCACAACTGTTGGCAGGGGATCCTATTTTGCTAATCTTACCAGCTGATTAATGAGAGCAATACATACAACCTGTTGCTAAGATTAAATCAAGAGGACAAGGAAAGAACAAGGGCAGTAGCAGATAGGGATCAGGACTCAGGTGGAAGAGGGTCTAGCATAATGCCAGGAGCCTGAGTAACAAAATCATTGAGCTCCAGGTGCTGATGGCAGACACTGAGATGGACCTTGTGGGCATCACAGAAATGCAGGCTTCAGAAAATAATGATCGGGAACTGATGGCCCCTGGGTACTCAAAATTCAGGAGGAATCAAGGAACAGGTGGGGGGGATAGCCATTTTTGTCAAGGAGGGCATTGAAGTGGCAGAAGATGAATGCATCATGGGATAGTAATGTGGTGACATAATCACTGTGGGTGCAGCTCATGGCAGCCTCAGGCAAAAAACTGCACTTAGGGGTGATCTATATACTTCTGGGACAAGGGGAGGAGAGGGACCAGGAGCTCAGGGAAGAACTTGAAAGAGGGGCAGCATTGGGGGAAGTAGTGGTGGTGGGTAATCTGAACCTGCAAGATATCGATTGGGAGGCTCCAGTAGCCAGGAATACCAGAAGTCAGGGCTTGCTGGACACATTACAATACTATCTATTGGTGTAGCACATTAAGGAACCCACCAGGTAGATCACAATTCTCAATGTGTTGCTCACCAACTTGGAGGAGGTATGTGCTGTGGGAGTAATGGAGCCAATGGGGAACAGTGACCATAACTGTTCAAACTGGCCCTTGAGTCTGCAAAACCACAGTCAAGAATGGAAGTCCTTGATTTTAGAAAGGCTGGTTTCAATACATTGAGGGAGCTGGTCAGGGCTAAGCTAGTAAGGGTGGGCAACATAGGTGGGGTAGAAGAGAGATGGGGCAATTAAGGGGGCTATTCTCAAGGCATCTAAGCAAAGCATGAGAATGGTAACCAAAAAGAACAGGTTCAAAAGACCGTTATGATTCTCATCGAGGGTCAGGGAAGCAGTGAGGATCAAGAAAAAGGTCTTCTACAAACATCAAGAAAAGCAGGGGGAGGATGAATGGTGAGAATATTTACTGAAAATAGGGAGGCAAAAAGGGTGGTTAGGGAAACTAAAGCAGACACAGAGCTGTATATTGCAGAGGGGGGTCAAGAGTGGTAAAAACAGTTCTTCAGAAATATTGGGGAAAAAGCAGGGGGAATTGTAAAGCTAGTTGAGGTGGATATGGTGGTAGAGGAGGATGGACAAAAGGCCAGTGTCCTCTTTGAGTACTTTTGGTCAGTTTTCAGTAGGGAGGATGGTGGTCCCTTGCCAGAGTGTAGCATCAAAGCGACCATTAAGGGGGTCTCAGAGATGAGGCAGACAATATTTACTAGTGAAAGGGCCTTCATAGGCTGGCAGACTTAAAAATAGATAAGGCCCAGGACCAGATGGGTTACATCCAAGGATACTGTTGGAACTAGCAGTGGAACTGGCTGAACCCCTGGTAGGTCTGTTCAACAATTCACTAAGGAAGAGGGTTCTTCCGAAGGATTGGAGAATGGTGGACAGAGTTCCACTCAGGTGCACCCTACTGCCCCCCCACCCCAGAGTCATATCCTTTGCTACACCCTGCTGCCCATATCCCTTGTCCCAAACAAGTGTGGCTGCTGCACCCTGTCCCACAGTTTGGGCTGCTGTACCCTGATGCCACCCCTGTTATTTTCATCAGCGACATTGGTGATGATATAAAAGGTAGGATACCACTCTTCTCTGATGATACCAAGTTGAGAGGAAGGGTGGACAATGAAGAGGTTATAAGGAACCTCCCGGATGACCTAAAAAGGCAAGACAAATTGCCCATATAGTGGCAGCTTAATTTTAATGCCAAAAAATGCAAGGTGTTGCATTTTGGTAAGAGCAACCCAAGAACAGAATATTGGTTAAATGGCATCAAACTCAGCACCTCATCTGAGGAAAATGACCTTGGGATATTGTTCTCATATGACTTTAAGTTGTCCAGTCAGTGCAACTTGGCATATAGTAAGGCCAGCAGAATGTTGGGTGTATCAGCAGAAGTTTCGATAGCAGGATCAAGACCGTCACCCTTCTTTTCTAGATATACCTGCTGAGACCCCACTTGGAGTACTGTTTCCAGTTTTGGAAACCGTACCTGAAGGATATAAATAGACTTGAGGCAATGCAAAGAACTACTAAGATGATATCCAGAATGAATGAGCTGTCATATGGCAAGAGCTTGGAGGAGCTCAATATGTTCTCATTGGAGACTAGGAGGGAGAGAGGGGACATGATTGAGGCATTCAAGTACCTAAAAGGCATTAACAAAGTATCCTTCTCCAAACTTTTTAGTAGGTCCACTAACATCAACATGAAAGGGCATGATTGGAAATGCAAGGGGGGAAATTTCAAACATGAACTCAGAAAACATTTATTTTCTAAGCGTGTAATTGACCCTTGGAATAAACTACCACAGGAGGTGGTAGAGGCCAAAACAGTCACTGCCTTCAAACTCGAGTGGGACAGAAAATACAGGTGACCAAATTATAGGGGGAAGAGTAGCATTAGAGAACAGTAATAGGTGGGATAGACCCTGGGACCCACAAAGATTCCAGAACCCAAATGGGAAGACTAGATAGACCATTGATCTTCTTCTGCTGCCAACTTTCTGTGTTTCTGTCTTCTGCTCGAACAGTTGGGGCTGCTGCACCCTGATGCCCTCTGTCCCCTATCCCCCCAGTCAGGGTCACTGCACTTTGTTGCCCCCTGTTCCTGTCTCCACAGTTGGGGATGCTGTGCTATAGTCTACAGACCCATGCCTCCTGCCTCCATAATTGGGGCTGCTGCACCCTGCTATGCACTTCCATTGCCCTTAATAAGGTTGGCTGCTGTAGCATGTGCACCCTGTCCCATGGTCAGGGCTATAGTACCCTGATGTCCACCTGTGTCCTGCCCCATAGTCAAGGTTTCTGCACCATGATTTCCTCTGTCCCCTGCTACCACTGTGCTTTGCTGCACTATAGAGCCCCTTGCCTCCACAGTTAGGGCTGTTGAACCACGCTACTCCTTGTCACCAAAGTCAGATCCTTTGCTACACTGCCCAAACAGCTCAAAAGGAAAAACAGAAAAACTCTTTCATCTTGTGTTATGGGGTGGGGGACCGAGGGCAGCAGGGTGCAGCAGTGCCAATAGTTTGGGCAGGAGACAGGGGAGGCATCAGAGTACAGCAGCCCAAACTGTGGGACAGGGTGCAGCAGACACACCTGTTTGGGACAAGGAGATGGGCAATAGGGTGTAGCAAAGGATCTGACTCTGGTAGCAGAGGGCAGCAGGGAAAAACTGCCCAAACTGTGGTGCCAGAGGACAGGGTTCGGCAAATGCCTTGACTCTTGTGGCAAGTGGCAGTATGATGCAGCAGCTCTAACTACAGAGGCATGGGGCTCTAGGGCACAGTGGTACACAGAAGCCTTGACTGTGTAGACAGGAGCAGTGTGCAGCAGCCTTGGCTGTGGTGGCAGAGACAGAGGACGGGATGATGCAGAAGCCTCAACTGTGGGGCACGACACAGGGGGCATCAGGATAAAGCAGCCCTGACTATGGTACAGGGTACGTGTGGTGCAACAGCCCTTCCCATATGGGGCAATGGAAGTGGGTAGCATATGCAGCTAAAGCCCCACTTCTGGTGCCCTGGGGCAGCATGGTGCAGCAGCCCCAACTGTGGAGGCAGGGGACCTGGGACTCTTGGGCAAAGCAGAGCACAGCAGGCCTGACTTTGAAGACAGGAACAGGGGGCATCAGGGTGCATTGGCCCTGACTGTGGGAGTAGGGGCGGGGGAAAGCAGGGTGCAGCAACCTCAACTGTTTGCACAGGAGGCAGCAGGGTGCAGCATCCCAAACAGTGTGTGAGAAGACAGTGGGCAGCAGGGTGCAGCAGCCTTGAATGTGGGGCAGGTGACTTGTGGGGCAGGGGACAGGGGGCAGCAGAGTGCAGCTGCCTCAATTGTGGTGCAAGAGATAGGGGCATCAGGATGCCGTATAGTGTTTCTAGTTCTACACATACATGATGTGTTTTCACAGAAGCCCTAAAAAAAATTAAAATTTGTGAGTTCATCCAGTATGTGTGCTGCAAATAGCAGAGTATAGCAGGCACCTGTCTGTCAATCTGACATGAAAAACAAACATTCTTACATGGATCAATTTATGGAGGCTACATCAGAGACAAACTACTTATATGAATGAACAAAATGTAGGTGTATTTTATATCCATTAAAAAGCCCTATGTTCTATAGCTAGAAAACAATGCAGAGTTTTGATGAGAAAGAACTGACAGCTGTGATGCAGACAAGCTGATTTCTCACAGAGAAACATTCATACCACTTCTAGAGGTGGGCAAAAGTTGTTATTTCTTCCTTAGTGGAACTTCCATGAAAATTTACAACTTTTTCGGAAGTTTCTGAACTTCTGCCTGGGGCAGATCAGAAAACTTCTGAATGTTTTGGGTGAAATTTTGCCCTGTTCTACTCAGATATAGGTGGAAGAAAAAAAATAACTTTAACTGGCCATTGGTGTACAGTACCCCCCTCCAAGCCCTGCTCGAAATAAAAATAAAATCCCCTGGTGGCTAGCGGGCTCTCCCTCACCCAATCACCCACTGCATATAACAAAAATAATTTCCTGGTGTCTAGTGGCACCTCCCCCACCAGTTTCTGATTGCTTGATGTAAAAATATTAATGCATGGAGCAGCTGTATGCCTCATACAAAAGCTTTGCTTTCATATGTATGAAAAAGCACTTCTGCAGTAATATTGTTTTTCCTATGTAAACATCTACTGGTTGGAAAACAGATTGCCACCAGTTGGCTTAAATGTAGTGGAAATGAAAAGCTGCCACTGGTGTGCCCCGCTCATTCTAGGTCATCTGTTACAGATTGCTTCAGGCTTCCCATTTTTGCTGGTGTTCAGTCAAATGTTGGATAGGCTGTGCACAACCTGGGAGTCAATCATGACAGCATCCTACCCCCTGCAAACTCAGTTGTTGCTCATCATCCAGAGTGGATTTTATCATCCTAGCTATGCTGTTAGGTTCATCTCTACCTCATCCATAATGGTATGAGGACACTAGTGTGGGTTATGTCACCTTCTGCCCGAACAACTGTAATGCACTTTACTGTCAAGCAGCTGTTGCATAAGTTAAAAAAAAAATCTCTGGTGGCTAGCAGTCCCTCCCCCCACCCAATCATCCACCAAATATGTAAAAAAAAATCCTGGTGGCTAGCTATCCTCCCCCACCCGATTAGTCACCAGATGAGAACATCATGCCCTGGTGTGCAATGTAACCCTTCCCCCCCATCCTGATCCCCCATATAGTCAACATAAACATATTCTGCTACCTGGTAGTCTGGTGAACCCCTGTCCCTACCCTCAATCTTCAGTCCATGAATTCTGAACAGATAGTCCCTGGTGGTCTAGTGCACCTCCACCCCTACCCCATTAAGTAGTGTCCCACCACCATACTCCCCCATCCCAAACCCCAGCAGGAGACTGGTGCAGCTGTCCTCTCCTCTCTTCTCCACTACCAGTCACACACTGAGCTTTCAATGAATGAGTGTGGGTAAAGCTGGCAAAGTCTTTGGCTGCAGAAACGCAGGTCCTTATGAGGACTGCACATTCACAGCTCCATATAGAAATCCATGATACCCAAATTGCAGAAGTACTTCTGTAGCTACCAGTACTCATGCACACTGTAAGACATAAACACACAGTTTTGGCTTTAGAAGCACAGGCCATTGTGGGGCCTGTGCTTCTGCAGCCATAGACACAAATTCACAAATGTAGCACATCATTGCTAATGCATTTGTGTCATCTGGAAGTAATTGTATGTGGTTTGTGTAATTGTGTTACCTGATGATGGCTGTCTGTGGTTGCTTGTGTGGTCTTGTCCTTTTTCTGCTTGTTGGGCTGGGGAGTTAGGGCTGGAAATCCTGATGCCTCATTTCCCTGCTTTTGTGGCAGTAACTTTGACCCTAACTGGTGCAATAACACACTGTTTTCAATTAATTTTCTTTCTTTTTGAGACAGTGGAATGGTATTCTTATTCTCGTTGGTCCCAATGGGACCTACATGAACAGATGCAGATGCACAGGGCCCTGTGCGCCCTGCACCAAGAGAAGAGTAAATCTGATTGTACTTCTGTGTGGCAATGGATATACAGAATTTGTGGTGGGCTATTGAAGCACAGTGCCCTCTTTGCCTTGTTCTTCCATGTGACTAAAGATACAGCCACACAGGACAAAGAATCTGTCTGTCAGCCAAACCAAAGGGGCCTCAATGGTCTTAGTCATTTTTTTCATTTTGACTCCAAATTTTCAACAAACATTTTATGACTCTCCCTAATAAACATGACATGTGGCATTTATAGACAAGTGACTTTAATGTCATTTTGCACCACAATTGTGAAAACAAATTTAGACCAGGATTTGAAAAATAACACCTGTCATTTTCATGACGTGGTATGAAAAAATGGCTATGTTGAAAGTTTTGAGTCAAAATACTGAAAATTACTAAAGTTATGAGTGAGCATGAAAAAAATGTCAGTGTACATTAATGCTTTTGCTGTTTTAACATACATTTATGACTCTTCCTTATAAACATGACATGTAGCATTTATAGACCAGTGACTGAAATGTCATTTCACACCACAAGTGTGAAAACACATTTCAACCAATATTTGAAAAATAACACCTGTCATGTTCATGAGGTGGTATGAAAAAATGGCTATGTTGAAAGTTTTGAGTCAAAATATTGAAAATTACCAAAGTTGTAAATGAGCACAGAAAGATTTCAATGTACATTAATATATTTTTTTAATACTCTGACCTCAAATTTTGAACATAGTCTTCTTATAACCCTATGTCATGAGCCTGGTAGGTGAAACATTTAAAATCCCACTTGAAAAGTGACTTGTGGAGTAACTGCAAAATCCCATTTCTGGTTGGATTTGAAAAATTGTACCTGCCTTGTTCATGAGATGGGGTCCCAGAAAAAGGTCATGTTGAAATTTTAGTGCAGAAATATTGAAAATGAATGATGTTACGAGTGAACATTTTAATATTTCAATGTTCACTCATAATTTGGTAGTTTTACTATATTTTTCACAACATTTTCAAGATTGGCCCCCAAAGTTAAAGGTTAATGTTAGTGTGAATGTGGTTCATGCTGGTGCTAACCCAGGTTTTTGCCAGCACTCCAGATAGGGCAATATTCAGAGGCCTCCAGTGTCCCCAAACCTGGCAGTGCCCAGGTACTAAGATACCACTGTACATATGCAAATGAGGAGGTGCTGACTGTGGCTGATTTGGGAGTAGATTGAATGGGACAAGGTGGAGGGAGTATGCTGAGTGAGAGTGGCTGAGGGAGGGCCTACAAACCAAATTGGGTCACATGACTGAGCCAGTAGGAAGCCTGTGCCGGACTTTGAAAATCTGGCCCATGATCTCCTGACCCAGTGTCTGTCACAACATTTGCATCACTCATTTTCTTTTCCATAGCCTAGTGCTCCCCTGTTCACCCCCCCACCTTACTGACAATGAGGGAGATATGGTATTTGTACTTTTCTCCCCTTTACTCCTGAGGCTCTGCTACGCAGTTGCACATGAGTGTGGAGGTGTGCATGTGTCCTGCGGCTATAAATTGCCTAGAAAATATATTGAAGCATTCATTAATGACTACAGCACTATTCTGTTGTTGATGTGCAGATGAACTTAGATGTTCAGTTTATTACTGACAGTTCCATGGCCCTGTTACAGTATGTCACATTATATATTACCAAAAAAGAGCAGACATGTTTTCAGGAGCTATAGGAGGATCTGTCCAACAGCAGCAGATCTATGAGCTCATGGTTGTGGTCTCTAGTGTTGAAACCTCTGTCACACAGTGAATGTGGAGCCTATGAAGCAAGAGACCATTTTATAGGGATCGGTCTCTATAGTAAATCCAAAAGAATACCATACATGGATATCAACTACAAACAGAATAGATGCTGTATGTTAAAGTCTCATAACCAGATTGAACATCTTGTTGCACACAAACCATCTTCAACAAACATTCTGAAAAACAATTTTATTGATGCATATTACCCACAGAGACATAACCCCATGGAGAACATGTGTCTGTTTGAAGTTGCCCAATGGTTTGACTGTAAATCTGGAGTTGAGTCTAGCCCTTCAAAGGATATCTTCCAAGTTAGAAGTGTCCAAAGAAATCTGGTCAAAATTTGTAAGCCTTGGTTGACTGACCATTACAAATGGACTCTGAAATCTCCAGAGAAAAGACAGCTTTACTATTTTGCTATGTTTTTCCTATTCAAACCATGGAAGCAAGAAAGCTCTTTGAAAGATGAATCTGACACATATGAGGAGCAACTCAATTTGAGCTATGAGGCCTTCAAAACTGACAACTCAAATGAATATGTAGAAGGATTAGAATTAGAGAAAGAACAGCTAGGAAAGAACTACAGAACAAGTGGAAGAAGACACTATGGTAAATTCTCAGGACACCAGTGACCAAGTGGGAGAAAGCACACTAGAATTTGCACTGGGAGATCTTCTTCCTGTGAATGATCCCACTGCACTGATGCCAGACATTGAGACAGACATGGAACAGGCATGCCAATCTGATGTTGATATTTCTGTAACTGAACAGCAGTTAAATCAACAACAGCAGTTGTATATGCTACCATAATATATGCTGTTCACCATGGTATTTGGCATCTTAAAAAATAATGCTTTTGTAACAAACACAAACCACAATGTATATGTGTTATTGATTTGGGTGACACAGGAAAAAGATTTCTTACTGAAGTAACTGGTGCTAATATATGGAAACATACTGGACACACATACTGGAGTAGCAATGTCTACAGTTGTGAATGCTCCAATTGAACTTGCAGCATATAACTTAGGTGGAGTGACTCTACACTGTATTTTTATGCTGCCTGTTGAAATGGAAAAACTGGTGAATATGGCAGGTTGTCCTCTGAAGTTGCAAGTGACCTATGTTACATGTTTGACAAAATGGAGCTCTTGATTACTGATGAGATCAGTATGGTCTCCAATGTGATGATTTCTTTTTCTCACCTACATCTGCAGGAGATTGTTGGCACAGATGATGAAGTTGCCTTTGGAGGCAAAACCATTGTTGTTTTTGGTGACCTACTACAACTCGCACCTGTGAATGGGAAGCATGTCTTTTTTAGTTTTTTGCAGCTATTGCTTTTTGCTGCCGACCAACATCCAGAGGGTGCCCCCATCCCCATCCCCGATGTCCACCATCCGGCACTGACCCGGCAACAGGGCTTGCTCCCCACCCGGCGGGGCTGGCGGTGTTCCCCAACACCCTACCGGAGACCAGATTCAAGGGGCCAGTGCCATGGCTGGCCGGGAGTGGAGCCTGTGAGGCACCCTCCATCACACTGCTGTGGCAAGTGTTTTTCCTTTTTTTTCCCTTCCCCTAGGGGTTGGGGTGTGCAATGACAACTGCAGAGTGCAGCACGCACATGTCTGCATGTGCTCCCCTCCAAGCATCTGCCCTGACTCCTCCCTTGTCTGCAGCATGGCAGCTGTGTCCCCCAGCCTCTGCAACCAGGTACCAACAGCTGAAGCCACCCCTTCCCCAGAGAAAAAGAGCAGTCCATTAGACGCTCAGTCCTTCCCCGCCTCTGCCGACCCCCAGCGGGTCCATGCTCTCACCCTCAACACAGGTGGCTCGCCAAGGCAGTACGAGGTGTCGAACAGCCACAGCCCCCAGTGCCACAAGGCTGGCTTTTTCAGTCTTACTGTTGAAGAAGCTAGAAAAACAACCAGGTATACTGGTGAAATAAATCTATGGGAGTTATTCACCTATGCTGAACTCATTTAGAATTCGTGTCAGAGTGGTGCTCTGCAATACAAATCTCTACTTGATAAGGCACCAATTGGAAACCTGTCATCTTTCAATGCTTCATTCCTGAACACACGTGTGATAAACCCTTCTACTATATTTGTAAAACATTTGATGCGTTTAACAAACTAAGCTGTGATGGAACACAAACTACAAGTCTGGTGCCAGGGCTTAAACAATGTGCATAGTTTAATCAGATAATGCTGGGGAAACAGCAGTAACCAACTGTCATGATGTCATCAGTTGATTCAATCTATGGAGTATGCTGAACCAGATACTGATCGTGAAGATGACTGACCATCTAAAAGAGTTGAATGTGGATGTGTCAAGAACAGCTGGTCTAGAGTCAGCTCTTACAGTCTGTACAGTCTGTAAAAATGCCCACATTTATTTATTTATTTATTTATGTGAACATTTATTGAAATTGTTGTGGTAAAATTTGACCACCTTGATTACCCACAAAGCACCGACAGATGCTTGGTAAAATTTTAACTTGTGAGACACATTTTTGTAACACAATAACAGTTTCCACTCTGTGTTGCATATGTAGTGTCCATTCACAAGTCACAAGATTTGAGTTTAGAAGCTGTGATGACAGACACAGGGAATGCTATCTGGGAATGCTATCTTCAAAGATGGGATGAGCTGTGCTGCATTGTTATGCATCAGAGGCCAGATTCACAGTGCTTTGCCCAGGCACAGACTGGGGTTTGTTCAGAGTTTGTATTCACCAAAGCCCAGTCTGCAACTGTCAATCACTGTGTATGAGCATGTACCATATACAGTATGTACTCATTCGCATCTCAGTCAATGGCCAGCCACAGTGGTGAGAGGAAGGCTGTGTTGGTCTCTGGCTCAGTTTCAGGCTGGGGGGCAGGATAGTAGGGCATTGCCTGCCAGCATGGGTGGGCAGGTGGGCCACTATACATGGAAAATCTATACATAGGAACATAGAATTTGATGGCAGATAAGGACCACTTGGCCCACCTAGCAGGGCCGGCTTTAGGGTTCTGGGGGCCCCCAGCAGATTAATGAAGTCATGGGGGCTCCCCTACTTGGCCAACCATCGCCCCATATGTTTGACTGTAACCAATACACACATCATTTTATTGTATTTTCAGTACTAGTGGCATCTTAAAATAAATGTAGAGAGACTGCAGTGTCAGCGCATACTGTTCATTTTCTCACATCCATTGTTACCCATCTGCCTCTTATTGCCTGGGTCATAGCTCAGTAAGGCTTTTCATGAAGTCGTAATCCCACATCAAAATCTGCACAGTCCTTTGTTGCTGTTTTAAGACGATAATAAGAAAAAAAGATTTAAAATAATTAAGGTAAACTGTTCTAGTTGGGGCCCCCCATAAGCAGGGGGCTACCAGTGATTGCAGGGTTTGCTGGTGCCTAAAACCGGCCATGCCACCTAGTCTGCCCATTTCCCTACCTAATGGATAAGCTGCAGATCCTAGTTAACCAACAGCCTACTTCCTTCTACCCCACCACTAGAATTGCCTTATGTCTGTCGCCATGCATTCTTGAATTCCCCCACTGTTTTTGACTCTACGGACTCATCAGGAAGGCTGTTCCATGTATCCATAACCCTCTCTGTGAAGAAATACTTCCTCACACTACCTCTGAGCCATCCCCCCCCCATCTTCAAATTGTGCCCCCTTGTTTTTGCACATCTCTTTTTCTGAAAGATGCTACCTCTTGGACTTTGTTGATTCCCTTTAGGTATTTGAAAGTTTCTATCATGTTCCCCCCTCCCTCCTTTCCTCGAGGCTATACATCTTTAAATTCTTTAGTCTTCCTTCATATGTCTTCTGATGCAAACCCTGCATTATTTTGGTTGCCCTCCTCTGGACAGCCTCCACCCTGTCTATGCCTTTGCAGAGATGGGGTCTCCAGAACTGTACACAGTACTCCAGATGTGGTCTTACCAACTGTCTGTACAGAGGACCAACAACTTCCTGTTTTCTACTGGTGATGCCTCTCCCTATGTATCCCAGTATCCCCCCCAGCCCTCTTACTGCCTTCTCACATTGCTGGCCCACCTTTAGGTCATCTGATATGACTACCCCAGGTCCCTTTCCCTGTTGCTGTCAGTACCTCACCCCCCCCCATTGTGTACTCTTTCCCTGGGTTTTTGTTTCCCAGGTGCATTACTTTACACTTCTTTGCATTGAATCTAAGCTGCCATTCATTTGACCATTCCTCCAACCTTGCCAAGTCCCTTTTCATCCTTTCCACCCCACCTTGTGTATCAACCCTGTTGCAGATCTTTGTGTCATCTGCAAAGAGACATACTTTCCCTTCTAGTCCCTCTGCAAAGTCACTTATAAAGACATTAAAAGGGACCGGCCCCAGTACTGAATCCTGTGGTACCCCACTAGTAACGCTCCTTTCTTCATTGTGGACTCCATTTACTATTACCCACTGTGTCCTCTTGTCCAACTAGTGTTTTACCCAGGCTGCCACCCTAGGACCCACTCCCAGGCTGGCTAATTTGTTTATTAATCTTTCATGCAGGACTGTGTCAAATGCCTTGCTAAAGTCTAGGTAGGCCATGTGTACACCCCCTCCCTGGTCTACTACTTTGGTCACCCAGTCAAAGAAATCAATTAGATTTGTCTGACATGACTTTCCTACTGTGAATCCATGCTGCCTTGGGTCCTGCGCCCCACTGGTCTCTAGGTACTCAACAGTTCTTTCCTTCAGAAGTGATTCCATCATTTTCCCTACCACTGAGGTCAAACTGAAAGGTCTGTAGTTTCCTGCCTCTGTCTTGCTCCTACTTTTGTGAAGAGGAATCACATCTGCCTTCCTCCAGTCCTCAGGTACCACACCGTCCTCCCATGATTTATTAAAAGGGTACTTTACATATAGAGGCAGCTTGGGTATGGGTGGGGGGGACTGCTAGACTACCAGGGTCATTTTGTTTTGATGACAGGACAGTAATCAGCACACACGGAAGGGGGAGGGACCACTGGACTACAAGGGATACTATTATTTAATAACAGGATGGTGATCAGAGAACAGGGGAGGGACCACTAGACCACAAGGGAAATTATTATTTAATAATGAGATGGTGATCAGGAAATGAGGGAGGGACCCCTGGACTACCAAGGAACTATTATTTAATAATGGGATGGTGATCAGAGAACAAAGGAGGGGGAAGAACCACTAAACTATCAGGGACACTATTATTTAATAATGGGATGGTGAGCAGAGAATGGGGGCAGGACCACTGGACTACCAGGGACACTATTATTTAATAACAGAATGGTGATCAAAGAACAAGGGTGGGGGAGGGACCACTAGACTACCAGGGAAATTATTATTTAATAGCGGGACAGCTATGGGAGAACAGGGAGGGACCACTTGACTACCAGGGACACTATTATTTAGTAACGGGATGGCAATTGGGGAATGGGGGAGTGAGGGTGGGACCACTTGACTACCAGGGATATTATTTCTTTTCAACAGGATGGCGATCAGGGATAAGGGAGGGGGGAGGGACCGCTAGGCTACCAGGGATATTTAATAGGAATTAACATGACAGGGATTGGCATTGAGGACAGGGGATGGACCGCTAGACCACCAGTGACTACAGGTATGTCAGGCAGGGGCTGGAGGGCATGCTACAACACCTGAAGCCCATGTTAATGAGCCTATAGTGGGCATGCAAATGGCCAGCTAGCACCTTGCATGCCCAATGAGCTCATTTGCATGGCTGCATTTGTCAATACAAAATAGCTCTACCCATTGTGGGGCTATTGACTTGGATGCAGGTCAGGGCATCACTAGTGGGGATAGAGGCAGTGTAATGGTGCTACTGCTGTCTCTACCTCGTCCTATGCATAGTCAGATAGCACCATATGCTATCCAACTGTAAACAACAATTTTTAACACCTGGGCAATCGCAAAATGCAGTGCAAAATTTTATGTTGCACCTTGTGATTTTTTGTGAATCTGGCCCCAGAACTCTAGCAGGATTGTATATTATCAATGTTGCACATAAAATTTGTGCTAAGAAAAAGTGCATTCATAGAGTACAATTGCCTGTGCACTTTATATCAATCCAACATGTCTGTGATTCCACTGGTGAATGATGTAGTCATGAGAGATGTGTCTTCTAAGATGTCATAGAAATTGAAGAGGAAGAAGTCTACTTTATATGATTCTTCCACTTTAATCTTTGTAACCTAATAAGGTATCTCTGTACTAGAAAAAAAACAACAGATTTAGCCATTATTGGGCTCCAAAGGGTTAAGAGGTGATAAGCGATCAGCTGTGGCTTATCTTACTAGATCACCTCCAGCAAAAACCAAAAACAAGTTGTTCATCTAATTCTAATGGTGTCATTTGACAACAGTACTGGAGTTTATTGCTATGTTAATTCTGCAATGCAGGTATTCCTACATTTGCTGCATTTGTTGCTACAATAACTGCTTCAAGATCAACAAAATGATGTCAAATTCAGACAGCTGTTTAGCAATGCTAAATATGGCTGGGAGTACACAAGGTGTGGCAAGAACAGTATCCCATCATTGAGAGTGACATGTTCTGCAAACCAACGCATGCTAATACTCCAACAATTTAATTTGCAGGGAGTCAAAATTGAGACACTGAATACTGACCTTACTGCTGGTAGAGTTATGTTTCTACATTCACACTTTGACACTCAAGCAATAATTTTCCATCATGGAGCCCCTGTGCATTCTGGCTGTTATGTAACTTCTCTCCGATATAGTGGTGGTTGGATAGAATGCAATTATGCTACATGCACCTTTAAGGAAAGTCTACCAAGGAAGCTAATGGATAAATATCTGACTTTACTAAAAATAAGCAGTTTGTAGGAGCTGCAACAGAATAGCTACCAAGAATATGCTCTCAGTTAAGTAGTTTAAGAAAGATACATATGGCACATATGTCACTGACATTGTTACACTTCAGACTCTGTCACATATTCAGTCACCAATGATTACTTTACTTAAATTTAATTTCTACATGTATCAGTTCACAAAAGTCAATTTGCTTAGGAATGCAGATGTCTGTGCTCTCTTGGGAAGCAACTCCATAGACCAGGCACAAACACCAAGTAGAAAGAGGATGCTCCCAGATGAAGATTTTCCTGGTGAAAGCACTGGAGCTACCATTCGGCATCCTTCATGAGCACCATTACATTTTCTTAAGTAGTGATCCACAGAGTGTCTGTTGAGCACCTTCTACTTGTTTTTTGTGTGTGTGTTTTTAAAATTCTACATGTACTGTAATTGGTAGTTGCAATCATGCTACTGATATAGTTTCTGTTCAAGAAAGATCTTACTAGGGTGCGGGACTGTAAGAACATTCCGTTTTTACAACTAATCCTGTAACATTTAGATATTTTACCCCACCTGCTCACCATGGTCAATCCACAGCCATGCATCAGCTTGTCATGTAACACTGCACAACATATGCAAAAGTTGAAATTGTACAACACATGAATGGCCTGACATGTGCTATCAAAGTACAACTCCGTTGTAAATATGTATTTATTGCTGAAAACTTGTTAATACATAAAAATGTTACATTACCTTCTGCAATAGTATTAATGAATTCATGTAATGTAGTTTGCATCTGTTTGCATGACTGTACAGTATTACACTTTTGAATGCAAACATTTATATTGACAAAAAGTGATGGCAGTGATTCAATACTGACAATTTCATTTGTTTGTTATTCAAAAATGTTTTTTTTTAACCACAGATATTATAAAAAACAGAATAACCTGTAAATTCTTATCTAGTATGCTAGCGATGTACTGTTCCTGCTTCTTCATGGGATTGCCTTAATTAAGGGACCAGGGCCCAGGTATTCAAAATGTAGCCCCTGAGGCAAAATTAGCACTGCACAGTGTGCTAAATTAGCCTGGAACCATTAGCATGCTATGTACAAAGGAATAGCCCCGGGGGTAAACCCGCTGAATATAGCATGCAAAAGGAAACAGTGCAAACAGAGTTGGGAGTGCAGTGCTTAAATAGCCCAGGAAACAAGGAAGCTCTGAATATAGCACTAAGGAAGTCCAAAAAGCAACAGCATCTCAATGGACACAGAGGTGGAGGAAGGCAGAGCTGCAGTAGCATGCCAATGTGAGTGATAGTAATGGAGTGAAGCACAACGACAGCAACAGTCAATGCAGGCCACACACAGCAGAATTGTGCTGCGCAAGTGATAGGTTAGCCCGCAGCAAACACATTAGCCCAGTGCTAACACTTTGCCCCGGGCTAACACATTAATCCGGTGCAAAAATGTGCAATATTCAAAGCTCATATGTAAATGAACCTACTTAGGTAATCTGTATGCAAACAGCCACATTTGCATCTCATTATGGGCTGCTTAGCATACATTTCCATGTAGTCTGCCCGGTGCTACTCCATGGTGCTCACAGCTCCACCTGTAGGTCTGTTCGTGAGTACAGGAGCCGTCTGGGACTGCTCACAGCTCCACCTGTAGGTCAGCCTGGGAGTACAGGTAGGAAGCCACAGGCAATAGGTGTCAGCAGGCTCACTCAGTGCAAAATGTCCACAATAAACTGCACTCACCACTGCTGGATACAAAACCTTGGTTTATTTAATATACATTTAAAAATGCCGCCAACATACGACACTCCCACTGACAAAAGGATCTCTGACTGGTTTTGTGCACTAGCACATCATCGGGGGAAGTACCAATGCACATACATCATACCCTTAAATATGACAACCTCTTAAAGGGACAGTGCTTTCATTATGTGATAACATATTGACATAAAAAGTGCTCTGTGCTAATAAATATAATAATAATAAGTATCCCTCTTATAACAGCTCTATTTATAACACATAAAGTCTTATATTATCAAAATCATTCAAACACTAGCACCATCATATAATGTATTTTAAAATAAGTACTCATTACTACTGAAATAGAGATTTAGAGCCTGTCATTATTATAATTTACTTATTATTATTTCCTCTTTTTTCTTCTTTTAAATGTATATTAAATAAACCAAGGTTTTGTATCCAGCAGTGATGAGTGCAGTTTATTGTGGACATTTCGTATTTGGTTTTCATCTCACCACTATATCTTAGTGGAGCTCTTTTTGCTGTATGATCACTCAGTGTAAACCTTTCACCAGGCAACACTGACAAGTGGAATCCAGTTGCTCGGAATGAGGGACAATGAGGGACACTGGTCCCCAGAATGTGAGACACAACACTAAACAAGGAAAACAAACCCACATCCCACTGGAAGCTGGGAACACTGACTGTACAGATGCTACATTATATGTAGCATCATAGCCCATGGCATTGTCTGCTGGGACTGCAGGATGCACAGCACAGCCACTGTGTGTGCACCACTGTCCCCATGAGGGACATATGCAGGGCTGGTCAAGTATGTGGGATATAATGTGTGGTGTTCCTGTGCTGAGGGGTATTTGGCAGGTATATACTGCATTTATTTATATACAGTGCCTTCAGAAAGTATTCACTCCCTTGGATTTTGTCACATTTTTGTGTGTTACTACCAGAATTTTTAATGCATTGAAATGATTTTTTCCCCCTTGATTCACACAGCATACTCAACAATTTAAAGGGGTAAACATATTTTTATTGTCTAACAAAAATTTATGAAACATTAAAAACTGAAATATCTTGTTTACTTAAGTATTCACCCCCCTGAGTCAATACTTTGTAGAAGCGCCTTTGGCAGCAATTACAGCTTTGAGTCTTCTGGGGTATGTCTGTATCAGCTTTGCACATCTGGATCTGGGGATTTTCGCCCATTCTTCCTTGCAGATTTGCTCAAGCTCTGTCAAGTTGGATGGGGAGTGTCGGTGAACCGCAATCTTTAAGTCTTTCCACAGCTTCTCAATGGGATTCAAGTCTGGACTTTGGCTGGGCCACTCAACGACATTCACCTTCTTGTTCTGAAGCCACTCCAGTGTTGCTTTGGCTGTATGCTTGGGGTCTTTGTCTGTTGGAACGTTGATCTTCACCCCAGTCCAAGGTATATTGCAGACTGTTGCAAGTTCTCCTCAAGGATGTGCCTGTATTTGGCTCCATTCATTGTTCCCTCTATCCTGACAAGTGCCCCAGTCCCTGCCGCTGAAATGCATCCCCATAATATGATGCTGCCACCACCATGCTTCATGGTAGGAATGGTGTTACACGGATGATGAGCTGTGTTCGGTTTGCACCAGGCACAGCACTTTGCATTCAGGCCAAAGAGTTCAATTTTTGTTTCCTCAGACCAGAGAATCTTTTGCCACATGGTCTCAGAGTCTGCCACATGCCTTCTTGCAAACTCCAGGCATGCTATTATGTGGCCTTTTCTCAGGAGTGGCTTCCGTCTAGCCACTTTCCCATAGAGGCTACATCTGTGAAGTGCTGCAGAGATTGTTGTCCTCTGGACAGATTTTCCCATCTTAGCCATGGAACTCTGTAGTTCTGTCAGGGTGGTCATTGTTCTTGGTCACTCTCTACCAAGGTCCTTCTTGCCCGTTGCTCAGTTTGGGAGGACGGCCTGCTCTAGGAAGAGTCTGGGTGGTTCCGTAATCTTTCCATTTCCTAATGATGGACTTGACTGTGCTCCTGGGAACTTTCAGCACCCTAGAAATGTTTTTATACCCCTCTCCAGATCTATGCCTCCTCACAATTCTATCACGGAGTTCTACGGACAGCTCCTTGGTCTTCATGGTAGAGTTTCTGCTCTGACATGCACTGTCAACAGTGGGACCTTATATAGACAGGTGTATTTCCTCTGAAATCATGTCAACCATTTGAACTGACCACAGGTGACTCCATTCAAGTTTTAGAGTGATCTCACAAGGAAATTGGATGCAACTTGAGCTCAATTTGGAATGTCATAGCAAAGGGGTGAATACTTATCAAATCAAGACATTTCAGGTTTTATTTTAAATTACATGTTCGAAAATTCCAGAAGTTTCATTCCACTTTCACATTATAGAGTAATTTGTGTAGATACGTGACAAAAAAAAATCCCATATAAATGAATTTTAATTTGAGTTTGCAACATCACAAAATGTGACATAATCCAAGGGGGTGAATACTTTCTGAAGGCACTATATACAGTATATATATATATAGAGAGAGAGAGAGAGAGAGAGAGGGAAAGAGAGAGAGAGAGAGTTAGAGTTGAAGCCACTTAAAGGGTTCACCTCCATGGATACCTAATTGGCCCCTTTAAGTGGCTGGCCCATTTAAAATAAGCTACTATTTTGCGCTATGGCGGTATCCAAATTAACATTTTCTGCCCCTTCCCCATGTACACAGACACTCAATACACACTTTACACATTGACAGTGATGCTGAAAGGTAACACACTCAGTGATTACAGCTCTTTTTTGGACTTGTGTGTTTGCTTGAGTTTAGTGAAATGGCATCTTCATTAAACCAGCCAGTACTTAGAAGAAAGTCATTAAAATACACTTATCTGCAAATTGTCCATAAATACTAGGACTTTTCTGTGGCGCTGCCGCAAGTTACTGTTCCAGGCTGTCAACCACTCATGAAAGATAGGTGCAGTCATCCAGGCATTAGCCCAGCTCTGGTAGGTGGCAGGGAGAGTAGAGATCTTTGGGCAGACATCTAGGTCTCTTATTCTTCCCTATCACCAACTGAGGGGTTTCTCAGTTCCTGACATGTTGGTGCAGCAAAGCAGGGAAACCTGATCTTTAGATTTCTTTCCACCGATGAGTTCGGTCATTCTGTGGATGTGGCCCCTGTCTGGGTACCCAGAATAGAAAAGTCCCATTTCATCTGTGTTTAAGATGTTTACGACTGGGTACTCAGACAGGAGCCCTGGGAACACTGACTTATTCCACTCTGTGGCTGAAGAAACACCTGCATAGAGATGCTACCTGTGCTCCTTTTTCCACACAATATTGTTTCTACACTTCCACCTAGTCAATCAGTCATCAGTGGCTTCAAAAGTATCATGTTGCAGATGCTTGGCAATTTTCTTTGCCTTGCTTTTGAGAACCAGACAAATCAATCTTGCTCCACGACTGACTGCATGATTGAACCATGCAAACAGCCCTTCCTCAACTGAATTGTCTTTCCCTTCTCTCTTCCGTTTTTGGCTTGGATTTACATTAAGCTCCCATTCTGCCTGAAGGCACTCCTGGTTGAGGCTTATTCTACCTGCTTGACTCTTGAAAATTCCATTTTGCTTTGTGACCTTGGATAGGGAGGAGTTTGAAAGCTGAAGGCTTTCCAACATTTTAATTTTCTTAGAAAGTGGGAGGTTGGTGCACTTGATGGACACCATCTCAATAGCAAACTCACCGGCAACTCTAACTGTTTGGCTGCACCTCAATTTTATTCAAAAACAAATTGGGTTTTAAGCATTTAATTAGCTGAGAGCACTGCTGAGAGCTTTGCCAGGTGGTGATAATCATCCCAATTAAGTGGCTAACGCATCCCAATTAAAAGGTGATTAAATCCATAGGATAACATGGCAAAAAAATCGGTGCCCGATCATCCCTTTTAACCAACTGTCCCCTTTAACAACATCCCCTTTAACTGATGTGTACTGTATATGTATCTCTGGTTGCCCAGGAAATCTAGTACCCCCCTGCATCAATCCCTGATCCCCCACACAGACTGCAGTCTTCCATGCCATTCCCTGGTAGTCCAGTAGCCCCCCATTCCTCTCATGTGTCCCTCAGTACGAGGGACATCCCTCATGTTACCCCTCACAATTACCCTGCCCCTCATCCATCCCTCATGGAAAAGGTGCCACACACACGCACACAGAATATGCTGTAAAGTCAGACATTACAGCAGACATGAATAATATTCTACGATGCTACATCACAAATGCATGTTGTATAAGTAAAGGCAATTGTTTCCACAGTGTTCTGTACCTGTATCCCCATGTGTGAGGATGTGCCTCTCATTATGGGGTGCAGTGTCCCTTACTGACCCTCATGACAGTGACCAGTGGATTACAGGTCTGATCTATGGTAGTCCAGCGGCCCCCCATCACAATCCCTGACACTCATTCTGATAAAAGCAATTAGTACCCAGTTAGTCTAGTGGCACTCCCAGACCCCATCATGATCCACGACACCCGTTCTGTTAAAATCAAGTAGTTCCCTGGTAGTCCCCCCTCCCAATCATGATCCACGACACCCATTCTGTTAAAATCAAGTAGTTCCCTGGTAGTCTAGTGGCCCCCACCCAGCAGTGCCCACCACCCACTCCCCCATCCTGGTACAGAGCTGATGACTGGCTCAGCACACTGCTCACCTCTGCAGCCAGCCACCGACAGAGTTATGAATGAGCACATACATATGTAGGTGGAAAACAGTCCATCAGTGATCTGACCTCTGACTCCCACCCACCCTAGCCGCCGTCTAAGCACCTACCACCCAACACCTCTGCACACCCTCACTCACATAAAACTGTCCAGATCTTGTTGTTGGAACGGGTGACTGCAATTTGAGAAAATAATGTAAGTCTGATTTAATATAGTTCAATGAGGTTTGAACTTTTATTCATAACTTTTTCATTTGTTAATATTTTCACAGTAAGTTTTTAGCATGGCTTTTTTTGGGTCCCATCTCATGAAAAAGGGTAGCTGAATTTTTTTAAATCTGGCCCAAAAGACAATTTGTTGTGTAAAATCACCTTTCAGGCAGGATGAGGACATTTTCACCTACCAGGTTCATGAGGTGTGGTCAGAAGAAAGATATGCTGAAAATGTGGAATCATAATCTTATAAAACAATGTCATGAGTGTATGTTGAAATTGTTCTTCACTTGCTGATAATTTTCAATAGTTTGATCCCAAATTTTCAATATAACATTTTTCACATCACCTCATGCACATGACAGCTATTCTTTTTTAAAATCCTGTCCAAAATGTGTTTTTGCACATTTGGCGTGAAATAATGTTTCACAGGACTTTCAAAATTTACACCTACTGGGTTCTGGAGGTGGGGTCATAAGAAGGCTATGTTGACAATTTGATTTAAACATATGGTAAAGTGACCAAGTTATAAGTGGACATTGAAATATTTGAATGGTCACACGTAACTTTGTTAGTTTTCAATACTTTGACTCCAAACTTTCAACATAGCAATTTTTAAGTTCATTGAGCATGCACTTATGGACAAAGTTGTTGACATGAGAGTTGCCAAACAGGGGTGTGAGGGGTGCCAGCTCAATGACCAGTGGTGCTGCCAGGGCCAGTCTGTGGCTGGCAAATCAGCAGGCAGTGTCCTGATGACACTGTTTTGCTGAGGGAGCTGGTCTCCGCAAACATTTTAAAGGACAGAGCGGATGCTGTGCACGGCTCTGTACTTTGAAATGTGAGCCCTTCAGCTGCAGCTTAATGTGTTTTTCCTTGTTAAATAATTTTCCTGTTCCCTGCATCCCCTTTCCCGGTTAAACAATTTCCCTGTTCCACGCAGCTCAATGTGAAACAATTTCCCTTTTCTGACATTGAGATGCCAGCTCCCGATATCAGCAATGGCTTGCCCCCCTTGACACACACACACACACTTGGGACACACTGGGAGCCCACCCCAGTGTGCCAAAATGTTTTAAAAAAATTCATGTAAAATAGAAAAATTGTCCACCTGTAGTCTTTTTTATTTTACCTGTAAAAAAGAAAACTGTCAGGCATCGTCTCCCAGTCCCCTTCCCCCACCCTAACCCTACCTCTGCACGCCCACATCCCTGCACCCTTCTTCACCCATACTTACCCTCCGGAGATCAGGAGCCATGATCTTCACCGGCCAGGGATACATCTGCACTCTTCAAAGCTGAGCTAGGAACTGAGGAATCTGGTATGTCTGTATAATGGGACTCGGAAGGGGGGTGGGGCAACTTAGGTTAATATCTCGGCCATTTTTAGGAATTCTGGCCCAAAATTTTCAACATGGGGTTCTTGGGACCACACCTCATCATGACATGAACATGTCAGTGTCATTTCGTTTCTCGATCCCGAAAGGAAATTTTGCAGTCACTGTGCAGAATCACCTTTCAGAACAAATTACCAAAATGACAGTGCCACTGTTCATGAGGTGGGGTCCCAAAAAGCCCATGTTGCAAATTTGGTGGAAAATTTCCAAAAAATGCCTGCATTACCAGTGTGCGTTGCGCTGTTTCTACGCACGCTCGTGACTTTGCTAATTTCTTTATATTTTCACTCCAGATTTTCAACATAGCCATTTTTTCATATCTCCTTATAAACAGTACAACTGTTATTTTTCACATCCTGCCCAAACTGTGCTTTTGCACCTGTGGCTCAGAATGGAGCAGTTGGTGTGTGAAATCAACTTCCGGGATGGGTTAACAAAATCACAGTGCTATTGTTCATGAGTGAAGGTTCCAAAAAGTTGATGTTTAAAAGTTGGTGAAAAAATGAGACAAAATGCCTGCGTCATGAGCGTGCATTGCGCAGTTTCTATGCATGCTCTTATCTTTGCCAGTTTTTATTTTCACTCCAGATTTTCAACATTGCCATTTCTTCACACTTCCTTATGAACAGCGCAGCTGTAATTATTTTGCATCCTGCCTGAAATGTGTTTTCACACCTGTGGCATAGAATATCGCGGTCGCTCTGTGAAATCCCCTTTTGGCATGAGTGAACAAAATGACAGTGGCACTCTTCATGAGGTGGGGTACCAAAAAGGCCATGTTGAAAATGTGGTGACACAACTCAAAACAATGGCCAAGTTACACCCGGTCATTCACAATTTTCTATGCACTCCTGTAGCTTTGTTCATTTTTACTATTTTCACTCCAAATTTTCAATATAGCCTTTTTATCACACCATCTCATACACAGTACAGGTGTCATACAACTTTCTATTGCCCATTATCAATAAAACTCTTCCTGCACTACTACACTCTCACACACTTCCTTATCCCTACGCATGACAAACTTTCGGCGTTGACAAATGCTTGTTTTATACCACCTCATATACATGACAGGTGTCATTTTTTTTAGTCTTGCATGAGACATGTTTCTTCACTTGAAGTGTGAAATGATGTTTTGGCCAATATATTATAAATGCCACTTGCCATGTTTATATGGGGTGTCATAAAATAACTATCTTTAAAATTTGAGAACAAAAATGAAAGCAAAATTTAAGAACTGTGTGTAGTGCCAGACTTAACTCTAGCATATAGTGCATTGTGATCCTGTGTTGGTGAGCTGAGTTTTGGGGCAAGATCATGAACCAGCTGGATGGGGCAAGTGTTGGGGATGGCACTGTTATGTGACACTTCCTAAGGCTGGGAAGGAAAAGTGCAAGGCTTCCTGCATGGGCCCAGGTACCATGTATTGAAGACAATGCTTCTCTTGGCATTGGGCCCTGCAGTTGTGCACCCGTAGGTAGTAGATTACCCTATACCATTGGTCAGTGCCCAGGGGAACCACTGGATGCCAGGGAGAGTTGTAAGTCTAATTACAGGCTAGCAATTGGAGGGAGGGGGAACCACTAGCACCAAGGAGGGTTTCCTTTTTTTTTTTTTTTTTTTTACTATGTGCTGGTGATTGCAGGTGGGGGGGGGGACTGCTAGCACCAGGAGGGTTTTTATTTACTACAGGCTGGCAATCAAGGGGAGGGCACTAGCACCAAGGAGTTCAGGAGGGGCACTGTTCTTTTTTTTTTTTTTACTATTTCAGGCTTGCAATCAGTAGGTGGGGGACCATGATGCACCAGGGATATCTACAGATATCATGGACTTGGAAAGGGGGGACAGTGCCAAGCCAACCTGCCTCTCCTACCCATGCAAATGGTCTCATAGTGGGCATGCAAATGACCTCTTAGCACCTTGCATGCCTAATGGGCTCATTTGCATGGGTCCCTTTGAAAACTGTATATAGCGCTCTGGGCCTAGCCGCTCCTGAGGCCCACGTCGGGATTCATGTCTGGGCAGAATTACTTGACTTAGTGCTGCACTGACATGGCCCTCTGTTCAGCCTGATAGTGCCAGTGTGATATCCAACTGCATAGAAGATCTTTGGACCCCCTGGCAATTGCAACGCACAGTGCACATCTTTGTGCTCTGCTTTGCACTATTCTGAATATCAGGCCCTATGTGTGTTCCATCATTTTTGTTTAAAATAGAACAAGAAGGTGGTTGTCACAACCCAAATGTTTTTCTCTCATCAGGAAAAACACTAATTTGTCAAAAGGAAAACGCTCACCAAAATGTTAGTGTCATATCAGAGGGTGATTCTAAAACCCTACTGAGCATGCTCAGCAGAAAAATTTCAAATCCTTATAACTCCAGAACCAATTATTATTTTCTCTTAAAACATACAAAAGGCACACCCCTGACACATGCCCCTTCAACTCCGAAAGTTTCAGAACAAAATTCTGTATTGTCTAGGCCATAGATGTGAGCAAAAAAAGTGTAAAAGAGACCAAAAATGTAGAATTTTCTGTAAATGCAACATATCCAGATCTATTAAATTGGATAAGCGGCCATCATAAAACTTCCCACATCTTGAGTACGTGCCTCCCAGGCAACACATGCCAAATTTTGTGCAATTTTATCAACCACTGTCAAAGTTATTAAAATGAAAAGATATTGAGTTAATGCTGAACATATACTCAGCACTAACTATATTTACACTATCTATCTATCTGTCTATCTATCTATATATAAATATATACACATCTTAATCTACATCTTAACTACTATACATCTACATCTAGATCTGTGTCTATTTTTACATATATGTCTGTATCTATGTCTATATCCATATCTAGATCTACACACACAAATGTACATTTGTGCACACTTGTCAGCATGTGGTCTTCCCTGTAGAACACACCACTGAACCGTCTAACAAATCCTTGGATTGGCCCCCTCTTGAGGGGTGTTTCACCCTCAAAAATCTTAATTTCCTCAATAAAATTCACCAAAATAAACTACCACTGAGTATTACATCACTGCTCCCCAAATCTGCTCCTTCACACCTAACCAGAGGAGCCTCCAGCAATCTTTTCAGCATCCCATTTTTCCACACCACACATACACAAAATTCCATTGCTTTTAAGGGCACAAAAATTATAACCAGCCCCCACCTGACCTCCTTGCCAGCAACACTATATTTGCCTTTCAAAGGTCCCTCAAGAGCCACCTCCATGCTAAAATCTCATGCACTCGTTCTACTATAGGTGGAATCTGTTTAAGGTCCTCCCCTCTTGTTTTCTACCCTGTCTTTCTCCCCCACTCTGTTCCCCTCTTCCTTCTCCCTCCACCACTCCCCTTGTCCTTTCACTCACTCCTCCCTCCCCTTCCTGTTTCCCTCACCCATTTATCCCTCGTTTATCCTGTTTATGCCAATGAATCCATTTTATATGTCAATCCATGAATTTGTAAATTGTGTTTTTTTATTATTATTGTACTATGTACTTTTTAAGTTCCTGTGTATAAGATTTTATCTCAGCCTGTATGCACAATGTATACTGTCAATTGTCTCTTGTAATTTCACATTCAACTGGACATTTGCTCACATACAATCCAGTATAAAATAAAATTGATTGATTGATGTGTCTGTACCTTGCTGTATTTCTCTGTATTACATACAAAAACTAATAAAGCATGGATTTATGGCTGGAAGGTCTTGACAAACTAATGTGGTAGACTTTTTTGACTGGGCAATGAGGGTAGCTGATAAAGGTCAGGCATTATTTACTTATTTATTAACATCTTGGATTTAAGACCTTTGAGGAGACACTCTTTACACAGATTCCACATCAGAACGATAACATAGTCAGGTTAACATTTACAATAGTTACATTGCAAGTGTCACCAGGCTTAAATACATTTATGTGTAAACAGAAGGGAGATGAATGTTCAGGAGATTACTATAGGTAAAATAAAGTGAAAATGACACTAACAGTGATCAGAGGTACATCTTACATACAGCAGAGGCATTGTATAATGTATGCATGAGTCTAATTGTTACTAGGCTACTAAATACAGAGTGAAACAGGCAGAAGGCCATAAGGGAAGAGAGAGAGGTGAGAGAAGAGGTGTGGGGTAGAGTGGTAGGGGGTGGGAGATAGGGGGAGGAGAGGGGGAGAGGAGATGATAGGTGGCAGTAGGAGGGCATACTGTATCATGACTTTCATAAAGCATTCAACTTTGTTCCACACAAGAGACTAGTCAAGAAACTAAGGGACACTGGGGTGGGGAACAAACTGACAAGGGGATGGGGAACCATCTGGGGGAGAACACAAAGGGTAATGATTAATATGGAGTTCTTGGTTGTGAGAGATGTCACTGGTGGGGTCCTTCAGGGATCAGTGTTGGGGTAAACATTGTTTTAATATCTTAGTAGTGACCTACAAGATGGCATCAGAGTGAAAATCTGCCTGTTAGCTGACAACACAATGCTCTGTGGTAGGCTTCCAGTGAAGAGGAATCCAGAGATTAAGGGAGGACCTGGAGGTTCAAGAAGTGGTCAAAGATCTGACAGCTAGGCTTTAATGCCAAAACATGCATGATCATACATATGGGTGGTGAAAATTCATGAGCAGAGTACAGGTTTGGGTTGGGTGGGTGACAGTGCAACCAAGAAGAAAAAGGATCTGGGGTGGTAATCTCAAACAACATCAAAATGTTAGTGCAGTGTAATATAAAAATAGGCAAAGCAAACTGAATAAAGGGATACATTGTTAGGGTGTTAAGCAGCAGGACCCTGGTGTGGCCAAACCTGGAGTACTGTGTGTAATTTTAAGAACCTTCATCTAAAAAGGACATTAAAAGACATGAGTCATTGTGGAGGAGGGTGACCGAAATGATTCAGAGGCAACAGGGAGGACATACAAGCAGAAGCTGGAGAGCCTCCGAACTTACCATTTGAAGAACAGAAGGGAAGGGGTGGGGGTGTGATCAAAACATTTAACTATACTGTATGCCAGGTATTAACAAAGTGGACCAAAGCAAGTTGTTCACAACCAGCAGCAAAACTAGTACCAACAGGAACACCAATTAACTGGTGATAATTGGGGGTTTAAGGGGATGTTAGGATGCACTTCTTCACAGTGAGGGCAGTGAAACATGCCAACTGATACACTAGTCAATGCGAAAATGGTGGAGGGATGTAAGAGAGGGTGGACTAAAGATAACAGTCTGTTCAAAGGAACAGGGATGCTCAAGCAGAGTGGAGGATGGTCATGATGCCCAAGGGGTGTAGCTAGAAATTTCTGTTTTGTACACACTGTCTTCAACTGCTGCCCCCCCCATTAAGAAATGTACACATCTTCTCCAAATGCCTCCCCCTTTACAAACATATCAGGTTGTTGTCAAATGACTCTTCTGATCTCTAAAGAGGTTATACACAGATCTGTCTCCTAAACAATAGAAGTTTAAACAGATACACTACTCAGTGGCTTACACTAACTCAAATACTACAGAATAGATTGATTTTGTTAATAGAAAGGCATATTGCTTGGGACAGGCACTCAACAAAACTGTACACAAATGTGTACAGTAAGTATGCCTGTCTACATCCTTTATGATACCCTAAGTGGGCATTATGTATCACACTGTGGGAACAGTAGACAGACTCTAAGGTCTTCTTTTGTGGGCAGTTTTCTATGTATTTAAATAACACAGCGAGCGAACCTCATCTCCTTAGCCAAGCCTTGTCTATTTATGGATTGTTCTTAAACATAGAAACATAGAAACATAGAATTTGACAGCAGATAAGGACCGCTTGGCCCACCTTGTCTGCCCATTTTCCTACTTAACAGATAAGCTGCAGATCCTGGTTAACCAACAGCTTACTTTCTCCTACCCCCCACTAGGACTGCCTTATGTCTGTCCCATGCATTCTTGAATTCCTCCACTGTTCTTGACTCCACAACCTCCTCAGGGAGGCTGTTCCATGCATCCACAACCCTCTCTGTGAAAAAATACTTTCTCACATTACCTTTGAGCCGTTCCCCCTCTATCTTCAAATTGTGCCCCCTTGTTCTTGCACATATCTTTTTCTGAAAGATGCTACCCTCTTGGACTTTGTTGATTCCCTTGAAGTACTTGAAAGTTTCTATCATGTCCCCTCTCTCCCTTCTTTCCTCAAGGGTATACATATTAAAGGAGATCTTAGACTAAGAAATTCATTTTTTATTTTCAGTTTGCCACAAACATAGCCATTTGATCTCACAAAAAGTCACCTTTGCATCATGCAAAGTTATTCAGGATGCACTCAGTCATGAAAATGCTCTGAAATGGAATCCACATCCTATTGGAATGAAGGTAGCAATAAGGAAAGAGGTATAGGCTGTACTCAAACACTGACTAAGGATTTGATCAGTACATACAAAGGCCACTGTCATCCCTGCCTATCCAGAGATGACATGATTTATAATATTGGAATGGGATGTGGGTTTATTACAGAATACATAACTAAGCTGAATAATCTTTTTTTTTTTTACTTACACTTTTCTGCTCCTCTTCAGAGTGGGGGGGGGGTGATGCTGGTCTCTCCCTCTGAGGGGACTTGTCTCTCCGGCCAGACTTCCCAACACCCATCCCACCCAGCCATCCCCCATGGGTTACCCCCCAAGACAGGGCCAGTGGCAAAGGGTGCCAGCCTTCCCCCACTCCTGGAAACCAACATCCAGATTGCTGGGGGTCAGGGCGGGCACTGTCGGCCATCATGGAGCCTGACAGCTCCATCTTTTACCTCCATTTACACACCAGGGCCCATGAATGTGCAATGGGTGGGGTGAATGTCTCTGCTTCTGCCTCTGCAGAGGCAGTCTAGTGCCCTGTACATGAGCCCTCCCCATTCTGGGCAGCATGCCTGTGCTGACACCCAGCCACTGCTGGGTGTCAGTCTACAGTGCACTGCACTGCACTGATCCCCTCTCCCGAGGAAGGAGAGCTTTATTTTATTTTATTTTATTTAGTTTTTGTTGACCAGGTAAGGGCACTAGACAAATCCTGCCTATTTTCAGGCATGACCCAGGGGAGGGGGATACAGATGAATGCCAACTGACCTTGAACCAGATTAAGCTTTTGGTAGTATTTTTACTGAATGAGGGAGATTTGGCCAGGACACCAGGGAAATTCCCCTACTCTTTTCGATAAGTGCCATGGGATCTTTAACATCCACCTGAACTACCACCAATCCAGGCAGATGGGACCTCAGTTTAACATCTCATCTGAAAGATGGCACCTCAGAAGTGCAGCACCCCTTTCATGCTGCACTACAGTGTCACTACAGGGATATTAACCCAAGTGTCAGATATGGGAACTGAACCCACAGGCCTCTGATCTCCCGGCCTCAGAGGAGAGTGTGCTACCTACTGAGCCACAGGCACCGCTAGCTGTCAATGGATACTTGATCCTTCCTTGCCCCAGCCAACCCCCAAGTGACCTGAGTCCATTCCCGAACCCGGGTCACCAATGTGGCATGAGCTGCGGCATCCAGCACCTCAACCCTCAGTGCCACTGGGCCAGCTTTGAATAATAATTTTTTTTTAAATCTATTTAGAAGTTCCAGGAAAATGCAATAGCCAAGGAGACATTATAAAATGAGTGCAGAAAATCAGATAACATGATTATCTTAAACACATCACATGATTGCATTGTTTTAGGCTAGTGCTTGGTTATACTGGTACTTAACCTAACAACAAATCAATATGCAAGCATAAGATGTTTAAAAACAGATTGCCATTTTTTTCTTTGGTAAACCTACACTCCTAAATTTTCACTTTGCATTCCCACCAAAGTACTGTACTTTAAACTGAAGCAATTTCATGTTGTTGGACTTCATACATTTCAAAGTATTATCTGAATTTAATCTAACCTTATAGAGAAAGACGTTTCTTCCTCCACTTTCCCTGAGAAGCCATTCACGTCAGCTACTCAGATGCAAATGAGGACCAACCTCTGTTCACTTATTAGGTTTACATGAGTTGGTGATAGATTCTTTGTCTATGATTCCAGGTAATCGATTACCAGCTCCATTTGAGTTTACATGAAGGGCAGCAACTGATGCTACCAGCAGAGAATGGGTTTACATGCAGGGTAATATTCAATTACAATGTAATTTATTACTGTGTAATCAATTTTACCCTGCATGTGAACTCTGTACAAGTCTACTGAGCACACATGGTGAATTGATTTCAACTATAACCGCATCTAAATGGATTTTGTAAACCGATGTCCAGGTAATGGATACACTTGTTTGGTGCACTTGGACTGATACTGAGATCGATTCCAACTACATCGAAAGCACCTTTACATGCAAGGCTAGAATCAATTACAGAGTAGCTGATTTTAATCAGTTCTATGACTGCATATAAATGGGGTAACTCATGCTAATGTGAATCGATCACTGCTTGCCTTCACCATTGTGGACTCACCACTGCTCGTCACTCAAAGACAGATGCACAAAAAAAGTTTGCAGAATTCCTGATTTGAAAGTGCCATGTTTATCACTGCTTCTGTTCCACAAGAAAAACTGAAGCCAGTATCCTGTCATCCTTTTCTGGATCTGCACAATAACAATGACTTTAACTTCTCATGCTCACAGCATTTCTTCTCTCCCTCTCTCCTCCTCTATAGATAGAGGGATTGTGTAATGCCCACTGACTATTGTCCAGCCACATTTAATTTCATGAGGCAATAACAGCACCAAGACCTCTCATAAAAATACTCCATTTTTCTTTTCCTTTTTTTCAATTAAAGTAGGAGTGACTGACCAAGCAATCTGGTGGGGGTAGTTGGCTTTACAGCATGTACAGCAGACAGCACAACTCCTGAATCTCTATCTGGCTCAAGAATAGGAGAAAAAAGAAAAAAAAGAAAGACTGAGATAAACAAATAAAACTGATAATAAATCATCTTTTATGATTTTACATTCAAAGTTACACTATTCAGAAAAAACTGCAAATATGTATGCCACATTGGGACAAACGTCTTCAAGCAAAACTAAAATGTCATCTAGTCCCAATAGATGGAAGAACTATTTAACAAAAAATGCAAGTACAGTTTTTAATGTTAAAATATTTTGATAAAAAGTTGTTTGTTGTATTAGTCCTCATACAAAAAAATGCACATAACAGGTGATTTGATACCTTTTATTGTTAAAAGGTGTCAAATCACCTATTTTGTGCATCTAAATATTTTGACAACACTTTTTAAATTCCTAAACATATCTAAATTAAAGAAACATATTTTATAAGTGCAATATGACATTACAGGGATGTGCACTGTGCTGAGATAATGGTTGTTGGGCTCAGTGGGCCTACCTAGTTACCAAAATTGAAATAAATAAAAATAACAACTTTTCCAGGGGCTGGGAGCACTCGGCCTACAACCTCATGCTTTACTATTTCCTTAGACATGTGATTATCTCAGCCCAATGCACACTCTGTCATGTCTTATTGCTTACATATTATTGGCCACTGACTGTAATTGCAAAAACATGGAAATACTCGGGAGATCATTTAGAATGGAGGTGCAGAATCTTGAAGTGAAAAATAATTTCATTTTTTGTATGAATGCACATAGACTACACAATTTGCAGAAAGAGTTAACTTAACAACAGTCACTCTTAGATACAAATAAAACTTGAGCCATGATTGTATAGGACCTATCATGAGCACATCAGAGTTGACAGGCAGATAGAAATTACAGACATGTAAAAGGATTTTTAGAATGGTGAAACTCCTGCTAGTTTTGCCAATCAGTGCATCAAATGATGCAATACTTTATATGTTTTCTGCCCCCATAGTGTGTGTGTGTGTGTGGGGAGGGGATATCACACAATCACAAGGATGTTCTCTCCCCACATAAGTGTGGGTTTTAAAAGTTGTTTTGGCAGGAAAAAAATATTAATAATTCAGTACTACAAAGGTCAAGAGGTCCCCTTAATGAATTAATGTTAGCATTACATGCATGCATTTGCAAATAATATAAAGCAGTTCACTTTTAAACTGTTCAAACAACTGGGAAGTTATGATCTAACCTGGTCAATGTAGTATATTACATATTAATATCATTCACATTTTCACTTCCCCCAGCCTTAGAATATGTATTTTAAAATGAAAGTGTTGTTCTGAATAAAGTATACTACTAAACAAAATGGGTTTAAATAAGACTTGATGAAAAGACAGACTGTATTTGTTTTATTCTCATTATTTTATAAAGCGAGAAGTGTTATGAGTAATACTTTACAAATTAATAAGATCATCACAAAAAAATGTGAAATTCTGACATACAGAAAAGGAAACTTCAGTTACAAGCTGTTCACACAAGTTAAAATAATGAGTAACCAAAACCATTGGCAGATACAGTTGTACTATTTCTTGATATATCCATATTCAACTGTGTCTGCATTTTGAGAGACCGAGGCCTCACTGCTGATTTGGAGAATATTCACATTAGTATATGTTGCCATGTCCTCTTGTCTTTTGGTTTTATGCTTAGTTTCCACTGTGGCATATGTAATGTTCTCTTCAGACATAGACTTTCTAGAATGCTGAAAGAAGATAAAAGATATACTATTAAGCAGTTCAAAAATAAGCATAAACATTAGGATCATAATAAAATGTACTTTATCAGTAGAAATCTGAGTAGAATAATTATGCTGGGCTCTGTGGATCGAGGACCGTCTGTCTCTTTTCTAGGCTGGGACTGCTACAGGAAGTGTGCTTACTGGACTGGGTTGCCAGCAGAGAGGCACCTATATATTATATGTGCAAGGGCATGAGGGTTTATTCTAAGGAAGAGCTATGGATATTAAGACCCAATGGATGTAGATCGATTTGCTCCTTCATGTGATGTCCTGCAAAATTGCAGGGAATTCAATATCATGTGCCAAATGTCATAGGGGCATAGGCCAGGAAGTACAGGCAGAACAGGAGAAGTCAAAACATTCACAAGTAGTGTTGTATTATTATCAATAACAATAAAATAAAGAAAAATAAAATGTTACAGTATAGCGTTTCATGCAGGCAGTACAAACAAGAAAAGTCCTAAAGTACATCTGAGAGTTTTTCTTTCAATTTAAATCTCATTTTCTCTCTCTCTGTAAACAAAACATTGTTCTCCTCTTGTAAGATGTCTTTTACTAGCAGTTTAAACTCTGCATCCTGACTGTTGTTTAGTTACATTCTGTATTTTTCACAAAATGTGTCAGAACTTTGTCAATTTCTTTCCTGAGGCCAGTCGAGGAACACATCTAGTCTTACAGGACTCATAAACAGGATCTTCTTAAAAGTACTCCAAAAACGCAGCCTCATAGGTCAGGGGCTTAGCTACAGAATCTTGTGTTCTGTTTTGCTGTGAACCAGTTTTAATCCATAGTAGCTAATTCTGAAACATGTGGCTGACATGTAAACAAAACCCTGGCTCCTGTTTAAACCCTGCACCGCAGTAGCTACCTAAGATGGTGGCTGCGTCAGTACATGATGACATCAGACCACCAATTTCACACATGCACAGGTAAAGGATTTGGAGGGGAAGCGCTTCGTTAAGGTTATTTCATACTTTATTCATAAGTCCCCATTCAGCCTGCATTATCGTGCTAGAGGTCTGTTGCTCAGATGATGTCTGAGATATATCCAGTTCACAGCAAAATGGAGCACAGGATTCTGTAAGTAAGCCCCTGACCTATGAGGCTGTGTTTTTTGGAGCGCTTTTTAGAAGATCCTGTTGATGTGTCCTTTAAGAGGTGCAACCAAATAGAACATTCTGTCCCAGAGCTAGTCTCTCATTGACAATTCTGTAAATAATCTTGTGGAGGTCAAAATACACCTCAAATTCAACCCCCTGTAGTAAAGATTGTTATTTTTTGTTACGAAACCGAAATAGTTTTTCGCTATCATTTCAACAATATAAGTATATACAGTACATTTGCAAACCAAGGAATTCTAGTTTCAGATATATTTTTAACCACAAAGAACCAAAGGGAGAAAGAAAGAATAGAAACAGCAAGTGAAGGATGGGAGATAATGGGGGGAATTGTGGGACCATTGGAGTGGCCAATTCCTAGCTGCCACAAGAAAACTTGATTGTGCAATCAGACAGGCAAGACAGTCAAGTGGCAGAAAAGGAGAGGACAAAAATAGATGCTTTCTTCTAATCGTCTCTGCATAAAGTCTTACCCAACCCTGTCACACCAAAAAGAGGAGTAGAACATGTTGATAATGTGGTCCTGTTTGTGTGGTTGGGAGAGCCAGGAGGTATTTGCTTAAGACTAAGGGGATGGGCAGGAATATTCCATGCCTTGTCCCAATCCCTGGGCAATATGGGAAGCTTCGGGTGTTAGATGAGTGAACCCATGGGCTCCCCAGGCCAAGTATTACTTTGCAATGTCAAGTCAGTGGTGAATAAAGCTGACATAATTTGTGATGTCATCGCTGATTCATGAGCTGACCTTACTTTTACCATGTAGATGTGGTTGGATGACACAGCTAGACCTGGTTTGGCTGACTTAGTATCACTTGGATTTTTATGGTACATTGCTCAAGGGTGAGGTGTAGGGGTGGGCAGTGTTGCCACCTATATTTCAGCTGGCCTGAATCATGTAGTATCTCCCATTAAGATGAGGGGGTCCTTTGAGTGTCTTGTTGGTCTAAGATGAAGGTTAATCCTTGTTTACTGCCCTATGAGTGATGATTGGGATTTGCTGAAGGAGTTTGCTAAGAGGTTGTTGGATTGAGTGTTGGAGTTCTGGAGGACTCCTGTCCTTACAGACTTCAGTGCTAGGTTTAACAGCCCCTCAGATGTATTTACAAACAAATTCCTTCAGCTCACAGATGAGTTGAGTCTCAGACAGTAATTTGCTTCAGGCACACACTAAAGAGGACATGCTCAACCTCATCTTCTCTTGTGGTAGGTGGTTTCATCTGTCCACTACTCTCTCTGTACGGAAGCACAGTACTTCCTATTATCCCTTTTGAGCCTACCACCCACTAGCTTCATGTTGTGTTCCCTAGTGATATTACTCTTACTAAGTGTAAGCAGTCCATGGCAGTACACCCTGTTGATGCCTTTTAGGTATTTGGATGTCTTGGTTAAATTACCTTTCTCTCTTCTAGTCTCCAATGAATACTTACTCAAGCCATCCAGTCTCACTTTGTAAGACCCCCGTTGAGCATAAATCATCTTGGTCAACCTTCTCTGTACTGTTTACAGGTGGTCCCTATCCTTTTTTAGGTTGTTATTCCAGAAATGGGCACAATGGTTTAAGGTATGGTGTAACCAATTATCTATACAGAGGAAGGATCACCTCCTTACTCCTGCTCAAGAAGGCCTTTCCTATGCATCGTACGATCCTATTAGTGGTCCTGTATGCTTTATCACAGTGAGCTGATATCTTAAAACTGTCACTGACTGTGATGTCTATGTCCCTGTCTTCATCAGTTTGAACTAGGCAAACTCCTGCCAGTCAGTATTCCGATTGTTATTTTTACACAAATGCTTAACCTTATATTTCTTGGCATTGAATTTTAACTGCCAAATTCCAGACCACTTCTCCAATTTTGTCAGGTTGTCCCTTAGCTCTTGTACACCTTGTCACAGTCCACCATATCACATATCTTTTTATCATCCACAGAGACACACTGCCCTTAATACCTTCACCTATATCACAAATAAACATGTTGAAAAGCACTGGGTCCAATACCATCCCCTGGGATACACCACTTGTTACCTGCTGTAATACTGATTTGGCTCTATTGATGGCCCAGCCTGTGTGTCTTATCCTGAAACCAGTTTCCTACTCAATGTGTAAACTGAACTCTAAGTCTCACCACTATATCCTAATTGTTTTCACCAGCCTATTATGGGGTACAGTATCAAAAGCCTTGCTGAAGTCCCAATTTTGGCCATCCAGAACTTTTCCCATATCCAGTCTTACGAGATCCTATTGAAGAATTCCATGAGGTTTGTCTGACAAGGCCTACCCCCTTATAAACCCATGCTGCTTATTATCCTGGAGCCCCTGTAACTCCAAGAAGTTCACCAGAATTTCCTTTATAATGGTCTCCAGGAGCATATCCAGTACGGATGTTAAGCTAACCAGCCTTTAATTCCTAGTATTCCTTATCTACACTCCCGGGCAGCAGTATGACATCTGCTGCCTTCCAGTTACCTGGAATCACTCTTGTGTCCAAAAATGTTCTTATTTAGACCTTATTAAACCTTATTAATTAACCTTATTAAACCCAATATTCTTATTTTTCCTATCGCTTGCAGACTCTGACAGCATTCCCCCCTTTGTCTTTTCCACTATTCCTTTTTGAATCTCAACCTTACTGTATTTTACCCACCTTACTTCTACCAGTCCCAGTATAGGGTGAACACTAGCCAGATTTTCCTCCCTCCCACCCCTCCCTCCCTCCCTCCTCTCCAACTCCCGCCTCTCAGCTTAACCTTCCTACTACCTGCCTTATACAGACTGCTCACCAGAGGCCACGTGTAACCCCTGAATAAACTATATGCAAAGTACTACCAATTGCTTACATGTCATGATGATAACCATGCCTGTACCCATGCCTGTATCCACTGCTTTTCTTTTACCATGCCTGTAAGCCATGCCTGTATCCGCTGCTTTTCTTTTACCATGCCTGTAACCATGCCTGTATCCACTATTTTTCTTTACTGTAACCACCTCATGATGTAACTCACAATGACTCAAATGTTCCTTATGTCTTTGTTTATTTTTATAACTTGTATTGTTATCCCGGGTCGCCCCTGCAAAAGGGACCTTCGGGGCTCAGTGGGCCTACCCAGTCACCAAAATTTAATAAATAAATAAATGAGTCCACTGACTGTTCAGGCAGGATGTAGTAAGTTGGAGAGTGTTACCATTTTTGTACCATAAGTGTCAAAACTACTGCAATTTGGGGAAATGCATGAGATTGTAGACGTAGTTGGTAAGCAACTTTTTATATGTAATCATGAATATTGGAAGGATCTGGCCATTTTTGTGCACTGAAAAAAATTGCACAAAAATGTGGAAAAAATCACCCAGTTTAAAGTGAAATCGCAATTTTTGCATATCAGATTAACAGCTTTTCATATTAAAAAACCTAATTTATTCAAAAAGCTAATTTTGCACTAAAGCCAGGAATTTTGCTCAAAAGTGTTGATTTGGGTACCATATTTTTTTTCCAGAAAAATAAAGATTTTTTTTTAAATTTTGGCATTTTTCACAAAAACATTCTTTGCAAAAATCTTCTAGTCAATTTTATCAGGCTTTCAGGTCCAATCTGCAAAAAACAAACTTGGCCCTCCTCAGGTGTAGCAGGGCCGACAAGGCCTCAGAGTTCCCTGTCTACACATGCAGAGCACTTCAGGGCTTCTACAGTGCTGGATGCATACCCCTCACTGAATCTGATCTGCCTGTAGATCTATGCATGCAGGCAGTTCAGGTGTGAGAATTGGGGCAGGAACATGGATGATCCAAAACAATATTAAACTCCCTGGAGATTGTGCAGTATCTGGTGGCATTACGTGACACAGTGGGCTGCAATTAACACCAGTTGGCCCGGTGAATAATTTCTTCTTGACCTTTCACAGCTATTTCTGTGGTGCAACCTACCCCCATTTTTGGTTCCCCTAGCCTTCTATGCTAGCATGGAGGGCTGGGGCTAGCAATTACATTTTATGATTCTTTTATTTTTAATCAAATCTGTACTTGGGAATATGGCAGTCCCTGGAGTAGGTAATACACTAGTGTGCTAGGCCAGACATCCAATTGGATTCCTGCCATTGGGCCTCATTCTGCCCAAGGCCCCTCCACACTGCTTCTAGCTCAAGAAGCAGGAAGGTCAAGAGCAGTGAATCATGCTGCAGGTGCACCACCTGATGTGTGTTTAGTATCCCGGATGGGATTCAGGCCTTTGGTGCACATCTCGTTCATCTTTGAGGATCAGATTTTTAGTTTCTTTTCTGTTCATTTTGACTTGTGGCCCGATCCACATAGATGGCCTGGAGTTGTGTCAATGGTATGTATCAGGCCCATTTATCTCCACACTATCAGAGAAACACACAAATGTCACATAATTCACAGCCCTCAGCCTCCACGCTTTATTTACTAATAACAGCTCAGAGGTGCTAGAGGGCATGATGGGGTGCAGTGGGGCTTGATAGTAGGCACCCAAACAGATGCCCAGACTGGGACGCTAGTGGATCCCTTGCTTTGCACAGAGTAGACGATTATGGGCTATGATAGTCCTCAAAGGACTGACATGCCCCAAACTGCAGAACTGTTAAATAAAAATAAAATACACAAAATTAAACTGATGGTGCCCAGCCCTTCCTGACAGCCTGGAAGGCCAAGGGCAACCAGCAGCAGGACCAGTCATGGCCCAGATATGTGTTTGTAGAGGACTTGCACATTAGGACAGATGGCATTGTGGCAGGCCATTGGAATGTGTAATGCCCGTGCCCATCATGCATGCTCTCTGGATAAAGATTAGTTTGAGTATTGCATGGCTTTGTGCCTCACCCCCATGGTCGCACATGACTGGCCATATACATAGAAGGTCACCCAGGTCTGAAGATGCCCCAGAGTGCCTTGCATTTGCTTTTCATGCATGGAGGGGCACTGTTTGGCTTTTACCAGCCCCCCTGTGCTCCTGTGGAACCCTTAATGTAGTTATTTATCCCCAAATTACAGTGATCTATGCTTGCAAAAGACATTCTAAAATTGAGGGACTGGTGTTCCAATGCCTTTATACGAGTTAGTTCAAACATGAAGTTTTGCTTTAACAATACAGTAATGCACAAAAGCAATGTTGTGAATTGCATAAGATATAATAAAAAATATTGTCTTTATATAAGTTAACCTAAATGTAGGCATACAGATTTTTGGAATCTGTCATTGTTTCATGCAATACTGTATTACTAATAAGAGAGACCTAGAAACTCGTGGCCTGTTTTAATGAGCTTAGTGATGAAATTTTACCAACCTTGCAAAACTGCTAACCATGAGAGAATAAGTTGTTTTTCTCCGATGTAGCAGCAAATGCAGTATGTCAGGGTTACACAAGACTTTATGTGTATCCTGGGGGAAGACAAGACAACTGACCATTGCTGATAAGGGGAAGAAGAAGAATGTCTGTTATGTTTGCTGTCCATTTCTGGTAATGTCCAAAGTGACCATGTGAGATGCCGCACATGCTGCAGAACAACAGGAAACCTTGCACAGTTCTGCTGAGATGGTGAAAGAGTATACTATGAGATATGCCTTAATTTCCTGTGTCTTTCATGTGTCTTGTCATGTAGCTACACAAGAAGCTACAGTAGGTATAAATATGAGCCTGAGACGGCTTGACAGATGAGATGCAGGTACCATCCTAATAATACCTCCTGACCTGCTGCTGCTCTCCCTGGGAGAAGGGTAACTTGGCCAACTACTTTATTCACTGTGTGCTAGCTGCTACGTAATCTTAATCTATGAGTTTATGCTATGCTTTGTTATTGCTGCGTGAACTAAAATGCATAACAAGAAAACTTGCACCAACTATCTGTGGTTTGTGTGATTATTTTACCAAACACCTTAGTTCGCTTACATTAGAAACATGTCCTTCTTAAATATATATTATACAATGGCAAGAAAAAATGCTGGGCTCTTATTGGTCAGTTTGGGGCAGGACCCATGATGTTATCCCAGCATAACATCATGGATCTAGTCCCAGCACACAGATAACCACATCAACTGTTAAGGGAATCAATACCGCAGCCTGCTTCACTGATCCCCATTCGGCAGCTGCCTTGAGTGTCCCCAGCTTGTTTATTATTAAATAAAACTAAAAGCCTCCCTCCCAACAAGTCACAGTGTTCTCTTCCCAAGGACACAAAAATCTACTTATTTTGTTGCTTCCTACCCTGAAAAAAAAGGGTATGTGTGTGGCCCGTGCGCTTCACAAAAAGGACATCACAAGTCTTTCTGTTTCCCTGACCACTCACTCTAAGTCTTCTCACCTCATTACAAAGCTAAAAAGATACAGGACAACAGACTCCCTTTTCTTCTCTTGGTACAAAAGACATGGCAACTTTCTCTGTTTTTGGTTCTGTGAAACTGGAAATCCACTGCCACCCCCCGCTCCGTGTTAATGTTCCAATCCCATTTTGCATCTGGTTGTCTTTCTCCTGGTACGGTTGGCATATCTTTTGTACCTAGAGAAGAAAAGTAGCTAAAGTAACTGGAAACAACATCACAAAAATAAGGTGATTAACTAAAGCGTAGTGTGCTTTTGAACACACATGCTCAATCAGTTAGGGGCCAACAGGGAGATATGATGCCACTCAGAGTGGAGACATCTGAAGCTGATCACACTGACGCCTTCATGGCAACATCCCAGTTACTTCAAAAAATGTGAAGTAAATATGTTTTTCTGTCAGGTTAGACAGTGAAAAATACAGACACGGGGGCAGGGAACAACAAGTGTGCAGAAAGGAAGGAGGGGTTGGGAGGCAGAGCCACAGACTCCAAGTAACACCACAGCAGCTCCGCCTTTTGGATAAAACAAATTATCAGTACTATTTTTTAGTAAGTATTTTTACCCTTTCAAAAAATGACAGAAACATGCAGTTTTATTTAATAAACATTTTAGTATTTTCTCTTTTTTTAAATGAGCCACTGTATAATAGGAATAATGCACTCCAGAGTGTGTGTTGTGTTGTGATAACATCACTTCTCGGGTGTTGGGCTCACTCGGCCTGCAGCTTTGTGCCCAACCACCCAAGGTGTGATGTTATCCCAGTATGACACACACCCTGTCATGCATTATTCCTTTAATATATTGTACTGCATAGCCAAAGGTAACCATGATGGACATCTGACTAAAGCATTTTGGACTAAGAAGAAGAACTGGGTGAAATTGGTAATTGTTTGCTTATTGTTACCATCAGGGAACATACATCTAAATCCTGGACCATTTGATAATATTGTCCCCGAATCAAACAAAATTGATGAGGGTTTAAAATTAACTTATACCTGGATAAGGAGTATGGTACTTAAATGTGCACAATTGTTTGCCTGGGTTCATTTACAAAATTTGAAATTTGCAGGGTCATCAGAAACCTATCTCTCATCTAAAATTCCTGATGTTAAGATTTACATTCCCAGTTACAAAATAATAAGATTTAACAGAATTGGTAAAAAGGGGAATGGTTGTGCCATTTTATTATCAGGAATGTTATTCTGTTTTGAAATCCCCTGTATGTTCATGTGATAAAAGTTATGGTTTTTTGTGTGTAAATGTAACGTTGGGAGGATTTAAAAAAATTAGTCATAGGAACAACTTACATTCCCTTCAAAAATATCCCTGCCAGTTTGGAAAATTTTGTTACTTGCTTTAAAGGTTTAAACCAAAATTATGAGAAAATCGTATTTGGTGACTTCAACATAGATTGGTTTGGAAGGCAAATAAAGCTTATCTTGACAAAATTAGAGGTTTAAACCTTGCTGAACTGATAACTGAATACACTTAGATTAATTATCAGCATTGTATTGGCTCACTAATTGACTGGCTTCTTGTTTCAAAATCTTACAGATTTATTAATGTTGCAGTTTAGACTGAATCATTATATGATCATGTGCCACTGTTTTGTAGTTGGTCTGCAAAATTGCCAAAAGTGCCCCCATCTATTTCTTGGGTCCAGGTTCTTCTGAAAAAAAGGTCAACACTTTTAAACAAGCATGTTTGGAAGTAGACTGGTCCTTTACAGACATTATTCTTTTATTTGACTAACTATTTCATTTCTTTAAATATGAATTTATCAAAATTTGTGAACAGTACCCTGCCACAGAGCATTATGGTAAGAGGCAATGCCTTAAAATGCTTTTCATTGATGTTAAAGCAAATCATGAGATTGAGAGACAGATAATGGAAAATATATAGGGGGGCTTGGGGCCCTAATCATTTAATTGTATTCAGGCAACTATGAAATAATTTTGGGCAAATAAATGGGGTACTTTTCTCCAGGGCTATGCTCTGGAGGAGAGGTCACTGTCCCTTTTGCAGAACCTTTGCAGAGCTCCCTGCTCAGCTGGTAGTAGCAAGGAAGAGTTATCTTTCTAACACTCACTGTATTATGATCTATCCTTCAAATGTACAGAATTATGTCTCCACATATTATCAACAACCTGTAAGCCCATACTGTACTACTCAGTCCAGATATGTGAATGAATCATTCACATATCTGGACTAAAACTCAATCAATAAACTTCCCACACTGATAGCTCACGCTGTGAACCAATGGGCGCTGCAGTATCTACTGAGCTGTCAGTCGGGCGGGTGGTGGGGCAGGTGGTAGGGTGCTGCCACCCGCCGCTGACGGGGAGCGAGCAGGGGGCTCTAGTGGGCGGTGGAGGCGACACTAGACCACCAGGGTGATAGGGGTCTGTTATGTGTTACAGATGCCCATGACATGGCAATCGGTCCACTGGACGACCAGGGATATTGGATGGGGGGATTTCGCTCCAGGGATGCCTGCGATAGGGCATGGGGGGGCGCTGCCAGGTGCGGCAGGAACTCAGGTGGCCACCCACAGGTGGCAGCTGCCGTATTGCACCCTGCAATGCAGCAGCTCACCTGTGGGTGGCCATCACTTGTTCCTTTTTTTTGGCTTAACTTTGTGCAGGCGCAGGTAGGGGTTGCGTATGCATGACTCTGCACATCCCGGGCTGAATATCGGGCTGTGCAGGTTATGCATGGGCACGCCCCACCTGTGCCTGCATACATTACTGATGCATTCCGGCGCATCGGGATTTGTGTGGCACACTTTTCCCTTTTGAATATCACGCTGGGGCGCATCAGTGGGTTTCACATGGTGCAACACTGTTGCGCCATGCACAACCCTTTTGAATATTGGGCCCGTATGTTTTTGTATGATTCAGACTGCCACGTTCCAACAACTGCACCTCAATAGATGATTATTCAGTACAGAAATATCCTTCCTTTTTGATAGTATCTTTTACAGTTTTATGTTTGGGATCAAGTGCCCAGCTTTCCAATTATCTTGTACTTTGCAAAAACATCCAGTGTCAGGAAACTAGCCTCACAGAATAATAAGCACTTACATGAATGGTTGCAACACGGTTAGGAATGGAAACTCTTACCAAGAGAACATCATTGCCAGGTGCTGGATGTTTTTTCAAAGTAATTTCATTTACAGTTACAAATTAATTAAAAAATACTATTTCTGACACCAGGTGGGTGGGTACGAAGGAACTAGGTGTGGTATGCTTTTATCAGATTAAATAAAATAGTAAGTTTTTGGTTGGTGGTTGGGCTGGCATGAGATTCTATAAGTAGTAAAGTTGTACTATAGTAGTAATGTGTAGATAGTTCTACTATTGTACAACTCCTTTGACACTGGAACTGTGGTACAACAGCTTTAAGGAGTGTATAGAAATCCATATACTACAATGACACCACATACTATAGGGTCTATGATAGAAGTACCCAATGCTCTCCTTGCCTCCATTTTCTATGCCTTCACATTAGCTGAGAGAAGCAACCTTTTTGTCTACTGGCAAGTAACCCAATTCTGTGCCCTTCAGCCTGGGTCTGTACTTGGTATGCCCTCACCTTTGCTGGGGACTCTAAATTCTGTATAACCACAATTCTAGGGTATCGATTTTTCGGTCCTGCCTTGTATGTTGCACTGACCACAAATCCAGTTGCTGATACCCACTGTCCCCTGAAATCCAGTCCTCCTACTCCACCTAGCTACTTATACTCACTATCTTCCAAAGGAATTCCAACCCCATGCTGCTGATACCATTCATCCATAACCTAATTCTAGTACCAAAAGCACTGCCCTGTCTGCTGACATCCACCCACTGCTCTGCATCAAAAGCCCAATGAGGAGAGGCTAAAGGAGCTCAATATGTACACCCTGGAGGAGAGAAGGGAGAGATGGGATAGGATAGAGACTGTTAAATATTTAATGGATTATAATAAGGTACAGGAAGGGAGTATTTTTCAGAAGAAAAGGTGCTTTAAAATGAGGGGACATGCTATGAAGCCAGAGGTGGTAGGTTCAGGAGAGATGAGGAAATATTTCTTCACAGAAAGAGTGGTTGATTCTTGGAACAGCCTTCTAGTTGAGGTGGTGGAGGCAAAAATAGTGGTCAGGGATTTCAAATGCCTGGAACTGGCATAAGGGAATTGTATAGGTAAGGAAGGGAGGGAAGAGACAGTACCATAGATCAAGTGAGTCTACAGCAAAAACAAAGTTAGAAGAAAAGAAAGAAATAAACAAACTGGGCAGGATGGGTATGCAAAGCTGTCCTTATCTGCCATCAAATTCCATGTTTCTATGTAAGGAAATTTTTATAAATCACATTATAGATCCAGGGAGTACTCCTGATCAGTCAGAGCACTCCTTTTCTCCCACACAGCAAAAATTTAATATATTTTTAATTGATTTCAATCAATAATATATTATTGCTCCTACTGAGACAACTCTTATAAGAGTGGTCTCACATTCTTAGCGTATCAGAACTGCTTACCTCTGGGTCATGGTTCCTAAACCCTAAGCATGCACTTGGGGCCACTAAAAGTGATCTCAGTTGCAATGTTAACATATACTCTTCCTACCCATAATAACAGAGAATATATATCAGGATATTCACTTCAAATCATTTAGCAAAACTTGCAGCTTAAATTTAAGTATTACTGCTAAAATGATAAAAACTACTCAGATGCTGCAATGATTCACCCTGTGTATAAAACCTTGCTACCATACCTAGCTGAGTACATGCAGTTAGGGCTTGGACTTATAAACCATTACACTTGACTAGGGGCTGGAGGATCCCCAGGTCATGGGTTCTGTTCTTAAACTGATGATGATTTTGTATTTCAGAGGGACTATGTTGTAAAATAATGTCTTAAAAGTTTCCAGGCAGACCACATACTACAGTCAGCATGCAATCCCATTTGAGAAGAGGAACCTCACAATATCTGAATACACAAATACTGACTGTGTAACTTTGGGCATGCCACAAAACCTCTCAGTGCTCTAGCCCACCCAGCTGCAGAAATTTGTATAAGCAGGGCCCTACTAGAGACAAGATGTTGCACTTCAGCTGGGTTATTCTGGGTAAACAAAATGTTAATAAAGAAAGGACAGAAAGTGAGGAAAAGGTTGGTGATGTCATATGTTTCCTAACATTTGAGCCAGAAGAGTGTCAGCTCAGAAATGAAGTCAGTTGCAGAAAAAGATTAAGGCAGATAAAGACTGAAAAGAATGGATGTTACATAAATATATTGTGGTCACTGGACCCTAGTGGTTCCCCAATTCTCACTCTGCATGTCATGTCTCAGTTGGTGAGCAGCATGTCAAGAATGGCAGCCTGTCTTGCAGGGTTTCCTGATCAGCTGCACCAGTAGGAAGTCCCGAAATATATATAGTAGGTACCACCACCTCCCCCTTACTGACCGCCTCTCTGTTTCTACCCTAGTTCCTTGTCATCTTCAACTCCCAGTCCTGATGGTCTTCAGACCACCCAAATGTGTAATTTATTACCTGATGCCACCTTGAGCAGAACCAAAGTGATCCTATTTCTCCATTCCTTCCCCTAAGGGACACATCCTGCACTGCCTCAATGCCTTCCCTGACATAGAGGGCTATCTCTCCTCATTTACCTTTCCCTCTCTCCCTCCTATACATAGTGCAGCCTGGAATTGCCAGGTCCCAGTCATTGTTTCCTGTGGCCCAAGTTTCTGTTATGGTTACAAGATCCAGTCCTACATGGGCCGCCATCACCTGAAGTACACTACTTTTGTTTTCCAGGCTCCTGGCATTGAGGCAGACTGCTTTCAATCTTGTGCCTAAACCCCTTCTGTTTTTTACAGGTCTTCTCCCTTCATTCTCCCCTAACTTCTTTATTTGCTGTTTTCCTGTTTTCTTTTTTTTTTTTGCCAGATTAGTGAGTCATTCCTGCCTGGCATCTTGTCTTAACACATTATGAACTTCTGCCTTGCTGCTTCCTTCCCCCAGTGTTCCTAGCCCCTACTTCTAGGGGAGTCCTAACTAGGTTTCCCCACTTGCTCTGCATTCTCAGTTTTTCCTCTGCCTTAGCCTCTCCACAGTCAGTCTAAATGGCTACCAAAGTAGATAGCAAACTTCTGCCCCAGTGCATTTGTCACCTCTTTTGTTAGGTGAAGACCATTACTCTTGAAGAGCCTCCTGTCCCAGAAACCACATCAGTCCCCCACAAAATAGTACCCCTCCTCCGGATTCCATTCCTACAACCACCCATTAAATTCCTTGATTTTCTCTATCCTTCCCTTTCTCTTTTCCTCACACAGAGAGAAAATTGGGAAAGGCCAGGAAAGCTGAGTGCACCTTTATTCTGTCCCTCCCATCTTCAAAAGTTGTTCTTCTCTTCCTCCATAGGTTGGTTCACAACATTTTTGGTACCCATGTGTACCAGCACCAAAGCTACCCCCATCCTCTATCATCATCCCTATCCTATCAATATTCCAGATGGTTATGCACCAAAAAACCATTTCACCACTCTTTTCCCTTTTCCCCATCACCTTCTTTCCCCCCTCTCATTGAGACCCTTATAACTTAAATACTCCTTGCTATTTTCCTCCTGTTTTCACTCCTGAGTGTCAACAAATCACCCTGCCCACTCTTTGCGATAGGCTGCAAGTTCCTCTAATGGAGACGAGCACCTGAGTCCACTTCAGGGATACAAAGTGATTTTCTGTTCGTATGTTGTGGGTCTGGGTGACCACCTTGTGACTTCCCTTTCCCCATCCTCCTTCTCCCTCCCCACAACCAACCAACCCCCTGGGCCAGTAGGGCCTCTGGGGGAGTGGGGTTGCAGTGTGTGGGTACCAGCTCAGTTGGTGTTACATTTGAGATATCTCCTTTCTTGTTGCTACCAGTTGTGCGTGGAGTTCCACAGTGATCCTACATATGGAGCAGTGTCCCCACCTCCAGAGTGTAATCCAGGAGATAAGCACCCCACACTTGCTGCTGCTGACTACCTCACCATTGTACCTATGATTCATGTTGTCAGATGTCACCCTACATGCAATAACTGACTGGACTTCATTTATTAACCTTTACTTCCTAACCATTTACTTCCTCACCATTGCTTCTCTGATTACTAGAGATGTGAAATTTTATTTCACTGCCGAAATTGCAGTGAAATCAGCAATTTCACTGCATGAAATATTTTGCGAAATTATGAAATGTACACCCACAATTTCCCCCGCAAACATGCATCGCTATACCCTTGCCCCCAATCTTTAAAAAAACAATCCCCTCCCCCGTCCCTGGTGTCTAGTGGACCCCCTGGCCATTCACTGGCCGAATTCAAAAACTCCCCCCCGAGTTATTTCCCCTCTCCAGTCATGACCTGGTGTCTAGTGAACCCCCACTCTGTCTTCAGTCAGATAGCACCCACCCCACTCCCCCCAGTATCCTGATTGGGCCATCAGCACAGCTCTCCACTCACCTCCATGGCAGGTAGCCTGACTGAGTGCTTCAGTGAATGAGCACATGCATTACAGGATCTTATATCATACTTAATTAGAGCTGAGTTGGATTTGCAAATGGTGGCCAAATCTATTTTATATGTCTTTTGGGACAATTCAGTAATCTCTTCCCCCACTATAGATACTCTTGCCTAATATGAAAATGGCAAACCAAATATGGGCAAAACAGCAAAGGTTAAATGCTCTCAGAATTTTAATATCTTCTCCAGTTACTTGGGCTATGGTATGGAAATTTACCTATAACAAAGAGCTTTCAAGTGCCTGCTTTTCAGCTGACATTATCCAAGATACTCTTGTACTCCTAAACTGGAATTTTGAGACTACAGAATTGATGCATGCCTTGTCCATTTTTGGAATTAAAAGGTTTGAGGGGGAAAATAAAAACAGATTGGTAGGGAGTCTATAGTTAGTGGTGAATTGGCAAATTCCCACCAACGGGTGGTGAAATTTTGCCCACTTCAGGCGAATTTCGTTGGTTCAAGGGCAACATTTTGCCCACTCTACAGGTGAATTTTTGCATCTTATCCCACTAAATATTTTGCAAAATGCACAAATTCCATAAAATATTTTGCCAGATGAAATTTTCCAGTTTCGCACAACACTGCTGATTACTACCCTTTGACTTAGACCCTTAACAGGTTTACTCTTTATAGGGAGTTTTGCCAAAGATACTGCTTTACAGGGTTACCCATCTGACACCCCTTGCATCATAGGAATCATAGGAATGGTTAAGGGTTTATAGCATTAGCCATTATTAACCTGGTCCTTGAATTAAAATTGTATCAAATATACCTGTGGCCCCATATATTTATCCACTACTGTTTTGAACAACTTCATGGTTTCACTTTCCACCACTGTGTCAGGGAGTTTGTTCCATACTGCCACCACCCTCTGAGTAAACCAGTTTCCTCGGAAATTGTTTCTATAATTTTCTCCCTTAATCTTTTTGCTATGCCTTCTTATGATCACAAGATTTAGTCTTACTTGCATGCCTATACATTCCCACATGTTAGGGCTTGCAAAGGCTTCATATACTTGCCAAGCACGTATTGATGGGCTATAAGTGTGCTATAAGTGTGTTCGCACTTTGTTTGTGAGATGTTGGCTGAGCTACAATCACCCTGTAGCCTGCAAGGAGGTTTAGACAATGTTCTTAGCACCCGTAACACCGAACAAAAGCACACTGGCTAATGTTTCTCCCAGCGTGCTGCCAGCCTTCTTCACAGTAATACTCTGTGTGAAATGTTAAATGTTTTATTCTTGCTATGAGCCACCTTTTGCTGGTTATTGCACTTTCAGCACTTTAATAAATATGACCTCATTGGACTTTTGCCTGGTCAGTGTGCTTTTATTTGGTGTTATGGGTGCTAAGGACATTGTTTAAACCTTGCTTTACTCACTATTAGCACCATAACCTAGTATCCTGGTGCTTGGTCTAGTTCCAGTGTTTAGCCTGCAAGGAGGCAGCTTCGGAAATATTACAGCCTGCAAGCAGGCAGCTTGAATGTTGCTGCATAAACATTTTAAGAGAGGTCCATGGCCATTGCTATGGCGGAAAGAGGAAGGCAGACGGATGTATGACAAGGGGTTCCCCGTCTTGTCAGGGGTTCAGTCTTGGACTGTAAATCTTGTCAGTCCCACACAACTGTCCTTTCCACTAAGTGTTCACAAGTTTATACCTGTGTGTGGGGTTTGGGATTGTAGACAAAGAGTGGCAGATGGTAGATATGTGAATGGGAATCAGAAGAGTTTGAGTAAATGCTACCTTTGCCTGTGACCTCTGCTTCCCTGACACAGTAACAGTATGGGCATGCCAGATCACACCTGGGGGGATGTTCCAGCTGTGAGTGGCAGGGTTGGTATCAAACTGGGACCTGCATTAGCAAATAAGCAGGAAACACATCTGAGTACAAACTAGAGCAATACGTGTGGAAGCAAGATTTTGATTAAGAAAAGAATATTAAAAAACAGCCAGGAAAGGATATCTATAAAAGCGATATTTGTTTGCCAAAGCTAGTCACATGTTATACATCAGACAGACCAACAGCAGTTCTCAGTTGCAGAATTTTGTGAGGGGGGCTCCCGCCAAGGGTGGGGAGGCTGGACTTTGAGGGGTTATGTCCCCCAGGTTGGCTGCAACTCTGTCTACCCAGATGCAGTCCTTGTTGAGCCCAGTTGTTGAGGCGGTTGTGTTTGTGCTGCTGAGAGAGACCTGCAATGAATTGTGCTGTGGAGGGGTACTAGACTTGCCTGGTCCTTTGGGTGCAGACTCTCCTGAGGAACTTCTGCCAATGGAGTGTTATGAATCCCTGCTACCATTCCCATGCGCACCTCCATCTTTCCTCCTTAAATTTTGTTTTTTGTCCTTCCAGTCTGCTTTGACTTACTGGTCTACCAGCCCATCTTGTTCTGGTCACCATGGTTCACTGCATCCTGTCACTGGTCTCTACAGGGATGAATAAGTCATTTTCCTCTATCCTGAGTATCTGGAGATAACTTTAGGTTCTTAGCTGTGGTCGAACAATTTCTAGACACATAGCCCCTGGCCTCCTCTGGTCTATTGAAGATATGAGAAACTGCATTACAAGTAATGTATACTTTGGCTGGGTACTGAAGTTTGTAAGGGATTCCCTGCTGCTACAGAATTTTCTTGGCAGCAGTGTATCTCTCACACTTCTGGGCTAGTTTCTTAGAGAAATAAGTGAAAATGGTGATCCTGTGTCCCTGCCTCGTCAGAGGGCCATCGTTCTGAGCCAAGGAAAGTAATTTTTCCTTGTTGGAGAAGTAGAGAAAATGTGCCAGTATAGGTCAGGAAGATTCTCCTTTCCTGGGTACTGGTTCAAGGTTGTCATGAACTTGAATTTCAAGCTCATTTCACCATGTATGTTGCAGGAGCTCCCGGGGTCACTTTCCTCAGGAAAGCTGCTGTGTCCTATCCCTCCACTTCCTCAGTGTAACCCACAAACTATAGATTGTTACAGTGGCTGTGGTTTTCTGTATCTTCTGCCGGTCTCAGAGGACATGGACCAGGCATTCCAGCTCTTGGATATGGGCTTCATGACAGCTGTCCTTCTCATCTGTGTAGGATAGGTACATCTCTGTGTCCCTAGCCTTGCAGTGTAGTTCATTGACTTTATCCACTAGTGAGGCAACAGAGCTTTTAAAGGTCATTATTTCTTTTAGGACTTGTTGAAGGAGGGATTTAATCTCCCCCATGTCACTGACAGAGCATCCACTGCCTTGGGCATCAGTAGCCTCTCACTTGACCATTAGAGAGCCACCTCAGTTTCTGACTGAAAATGTCTGTCTGGAACTGAGTTTTGTTCTCAAATCTGACAGTTTGTTAGAGTAGATGTTTACACAGTTTTAGAGGTGTATTTGGCACTGGAGCTGACTAAATGCCTGAGTTATTGTCAAATAAAGAACCAGGTGGTACGGAGCATCACCTGTACACTATCATTCTCCTCGGTGGCCTGTGCATGCACCACAGTTTCACCCCTTCTAACCTACTTCTTAGTATTTTCCTCATCCTATCACAGTCTGTCTTCCTGAAGTCTTGTAGTCTGGTTTTGGAGTTTGAATGATCAGCCTGCAGCATTATACCAAACTATACTGGCCTGTGGTCACTGTTCCCAAGCAGACCCTTTACGGTAACCCCCCATAGTTTCCCTGTTTGTAAGGACCTGATCCAGGATTGCCCCCATCCCTTGTTGTTTCACCAATGCACTATGTCAGAAAACCATCCAGAAATGCCTCTACCAATCCCTGGCTCCTGGTGTTTGCTGCTAGTGGGACACTCCAGGTGATATCTGACATATTGAAGTCCCCCAACAGCATCACCTTGCCCAGGTGCTCAGCTCTTCTAATCTCTTTCCCTAGCACCCTCTCTCCAATCTCCTATTGATTTGACAGCCTATGAACCACCCCCTTCCTTATGACTCTCCCTTTTCCTTCCTCCATCTCTACTCCTTTACATAATTGCTTACTAAACTGTGGTTCATGCAAAAGAGACATAGACTAATCAGCACATGACAGATCCACCAAGCTGCTTAAACATCAGCTATACCGTTGCATGGTAGTGTAGCTGTCCAACACTGTGCACAAGTATGACAGAGCAAGAATGTCCAGAAGGAAGCATATGGTACTCATTCTTTAGAGTGTCACATATGTGAGCACCTTCCTTATCCGGACAAAGGAGTAATAATGAATAGGCATTATTTTAATTTAACTGTTGGTTCTCCTTTTCTGATCTTCTTCATCTGGTTTACCCTTCCTATTCCCATCACCAACCTCTTACAGGTACTTACCCCCATCCTTCTTCCCCACGGCTTGCCCTTTATTGCAGAGCCTTTCGGATTCAATTTACCCCTCAGGTAATCCCCCCTTAAAGATCTGGATTTGGTGAGGCAGGTGTCATGGTCAGTGGTACAGGGCCTGCAGAGGGCAGACATTCACCTAGCATTGGTTAGGAGGGTCTACTATGTTTTTGTCTTCATCCCAAGGGGGTATGCACAGCATGTGGGGGGGAGTGCCTTGGATGTGTGCAGCATGGTCCTGCTGAGACAGCAAGCTTCCGGACCTCTAGTAGGTGCTGGTGTTGTACTAAAACATTCTGCTTTCCTCACCCCAGCTGGAACATGTTGCCATCAGCAGTGTGTTTCCCTCAGCATGGCCACCAAGTGCTGGCTCTTGAGTTTGCTTCCAGTCACCAGCATGGAGTACACCATGCCTTCATTGAGCTATCAAGCATCCACGTAAAAAGGGCATTTTGAGGTGTGACAGCAAAACTGAATGCTTTGCAAATGAAACTGCTGTTTTTCAGTCAGGATGAGCCACATAACCCTGCTTCACAAAGATAAGGCAGTTACGGCTGCAGCATTGCATCATTTGCAACACCATTTTATTAAGAGAATAACTTAAATGTTATGCAACAGAATGAAACCGATGGAAACTCAGTTTGACTCAAAGCTACAGTAAGTAAGGTATTTATTACACATGTATGCAAGCAGCTATTTCCAATGTCCCATTAAACAGTTTGAATGGAAATAAAAGGAAGTATCATTACCTTTGTCTTAGTGGGAGGGTGTGATGTCATTTCTTGCATCGCTGGTTGTATGATAGGTTTCACTTTACCTATAATTTATTTTAAAATAAAGTTTACAACAGCTTTATGGACATACAGTGAATAATGAAGATTTATGCATAACAGACAGCCAGACAGAGACACCAGCAGATGGGCAGGTGAGTGGGAATAACAAGTCTATTAACAAATGAAGAGTTTCTGATAAAATCATGAATCAATGAAAACAAATCTTCCGCGGTTCTGGATGTCATCAGAAACTCAACGTATGCTAATGGACTTGATATTCAAAACTGCCTGTTATTAGTTTTTTATAATAGATGTTCTCTTACTCTCAAGTGGTTGGGCAGCTTAGTGCTAAGTGCATCTTTATCTGATATGGTAGTGATGACACCAGTGTCTGTTGTGTTGAATTTTATATGGCAGTGGGTATTTATGGGAGGCCTGAGGAGTGCTGTCTGAAGGAAGCAAACAGGCTGCACAAAGAGATAATCTGAACAGTCTTAAAAAAGTCATTATTCATACTAGTGAGGAAACATTCATGCAAAATGGCATTTATAATGTTGATCTCATGAATAACGACTTTAGAAATCAACAGCTGAGTATACAGAACTGACACTTACCATCTGTTACAAAGAGATAAACAACTATGTATACCAGGTCTATAATACTTGGTTAGGTGTGATTCCAACTAGTTTCAGAAGCTGTTGATTGTTTTTATATACAGATGTGACATTACAAATCCCGTTATATATGGTTTGATGTTTGATGTCATACCAGTTTATAATGGAATTTTTAGAATGTTGAAATGCATTGATATCCTGATTACCTACCTGCAAACCTATGTACAGTATTTTGTTCTCTCAATTTTATCAGCAAATGAGGCTATGTCCCCATTTGCTAATATTGTTACCTGCTATCTTGTTATGACAAAGTCATCCTACTGACGGTGTCTCTTTATTTTTACCTTTTTGATTGTGCCAACTGAACCATTTCTGACTCTTGTTAAGATCTTATGTGTGTAACTGTCTCAGCACCACTGTCACTGTACTTTGCAATTGTCCTTTTGTTGTAACAATGTGTTCACTTCTGACATGGAACCTTTATAAAAGAGTCTCTGGCTTAAAGGTATTATAATTCTGAGAACTAACTAACTAAATAAATAAAATGTGTTTTGCCCAAATGGTATTCATTTCATATACTGTATATTATGTTACTCATTTTTTTCTTTCACTTTATGATTTTTCAAAGAGGGTTGTTTAGCTATCACAATTCAGCTGAGATGAGAATTAAGCCCAACCACCAGATGGCAAGGTGAACCCCATGGTTGGGTACCAACTCTAATGCTGAAGTCTTTAACTCACATAAATTGGATTCCCAATTTTCTCTTTTAAATGAAGTGTGACTTTTTAGGTTGCTGCACTTTATTTGAAAGGGAACATAAAGAAGCCATATATCTGTGCTTTATGCTTTTCAACACCCAGGAATTGTTAGTATATCTCAGCCCAACCAAACACTGTGGAGTTTCTTATGTCTTAATTCATTTTAATGAATTAATTCATAACTAATTATTTGCAGCTAGGCACCAAGATGGTGTCCGCTTCTTTTATCTTTTTCTTACTGCTTTGTCAAGCTAATTGTTTTTTTTTTTTTTTTAATTTTTTAGAATTTCTAACATGTGCTCATCTTTTCTCCTTGGGCTGATGTAATTGCTGATGAATTGGACTAATGTAGCTGTGCAGGAAAGGTCTGAAAGATTTTCATCCACTGTTAGGGTTGCTATTGGCTTTGTATTTCATTTTTCCCCAATGAATATAGTACTGTGCATGCGCATAAAATAATTTTTTTATCTGAAATCAACTTTGTAGTCAACACATGCAGTTATTTACTTGTACGTCCTACTATCACTTGCTTCCACAATTTCTGTCCATTCTGTTTTTATGTTAAGGTTCCCTATTTGTTGGTGATTATCACATTTAGAAGATTCATATAAGTGCCTCCATCATCTTTGTTGGATTGCAATTTAAGCAATAAGGCACAACAGGGTGTGGGTTATTGGGGGATTTACCATGCCTTGTGTGGTGTGTCATGAGGTGCAGCTGAGTGACGTAACCACACAAGAAGTGGGTAAATCTCCCAATAACCCACATCCTGGAGTGCCTTATTGTGATTATACAATGGACCTATGAGTAAAATAAATGTTAAATGTGCTTAAGTATGTTTTTTATAAATGCCATTTCTCAGCCATGGGTTATTACAGGATATACCACGGTCATGTGATGTAGTTTGACCAATGAGGTTACAGGATTTTCATACCCCATTGTATAATTTGCATTTGTATATACCTTGTAGTGTACTCCCTTTGTAACTTACTATATTGCATATTAATTGCAAAAAAAAAAAATAAATCCAGAAATACTGATGCCTCACTTAAGGTTTTGGCAACGAGCTTCAAAGTACAGAAATGCAATATCAGAGTAAAAACACGTCTCCTGAGCCTTAGTGAATCTGTGGCATGGGGGTCATCATGATTTGAATGAGTATGCAGTTCAGCTTTGGTGTTTCCCTTACTTCCACATTGTCTGTCTTGGCACAGAAAAAATATTTACATGCCAGTATTTGTAGAGAGGGTGTCAAAAATTAAGGCAATTTAAATGGTGCTTCACATGATCATTCAAAGCGGATGGAACATGATGCTACAGATTCAAGAAGGCTCAGAGGACTTTTTGCCCTAATGTCATATTTTTCTGTTTTGTATGCTGCGTGCTTAAACCCTAAGTGATGCAATAAGAATTTTGTTCAAATATTTCCTTACTTTTTTTTAAACAAAAAGATACAGTATATAACAAGAGCAGCACTCAACTTAGTTTGATAATGCCAGTTCAAAAAGCAGTACCTATCACCGAAAGAAGAGATTTTGAAAACATTGACTGGCCATACTCAAAATGCAGTCATCCTTTCCTTAATAGTTTCAAAATTAAACATCATTTTTTTCAAACCTAAAATAGAAGGTCAACCCTTGGCCCAAGGTCTAACAAGCCTGAAAGTTTTAGGTTTCAACACTCAGTCATTGTTTAGTTATTGATGAACAAACAAATTGACAATTTTATATCATTTGAACAAACAAACTGACAAATGTATATCATTCAGTCAAAGGATGGCCAAATCATTAGTATCCAAAAGGAGTGGTTAGCCAGCAATTGCTATTTGAACCCTAACTACAGGATCGCTGCCACAGCACTATAATTATACCTTGCACAGGGGTTCAGGTAGTGGGCCTTTTGTACCCAATTGATGGCACATCTTAATTAAAAAAAAAACTCTTAGGAGTGGGGAACAGTCCTCTTACAGCAACCCAGTATCTTGTTTGTTAAAACGAGATTTTCTTTTTGAGTGACATAATTTCTATGAGCTTTTCCTTTAAGATACCTAATACAGAATGTGGGAAAACTCCCTCTCCATGTGAAGGGGAAAGTGAACATTGTTTAACCAGGAGTAGCACACTAAGCAGCAACTTGTTTCCAGATGTGGCTTGGGAGCACAAGGAAGTTAAGTGACTTGCTCAGGATCACACGGTATTGAGTATGTGAGATATATGGGTCTCTCTGGAGTGTCATGAGAGACTGTCACTAAGAATGCAGTGGGACAGTCAATAGGGATGGTGGACACAAGCACTATTCAAAGCAGAATGAGATAGATCCCAGAGGTTCAACATAGCAAGACTAGATTTATCATTCTGGAAGTTAAAATTGGATATGTGCTGGCCCACCAATGCAGCAGTAGTGCTTCTGCCTGCGATGGCACGAAGTGTAGTTTGGGAGTGGACCTTGGATGTCGGAGAGTCAGCCTGGGGAGTGGAAGCTGAGCATCCAGGGGACTGCTGGCCTTCTACAGGGAAGGAGGGGATCTGGTACCTGGTGCCCACTGACCTCTAGCATTGGCTGGAGGGTACAGCAGCCCAGGACTATGCTGTGTGCCTGTGGAGGCAGGGACCAACAGGTCTCTGCACAGCAGGGGCAGAAATGTGCCCAACTGTGCTTCAAGGTCATCTGAAATCCAGGCTTGCTCCAGTGAGGGGAGATGATGCACAAGGTAAAAAAAAAACCTCAGCATGAGCCGCATGATGCCGGGAATCCCAGAAAGTGCCAGGACCCAGCCGATATGGGGGTCCTCCCTTGGCAGAGACTGAGGCCAAAAACACACATATAAAAAAAAACTTTGGATATATGTCAGTAATCAAATAAATTTTGGTGCAGAAGGAGGGGCAGACAAGAAGGACCCTACATTCTTTTAGTCACTGCAATGCTATGTAACTATATTAGAACTGAAGTTAACCTGACAGTATAGCAGCAGTGGACACCACATGCTGTGCTGGCAGCATGGCTTATGCCCTGAATCTGTATTGCCAATGTAAACCAGCAAATCATGAACTGAGCAATGTAGATGATGCTCTCTTCCTCTGGGGTGTGTGTTGCTGTGTCCATTGCTACTTTGGAAACCACACATCAGTGCAGCCAGGAGAATGCTAGCGGGATAGATGAGTGTGCAAATGGAGCATCAGGCATTTTGGCTGTGGAATTCTAGCATCTACATGGGTGTGAGTTCAAGAAAACAGGCTGAAAACAGGAGATCCATCTTCAGGAGGATGTCACCCTGTCACGTGTTCACTTCATTCAGGTTTCCATCCCCTCACATCAAGGTTCAGCCTGGGAACATTCTCTCTCTCTTCACTCTAGGTGGCTGGTTTGTTAGAGGGAGAATTTGCCAAGACAGTAAAGAAAGGTCCTCATCCTAGGGGCAAGCCTTCAGGAGGCAATGTGGTGGTAAGCTGGTTGGAGTGATGTCCATCTGGTGAGCAACAGAGCTAGAGACATTTGAAGAGGTTGATGGTGCACCCAACCAGGCAAGGACACAAACTATGAAAAAAGGGTTAACAAAGATATGGAGTTAGTCTTCTATAAAAAGGTATGCTTTAGGCTCTGTACACAGAGAACTAACAGGTTAAGAACATTTTTTAAAGTATATTGTGTTTGAAGCCCCAAAAAATATAATGCAGAAGAAAAACAGGGGCAGGAGATATGGCTGTCATTTGTTTCAAATGTCCTTTTTAAATGTTATTTGGGGGTGATGGGGTAGCCATTTGGTATTTAAGGGAACTATCTGTGAAAGAGTTTTTCCCATTCTGTGTTTATGGCAAACATTTGTTGTGGATAGGGACTAAGTTATTTTAAGCTCCAAATGTCTGAAACAAAACTTTGAGAAAGGCCAATTGAAAAGAGTACAGGGGCTTATTTTTTATTTGTTCTGTCAATCCTCCTTTCCTCTGTCCACCCAATTTGTCCTCTGTCCATTGTCCCTGGTCCTTTTCTTCTGTTGGTGAAGTCCCCTGTAGCCCCTACTGTGCACTCAGTGCTCTTCAAGCATGAAACCCCCATGGCAGGATCCAACCAAGTTTTACTTCCTACTCTTAGAAAGGGGTCTCAATCTTACTGTGGCCAGACAAAGCACATGCACAACAACACTTTCAATTATGGTGGTGGACCTGGTTGGGGTTTGGGATTATCTGCCAATGGGAGTCCCAGTTTTACAGTTTTGGTGCCCTGCTTCTCTGAGGCTTAGTAATTGAACTCAAGGCATCACTCCTGCTATGAAGGCTCCTTAGTGTCACCCTGAGTTCTTATTGTCAGTGACAACCCAACTCCCCTGAGACACTATGGTGCAGAGGCACATCTAGGAGAGGGTGGTGTCCACTTTGCAGATAGAAAGCATCCTATGGGACACTTCTCCACCTCCTACTTGCCAACATGATCAAGTAGAATTGTAACACAAACCAGATGGGCAGAATTAAAAGCAAAACCCTTGGTACTGCACTACAAGGGCTTATTTTCTTTTTAACATTAGGAATACTGTAGGTGGTTAGCACAGCTATATTAAGTGGTGATTCCCTAAACTGGCTTGATGTGTACCCATCAGAGATCTTAAATCTACACCATCAATCAAGTTATTGTTAACTATGGCAACTGCCAGAGAACCAACAGTTAAGTTCATGCAGATTTACAGTACAAAAGTAAAAGTACTAAAAATACAAAGCAACAGAATCACTTATATTAAAAGACCTGAACAAATATCAAACACTAAAAGAGTGATAAATGCCTAAACATTAGCAGAGTTCAAGTCCATGATATGCTCCCCAGTCAAAACAGTCCGGTAACTGGTGACAAACTTTGGTTCACAAAGAAACCTTGTTTGTTTGGTTGTTTATTTGTGTAATGGGTAAGTAGACTGGAAAATTAATTCCATTTACAGGTGCAACCTACAATCAGTACAACAAGTACAATACTTTATGCAACCCACAAAAGTAGGAATAAATCCACCACGTCAGTCAACAATAAAAATTCAGTTACAACATGTACAATCAGGCAACATTTTAAAGTGCTGTCAGGGAACATTTGAAAAATAATTCAAAATTGGTGAATTTCTAATTGTAAGTGGTATGTTGTTCCACTTACTTGGAGTAACATAAGCAAAAGCACATTGTCCACTAGAAGTCCTCATTAAAGGAAGCTTCAAAGCTATGTTATCCACCCTATATCTAAAATAAAAACCCATGTCATACTTCTTTAAATGTATAAGTAAACTTAAAGGAACATCTGATCTAATTATTTTATAAGTAAACCTGGTCATCAACTATTTACAATTCAAGTGTACCAGCAACCATCCCATTTGCTTCAAAATCACACAGTGGTGAGTAGTTCTAGGGGCCAGCAAGGCAAACTTGCCAATCAGCTGTAACAGCGAGGATTTCTTTCATATTATATCAGAAGAAGTGTTATCAGTCATGAGTGCAGCATAATTGGGGCAAGACACTGTTTGGCTATTGCCATTCTAGATTCAGTAGTAAAAAATGTCATAACCTATATAGTAAAGCTACTTTGGGATGAATCTTAGAAGTCACCTTAGCAAAGTGAAATTCAAAACTTAAAGCCAGGTCCAGTAAGATACCTAGGTATTGAAAGGTGTCAGCATTCTCAAAAGATGTTTCGTCAAGGGTCATAACCTGCAGACTGGATCCTTCCGCTCTCTTAGTCTCGCTGTTGTACCAAAAACCATTGTTTTCTTTTTAGACTTGTTTAAAATCATTCTTTTAGATGTTAGCCATTGTTCAACATTGCACATCTCTCTTGTCAGGGTCCCATTAGGTTCTGAACATCCCTAAGCACAGTACAAATCTTATCAAAATAAAAAAGAAAACAAAACAGAACCTAGAATGGAGCCTTGGGGGACTCCATACTTTACAGGTGCTAAATCTGAAACATGTCCACTATATTTAACCCTTTGAGGTAATCCTTGAAACACCACAGGGCAGACTGGCCCACACCAAGAAATCCCAGCTTTTTAATTAAAAGCCCATGGTCAACCAGATTGAATGCCTTGGTTAAGTCCATGAATGTGGCCCCAGTCAAACACACATTCTCCATTCCCTCTAGGACTGCACTCATGAACTCGACCAAGGCAGATTCCATCCCATGGACCTTCCTAAATCCATGCTGGCTCTGAGAAAGCAATCCAAATCATTCTATATATTCAGTAAATTGTTTATAAACTATTCTTTTGAGTACTTTTGATATAGCTGATAAAAAAGATATGAGCCTGTAGTTCCCAAAATCTTGAACAGAGCCAGATTTGTGAATAGGAATGACCAGGGAATGTTTCCATATATCAGTAACTTGACCCAATGAGAAAGATAAATTAAATAGAATACAACTGGTATAAGATAAATCAGCAGCAGCTTCTCTCATTAAATTGGAAACAAGCCCATCCCCCCCGCTGTCAGATTTTATCTGCATTAGTAGCTTCCTTACTTTACTAGATGTAGTAGTTTTTAAATAAAATTTAGATTTTTCTTCAAGTCCATCAGTGAAGTATCTAACAAACAATCACTGTACTCCATTTGGTACATATCTTAAGTTAATAAACCTTTTATTAAATTCAGTTGCTATTTTCTGAGGACTGGTAATTAAATCATTTCATTTCTTCATAGAGAGCTCGGTATCACTATTAGGTTGTATTAAACTTAATTGTATTCCAAAATGTTCTATTGTCTGAAAGGCCAACAACTTGCTTTTGTTTTAATTAATTAATTTTTGCCAACTTTATCTGAAATTTACATTGATTCCTTAAACATCTGTAATTGTGAAAACTAGACTCTGAGCTGTCTTGTTTGTATTTTTCCATTAATTTCAGCAAAGGAGAAGTAAGCCAATTAGATTGTTTTCTGCTTGTTTCTCTCTTAACATTAGGGACAAACTGATACAAAACTAAGGTAAATTCTGTAATAAAAAATCCAGTGCACAATTAACATCAGAAATAAAATGCAAGTAAGACCGATCGACATTCCTTAACTTTGCATGAAATCCCTGTAAATCAAAATCAGAAAAGTTCCTGAAAATTTGTATAACTGGTTTAGGTTTCCTGAGACTAGTGTGTTTCCATAATCAAAATATGGTGATCACTTAAGGAATTAGACATTATTCCACATTTTTGAATATGATTTGGCTTCTTTGTCAACGGCCAATCCAACACAGTATGCTTATTTGACTTAATATTTAATTGGTTTGAACTGTGATAATCTGCTGTAGATTTGTCTGAAGTAGGGCTCCACTCAGTGTAGTGATCTCAGTACCAGACCAGTTTGAGTTAAAATCATCCCAAACCACAAGTTCACCTACTACCTTACAGTCCAAGTGATCACCAAACTTCCTGCAGGTCCTCCTGAATCACTTCAGGTGGAACATGAATACAGCAGATGGACAGTTTTTTTGTTAAACCTAATACAATTTGAATGGCCAGGTGTTCACAATAAATCAGATTTCCTATCATAAAACATTTCTGTTCCACTAAATAATTATTTTTTATGTAAAACATAACACCTCCTCCCCTATTTTTAACCCAGTCTCTCCTAAATATTTTATAGCCAGGAATATTTATCTCAGCATTAGTTACTGTAGAGTTTAACCATGTTTTACTAAGAGCCAAGACATCTAGACTGTATAAATCAATCCATGCCTTCACCTCATGGAACTTGGAGGTCAAACTTTGAACACTGAAATGCATAATTCTAATCCCAAGTGAGTTTAATCTAAAATAATCACTTATCCACTAGAACATTAATACCAGGCCAAGGGTTTAACTCAATGTCACCAGCCAACATTAACATAAGTAAACCGAGACCCAAGTTCGTATAGGTGACTGTGGCATTGAAACTGAACCCTTTTGTTTCATGATAGCACATCCCAAGTTATAACCTAAAGGTTTACTTGTTGTTCCCACAATGTAACTATGGTTTAGTATATAACTGTTCTATGCTATCCACCACTGTGATTGATATATTTGCTCCATATGTGTTATCATATGCACTAATCTGTGCAATCACGGCATCAGCACACAGGACACAAATTATATATATAGACCCCAAAAGTACACCCCCAGTAGCCATAATTCAGTTACTAATACATACTTGGCAAGATGGGAGAGTGCCTTAGAAAAGCACTAGCAAACAGGCTAGAAAGTGGGGTGGAGCAACAATGGGGAAACATCAAAATTTCCGTCACAGAAGCAACAAGCCTTTGTGTGAAGCAAATAAACAAATCAAAATAAAAGAAAAAGCCACTATGGTTCTCAAAAGAGGTGGCAGTGAAGGTTAGGGAGAGAAAGCTAGCATTTAGGAAGTATAAGAAAACACAGACGGAGCGGGACAGAGAACTGTACCAGTTAAGGCAGAAGGAAGCAGGAAGGGTAGTCAGAATAGCAAAGGCCCAAATTGAGGAAAAGATAGCCAGCTCAGTTAAGAAAGGAGGATAAAACCTTTTATAGGTACATCAGGGAGTGTAGAAAGACAAAGGGAGGTATAGTAAGGCTGAATAGAATGGACACTGGGTGGGCAGAGAGGGACAGTGAAAAAGCAGGGATACTGAATGAATACTTCTGCTCTGTAGTCACAAAACAGGAGGGGGGGAGGTGCCTAATCCAATTAACAGAAGCACTCTGGATAGCCGGGGTTGATCCCAGTCCTTTCATAGAAGAAAGGGTTCTGAAAGAACTCCTAAAACTGAAGGTGGACAAAGCAATGGGGCCTGATGGAATTCACCCCAGAATTCTAAAAGAATTAAGGAGAGAACTAGTGACACCACTGACTACCCTTTCTAACAAATCATGGGAGGGTGGTGTGGTACCTGAGGACTGGAGGAAGGTGGATCTGATTCCCCTTCACAGAAATGGGAGCAAGACAGAGGCAGGAAACTATAGACCTGTCAATTTGACCTCTGTGGTAGGGAAAGTGATGGAATCATTTCTGAAGGAAAGAATTGTTGAGTACCTAGAGGCCAGTGGGGCACAGGGCCCAAGGCAGCATGGATTCATACTGGGAAGGTCATGTCAGACAAATCTAATTTATTTCTTTGACTGGGTGACCAAAGTAGTAGACCAGGGAGGGGCTGTAGACATGGTCTATCTAGACTTTAGTAAGGCATTTGACAAAGTCCCACACAAAAGATTAATAGTCAAATTAACCAGCCTGGGAGTGGGTCCCAGGATGGTAGCCTGGGTAAAACATTGGTTGGACAACAGGACACAGAATGTAATTGTAAATGGAGTCCACTCTAAAGAAAGAGGCATTACTAGTGGAGTACCACAAGGTTCAGTACTGGGTGTGGTCCTTCTTAATGTCTTTATAAGTGACATTGCAGAGGAACTGGAAGGAAAAGTATGCTTCTTTGCAGATGACAGAAAGATCTGCAATAGGGTTGATACACAAGGAGACGTGAAAAGGACAAGAAGGGACTTGGCAAGGTTGGAGGAATAGTCAGAAGTATGGCAGCTTGCATTCAATGCAAAGAAGTGCAAAATAATGCACCTGGGAAACAAAAATCCAGGAGAAGATTATGCAATGTGAGGGGGAGAGGTAGTAACAACAACAAAAATGGAAAGAGACCTGGGGGTAATCATGTCAGATGACCTTAAGGTTAGCAAGCAATGCAAGAAAGCAGTAGGGAGGGCTAGGTGGATCCTGGGATGTATAGGGAGAGGCATCACCAGCAGAAAACAGGAAGTTGTTATTCCTCTGTACAGACAGTTGGTGAGACCCCATCTGGAATACTGTGTCCAGTTCCGGAGACCCCATCTCCACAAGGACATAGACAGGATGGAGGCTGTCCAGAGGAGGGCAACTAAAATGGTGCAGGGTCTGCAAGAGAAGCCATTAGAGGAGAGACTAAAGGAGCTTAATATGTATACCCTTGAGGAAAGGGGGCATGATAGAAACGTTTAAGTATCTCAGTGGAATCAACAAAGTCCAAGAGGTTAGCATCTTTCAGAAAAAGATATGTGCAAGAACAAGGAGACACAATTTGAAGACAGAGGGGGGATGGCTCAGGGGTAATGTGAGGAAGTATTTTTTCACAGAGAGGGTGGTGGATGCATGGAACAGCCTTCCTGAGGAGGTTGTGAGGTCTAAAACTGTGGGAGAATTCAAGAATGCATGAGCAGACATAAGATTATTTTTGTGGGGGGGAGGTTAGGAAAAAATAGGCTATTGGTTAAAAAGGATTTGCAGCTTATCCTGTAGTTAGGGAAATGGGCAGACTAGGTGGGTCAAGCAGTCCTTATTTGCCGTCAAAGTCCATGTTTCTATGTCTATGTTTCTATGCATACAACCAAAATCCTGTTATATCTGTTGGTATCAGAAGTCATATCCAATATCATTTTTAAGTCCCATTCCAGGGTCTGGCTGGCTCTTGTCAGCCTTTTATACTTCACATTGCCTCTCACAGATAGCAACTGCCATGTCTTATAGAGATATAAGGACTAGCACCTCCCAATACTCACACTATTACCCCCAATGAAGTTTGAGCCCAGAGTAGCTGTGCTTTCTGCAAACCTTAGTTTGCAAGTCCAAAAAATCTATATGAACTATCTGTTTAGCCCCATCAGTCTATTTTAGTACCTGTAAGTAGAAAGACCCTGGGGAGTTGAAGCTTCCAACACTGGAGAGACCACTGCGGGAGAGATCACAATCCCTGGATGGGCCTTGCAGTCCTTATTTGCCTTCAACTTCTATGTTTCTATGTTTCTAAAGTCACCACCAAGTAGGGAGACTGCTACAGGGGAGTCACAATTCCCAGTCCATGAGGGCCACTACCATCCCAAACCACTCAGTTCAGTCAAGATTACACTAAACTGAAAATCACTCATAGAACAGCCAGCCCATAGCTTCAGCCATGACAACACCAATCCACAGATGCTCCAGGACTCGGAGAGGAACAACAGTGGGGGTGATTCTCCAAGGATGAGCGGAACAGTCACTGATTCACAATAAATGAGGTATAATAACATACAGAACAATGTATACTAGTAGCATTAGAAAGCAACATAAATTGAAACTGCCTTACAAAGGGGCAGGCAGTGGAAGCAACAGTGTAGTTGTTGTATCAGTGGGGAGCCACAGCTCCCACCTGACGATCTCCAGCACCATCCCGTGGACAATGCTGTACAGTGTTTATAATTCTTCAGAGATGTCTCATTATGCACCGAATTATCAAATACACAAAAGGTGAGCAGTTTGCAAACCTGGCTAAAACATTTGAATCAATATGGTTCAAAAAGATCATATTAATAATAGAAAAACATAAAAAAATATAAAAATAGTAACTATGTTTAAAACAAATAGAAAATGTTTCTTGTTTTTGAAATGCACCAGGACATATTTCAAGTGGCTTAGGTTATAAAAACATGCTCTTGTACTTTGTGCGTCCCTCAAGCATACTGTACAACAGACAAGTTTGTAAATTAGCTGTCTACTGTGACAAGAAACTTTAACATTTGGTTCAGCAGGCATTTTTGTCATACAAGCCTTGTGCAGGTTTATAAACTCCATTATTGCTCATTTGCCAATCTTAGCTTTAAAAGAACAATTAATAATAAAATATCTTAGAAGGCTTTTCAGCTTTTTGAGCTTCCATTTTACTACTACAAATTCACTTTCTTATGAGTGATAAATACTGTATTTTATTGGAAAAGGTCAGCTGCTATTCAGTTTATTTATTTTTATTTACTTTTCATTGACTTGGTGAGCACACAAGACAATTACCATGCCTTTCATGATATAACATTGTGCAAATAGTTATTGCAAATAATCCATGGGACATTATATCTCTGTATTTTTTCAGCCTTTAATTTATATTTTTTTATGTATACATTTTATCAGCTGGGACTGTCTGGCTCCCTTTGACTTTGTCCCCAGTGCCCACCCCTGGCAGCCACTGCTCCAGGATTACCCGATGGCTACATTCCCCCAAAGGTTGATCACCATGGTGGGGCCAGGAGGGAGAGGGCCATCTTCCCTCCCAGGGACATAAATCCAGATATGGCTGACAGGTGTCATGATGGTAGTTTAGGTGAGGGGTTGGTATGCAGAGCATCATTGATACCCCCACCATACATTTTCCTCCATTTTCCTCCCCATCTTTAACTGGGGTACACATGTTGGCATGTGCATATGAAGACACACATGTGTTGCAGATTTGCGCAGCATTCTCCATTTACCTGTCTGCCCTTTTTTTGCACTATCATCAGGTCCCCATCGGGTGGCACTCTTGTGGTGGTGCCAACATGCCCTCCCACCTTGCAGACTGATGGACACTCAATCCTCTCCTACCTGACTGACCCACAGCAACCCATGCTCATTCTTGAACATGAGTTGATGTCATAGCAGAAGGTAAGGCATTTATTACCTCAGCCCTCAATGCCACCGGGCCAGCTAATTTTTATTTTACTTTTGATGACATTCTTTCCCCACACTAGGCATTAACTTACCCCTTTGATGAGCCTTCAGTTTCAGTATTAAAATGATGACTGCCATCACCAACAAGGACAGACTAGCTCCGCACAAAAATGAAAGTAGCATGTAGAGGTGCTCATTGCAAGGCTGGGTTGTACTGCAGGACAAATATATTGAACAGCTTTTAATATATTCTGTAATGTATACTGCATTACACTTTAGACTGTGTCATTTTAGACTCAATTATCAGAATTATTTTCATGTGCAAACCAACCTTCCTCTCTCATGGACAATCCAAACAATTCAGCAATTTGCAAATATGAAGTCTGAATCAGTATATAGATGAAATTTAAGCAATAAGGCATGACTAGACATGTTATTGTGAGATAACTGCAAAGCTTAAGATGTGAGGTCTGAAGCAATATCAGGGGGACATGATAGAAACTTTCAAGTAGCTCAAGGGAATCAACAAAGTCCAAGAGGGTAGCATCTTTCAAAAAAAGAGGTGTGCAGGAACAAGAGGGCACACTTTGAAGATGGGGGTCGGCTCAGAGGTAATTTAAGGAAGTATTTTTTCACAGAGAGGGTTGTGGATGCATGGAACGGCCTTCCGGAGGAGGTTGTGGAGTCAAAATCAGTGGTGGAATTCAAGCATGCATGGGACAGTCATAAGGCAATTCTGGGGGTGGGGGTAAGAAGAAGTAGGCTGCTGGTTAACTAGGATCTGCAGCTTATCCAGTAGGTAGGAAAATGGGCAGACTGGGTGGGCCAAGCGGTCCTTATCTGCCATCAAATTCTATGTTTCTAAGTGCCTTACACAACCAAGAAATAGAAAATAATGCATATGTAGGTGGTTGATATGGGGTTTTTTTATACACCCAAGATGTGTGATAATATCTAAACCTCAAGAGCGTAGCTCAAGAGGTTTAAATATTATCACACATCGAGGATGAAAAAAAAACTCCATATCAACCCACTACTCTTTACTATATAATGACTGGCTAAAGAAAATAATAATAATAATAATAATAATAATAAAATTTATTTGATTAAGCGCCTTTCAAATATTTCAAGACGCTGTACAGTCTTCATACATTTATCATAATCAAGGGCAACAATAACAATACAACAGATAAATAAATAAAATGATTTAAAATACAACAGAGAAGGCCTGAATCCATAAAAATGATTTTAAGGACTTCTTAAACCCATCCACAGTTGTACTTTCTCGGAGCTGGCGGGGCAGAGAATTCCAAAGGGTGGGAGCCACAAAGCCAAACGCATGGGCTCCAGGGGACTTCAAATTCACCCTCGGAATCTCCAGCAACCCCTTGTCAGCCAAGCAGAGCTGTCTCAGAGGGGCGTAAGGCACCAGAAGCTCTTTCAGGTAGTCGGAACCTAAGCCGTGTAGGGCTTTGTAGGTCAAAAGACCCACTTTTTTTTTTTTTGGCAAATAACTTTATTTTATAACAAACAACAATTACATTAACCAAAAACAACCCCCCACAAACAATAAACCCCAATACAAACATTATTGCAATGGAATGTATTAAATCACAGCATAATGGAAAAGTACACCTCTCAGAACCCCCTTCCCCACCCCAGCCCCCACCCTCCCAAACCCCCTAGCTATTCCATGCAGAAAGGGAGAGAGAAAAAAAGAAACAGTATAGACCAAAGAAGCTTAGCAACCTGTACATTAAACAAATAAAATCCATCTTATCCTAAAGTAGTCTATTAGAAGACCTTTTAAAACACTTTTTGGGGAGGAAAAAGAACAGAACAGGGTAGCCTACTCCCATTCTACGTGTGGCTATATAGAGAGAGAGAGATTGTCACTAACCTCTGAGAAAGTAATAGAAACATCAAGAAATTCCCAACCCCTCTAATAGCCATATTTATCCTTCAAACACAGAAAAAAACTACCCCAATATCTTTTGAATTTCTCAGTTGATTTAAAAAAACTGGCTACAGCCCTCTCCGCATTTAGAGCACATAAGAACTCATCCCACCATTCCTTAAAGGAGGGGGTCTTGTCACTGCGCCAATAGCGGAGGAGGAGCAGCTTTGTCACTAAAGCGACCAAAGCCATTTGGTACTTTTGAGCTACCGATGAGATATGGGCAAACATACCAACAAAAGACCCACTTTAAAGGTGATCCGCCACTGTATAGGCAGCCAGTGCAGAGTGCGCAGCACAGGGGTGATGTGAGATCTTCTAGACACCCCAGTCAACAAACGTGCTGCAGCATTCTGCACTAGCTGCAAGCGGCAGATTTCAACCCCAGCAAGCCCTAGGTACAGGGAGTTGCAATAATCAAGACGTGATTTCACAAAGGCATGGACCAAAACTGGCAAATCGCCTGGTGGAACCAGGTGCCTAATCCTGGAGATGTTTCTAAGATGGAAAAATGAAGTCTTGACTACTGCAGACACCTGATAACGGAGGGTCAAACCAGTGTCAAGCTCCATACCCAGGTTACGCACCCGTTCAGAGGTGGGGATCTGGTCTACGCCAAGAACTAATCCAGAGGGGGACCCTATCCCCTGACCCTCAGCCCTGCAACCAGGGTCCACCACCATAACCTCGGTCTTTCCCGGGTTCAACTTTAATCCACTGATATTCATCCAGTCTTGGATATCAGCGAGGCAGTTATTCAGCACTGAGATAGCACTAACCTGGTCGGGTGCAAAAGACAGGTAGAGCTGGGTATCATCAGCATAACAATGAAACCTCAGCTCATACCGTCCTACAATGTCCCCGAGGGGTAGCATATATACTGCGAACAACATGGGAGAGAGCACTGAACCCTGAGGTACCCCACAAGAAAGAGATACAGCCCTGGATGAATGTAAACTGGAAACCACTCTCTGAGTTCTCCCCAGGAGGTAAGATGAAAACCATCTGAGGACAACACTTGAAAGCCCAGAGATGGACCTCAGACATTCGAGCAAAACCCCATGGTTCACAGTATCAAAAGCTGATGATAGATCAAGGAGAACCAAGATAGAATGGTGTCTCTGATCTCTCGCCATCAGGAGATCATTGAGCACCCGAACCAGAGCAGTCTTGGTGCTATGCCTCTTACGAAAACCCGACTGGAGAGGCTCGTATAAACTATGGATGGTCAAATGGTTGTCAAGTTGAGCCACCACAACCTTTTCAATAACCTTCCCCAAAAAAGGGAGGTTAGAGATTGGGCGGTAGTTGGCGAAATCATTCGGGTCTATGGAAGCTTTCTTCAGGAGGGGAGTCACCACTCCTTCTTTCAGAGAGCTAGGGAAAACTCCCATTTCCAAAGAACACCGAATTATCCGAACAAGGACTAGGCCAATAAATTCACTACATCCTAAAATCAAGGAAGTAGGGCTCGGATCCAAACTACAACAAGTTGAGCGCATCTCAGAGACAATCCTCATAGTCTCCACGAGGTCAGGAAGATCAAAGGAGCTCCAGGAAACTCCGGGCTCTGGGACAACACCCGATCAACTGCAACAACCATAGAGTGAGGCTGGGGACACTGCCTCTGAATGCCTTCCACCCTATTCGCAAAGAATCGAGCGATCTCCTCACAGTCAACCTGCGTAAAAACTCGACGGAACTGCTGACAGGCTGGATTGCACAGTCTGTCAACAGTTCTGAAGAGCTGAGCCGGTCAATTCTGAGCGACAGACATTTCCCTGGACAGGAATTCTGCCTTCTTATGGGAAATTTCAGTTTGATAGAGCTTGTAATGCTCTAGCAAAATAAGATGGTCGGCATCCAAGGCAGTCTTCCTCCAGCGACGCTCCAACCTATGCCCTAACCTCTGCAGCCCTCTCAATGCCCCATCAAACCAAGGGGCAGCAGGATGGCGCGGAAGGGAGTGAACACGGAATGGAGCTATCTGGTCCAGGGCATCTGAGATGGCACCATTATAGGCCACCACCAGCTGCTCAGGATCAGAGCACAATTCGTCACACAACGAGAGGTCAATAACTGCCTACAGGTCTTCAGGGACGACATCCCGCAATGGACGGTATTTGACCATCTCCACAGGGGCCGACCTACCAAGGGGGGCCACAAAGTTGAATCCAACTGAGTAAAGGTCAGACCAACCGACTGGTTCCACCACTAAGTCAGAAGCCTCGACCCCCAGGAGGAAGACCAGATCAAGAGAGTGCCCTCCCTTGTGAGTAGCTGTGGAAACAACCTGAGTGAAGCCAAGAGATGACATCACCTGGAGGAAATGTTGACCAAAAAGCGCTTAAATGATAAACCCAGGCATTGAAATAGCCAGCACCATCAATCTCTGGAGAAATTCCAAGGCCATGTCGGTGGCGAAATCTGCCATTCCTGCAGGAAAAGCTTCTCATCCTCAGGTGGACTGTAGATGAGAGCAATCCTGCACCCCACCCCAGCCACCACAGTGCACTCAAACGATCTGGCCTCCTCAACTGAAACTTCAGTTAGACCCAACTCGGTCTTGAAATAGACCGCTACCCCCCTCCCGTGATCCAATCTCGGGTGATGTATAACCGAGAACCCAGTGGGAACAGCGGCCTCTAAAACTGGGGCCGCATTCCCATCCAACCAGGTCTCGGTAATGCAAGCCAGATCTGCCCTTGCAACAAAGTCCGCTATAAGAGCAGTCTTATTGCAGACAGATCTGGAATTGCACAACAGCGCCCGAGTTGGGCGAGGGTGATGAGCTGTCCCGACCACTTACCCTCTAAAAAAAGAGGTGCCCTTGGGTATGGGAACTAGAACGGGATTACCATGCTCCAGAACCCATTTCGCCCCAGGGCATCTTTGAGGTCTTACCACCCAAATAGGAGAGCAACAAAAAGCTCTCACATCACTCCATAAAACAAACAGCTCTCACATCGCTCCATATGCAGCATTTATTATTTCTTATAATAGAAGGCAGGCAAAGCAGATTTCAGTACATATTTTACTAACAGTGGAGTGAACAGAATGCAATTACAATTTAATGGTACCTTTTTTATGTTCATTTCGAGAGACAGAGACAGAGACAGTTCAAATATATCGCAGTTGCATCATCTAGATGTCTCAGAATAGTTTCAGTACGAGGGCAAAGTTCATGAGACTTAACATTAACTCTATCCAATAAGATCAGCAGGAGATAACTTACTGTTTTTAACATATTTTTATACTATCCTTTAGTGAATTACATTTTATTTAACTAAAAAAGTTGTGACTCATAGAAATCCTTGAGCATTGCTTCCTTAGATCCGAGGTGAAAGGTTGCCCAACCTGGGACTAGAGAAAGGGATAGTGGTGAAAGTATGTGTTTTCTTGAATTGTGAATGTATTTTACGATGTTAACTCTCACTGGTTTATTTTGTGTTCTTTTTGTGATGAGCAAACTGCCTGTGTGTATTTGCCGTTGGAGAACTATCTCACGCTGCCTGTGACTGTGTATGCTGATTTGTTAGGATTCTTAGTGCAAGGATGTAGAAGTCATATCAACGTGCAGATTGATATGAGTTTTTTCGTATCAACCTGCGGGTTGATACGACTTTTGAACATACCTGAAAACGGGTTGCTATTGACCATAGTCAGTTATTATGTGCTGTTATCTCACAGTTACCTCCCCCCCTCCCCGGAGTGCCTTGCTTGGATTATAAAATGATTCTACTGATTTTTATTTTAAAGCCCAAGTAATGAGGTTCAGAAAGTTAAGTATTTTTGAATTGTGCTGTTGTGCTGGAGCAACACATTGTCATGTGATCACATTTGAGCAAATCACAGTTCTTGTTTTCTCTTACCCAATTTATTAAATAAACCATCCATGCTGATCATTGCCAATCAGTACAATACAGTACAAGGAGCATGTCAAGGAATGCCCTTGAACTGCCTTTCTAGAGAACTAATTTGAGCAAATACTCCATTACTGTAAGGGCTGTGGGCTGGCTGAACACATTTTATGAATTTCTTCTATGTCTCCAGATATTGCCCAATTCAAAAGATCTCTGTGCTCATCCCTCTCTTTCAGTTCCAACTGTGCCCACTTTAGTTTTGAATACTTGTCTGAGTGTTGACTCCAACATGCTCTGTAGCTTAATATTGTCTGGAACTACCTGTGACCAACTTCCTCTGCAATAAGCATACATTTCATTTGACTATCCATGCATCATATTGATTTGCCCTGACTATATTCCACTAGAATCGATGAAGTAACCATCATTGTATTTTATCATATTGCCTTACTCTGATGTGGAACCTTTGTAAATAAGCACCTGTGCTCAAAGTCACTTTCCAAATAAACAAACAAACAAATAAACAAACAAATAACAATTTCAACCCATTCAGCACTGAGGAGTTGCCTGCACTTAAAGACTATATATAACCATAAGAGGCCCTCACATGCAACATTTGAAATAGCAGAATGTTTCACTGTTGAAATGGATGTTTCCATTTTTGAATATTTGTGAGAGGAGGTTTTTACTTTTGTTCTCACTATAAATTCTCTAACATAGTTTAATGATTGAGCAATAATGCCCAACAGGGTGTGTGTTATGCTGGGATAACATCATGCCTCAGGTGGCTGGGCACAAGACTGTAGCAGAGTGTGTCCAACACCTGAGAAGTGACATTATCCCCACAACACACACCCTGGAGGGCATTTTTGTTGTTATACAATGGCTTGTTGTTATATAGAATAGAAACAAAATTATTTTAAAGATGTTTTTGTTAGTGTGGAAAAATATTTTTGTTTCTTTAGAGAAGATGCAACAATGCAACAAATGCAATGCAATCAGTCAGGAGGTTCATAGTGCTGAGACTAGACCCGTGATGTTATACTGGGATAACATCACTGTGCCAGGCACACACTGACCAATCAGAGTCCAGGAAATTTCCTTGCCATTGTATAATTTATAATAAATTTCTATAGCTACAACAGAGTCTCTGGTCAAGTGCTGTTTTATTGGTCACACACCTTTTGCAAAGAAGATTAACCAAAATAGTAAATATCTCATAGGATTTATTCACCTTGATTTGATTATACAAGTATAACCAATATTTATAGGTATTGCAGGATGAATTATATACTTTGTTTGCCTTTTTAATTTATTTTCTGATTGTATGTGTTTTTATTGGGCTTGACTTTATCTTTTTTCCCTGTGTAATTAATTTGCTGCTGTGCACTGGGAAATAATACCTAACGGGCCTGACTAATTGAAATGTAGCTGCTACCAAAATCCATGCATATGTACTTTTCTTTGTTTCTCTACTCCCCCCCACTCCATCCCCATGTAATGGACTACAGCATCCTGGCCACCCTGATAGATGGGGAAATTGGATTTACTTGATTGCAAACCATTTGCTAATAGTTCCTTGTTTAATGGACATGTCTACATTATGAAAAAGAGCAGTAAAAATAAAGCTTAAAAAAAGAGTGTTACATCGTGTGTCCTTAGGTTGATATCCCAGTCTTAGCACCAACAGAATCAAGGAGGTAGGATGACCCTGACAGACCACCCTTAGGGGGATTGTATGTACAGATGATGTACAGCTTCTTAGTGTTCCCTAGTAATGGGAGTGTGTGAAGCAGCTCACAAGAAGACAGTAAGGGCTGTTGGTGGAATACAACAGAGGTTTAGGTGATTCTTGTAGTAGACCAAGATGCCACCTCCATGCTTTTTCCCAGGCCGATCTTGCCTAATGAGATCAAAGCCAGGAAGCACGCAGGCCGAGTCAGGGTGGAAGGTTTCAGCCAAGTCTCGGTAATACCAACAATGTTAGGCTTGTAGTGAGTGACCCAGGCAGAGGGTTGAGCCAGACTGGGTAGGAGGCTGTGGATATTGAGGTGAGCTGTTTTCATCATCTTGCCTGACAGCCAGCCCACAGGAAATGAAGCTTCATAATTAGGACTAGGGTTTAGCTCAATGTCCCCAGCCAGGGCAAGTGTCACCAGCAGGAGCCAGAGGAGATGCCTTATAGGGGGAGAACCACCTCTGGGCGAAGGCTTACTAGCAGGATGCCTGACCACTATGGCAGGATACAGAAAGCACCTGAGGTCAAGACAGCAGATAGGCCAGAGGCACTGTCTGCCACAGGCTATTAGATTGGAGAATGTGAAATCATGCTCCTCATGCTGTTCAAGTGTAACCTAGGGGCCTCTTGAGGGAGGAGAGCAATCAGTAATAAGTAGAGGGAGGCATAAAGTAGTGAGAAGGCCAATGATGAGGGCACTGATAAATAGGGAGAGCTTAGCACCCTTCCTGATGAGCTTAGGAACACCCATGTCAAAAAGGACCTGTCCCTGGGACTAACCAAGGCACTGAAGGGAGAAGATATTGTGGACAGGTCATGTAGACAGGTCAAGGCTTACCAGAAGCCAGAGGGGATATTTTGTCAAACACTAGGAAGGCCCTGAGGAGAGAACCAAGCAGTGCTTGCCCACAAGACCCCCTAAACTGTCCAAGTGGGCCCCAGAGGAGCACCCGATTTGTGGAAGTCTGTCCTACAGATGCCTCCACATCAAGGGTCAGTAGACAATCCCCCTAGAGAACAGGCAGAGCACCAGGAGGAAGGAGCTGCTGGTATAACTAAACTTCTCTACTGGGACTAAGAACTAGAACTCTTGTATTGGGACCTTCAATTTGGGGTAAAAAAAAAGTGTGTTTGTCAGAGTTAATTAAAGTGAATTGTTATCTGTGTTAACTGTGTAGTTATCTAGGTGCTTGTCACAGGTGGCTGAAGGGAATTGTTGTCTGTGAAATTAACTAAGTGTAGAGAGAGTTGCAAAGTAGGGGCAGTGGCTTAGCTAGAAGAAGCCAGGTTAAAACCAGATTTTTTTTTTTTAGTTTATCCTTTTTTCCCTGGCATCCAGTCTGCTTTACCTGCCCCACATCCAGGCATCCTATCAGGCTCTGGCCACTGTCCCAAGCATCTTCCCACTCCAAACTGGATCTTGTAGCATTCTACCCCCGCGGCAAGGTGGTGGAGAGCCCCCCTGCATTCAGCCACCAGACCAGGATCCAGTATCGCTGCACTCCTTCGGTGCCAGTGAGTTCTCTGTGGAAATTGCCATCTTGCTGCTGTGGCTGGTGCCCTTCTTTCTCCTGTTCTACCTTCTTGACGTGCGAGGCATGGCACCCCTTCCCAGCATCTGCCTGAGCACGTCCACCTTTAGACTGCCTGTGTACTGTGCTGTCTCCAGCTACCACCAGAGGCCACCAGCACACCAACAGCAGCATGCCCCCCACCCCAGAGAAGGAGAGCAGTCCTCCGGATGCTCAATTCCTCTCCTCCCCTGCCAACTCCTGACAACCCAGGGTCATTCCTGAACCCGGGTCACTGGCATGGAGCGAGGTGTGGTGACCAGTTCTACCCCCAAACAATGAAGTTCCCCACTAGGAGGGTCTCCATTGTAGAGGCTCCCAGCATCCTCCTTGGTCTCCCCTGCAGGTGCCTCCATAGAGCAATCATGTTCCACTAAAGTGGTGAATGAATTGTGGAGAACCATAACTGGAGGGATGTGCCTCTGTTCCACCATCCTCATCCTCCCTGAGCCCACTGTGGTCCAACCACTCCTCTTTTTTGGCAACCTCTGAGGTAGTGGTAGTGGCCTGGGTGGTCCCTAGGTGGGGAAGCAGGTTTCCCGAATCCTTGCCAGGTCAGCATGGAGACGAACAACCTCCTCCCTCAGACCAGAGAGGTGACTGCAAATAGGGCAGCAACACAGTCTCCAGAATGTCTACCGGAAGACTGCTGCTCCACAGCCAGTGCATTGTACCACTCCCCACATGTCTGTGTCCCTTCCTGTTACAGATGCTTTTTTTGTTTCTTGTTTTAGTGTGTGCAAGCTTGTGAGTGTCTCTACCTCCTATTCAGTGTGCTGTGCTTTTAAGGATATGAACAGGTGTATGTTGTTAGCAGTTTTGAGGAAGTGATGTCAGAATCCCTGCTATAAAGGAAGTTATGCACTTGGGGCAGGTGGGGTCAGGGGTTGAGTGGGTGGGAGTAAACCTGTTCTGTCCAGAAACAATCAACTACAACTCTGACCCTCCACCCCAGGAATGCCTTCCTTCCTTCCTTTCAGACACCTATTTCACAGAGGTTAAATAACACACAGGTCTAGTCACAAATGACTGCAAATATCTCCCAGCTACAGTTCCTCCCTGGAAAATTAAAGTTACAACTAAGAAAAGTCAACCCCAAGAACAGAATCAATACTAGTTACTTACACAGGTCCAAAAAGTAATAATTCAGTGTAGTCTAGAAAATAACCTCATTGGTTTAAGGAAGCTGTGGCTGCTTTCTCTCTCTCTCTCTCTCTCTCTCTCTCTCTCCAGACAGAGACCACAAAGAACTCCTGTTTTAAATCCACAGTTCAACTAGGCCCCTTCCAGCTCCTCCCCTTAACAGACACCTATTTTGTTGTGACCTTCTCTGACATGGAGCCCTTGTAAAGGAGTCTCTGACTCAAAGTTTGTAATTCCTAGCTGTCAATAAATAAATCAAAAATAAAAATAAACAAATCTACTTTTCTAGGAACCTCCTATGCTGTGTGCCATGATTTGTTTCAATTTTCTTGATCCAAAGCCTTTCCAGGTCTACAATGGTATTTCTAAGCCAAATGTGGCTTAGAACACAATACGTTTATTTATTTAGCTTTTGTTAACCGGGTAAGTGCACTAGTCATAAAATGACTATTTTCAGGCATGACCCGGGAGAGTGCAGACATGCAGAAACTTAACAGGATGACAAATTATAAGTGCTTTACATACAATGAGTTAAAGAGAATACAATATATCAGAACATACAAAGTAAAGCACTTTACATACAATGAGTTAAAGAGAATACAATATATCAGAACAATCAAAGTAAAGTGCTTTACATACAATGAGTTAAAGTGGATACAATATATCAGAGACATACAGAGTAGACCATTTACAAGTTCATAGGTGCCTACCTATACAATGAATAGAGAGGACCTTGTACAATAAATTATCAAGTGACATATCATATGAACAGAACAAGGTACACAAAAACAAAAACAGGTAATACAAAAGGAAGAAATAACCATTGAGAGCAGGGGGTGTCATTAAGGAAAAGGTCAGTAAATGAGGAAGAGGGGAGCAATCCATGAAATTAGATTGTATGAGTGCATGTAAGTGTAAAAGAGATGCCTGCAGTGCAAGATTGTATATGGGCAGGGAAAGAGAGCCGGGACAGGCTGAGGCAGTAAGAGGGTTATATAGAGGTGAGGAAATACTATTGTATGGCCAGAGACATCAGTCATTAGGTAGGGTGAAAGCAGGAATAGGTATCAGCAATCAGCAGATGCAAGCGCAGTTTTCTCTTGAAGCATGTGTGGGAACTAGAAAGTCTAATGTCGAGGGGAAGGGAATTCCACCGCTGTGGAACTGCATGCTCAAATGCAACAGTTCCTTTCCTAGTACGGCACCTCTGCAAATTCAGAAAGGATTTATCAGCTGATCGTAGACCTTGGAGTGTGTCCTGAGGAACAAGCATAGCTGCAAGACACCTAGGGGTTTGATTTCAAATTATCGAATTGAATTCTACTAGCTAACGGAGAGAGAGCCAACTAAGATCATTATAAAACTGACAGTGGTGTTTAAGCCGAGGAGCAGAAGAGGCATAGCGACATATGTTGTTATACGTAATATCCCATCTGAGTAGGTCAGTTTTATGAGCAGACCCAAATAAGGGAGCCCCATAGGTTAGGGTGGGGAACAGAATCCCTGTCACAATGGCCATTTTAGCTGTTGGCATGAGCATATAACTAGTCTTATATGCAACACCCAGTTTGGAGTTGACAACTCTGCAAAAAGACTGTACATGAAGATTAAGATCAAGAGATTGATCTAGCAGGATGCCCAGGTACTTGAAAGAAGTCACACATTCCAGTAATTGACCTTCTAAGTCCTGCACCATCAGTGCTGTTGTGTAAGCCCAGAGGTTTGGGGCCAATCCAAGCAGCATGGCTTTAATTTTGCTAGTGTTGACAGCCAGTTGGTGGTCATATAGCCAGTTTTGGATATTGTTAAAGTCAGATGAAAGGGTTGTGTTGATAGTGTCTATATTAGTAGAACTTGTATAGATGACAAGATCATCAGCATATAGAATAGCAGAGCAGGATTTTAGAGCAGCTCCAATGTTATTTATATAAAGAGAGAATAGGAGGGGCCCTAGGATGGAGCCCTGGGGTACACCAATGTTAATGGTGGTACTGTTCGATAGAGAGGAATTAAATTTCACCACTTGAGTTATATTTATCAGGTAGCTTTCATACCAGTCAACAATAGAGGAGGAAAAATGCAGGTGTCGAAGCGAGGAGAGAAGAAAAGTGTGATCAACAAGGTCAAAAGCCGTTATGAGGTCAATAAAGACAGCCCCAGTCAGATTGCCAGTATTCATTTTTGAAAGAGTGTATGTGGTGAATTTAAGGAGTGCAGTTGTTGTGCTATGTCCTTTCCTGAAGCCACGTTGAGTATCCGGCTGTGCTTAAGTAGACAGTCAGTTGTCTGAGTTGTGACAATTTTATCCAGGGTTTTGCTCAGTACCGAGAGTATGGCAATTGTTCTGTAGTTCATGACAACCTTAGGATCCCCTTTTTTAAGTACAGGTGTGATCCAAGCAGCTTTCCAGAGCTCAGGGACCACTCCACCTGAAAGTTATAACATATACATTTTGGCCAGCAGCAATGCAATAAGGGGAGCTGCAAGTTTCAAGAGGCAGGGTTCAAGGGAGTCTGAGCCAGAGCTGGTATGATCAGAGATGGACCTCAGGAGCTTCAGGACTTCCTTTCTAGACACAGCCTTAAAATAGAATGGAGGAGTATAAGGAGGCACAGGGGACAACACTTCCAACTTATCCAGACAAGTTCCTGATGAGGAGCGGAAGGACACTGCAGTGGGATCGAAGGAAGAGGTATATTGGGAGAGATCAGAGAAATGCAGGTTGAAAGAATTAGCTATGGTTTGAATACTGAAATTTTGGTGGAGCTAGAAAATGTTACCACCAAGTTAAACTAGAAGATGCCTAGAATCTTTTATAGTTAGAGAAAGGTACGGTCACATTTTTGTCTAATTTTGTTGCACTGCTGCTTTAACGGTTTCTTACATTGCATTACTTATTTTAATTTGTGAAAAAGAAATTACCACTCCCATGTCTCTTATCTCCACAGTCTCAGTAACTGTTATCTCTCCCAAGGTTTATTCATCGCTAGCTAACATGCATGACCTTACACTATTTGCCAAGGAAGCCTAGCTGCCAGATCTTTGACTACTTCTTCAACCTCTCCAGATGTTCCTTCATCTTCTCGATACCCTCCTCACAATCTACCCTACCCCAGAGCTTGGTCTTTTTTACAGAGAGTCAGATTTGCCCTTTTTTTAACCTCTCCTATGTCACTAATAAAGATGGTAAAGAGTGCTGTCCCAAGTACTGACCCTTGCCTGGCCACATCAGTAACCTCAATCACTCTCGAGTACTAACCATTTACCATTACCTTCTATGTTCCCCTCAGACAGTTTCCAATCCATTATGTCAGACAGTACCCCACCCCAAGGTACTTTAGTGTCTTGGCTAGATGCCTGTGTAGAGCCAAGTCGAACACCTAACTGAAGTCCAGATACAGTATGTCAACTGACTGTCATTTATCAATAACTTGTGCCACTCATTCAGAGAGCTCAAGTCAGGTTCTTTTGATAAGAATTGCATAAGCTGGGCCTGGGCTGCCTTCTGTCTTGTTTCCTAATTATCTCCAGGAACTTCGCTAGCCTGTCTTTGATGATAGAGTCCATCAGTTTGCTGACCATTGAGGTCAAACTGACTGGTGCATAGTTCCCTGGCTCATTACCCTCCCGGTTTTTTGAATGGACACATCAGACATTATATCTGGCCATAGATATTTATTGAATTTTGTGGCCTCTAGTCCCTTGCAGATCTGATCAGTGGCTATCAGTTTCATGCACAGTTTGACCTCCTCCTCTGGTTAGGCATTAACTCAGCATGGTTCCAGTCTTTTATAGAATGTTTCCTCTTGCTTCCATTAAGACAGCTTTTAAAAAGCCCCAGTCATGGCCACCCCTCTGGTGCAGCAGCAGTGGATCATGCTGGCATGGACGTGAACCAGACTTTGGAGTGAACTCAGGTTGCTACAGTTGGAAGGCAGGTCAGTTAGGGGCAGCTGCCACTCAGCAGTGCATCTCAGCAGGTCCGGGGTGGCAGTGGGTTCTGGCACCACAGTGACCCCTGTAGTCAGGCCAGAGAGCTTGCTTATTGCACAGGGGCATGCTGTGCATGAGCATCAAATGACTGTGGGTGGAGCAAGCAGTTCCAGGTTGCCCACTGGCATGGTTCAGAGACATGAAAAACTTTCAACTGGAGGAGCAACTTCCAAAACAGGAGGATGCAATGCAAAAAAGATAAGGAAGGCTTACTGTCTGTATTTCTTTATATATTGCAAATTTATTTCTCCACCTTCTCTGAGCCAACATTCTGTGTCCTACCACCACTTCCACAAACACATTTTGGTAACTCATTTGTAACTGGGGTGCAAGCCAAAAAAAAAACAAAACAACAACAACAAACAAACAGATCACAGTTAAATAAACTTTGAATGGGATGACATAAATATGTAATCATAGACTGAGGGAGTGCTCCTGACCAAGCAAAGTGCTTCTTACATACCAAGTAAAGCAGAAGAAAGTTGAAAAGATGGTGAGGGCAGCAAAGGGATAGACAGCAGAAAGGATAGCCTAAGGTTCTTTAGGTACATAAGGGAGAAGAAGAAAATAAGGGGAGGGTAGTGGGAAAAAGAAAGGGGACAGGCAGAGACTGCATGGAATCAGACCAAGAGAAGTCTGCCATCCTGAAGAGGTACTTCTGCACAAATTTCACAGTGGATGGAGGAAAGGAAATGGACCCTCCCAGAGAGCAGCAGAAACAAAGGAGGGTGAGGGTTGGACAGAAGTCTATTTTCAGAGGAAAGAGTTCTGAAGGGATTTATATCTCGGAAGGTAGACAAGGGTATAGGACAGTATGGGATATACCCAAGGGTAATAAAGGAATTCCGGGAGGTGCTGGCTGTCCTACTGATGACCTTATTCAATAGTTCACTAGAAACAGACTTGGTTCTAAAGGACTGGAGGATAGCACACCTAGTCCATCTACATAAAAGTGGCAACAGGGAGGAGGCCTAGCAACTGTAGGCCAGTAAGTCTCATTTAAGTGGTAGGGAAATTAATGGAAACCCTGTTAAAGGAAAGGCTGGTACAGTATCTTGAATCCAATGGACTACAAGACCAAAGGTAGCTTGGATTCATGGGGGGGGGTCATGCCAGATGAATCTGATTGATTTCTTCAACTGGGTGATCAGGGAAATAGATCAGGGGAGGGCAGTGGACATGGCCTATCTGGCCTTTAGCAAGGCCTTCAACACTGTCACACAGGAAAGTGATTAAAAAATTGAGCAGCCTAGGGGTGAGATCCAAAGTGCTGAACTGGGTTAGAAACTGGTTAATGGATAGGTATCAGAGGGCGGTGGTTAATGACACTCACTCTAATGATGGAAGAGTGACCAGCAGGGTGCTGCTAGACTCAATACTGGGACTGGTGCTCTTCAATGTCTTCATAAGTGACAGTGCAGAAGAACTGGAAAGGTAGGTATGCTTTTTTGCAGACAGTACCAGCATCTGAAATAGTGTGGACACCCATTAAGAGATGGAGAAAATGCACAGGAATCTTGGAAAACTGTAGGAGTGGCCAAGATCATGACAGCTGGGGTTCAGTACCAAAAGGTGTACCCAGGGCATAGGAACCCAGGGTCTGAGTATAGAAATGAGGAGGTACTGACAGTCATTAAGCAGAAAAGTTACATTGTGATTATCATAACTGATGACCTCAAAGTGGCAGGGCAGTGTGACAAATCAGTGTGTAGAGCTAGTTGGAGGCTGGGGTATACAGGGAGGTTTATCTGCAGCAGAAGGAAGGAGGTAGTATTGCTACTATATAGCTTGCTGGAGAGAAAGGGTGGTGGATGCCTGGAACAGCCTACCAGTGGATGTGGTGGAGGCGATCACAGTGGGGGGCTTCAAGTATGCATGAGATAGACATCATTGAATATTAATAAATAGTCAGGAAGGAGGGAGGGTTACTGGAGATCAGTAAGATGTGCAGAAAGAACTAGGCTGGGAACATCTGGGCAGACTGGGTGGGACAAGTGGTCCTTTTTTGCTGACAAATTCTATGTTTCTTTACTATGTGTGTGAGACATTCTTTCTGTTAATAGTGTCTTACATGCAGCTTTCCTAGAAATGACGTTTGGGGAACTCTAAAACTGTAACATATTGTTGATCAATCTTGATCAATAATGTATCAATACTGTCACTGAGACCACCCTTATTGTATTTGTAAGAGAGGCCTCACACCCTTATGGCATCAGTTCCCCTCAACTTCAGTTTGCAGTTCTCATACCCTAAAAATGCACACAAGACCACTCAGAAGGGTCTCAGCAGTAGTGTTAACATACATCATAAAATGGAATGAGTTAATCCTTGTTTCTGATTGGTTATTACCTGTACATGAAATGTGTTCCATGTACAGGTAATAACAAGTTCCTAAAAGCGGGTTTGCATTTCAGTAAACTAAACAGCTGTTGGAATGTTGCTTTTTAAAATTCTGCCATGTTTTCCCTTCGCTAACACAGCTCACCCACACCTGCACTTGCCCTCTAGTGACACAGTCGATAAGTGTCTCAATTGGGATTTCAGCCCTAAACTTTAGAAACAGGTTCTCTTGTCCTTTTAAGCAGTCATGCTGCTGTTCCTGTAGCACATCCCCTCCATGTGTCCAATTATGATTACCTCTCAACTCTGCATGACCAGTCCTGTGGTTTTTGCAAAGAAGGCATTGCCTTTTCTGTGTTTATTTTAAGTTGGCCTTACCCCAGTCATCTTTAGACAGATTTTCTCCTGTCATTTCTCTGCAGCTTCACAAAGTCCTCATTTGCTCTGTTTACAGTCCCCACTCACATTGTGCTACCATAGATTATGGATGCATGTGCAAATGAGCTCATGAATACCCTTGCTCTTCCTTTTTTTTTTCTTTTTCATATTGAAGTTGGCAAGCTCTCACCTGTCATTTCTGTGGCTTTGCAAAGTCCCCCACTTGCTCCTCTTGTAGTTCCCACTCGAACTGTGCTACCATAGATTGTGATGGTATAGTGCTGGTGCACATATGCAAATGCAGTGTTGGGTAAGTTACTTTTTCTGTTACGTTTGGAAACTTGTTCCAGGAAGCTCTGTGCAGTCACTAGCAAGGATGGAGAAGTACTAGAACAAGTAATATAACTTAGAATTATAGCAACTTATTTCTCTTAATACAAACACAATACAAAAATAATAAATAACTATAACAGATTACATTTTTTGAAAGTAATAGGTTAGTTACTAGTTACTTTCAGATAAATTGAATCAGTTACAGTTATGTATTTCTTTTGTATAAATTAGGTGTACTACATCTTCCAGCACATCTCCATCCATGCTAGTGACTGCATAGAGCTTTCTGGAACACGTTTTCAAAAGTAATAGAAAGTAATAGAAAAAGTAACTTACCCAACACTGTGCAAATGAGCTCATGAATATTAACATAGGCGGAAGTACTATTTTATCATAGATCAGCAGAATTAAATCTTTTTTTTTCCTACATCTAAACATGACTTTTTCTAAATATAAAAAGTAAAAAAGTGTCCTTTTATAAGCACAATAAGACACTCCAGAGGTGTGCACAGAACAGATTTTACACAAATCCAGGGACTGAAGGCACTCGGCCTGCAGCCTTATGCCTCACTATGCTCCTGGGTGTGCATAAAATCTCTTCTATGCACACTCCATCACGTCTTATTGCTTACAAACAGTCTCACTCCCACATATCATCATTATCATCATTAAAACTTGCTAGCTAGATGAACCTCCAAACAGCAGCAAATGAGCACCGGCTAAGCTCACTGCCAAAAACTCCACCAAATTCCACAAGATGTAGCTTCCTTCTGAGCAAGCTCTCTACTGCAAGTTTCATAATTTTCACAAGCCTGATAACTAGAAGGAAAAGGATCATATTTTGATACCAAAATAAAAAGTCAGTTTGACTATGCTCATTACAGGCTTATATGCACTACAAACTACAGAAATCTATGAAACTGAGTCTCCCTGTTAGACTTACCACTTTCAAGACTTTGTAACTGTAACTGAATACATTTATTTGAAAATAACTAGTAACTTAACAGTACCATCTTGAAAATAGGGCTTTGTCCTAATGATGCAAAAAAGTGGGAGCAAGGCAGAAGCAGAAAACTACAGACCTGTTAGTTTAACCTCATGGTAGGGAAAATGATGGAATCACTTCTGAAGGAAAGAATTGTTGAGTATCTAGAGGCCAGAGGGGCTCAGGATCCAAGGCAGCATGGATTCACAGCGGGAAGGTCATGCCAGACAAATCTGATAGATTTCTTTGACTGGGTGACCAAAGTAGTAGATCAGGGAGGGCTGTGGACATGGCCTACCTAGACTTCAACAAGGCATTTGACACAGTCCCACACAAAGATTAATATACAAGTTAGCCAGCCTGGGAGGTCCCAAGATGACAGCCTGGGTAAAGAATTGGCTGGAGAATAGGACACAGAGAGTAATAGTAAATGGAGTCCACTCTGAAGAAAGGGGTTACTAGTGGGGTACCACAGGGTTCAGTATTAGGACCGGTCCTCTTCAATGTCTTTATAAGCGATATTGCAGAGGGACTGGAAGGAAAAGTATGTCTCTTTGCGGATGACACAAAGATCTGCAACAGAGTTGGTGCACAAGGTGAGGTGGAAAGGATGAGAAGGGACTTGGCAAGGTTAGAGGAATGGTCAAATGTATGGCAGCTTAGATTCAATGCTAAGGAGTGCAAGGTAATGCACCTGGGAAACAAAAACCCAGGGAAGAGTACACAATAGGGGTGAGATACTAACAACAACAAAAATGGAAAGGGACCTGGGGTAGTCATTCAGATGACCTAAGGTGGGCAATCAATGTGAGAGGGCAGCAAGGAGGGCTGGGGGGATACTGGGATGCATAGGGAGAGGCATCACCAGCAGAAAACAGGAAGTTATTATCCATCTGTACAGACAGTTGGTGAGACCCCATCTGGAGTACTGCGTGCAGTTCTGGAGACCCAATCTCCATAAGGATATAGACAGGATGGAGGCTGTCCAGAGGAGGGCAACTAAAATGGTGTGAGGCCTTCACGGAAGACATATGAAAGAGAGACTTAGGAGCTGAATAATGTATAGCCTCGAGAAAAGAGAGAGAGGGGAACATGATAGAAACTTTCAAGTATCTCAGAGAATCAACAAAGTCCAAGAGGGTAGCATCTTTCAAAAAAGAGTGTGCAAAGAACACGGGGCACAATGTGAAGATAGAAGGGGCTGCTCAGAGTAATTTAAGGAAGTATTTTTTCACAGAGAGGCTGTGGATGCATGGAATGGCCTTCCAGAGGAGGTTGTGGAGTCAAAACAGTGGTGGAATTCAGCATGCATGGGACAGTCATAAAGGCAATTCTAGGGGGTGGGGGTAGGAAGAAGTAGGCTGCTGGTTAACTAGGATCTGCAGCTTATCCAATAGGTAGGGAAATGGGCAGACTGGGTGGGCCAAGTGGTCCTTATCTGCCATCAAAATCTATGTTTCTATGTTTCTATGCGTAGATCCATCAATCTCCTGTCTAAAAAAATAAAGATTTTTACTACTACTTCAAGACCTTGTATGCCAGTGCTATTAAGGAGTTATGCAGCTGTTTCTAGCACACTTAGTGTGCTAGGGTGCCTACTGCTTACCTGCCCACTACATCTCCACCTAACCCGGCCCCTAGATTGTCTCCACCTATAGCACCCTTTTTTTTCTGCTAATCTACTACCTTTCTTACCCTCAGACTCCTAACATATATGTCCCCAGCCCATCTACCATAGCACCCCTCCTAGAACAGCTACAGTGCTGTACCCTTCCCCTCCATAGCTGCCCCTTAAGTTTGTATACATCCTGACCAATGATTTGCTGTGCTGTTTGAAAATGTTTTAACATGCTGGCTGTTTCAGAATGTTTTAATTTCCCTTCTCATACCATTCTCCCTAACCTTGTTAACCCTATACCTGAAATATCTATTATTGCTCTGTGTATTTTTTTTTCTGTTTCTGTATAATTATGTCTATTTATTTTCTGTACATAAAAGTATTATTCTTGACCTTGTGTAATGCCGGTCCACCTTGTAAATGAGCCTGCTCAGTGGTGTTCGCCTGGATAAATAAAGACTTGATTGATTGATTGATGTTTCTGCCTCAAAGTGCACTTATTGGGCCAGATAGCATGGGTTTTTGTCATGTAATCACAGTGTGTAGCATTCCAACTAGGTAAATACAACAGTCTAGCAGCCCTCAAAAAGAAAAAGTCAGGAAACAGTTCATGCTGTTACTCAACCTTGTGTTTACTTAAAAACCAACCTGTTTCACGGTGTCAACAATTGTATCCAGATTCGTATACAGAACTTCAAAGCAGAAAAGTCCATTCTGGTGACTCAGTTGTCTACATCCATAAGCATTGCTATATTTAGTGCTTTGCTACTTTATTTTGTATCAACACATGGTCCTGCATCTGTGGGTGCTTAACAACAGGGACTGTCTTTGTGAGCGTGTGTGTGTACATGCTTACATCACTGCTGACATTTTGGCCAAACTCTGCCTTTCTCAGAGCATGGTAGAATGATTTCAAAGTCAAAGTCAAGAAGGTTGATGTGGCTTCCCCAGCTCAACAAGACTCGTGTTGGGGACTTATTTCATGAGGGTTCATGCATGGATTCAAGTACCACATTGGCTTCCTATTCCATGGCTCAGAAACAGATTTTTAAAGTGTGGCAACTTAGACATCTTTTGATTCAGGTGTTTCCAGGTATTGGGAATTTGGAAGAGAGTTGCACCTGGTTGGAGTCTCTGAGTCCAAAGTGTGGGAAGCCCCGTGCAGTCTCACTAATCTATACTTCTTAACAAACAGATGTGCTTGAAACAGGCAGGGAGGTTCCCAGATGCTGGAACGCTTGTTTCCCAAACTCTCTTGAGAATTGGGAATCAATTTATCTGGACTCCTTCAGATATGTATCCCAAGATAGACTGAAGCTTACACAATATAGAATATTGAATGACATGAACTGGATGCCAATCAAACTCAATAGAATAGGCAGACTGCCTGACACCCATTGTTTTAGATGTAAGAATGCTGAAGGGGATATGTTCCATATATTCTGGGAGTGCCCCTTGATTAGCAACTTATGGAATCTAATCAGAAATAGGGCTGACCCCTACTGGGTATTGGAGAACTACTCACACTAAAGATACGTCTCGTGGGGGACTTCTCCACAATCCTAGTTAAAAACTGCAGGTATCATATGGCTAAGCTAGCACATACCCTTAAAAAATTAATTTTGTGTCATTAGTTAGATGCTCATACTATCACTTATGAGAAATGGTTAAAATATCTATTATTTAATCTCTGTGCTGAACAAATAAAAGCCAGCTTGGGTGGTTCTCCTTCCCGCTACAGAAAAGTGTGGGAGAGCCTACACACCTTATATCTTCTGCAGACTGAAGTCTCGAAGCAACAAGCTATCCAGTTTCTGATGGGTATGATTGGTTCTGTACTGTTACAATGTCTACATATAATTTGTGTGGAGGTCTCTCCTGTGCCATGTTACCTGGGTTATGGGGGGGTGTGCCAAGCTAGGGGAGGTGTATTGGGAGGGAGGGAGTGGAGAGTTGTGGGGGCCTTTAACATGGAGTCGATTGTCTCATGATCAGTCTTTGTAATATGTTGCTGATTCCTTCATGTTGGAGCTTCCATGTGAAAATGTAATAACATTTTAATTAAAAAAAAAAAAAGGTTGATTTGTTCGGCAATAGCCTTTACAAAATGCACAGACATACAAACGTATATCAAATCTGTACACGTTCCATTGACACATTCTATGAATGTTCACATCAGTGCTTACAATGAGCACTAAATAGTCTTCTCATGTAAAGATGTTGTGAGCATACCTCTCAACTGTACCACATTACGAGGAACGTTCCTCATTTTACTTCACAAAAACTCCCTGTTCCACATTGTGGGGACTTGTCCCACATTCAGTGTTAACATTTTAAAGCAAAAATCTCTAGTAAATGATGCAAAAAATATATTATTCAATTAATAACAGACTTCCTGAACATAAATGCAAACATTTTAACAGTGTTCTGAGTTTCTTAGGTAAAGATTTGATTAAGTGTTCCACATTTTGCTCATTTGTTCCACATTTTGAGAGGCAATGTTCCACATTTGGGGGACAAAAGGTTGAGAGGTATGGTTGTGAGATATAAGTGTGATTCATTTCCAGGCACCAAAAAATTAGCAAGGTACTCAAATGATTTATAAAATATTGTGCAAATGTGTAAACATGAATATAACTTAAAATATTTAAAAATAAGTTCCAATTGGAACAGACTTGTAGCTCTATTGGATTCTAGAGTCCATCTGTTTTAAGTCAAACATTCAGTCTCCATTTGCTTAGGAGTCCATCAATTAGTAAATGAACCAGAGGCTCTGTTCCTGTTCAAAAGTCCATTGGTTACAGGGACGAATGGCCTCACCCAGCATTTACATGTTGAAATGTTAAAGCAAGGCCTTCCAGAGGAACAACGTTCAAAATCACTGTTTATCAGCAATACTTTCCCTAGTACTATATAAAAACAAATATTCCCACGACTGCTCCTAAAAAGGAGTCCATCGTACCACACCAGACTGATCGTCTGGTACACCGTCCAGTCTTTCTATGCGTTTATGTTCAAGATACTTGTCTAAACTGTGCCAAAGTACCAGCTTTCTAGTGACTCAGATCAAAAAGAGTCTCACTCAGAGTCCGTTTTAAGTAAAAAATGCCTGAATTACCACACATTGAAATGAAATTTAGATGACAAGATTAAAATGGCCAATAAGCTCTCTTAAAGTGCCAGAGCCCATTAAGGCCTAAAACAAGATATATCAATATTGCCATCTTTTATTATATCTTGCTTTGCTTTATTTTGCCTTGCTTAAGGCTTGCATTTTAGAATACAGGCACTTTAGTACTTTATAGTTAAAATATATTCTTTCACAGGCAATAGGGTATATTCAGGGTATGTCGAACATGAGTTGAGGCTCCAAAACAAATAAAAGTAGCAGCAGTATTTTAAGAATCATTGCTGATGGCACCACATTATTGATGGCACCAAATGGGAAAATATTAAGTTCCAAACCAGAGCTCAAACCTCAGCCTCATTTTCACTCCTCAAACATTTTTACAAGCGGGGACAAAAGATCCAGGTTTTTATGTTAGTTAGTCTGGCCAATTAATCAAAATGTAAGGAATAAAACTAAACTTAGAGGTGCTGTACCCTAAATTAGCTTCCGTCTTGGGCAGAGCTGAATTACACAAATCAGCACTCAGAAGAACACCACAGCTGTCCACAGCTGTCCAATTACTAAAACTGAGTAATTCTTCACTCATTTCTCTCCATTTCTTCCTTAGTAATTCAGATTTCTTTTATGAACCAGCAAGTCAAGTTTTGAAAACATTTACTAGCTTGCCATTCCAGCACATCAGGCTTACCAATTCCATTCCAAAATCCAAAATTCAATAATTTACCAGCTATGCAGCAAAGTCTCAACAATATATTGGAGTTTATTGCTGGCAGAAACTTGTGACTAGTTATAGTAAGCTGTCCTTCTCCTCATGTTTGATTGGATAAATCAGTGGGTAATTTATCTGCACCTGGGCAGGAGAGACAACAAAGAAGATGCTCCTCTGAGCATAATAACTTTGGTACATAAGCAGACAAACTCCCAATAACCCTCTAGGAAAAGGTATCATAAACCTCATTTAAATCAGTGACAGCCCTTTCAACACTATCAGTGTTCTGAGAGTACAGATTGCTGCAGAAATCTCCATATATTTTCTCTTTCATGGTCCCAAATCTTCTATTCAGTTCTGTAGACTTTCAGATTCACATTTCCCTCATTTTGTCCAAGGCTTTCCAAGACTTGCAGACAATCCTTTTTTTTTTTTGAAGTTTAAAATCTTTATTAAGTTTTGAAGAAAACACACCCACGATGGACAATGAGAGTGTGGGCTACTTACAAGATCCAGCCTATTTTCAAAGCTACAATTGGAATGTATCATGCACCTACAATCTGAAGCAACATCAAACCCATGCCCCCCTCCACCATTATACCCCAAACCCCCCCTCATAGATCCCTTCTACCCCCCTCCCCAAGGATGTGCCTTATTGGGAAAAATCTGTTCAGAGATATACCAAGAACTAGTCAATATACAGTAACCAGCATCAGGAGAAACTTAATACAAATCAGACAATCAGAGATGTTCCCCTGTGAGACTTAATGCAAATGAAGAGCATACAATTTGCCCCATTTCCTGCTAAAGGATGTCAAACAGCTCTGAGTACTTGCTTATAGCTTCTCAGTCTTAAAATAAAGAGACATTTCTTTGATCCATTCCTCGTACAATATGACTAATTGGTCCATCCAATGTCTAAGAATCAGTCTTTTAACTGTTATCGAAATTAAGGCCATATGGAATCTATGTTCCAGAACCTGGATATTAGTAAACTGTCCTAGAATACAAACTTCTATAGTAAACAAATCACTTAGTCCCAGAAGGAGATCCAGCTTGGATTGAATTAAAGACCATAAAGGAGCCACTTTGTCACAGTGCCAAAGAATGCGTACCAGGTTACCTTCAGTGATACTGCACCTTGTACAGGTGTTTGAAGGCAATCGACCTAATCTGGCCAATTTGACCACTGTATAATATAGATTATTTAGAATGTGGTATTGAGTAAGCCTATGTCTATCTTGGGTGAGGTATTTATGCATGTCTCCCCATATCTGACCCCAAATCGCGGGAGAGTCTGACAGAAGAGTGTCCCAGATCTTAGAGCCTTTAAGGATACTTGGCATCCAGTAAATAAGAGTATATCTTAGATATACTATGGGGTTGTTTGCATAATCTTGTATTTGTTTTAGAATAGGCCTGACTTGGGATGGAGTAAATATAGGGCCAAAAAAGGAAACAATGAGGTGTCTCAATTGGAAAACCTTGAATATAAGTTTCCGAGGAATATTAAACTTATTCATAATCTCTGTTGAGGAAAGAAGGGATTCCTGAGAAAAGAGACTTTCCACACAATAATCTTGTAGCTGAGGGAGCCAATCTGGGGGAATTGGAGAGCCACCAATTCTGATATTGGGGTTTAAAGTAAGAGGCGGAGCCATATCTTTTTTAACTGAAATATTAAGGAAGTTCCAGCACTGAGTCAGAACCTTAACAGAAACCCCTATGACACTACTTTGTAAGTGGGGGGGGGTAGGACGGAAGTGGAATAATAGAAAACTCTGAATAACTGAAGCTTATACTTATCCAACATCCTCCTTTCCAGCTGCAGTCATACAGGAAAATATATGTCAGAACTTACATCATACCACCTCCCCATCTTGGACAAATGACTCGTCCAATAATATAGCATAAAATTAGGGAGACGAAGACCTCCTCTTTCCTTAGATAGGTTAAGTTTGGAGAAGGCTCATCTGGGATGTTTGCCTTGCCAAATAAATTTAATAATAGCAGAGTGGAGCTGCTGGAAGTAGGACACAGGAAGATAAGTATTCAGTAGATTTAGCGGGTAGAAAACCCGAGGTAACACATTCATCTTAATAATACTTATACGACCCCGCAGTGATAAAGGGAGGGCAGACCATCTCTGGAAATCTTGTTGTATCCTTGAGACTAGGTCATCCAAATTAAGTTTTCAGAAGGTCTCAGGGTCTCTAGTAAGGTGTATACCTAAGTATTTGAATGAAGAGGAGGACCACTTCATAACAAACTGAGTAAAGTGGACATGAGGTGTACTATCGTTTAATGGAAAAATAACTGACTTGGATAGATTAAGCTTGTAGTTGGCCACCTTCCAAAATTGGGCAATAATTTGTAAAATGGATTTTAAGGAACATTCCGGATTAGCTAAGTGTAAAAGGATGTCATCTGCATAAGCCGAAAGGGTCAAAATTTGTTGATGTACTGAACATCCAGTAACCCGGGGAGAACTTTTAATACTGAGCAGAAGGGGTTCTAAATATGGATTGAACAAAAAAGAAGAAAGAGGAAACCCCTGTCTAGTGCCAGTAAATAAAGGAAAATGGGAAGAAAACACCCCATTACAATAAATTCTGGCAGTAGGAGACTTATATACCATCTGAATCCACTGGATAAACATGTCCGGGAAACCCATTTTCTTAAGGGTAGCTCAGAGGAAATCCCGGTGAACGCTACCGAAGGCTTTTTTCAGTCTAATGAAACTAAGACCAAAGAGATTGGGACTCTTAGGGACTCAAAAATGTGTGAGAGGAGTGCATAGATGGTCAGCAGAGGATCTGCCTTACAAACCCCACTTGTTCGGGGCTCAACAGGTTTGGCCAAATCTGCTTAATTCTGAGAGATAGAATTTTAGTTAGAATTTTCATGTCATTATTCAGTAGTGAAATTGGGCAGTAACTGGCTGGGTCATTCTGGGGTTTATCCGGCTTCAGGATCAAGACAATCATGGCTTCCAACAGAGAGTGGTCTAGGAGATCATTAATCAACATATACTCAAACAACTTCAAGAGAAGAGGGTTAATCTCCTTACAAAAAACTTTGTAAAAGTTAGAAGGGAAGCCATCAGGACCTGGGGATTTATCTAGAGCTAGCCCCCCCATCGCGTCTTCCACCTCCGCCAGCATAATAGGAGAGACCAAAAACTCACGCTGGTGGGCATGTTGGGAGGGGAGTTGGAGACCATCCAAAAATTGTTCAATTTGGGAAAGGGAAGGCTGAGAAGGACCAATACTATAAAGGTCCCGATAGAAAGATTTGAGAAATATCCCAAGGGGAAGTCTTGAGTGAGCCATCTGGAGAGGACAAAGCAGGGATCCATCTCAAGCCCTCTACCTCAAGCAATCGAAGGGCTAGCATCCTGTCTGGTTTGTCCCTTTGGTCAAAATAGCGAGCCTTGGTCTTGAGGATAGCATACTCCACCTTTTCTCTTAACAGGTCTGAGTATTCGTTCTTAAGTTTCATTAGGACCTCTAAGTCTGTCTGGGAATATGTTGAGGATAGGGTATTTTTGGCATGTCTAATCTGGCTTGAGAGCGCCAGAATTCTAGCCTCTCTCTGTTTTTTCCTTCTGGACGCTAACTTAATAAATTCTCCTCTAATGAAGCACTTAAAGGAGCACCAAATCAGGTCTTCTCGATTGATTGAACCTGAATTGGTTGCCATGAAAGACGAGATCAACAACTTAATATGAGAAACTGTACGTTCCTCCATTAAGAGTTGTGTGTTTAATTTCCAGGAGGAATCTCTTTGGCCCTGTGAGTCTGGTGAGATTGAGATCCATGACACCAAATGGTCAGATATAACAATTGGCTCTATTCCCGTCTGTAAAATACCAGACATGAGGGTATTACTGACCAAAATAAAATCGATTCTGGACCATGACCGATGAACTTGGGAATAAAAGGAAAAAAGCTGGCCAGAGGGATTAAACAAATGCCATGGGTCGCATAGCCCCAATAAGTCCATGAAGTCCCTTAGAGCAAGCTGTGAAGGGGAAGGTGGTTTTAGAGGTCTATAAGATCTATCCAAATCTTGAGACGGAGCAATATTCCAGTCCCCTCTGAGTATTATTGGGGATGGCAGGAAACCACTCAGTTTGTCAGCTAGTCTCATAAGGAAGTCCAAATCCCCTCCCACAAGGCCGTAGATAGCACCCAATACCACTTTAGTATTATTGAGGGTGCCCTTAACGATAACAGATCTACCTTCTTGGTCTACTAGGCATTCTTCTGCCAGAAATGGGACATATCTTTTCATCAATATGGCCACCCCTCTACTCGCAGATGATCCACAGGAAGCAAAAATCTGAGAATACCCCTGCCGGCGTAACCCACTGATTTCTGAAGTCATTAAATGAGTTTCCTGTATCAGTAGGATATCAATATTTAAAGGGGAAGAGTTTTTGAGAACCTGGTATCTCTTAAATAATTCTCTGGCACCTCTGACGTTCCACGTAGCAATTTTATTTTATTTTTTTTGTATTTCCCTTTTTCCTGGCGGTACCACTGTCTGTCCTCTGCCCTGGTCACGGCCCCCAGAGACCTCCACCACCGCCTATAGCTGCTGAGGACCCCGGTCACCCCCGGCTTACCCCCAGAGGGTGGGGCCACAGGCCGTTCGTGACCCAGACTGTGACTGGTTGGGGTCCCTTGGCGGCAGTGGTGGCGGGCTGTCTGGGAGGGCTTCATCCTCGTGGTCCCACCACCATTTTTTTGCCAGTTTTACCTCCTCGAGGCGGGGCGTGCAATGATGCCAGCGTCTCCTCGCCTCCCCAACTCCCCGTCAAGCGTCGGCAGCGCTGGATCTCCTGGCCTCCGCCGGAAGTCCTCAGCGCTCGGCGCTACCCTCACCCTCCCGGGTAGGAGGCTGTCGTGAGGCTTGATCCTACTCCCTGCCGACCCTCTGGCGATCCGGGTCCGTTCCCGAACCCAGGTCGCCGATGTCGCATGAGAAATCCACCGCTGCGCCGACGGGCCGGCTCCCACGTAGCAATTTTAAACGACACCATAACCATTTAGTTTGTGTTTGAAAAGCACACATATGAACATCTGTACAAGAGAAAACCAGCCCAAAAGGCACATCCTCCCTCCCCCTTCAAATTCTTAAGGCATGCACATCTAGAGCCCCCATCCTCCCCTCCCCCCCTTATTACTTGTAAAAACTAACACAAATAAGAGTGTCTTTAACCTTACAATAACCTCTCCAAACAGAGCCGCGAGAAGGAAAGATGGTGGTGTCTTGAGACCCCCTCCCCCCCAATCCTTCAACTATATACAGAAAGACTCCCAATCAGGACCTGAAGTGTAAGAGTTTCCTTAAATTTTGAATCGGAAAACCAAAACCCATAGACACCCTTCCATTGGGAGACAGCTCCTGTGTGCAAGCAACAGTGCCAATAGACTGAATGCTTCTCTGGCCCTAACCATAACCACAAAGCAAAGACAAAAGCACCCATATTGAAAGGCCCCCCAAAGAAGGTGTCATCCACTCCTCACTTTAGTGCACAATGCTGACCCTCCAGAGTGAGCTCCAACCCAGAGCTCCCCTTCCTCACAACCCCTTTAGGTGAAACAGAATAGACCTACAATTCCATCGGGAAATCAGGAAGCCAGAAGTGAGACAGTGGAGACCATGCTATTAGATGAAAGCCCTTTACTTTCAGCTATTACCCAAGCAGAGGAAAATTGTGGATTAACTGTTTAAACCTACTTGAGAGCAAGAGGGATTACTGCGGAGGATGCCAGACAGAGCTGCCAAGTTCAGCCCAGATTAAAATTTGAGGGTGGGCACCTCCAAAACTCCTCTTTGAGTCGCTGCCTTCCCAAAGGTCACAGGTCCCTCTTCACCCATACAGGAACAGTGGAAACAACCAGAGGGCAAAAAAGTCAAATGGACCAGAATGTCTGGTCTGTTTAGCTACCCCTGGGAACACCAACCAGGACAAAGGTTCCTCCCTCCTCCCCTGGAAACGCAACTTGTGCTTCGCTGAACAGGCCCAAGGCCTACTAGGCTACTCCCCGACCTATCCATCCCCCATCCCCCACCAACAAGAAGCCAAAGGAAACAAAGAAGGGAACTAAAACCAACAGACAGGTGAGAATTTAACCTCTCCACCACGAGTAACAGTTATCAGTCTAACAATGCAGTAGCTGATCAGCCCAATTTAAACAAATTGGGCAGCTTGAGCTTGAGATCATTTGAGGCTTGATCCAGAGAATCATAGGTATGCCAGGTCCCATCGATGGACACCTGTAGCTTAGCTGGGTAATTCATTCTGAATCGAATGCCAGCAGCAATCAGCTTGATGGCGTCGGATGGAAAGCTGATAGTTTCTGCCGTGTTTCATAGGGGAGGTCTTGGGTGATACATAGTTTAGAGCCACTCCACAATATTGCTTTCAGATCCCTTGCCTTGGCCAAGACATGTTGCTTCTCCCAAAATCTCAGAAACTTAACAATAATAGGTCTTGGAGGTGTGCCAGATGTGGGTTTTGGTCGAAGGAAGCGATGAGCTTGCTCTATATGGTGTTGGGGGTTGAGGGGAGATGGACCAACCACCTTAGTCAGGAACTTTTTCAGCCTCAGGGAGGCCCAATATCAGCAGGTTATTTCTCCGACTTCTCCCCTCTAAGTCCTCCATTTTTAGTTGGAGTTTCACAATTTGCTGCCTCATCTGAATGATCTCTGGGTCCGTTTTCTCCTTCCACCTCTCTAGAGAGGAGGTTCTTGCCTCCGAATCTCCCATTCGGGTTGTTAGCTTGCTGAGGTCCCCTCGTAGCAACTTTAGCCCAGCCGAGATATCCTCCAACATTTCTTTAAAAGGTAACAGCTCTTGGAGAAAGCGATCCTCGGTAAGAGGAATCGGGGGAGCACTGGACGAGGTTACCTTAGAGGTGGTCCCTGAACCTTGACTCTTGTTTTTTTTTGTAGACTTTTCAGGAGTTGATGGTGGGGTGTGTTTTATACCGTCCGGCTTCATCTCTGCTTCCATCTCTGATACGGGCCAATAAAGATGCTCAATTTAGCCCAAAAACCACTCCGTGAATGCAGTTACGATAATTAAACTTGTAATAAGACCACTGCTCACTTTTAATTGAAGTAGGGAGGAAAAAGAATGATATATAACAGGGTGGTGAATGGGAGCTCCACAGAAGTGCTGCTTCTAGCTGCCCTGCATCTCGTGACCTCCACTTTCAGACAATGTGTGGATAGCATGCTACCTCACAAAGCTCCATGAAAGACAGTTCCAAAAATGAATAAACTTATATTTGAAGCTGCCTGAACAGTCAACATTCATGTTTGCAGCATGTGGGAGGAGATTACTTTTATCATATCACTTCAGTAAAAGTTCTGAACAGAGCATCATAGCATGCATACACCTCTCTCTCTCCCTCCCCAGTTCAACAATGCCTGACAGGGTGCCGGAGACCAATGACCAAATGACGTACAAATGCAGAAGCATTTGACTACAGCTTTTGAGGCTTACAAACTACTGGAAAAGTGCATTTCAGATGACCATAAGTCAGAATATTTCCAAAGAGCAGAGAGCATGACAAAGGGAGCAGAGCAGCACTGCAGCCATCATGCTGCTTCACCCCCCCATACCTCTCAACCTTTTGTCCCCCAAATGTGGAACATTGCCTCTCAAAATGTGGAACAAATGAGCAAAATGTGGAACCCTTAATAAAATCTTTACCTAAAAAGCTCAGAATACTGTTAAAATGTTTGCATTTATGTTCAGAAAGTCTGTTATTAATTTAATAATATATTATTTGCATCATTTACTAAAGATGTTTGCTTTAAAATGTTAACACTGAATGTGGGACAAGTCCTCACAATGTAGAACAGGGAGCATTTGTGAAGCAAAATAAGGAACGTTCCTCATAATGTGGTACAGTTGAGAGGTATGCCTCCCCCCAATCCCAGCTCAAGCAACTGTAGAATGAGCTGGTATTCAAGTAAACACAAGGTTTGGTAAGAGGATGAACTGACTCCTGATTTTCCTTTTTTGTGCTGTTAGACTGTTGCATTTACCTAGCTAGGGTAGTGCACATTGTGATTGTGGATCATATTTTGACTCTGAGGAGCCTGAAACCTAATCCATTTCACTTCCTGGAAAGAGTATACTGTCCCCATGCTTAGAAACTTTGTGCCATCTAAGTTTAGAGAGCACAGAGGTGTGTGCCATAGAGGTCAATCTGTGTAATTTTTAACTGAGAGCTTTTTTTATTATCTAAAGTGAAACTATTATGCTTTTTAAGCCCCCAAAGTCACAAATACCCTTACCTGTCCCCAAATGAAATTCTTCAAATACTTCCTTTAGAGATTGCCCCATTTTGAAAGGGAAGGGATTGTATTTTTGCTCTGTGGAGTTCTGCCATGCCAATCCCTTCCACTTCCTGGTACTTCTGCCAAGTGTTTTCTGTCCCCAATCCACTCCCGCACAACCACATCTTGTGACATCACTATATGAAGAGCATGGGGGGGGGAATGTCCATTTAAATTAAAGGGGCTGCTTTTAAATGTTAAATTGTAGTAGTTTAGATGGCCAGTAAGAATAAATCATGGCCACTGCTTAACTAACAAGGATCTTGTTAATTAAGCGATGACCATGATTTTTTTCTGACTGGCCATCTAAACTACTAAAATGAAACTTTTAAAAACAGCCCTATTCATTTCAATGGATGCCCCCCCCATTTTGTTCATGCAGTGATGTCACAAAATGCAGTAGCATAGGGGCAGATTGGGAGTGGATCACATTTGGCAGAGATACAAGGAGGTGGAAGAGATCGGCGCAGAGCAAAAGTATGATCCCTCCTTCCAGAATGGGGGCACTCTCTAAAGGAAGTATTTGAAGAATTTCATTTGGGACAGGTAAGGGCTATTTGCACTTCTTGAGGGGCTCGGTTGGAAAGTTGCTCTTTAATGTTCAATTTTGTACAAGTCTGTTTCTATAGTAAGTGCAAGATTGCTCATTGACATTCAGATGGTAGACAGCCATGGTGGTAAGTGGAGGGCTGTGCCATTCACCACCTCTAATGCTGTATATTGGCTGTAGTAACCGGAGTGAGGGGTTGCAGGGAGCAGGGTCCTGAGTGTGTGGGTTGGGAGGGGGTTTGGTTGCACTTTTGAGGAGTGGGGGGCCTCTAGACCACGGGAGACATGAGCTGTACCACAGGTCAGGTGACTGGGGGTTGGAGCTTCCACTAGACTACCAGAGGATGACACTGAGATACAAGACAGCCAGTCAAGTAGTAGGGGGGCAAGTAGACCACCAGAGAATGACCATGAATTACAGGATGGGCACCTCTGCACAGGGATAAGGGCAGGGATTCAGCAGAGTGAAACAGCACTGCAACAGAGGCTGTTTAGTGCTGCTGAAACCTCTGAATATACTGCTGCACCCAGTATGCATAGGGACTGTCCTATTTGCATGGGCACAGTAATATATTCTGAGCAGTCATGCTGTCAGGACAGGACTTTCCAGTATGTCCCCTCCCCTGTTGGCTCATGCTATTTTTGGTCAGTGCAGTGCTGACACTGTTAATGCTACAACAACTGTTTTGAGTACTGGTAAATCTGTCTATGCTATGCTCTCACATTAGCTACAATTCATTTTCGCACTTTTACTTCTTGAGCCTTTTCAGCCCCAGTGAAGAGCTACAGTGCATGCCACAACTGTGTTTTGTTTCTTGCTAGTTCAGAAATGGCTTTGCTTTGAACCAAACAGACCCCTAAATAATAATAAAAAATATAAATCTAAGTTAAAACCTTCCCATCTTGACTTCCTTTTGTCAAACTTGTGAAAGTTATGGAACTTACTGTACAGAATGACCACCGAGGTAAAGGAGCTATATGTTTTTTTTAAAAGCACAAACGTTTGTCTCTTTAGGAAAATGCCAGTTATTGCTCATCAGCACATTCTGTTCATGTGTGAAGAGATACATTTTGACTAATTTGAAGTATAGAGCCTGCTGCGACATTGGACTAAACTTTTTATGGGGATTCAGTGTTATTTTGCTGGTCCTATGTACGTTGCATTAGAAATACATAAACTAGTTTGTCTCCTCTGTACGTGAGCAAACCCGTTTTGTAATGTGTAAGTTAAAGGAGGCTTACAGTCAGAATGTACAAATAAATACCCAGTATGTTACACATAGAGTTTTGATTTGTATTGTGTGTGTAGATAGAAGTCCATATTCAAATTATTAGTGTGGACTAACAAAATATATCTAGGGAATTATTGCAATATTGATGCAGCAAAATAGGCTGTCACTTACAAAAGTCTGAAATTCTTTCAACTACCTTTTTAAAAAAAATAGTTTAAATTTTCTGCTTTAAAAATAGCATATTAGAATGAAATTACAGTACCTTGTAATTTGGAATATTGTTGTACCAGTAGTGCTGGTCAGTTCAGAAGTTGTAGGTATTGCTGTTGTCGTCAGTGTAGGTGACTGTGCTGATTCTGCAATAAGATTTACAAAAAAACAGTGCTACTAATGGGGGAAATTCCAAAGAGAAACTTAAAGAAAACAGTGCAGCAAGCCACAGACTTTGGTACAGGAAATCTCTCTCTCTAGGCTATGGGCTGGATTATCAAATGGGGGCGCACAGCTTGTGTCCCGCCCTGGGCCACAGGGCTTTGTATTCACAGTACACAACCTCCTTTTGTGGTCAAGAACTGCATCCAAATTTCAAATCTTTGGTGCCATTGTGATGATTTACATGATTTATGGCAGCTTGCACCAATGTTCTGGTGCAAGCGCCTTACTTGCCTCCGGGGCTGGTGCACACTAGGCCACTAAACAATGGTGTAAAGGTGTGTGGCGGCTCATGAAGGGATGGAAATCCCAATCGCCAACAGGGGAATGCACATAGCTCTATGCATCATTTGTTTGGCCGACCAGGGACTTGCAGCATCCCTGCAGCTTTTAAAATCCAGCCCATGAATCTGGAGCCACTTTTCCTGAGAAAATTCTTGCATTTCTAAACCTTGCCTTGTGCACATGTAGCATTTTTGTGGGGTTTATTGATTACACTGTATCATGCTCTTTCTGCTTTTGTCAGATTTATTGTTTGCTTACTATTTTTGCCCTCCTGTCCTGTGCCCATTGGTACCCAGCTCCCCAAAATGCAAATGTTATACTGTGCTACCCAGTCTGAAAGCTGACAGCCACAAAGGGAATTTGTGCTGCTTACTTTGCTGCCTGGTTTTGTGTCTGATAGCCATAAAGGGCAAATGTTGCACTTTGCTGCCAGTTCTCACAGCTGATGGTCCTGAAGTGTAAAACATTGTACTTTGCTGTCCAGTCTGGTGGCTGACTGCACCAAAGGTCAAATATTGTACTTTGCCTGCCAGTCCTGTGGCTGACAGCCCCAGAGGACATATATTGCACTTTACCACCTGCTCTGGGAGCCCTGAAGGGAATTTATGCTTTTGTATTTTGCTACCTGGTCCATTGGCTGACAGGTGACAGACCCAAATGACAAAGCAGAGCTCATTGAGGGACAGTACAAGTGATCAACACGTCCACAAGACCAACTGATGGAGGGACTGACAGTCTGATTGACAGTCCTTGTTACCATTGACATGAGCATAAACTTACAGTGGGACTCACTTGTAGCCCAGGCGCCATGAGCCAGTGGACTACTACCCCTGCCTGTTGACCCTCACTCAGGTTAAGGGTCCTGGGTCCTGCTATGGTGGTGTTTGTGTGTTCTGTCCCAAAGAGTTGAATGAAATAGTGTGGTGCCTCCACCCAGAGTAAATTGCAGTGGGCCAGGTGTATGATTGGTACAACCCCCTGCAATGCTGTACCTATCCATCTCCCCTTCCAACCTCCCCACACGCTGGATACCAAACAGTTCTTCACTACCATATACCACATAAGCTTAACAGTTGTTTCCTCAAAGCACTCTTCACACAGCAAACAAAGCACCCCTCACATAGCAATTGCAACAACAGAACACAGTTTTATTTAGGGAAAGGGCTAGGGAAGGGGTGCCAGGAACAGGAATAGCTGTGAAAGGAAGGAAAAAAAAAGGTTAGAGCAATTATCAGTAACAAGGCCTTTAGGCCTAACCACCCTTGCACTCACCCCCACTGGTACCAGTGAATGTTCCTCTGTCATAGCTGAGTACCCAGGAGTTAGCAGGCCTGCTCGGTGTCATGGGTTGGCCAGGGTTGGAGTACTAGAAGCAATGAAGACTGAAACATGAACAAATAAACCTTTACTCCCCTTGATTTCCAGGGCAAGCTCTGGGTACTCATGATTCTGAAGACCTTGATGAATTCCTGGAGCGGACGGCTTCCCACAGCTCAGTCTCTGCAGATTCAATTCAGAGAGGGCAGAAACAAAGGGACAGTAGAGAATGAAGCTTAGACTTGGACTTGATTGAAGGTCTAGTGGCTTGTCACCATGATTGGAGGTCTTGCAGCTTGTCCCCTTCAGCCTATTCAGGCCCTTGGCAGAGCTCCCACACAAAGCTCACCCAACCACAGAGTTCCCAGACCTAGGAGTGGCACCACAGCCTGGCTCCCTCACAGGTCACGGGTGCTCGAGTCCCACAGCATGCCCCCTGTAGCCAGCAGACCCCACTCAGTGGGGGTTATCAAGCTCCCCACCTGGCTCTGAGATGCAGTTGGAAAATTCCCTAGTTCTGTTTTTCTCTCAGACAGGAAAACAGCTTCGGTGTGCAGCCAATTTCACAAATCTTTCCACTTTCCAGTTCCATTTGGTAACAGATTCCCAAAGTGCAGATCAACAGTCCATTTTCTCAGCTGGGTTTTCGCAGCAGCAACAGGTCCTGAAGTATAGGCCACCTGCTCACCTATTTCCTTTTACAGTCTCAGATTCGAAACAGCATTCACTTTTGCTCTGGCTCACACACAGTTTCCAACAAGTCGCCTTCTCAGCTTAACAGTGTCTCTCAGTCCCTCTGATGCAGGCTCTTTGCAGCAAATGATTCTCCTCAAAACCAGAAATGTTCATCAGATACCTGGTCCGTTTAGCAGAGGTGCACAGTTCCTGCCAACAGTAAATTTCTGTCACTTCAATCATCAGAAATACTCCACATAAGCCCTGTGAAAGGCCTTAGACTTTCTCCACTTAGCACTGAGCCCTATTGAGTCGATCAGAGCCAAAAACTGACTGCTCCCAACTCCCCAAAGTCCCTTGGATTTCTCTCAAAAATCTTTCCCTCTCATTGGTTGGTTCCAGTCATCAATCACAAATATTCTCATGGTTATTAGCCCCCTCTAATTATTGATTGGAAAGTGTCTCTTGGTGCCTGAATTTGGTTCACACCTCCTCCCATGAACCCTCACAATAATGTTTTGGCACTTAGATAGCAGATTGGCAGTCCACTTAGGGTCAAAATGTTAACAGCATGGCTGCACAACAACAATCCCATTGTGGAGATTATTACATTCTCTACTTTATAGTGTCCTGGCAGCCATAGTATATGGTTTTCCCACATTTTTCCCTCATTAGGGTGTAGCTGCTAGTGTCCCTTGTCAAGCAGCTATGCAAATTCACAGTTTAGCTTTTCCATCTGCGAGGTGCTGCCTTTCATGAACATGGTCCCTCCTTTGCAGTGAATAGTCATAGAGCCTAATACATATGCAAATATCCCCTCGTTTCCATAGCGTTTACAGGTGCTGTTTTAAATCATATGGAGCTGCTCTTCACATGCTTCCTGTGGGTCACTGGTCCTCAATTAATCTTGCAAAGGGACCAGGAGCACCGGAGAGGTGTTTGAATGGCCACCAGGATGGCTGAAACTCCAAAGCGCTTTTGCACGTGTGTGGACCCCGCAAGCACTTCAGAGTGCCCAAAAGATCGGTGGTTACACAACCTTTGCTCCACTAGCCCCATTGGACTTAAAAACAACACCAAGGCTAGTACGGGGTGCGGTGGGTGAAGCCCCCCTTGGGGGGAGGGGGTACAGCCCCCTGCACTAAGAATGAGACCTGTAGGTGTTGGGCACAGTTTTTGTCTGTGCCTCCAGTGTGCATCGGCAAAATGTATTTTCGGTGATGTACACTCACCTTTCTGCAATCGCTGTTATGACATGGACCCAGACAAGTGACCTTACTTGCACTAGTATTACAGTCCTGCAATGTCCTTCTGTCTGTTATGCTACCTTTATTATGGAGTTCTCAAAGAATGCTACCTTAAAACTAGTCTACTCAGCCTTTTTCCTTCCTCCTCTGTGTTATGTCTGGTGTTTGACTAGGCAACATTAATGGATATACCTTCCAGAAAAGTATTAAAAGATTCCATAATTTTCATAGAAATTCATGAAATTTGATTCTAAAGTTCTTATGTTATTTAACATTTGTTGGTTGTTTATAATGACTATCGTTAAGCAAGCAATTACAACATTGTCACAGACAACCTTCCTTTGAGGGTATAAGAATGTGATAAAATATGCAACATTGTTTTTTCTAAAGTCACATGGCTTTAAGATCTCATAGTTTACTTCTGAAATTTTGTAAAACTAATCAGACTATTGGGCTGCTTATAATTCAGTCCTTTGTAAAATTATATGAATAGATCTGAAACTTAACACAGCTACATATGTGATCTAGGACTTCAACCGTGTCACACATGGTGAAGTTTGAGTGACTGGTTTTTAAATTTGATGGAAAAACTGAAAATTAAATTTGGGCAAAATTTCACAGACCCAGAACTGTAATTTCACCTAAATTCCACTGACATAAATTGAATTTTACACAGCAGTAACTGGAAGATAGGTAGAATGATGTCATAATATATGAACTACAAAAGAATCCCAGAGCAAATGTCTTGAGGCATGGGTTATCATGGTTGATATTGGTCATTCAGCCAAAACTTAAAGAAAACACAACTGCATATACCCCAATAATGCAAATTCCCATAAGAGAATTTGGACTAGCTCAACTTTAACCAGAATTGCATGGTGCCAGAAAACCTCATTGTGCAATCAGCAACGGCTAAGAGCAACAGACATATACACATGTTTCATCCTCATCAGTGCACCATATCTGTGTCTTAACCCAGAGAAAGGGAGCCAGCCACCCCTTAAGGGGGATGTTATTTGTTTGGGCCGTGGGGAGCCCAAAATAGAGAAGGAAAAGAACTACAAAAGAACCCCAGAGCAAATGCCCTGAGGCATGGTTTATCCTGGAGGATATTGGCCATGCATCCAAATTTTAAAGAAAACACAACTGCATATACCCCAATCATGCAAAGCATCATGGGAAACATTCAAATTGCATATATTGTGTGCACAGCTGTTGTGCGCAGTTTAAAGGTCATGACCAATCATTGTACACAGTTCAAAGGCCACAAAAAGTTGCTGTGTATGACCAATCCTGTTAAGCCCCCAGCCAACATGATAATTTAATATAGTTAACTATGAGCATTGAAGGATAGGTGGGTGGATGGGTCACACTTACTATTGTATATAAACTATAACATTTTCACTTTTGACATGTAATAAAACTATATAATGGAACAAACAAAAAAAAATATGAGCAACCGTGCCCGACTTGGCTATTCTTTCCGTTTCAGGGCTGAGATTTTCTTTATTTCCATTTTACCAGGAAAGTCGACTGGATCAAAAATTATCCATTTTTGTCGACATCTGGAGATGAGACTTACAAGAGAAGGAAATGAAACTATATTACAATACAAAATGCAATTCTAAATGCAAAACATTTAAAATACATATAAAAGCAAAGATAGACAATACTCTCGTGGGTATAGTTTATTTACAACAACTGTTGCATCTTTCTTGTGGTTACAATCACATAAGGTGCTGTATTTGCCTGTAGTTTGTCATACAGGCACAATTTAAAAATGGAACATTTTTGGGTGGCCCAGTTGCACTGAGGGCCGAGGCACTGGATGCCCTACCTTGTGCAATGCTGGTGACCCAGATTCAGGAATGGACTTGGGTCATCGAGGTGCTGGCATGGGGGGGGGTTGGAGTAGGACTGAGCAAGCCAGAAGGCAGTTCTCCTCTCTTGGGTGTGGTCATCACCCCTACCAGAGTCCTGCTGCCACCGAGTGGTGGTTCAATGGCTAGCTTTGTTGGTAGGGGTGACACGGATACGAGGCTGCCTGACCATTGAGAGTTTTAAGTTAGAATTGAAAACTTATTTATTTAAACAGGCATATGGAGAGTGATTTTATTGTTTTTATTGTAATCATATTGTTATTGTTGTTGTATGTTATATGTATGTATTTTAATTGTGTATTTGTACAGCGCTTTGGCTTTGAAAAGCGCTTAAAAATACATTTTTACTTACTTGCTTTTTACTACTTACTTACTTACTTACAAAAAGAGGGCACCTTGAGATGCAGTGTGTGCATGCCTCTACATGCGCACACACGCATCCAAGGTAGGGGTCCAGGATCAGGGAAAAAACTACAAAAAAAAACCCAGAAAAATCTGTATGGAAAAAAAAAATTAATAAAAAGTAAACATTTTATGGGATAGTTGACTCTAAGCCCTGATGAGCAAGTTAGTTTAGTATCATTGGACCATTATTAGAGAATGAACATTCTGCAGTTATGCTTCTTGTAAACTTTTCTGTATACTGCTTTACGGATGATGTTCAGCATGATTTAAATACATTGGAAAAACATAACTTACTTCTAAGCACATAACTGGACAAACAGCTCTTGAGGTTTATATAACTGCATCTTAACTGCTCAATGGTAATGCAGCCTTGTGGTGTTTGGTTGCCCATGCATTAGTCTCCACATGTTAGTAGCAGCATGATTCTCCATATGTTATATGGGATAGTGATATGGGATAGGGATAGTGAGACTGAAGGGGGAGGATGAGGGCTGTGTGGAGGATGACAACAGTAAAGCTGACATATTGAACCAGTATTTCTGCTCAGTCTTTACTGAGGAAGAGGAGGGTAATGGGTCTGAATGGAGTACAAGGGGTGAGAATGTTGCAGAAATGGACACAAGTCCCTTTACATGAGAAAGGGTCCTGAAGGAACTGGAAGTAATAAGAGTTGATAAAGCAATGGGGCCAGATGAGGTGCACCCCAGGGTCCTTAAAGAACTAAGAGAGGTGGTGGCTGAACCTCTTGCCATCCTGTTTAGCCGATCACTAGAAACAGGGGAGGTACCCAAAGACTGGAGGATAGCAGATGTAGTCCCCTTATACAAAAGTGGGAACAAAGAGGAGGCGGGGAACTACAGACCAGTCAGCCTCACCTCGGTAGTGGGGAAGATCATGGAAGCACTACTGAAGGAGAGATTGGTGGAACATCTGGTTGTCAATGACTACAGGACCCAAGGCAGCATGGTTTCACCAGGGAAGGTCATGTCAAGACCAACCTCATTGAATTTTTGACTGGGTGACTAGGGAGGTGGATCAAGGGAGGCAGTGGACATGGCCTATCTGGACTCAGCAAGGCCTTTGACACTGTGCTACATAGAAGACTATTGCACAAACTGGGGAATATGGGTGTGGGCAGGACAGTAGTGCAGTGGTAGGTAACTGGCTGGGCAGCAGGACACAGAGGGTGGTGGTAAATGGCTGTCACTCCACAGAGGGAAGAGGACCAGTGGGTACCACAGGGATCAGTGCTGGGACCGGTACTATTCAATATCTTCATCAGTGACATTGCACAGGACCTAGAAGGCAGAATTTCACTGTTCGCTGATGACACAAAGCTCTATAACAGAGTAGACACACCAGAGGGTGTAGACAGAATGAGAAGGGACCTTCAGAAACTTGAAGAATGGTCAGGGGTTTGGCAGTTGAAATTCAATGCAAGGAAGTGCAAGATAATGCATATGGGGCACAAAAACCCTGGCACAATATATCAGTTGGGGGTGAGGATATAGCATGCACCAAGCAGGAAAGGGATCTTGAGTTATCATCTCTGATGACCTCAAGGTAGGAAACAGGTGACAAGGCAGCAGGTAAAGCAAATAGGATGCTGGGATGCATAGGCAGGGCATCACCAGCAGGAAAAGGAGGTCATAATTCCACTATACAAGACACTAGTGAGGCCGCACCTGGAGTACACTGTGCAGTTCTGGAGACCTTACCTACGTAAGGACATAGACAGGGTAGAGAAGGTTCAGAGGAGGGCAACAAAGATGGTGCATGGATTGCATCACAAGTCCTATGAGGACAGGTTGAAGGCACTGAACATGTACTCCCTGGAGGAGAGGAGGGAGAGAGGGGATATGATAGAGACATACAAGTATCTTACAGGGAGGAACAGGGTGCAGGAATACACTATTTTTAAGCGAAAAAGATGTTCCAGGACTAGAGGGCATGGGATGAAGTTGGAGGGAGGACGATTCAGAGGAAACGTGAGGAAGAATTTCTTCACAGAACGGTTGGTGGACAAGTGGAACACCCTGCCAGAGGAAGTGGTGGGGGCTGAAACAATCACGGGATTTAAGAATGCATGGGATAGACATAAAGGAATTCTGGAGGTCAGGGGTAAGGGGCAACAGACTTCCTGAAAAACATAAACTGAACTTACAAACTTAAATGGGCAGACTGGGTGGGCCATAGGCCCTTATCTGCCGACACTGTCTATGTATCTATGTATCTATGTTAGTAACAGCATGATTCTCCATATGTTAGTAACAGCATGATTCTCCATATGTTAGTAACAGCATGATTCTCCATATGTTAGTAACAGTATGGTTCTCCATATGTTAGTAACAGTATATGTCTCCTTCTGCCAGAAAGGGGCCAGTTACAGGCCTTGGCATAATGAACTGCTAAAATACTATAAATGAAAATATATTGCTGGTCCTTTTTCTGTTTAAAAAATAACCTCACAAAGGTTCAGGAGTAGAAATAAGTATAGGCATAGGACCAGATATTTAAAGAGGTTGTGCCTGGCACAACTGAGTTGCACCAGTGCAAGCCCAGAAATGCAGTCTGGGGCAATATTGAACAAAGGGACTGGTGCAGCGCAAGTCCTGATGTGACAGTGCACAAATATAATGTATGCAGGGCATCCCTGGGGTGTGCCCATACATATGTGGCACATCCCGATATTCAGCCCAGGATGTGTGGCGCATATGTATGCGCAACCCTGAGATGCGCCGCATACCCATGCCCAGAGCTGAGCCTGAAAAAAAGGCTCAAAAGGTGGGGTGGGTGCTGTACTGCAAGGCGCAACACAGCAGCCGCCAGCCGTGGGTGGCCACCACACACCCAGTACACTGTGCACAAGCACCCAAGTCATCCCTAGAGGGCTAGTGGCATTCCCCTCCCTCCCCATAGCCCAATTGCATATAATAACCTAAATATTGATCCCTGGCAGTCCAGTGGTACCCCCACCCCTTCTGATGCTCTGATCCCCATCCAAGTACACCTCTTCATGTCTCTGGTAGTCTAGTGGTCCCCAACCCCTCCTGCAACACTGATCGCTGACTGTATGTGAAATAGCTCTCCCTGGTGGTCCAGTGGCACCCCCATCCTAATACCCACACAGGACCCTGGCCCACCCATCCCACAGCAACAGGCAGCAGATACGACCGCATACCTCTGGTTACCACCAACCGACAGCTGCAGTATGGGCTGCAATCCAATTGGTCCACAGTGTGGACCAATGGGCTTGCAGTGCATTCTGTACTAGTCATTCACAAATATGTGAATGAATGACCTCATTTATGTATTTGTGAATGACTATCACAGTATGCACTGCAAGCCTATTGATCTACACCATGAATTAATGGGATTGCAGCCTATACTGTAGCTGTCAGTCAGTGGGGAGCCGCGGAGGAATGCGGGTGGGTATGCTGCTGCCTGCCACTGATGGGGAGGTGCCACTGGACCACCAGGGAGGGGTATTTCACATACAATCAGCAATCATGGTTACAGGAGGTGTGGAGGACCACTAGACTACCAGGGGAGTACAGAGGTGTACTCTTTGCTGGGGATCGAGCATTGGGAGGGGTGGGGGTACCACTGGACTGCCAGGGACAACTATTAATTTTATTATAGGTTATCAGGCTATGGGGAGGGTGGGGGGTGCCACTAGACTACCAGGGATGAATTAATAGAATCGTCTGCCATGATCTGGGCTGCGGGGAGGAAGGGGTTACCACTAGACCCCCTCTGGCGGCACCACATGCTGCTCAGGGTGCCATGCGCAGTTCGCTGGCCAGCCCTGCACAACTCATGCAAATGGAGCCATAATGACATGCAAATGGACCCATTTGCATCTTGCATACATTATGACTCCATTTGCATACCAACAGTTGAATATCAGGACTTTGCTCACAGCGTAACTCTGTTGTGCTGGCACAGGTCCCATTCCTGGTATTCAGCCCTGTCTGAGGTGGATGCGCCAGCGCATCATATTTGCGCAGTGTACATTACCTGATATATTCAGTGGAGATGCGTCATTGCTCATCTTATCTGAATATATATCTGTGTTCCACCAGTGCAACACAGTTATACTGCACAACCACATGCGCCATTGCTGGGTGCAACTCTGAATACTGGGGCCATAGTAACTAAAATTGTATCACTGGAATATTAGGTGTCTGAGAAACATGGCAATTAAAGAGCAGGAATACAGATGGTTGAACTTTTTTCTTCATCAGAAATCATTGTTTTTTACTGTTACCAGGTGAAACCAATATACATTTGAGAGACTTAAAGGTACCATTAGTCTTAAAAAGTGATGGTTGGGTGAGTTAGCTTATTAGTACAGATGCACAGTATGTTTTAATTCTGCTCATACTAACTTGAAGAACTTGAGCCCATCCTTTCCGCTTCCTCTGCCTTTGGGATTGCTAGGAGAAAAAAGAAGTCATGAAATGAAAGATTTGTAAGTTATTGGAATAGAGTGAATGGCAGTCAGTGAAGTATGTACTGAATAAAAGTTCTATTCCATGTATAGGACCAGGATATACACATACACACACACACATATACAGCATAATGTTCCATGTAAGGTGTGCCCCAGAGGCTGACTCTTCCATGTCCATATTCAGAAATCTTTGCTCTGCATGTGCAAGGATATAAGTAAGCAGTAAGACATGATAGAGCATGGCGTGTGCTGTAAGCATTGTGTTATTTAACAAGAGAGAACTCTGAGTCATATTTTTCCATTTATCTTAGTTTTTCATTTCATAAGATGCATACACTGTGGAAATCCTACTCGACATTAAGGCTCGCAGAAAACCATGTAAACTGAAGAGATGAAAACCATTTTGTTAAAAGAAAACTGAATTATGTTGCTGGCTGTCTCATGTCAAGCAATTAGTTTCTCATTGCACAGTCACCCAAAGATATCCTGCAGTATCAGTTTGCAACGGTGAAAGAAACAAATGTAATACTATCCTAGTTCATCATTATCCCAACAGCCTACTCATAAAACTGTATTTCAAAACAGTGTTTCACTAAGGACATTTTTCCATATAGGTGCAACAATAACTGTATCCTGAAAAAGAGCTCCGTCACACATAATCAGTTACCAAAGTTCTTCAGGCCCACAGGCTAGTACAATATGTTTCTAACACTTTTCGATCTGCTTGGTGGTAAGGTGAGCTGAGGCTTTGGGTCACTTGAAGTTTATGTTATAGGGATAATCACATGTTAAAGATCTCAAGTGTAGTGCCTTCTCACCAAGCACTGGTGTGTATTTTATTTCTGTGCCTGGAAGACAATGTTACATTTAGGGCTATGGCCAATGCTGCAATGTGCAATTGTTCAGTTCCTGAAAAACACCCCAAAAGAGATTTTCCAAGGCTCCGAGGACTTCTTGTTTTACCTCACTTTGAAGATTTTGTGCTTCAACTCCAACAGTGTTCTAAATGTAGTTTTTATGAAATGGAAATGAAATAGAAAATAGTTTTTATGAAATGGAAATGAAATAGAAAATAAATCTTAAGATTGTAAGATAGTGTCCTAGTTAAAATCCAGCAGTGCCAATGTGCTTTCTCAGCTCTCCAAATTCTTCGACTCCACCTCCTTCTTCACTCCATACTAGGCTGGTTTTAGGAAAACTCACACCACCATCACCTCTCTCCTCCGACTCACCAACACCATCGTCACGGGTATGGATAAAGGGGAAATCACCGTGGCTATCTTCATTGACCTGGCTAAGGCTTTCGACATAGTCTCTCATGCCCTGTTACTGTCCAAGCTCACCCTCGCTGGACTGACTGGGCCTGCCACAAGCTGGGTCCAGGCATACTTGGCAGGCAGGTCCCAGTCAGTCTGTATTGACTGTCATTTTCACCTCTCTCCCTGTCACCTCTGGGGTACCACAAGGCTCTGTCCTAGGCCCTTTGTTGTTTTCCATCTTCCTCAATGACCTACCTTCGGCCTGCCCTCATACGTCTATTCACATGTATGCAGACAACACAGTACTGTATGCCTGTGGTCCATCCCCCTCCGCAGTAGCTGCCCGTCTACAGCAGGATTTTGACAATCTCCAACTCTGGTTGTGTTCTCATCAACTATTTCTAAACCCCAAGAAATCTGTCTCCCTAACATTTGGCACTAGGGCAAAACATTCCCATCTTCCCACCACCCCCTCTTTCCTCACACTTGATGGCTCCCCCTTGGAGGTATGCACATCCTTCAGATACCTTGGGGTCTGGTTAGACCAGCATCTTGACTTCACTGTGCAAATTGATGCTATACATAAGAAACTACACCCCATGATGGGTGCACTTTACCACAATAAAAGTTGCATCCCCCTGCCAACGCACCTGGTAATAGTTCAAAAGATGATCCTCCCAATCCTGGACTATGGGGATATAGTCTACAGTGTAGCCCCTAAGTCCTCCCTGGCCAGACTTGATCCTCTCTTCCACTCTTTCTGTCATTTCATCCTGGACTGCCCCCCCAACCCATCACTGCGACCTCTACCATTCCTTAGACCTCCCATCTCTCCTCAATCGGAGATTGATACACAGTGCTAGAACCACTGCAAAATTTTGGTCTCAGTCACTCCCCTCCTACCTTGCAGCTGCCCTAGCAGCTCTAGCCCCACCGGCATACTCGCTCAGGAACAATGATTCCTGGCTTCTTCCCATCCCCCACATGTCCACAGTGGCTGGCTAGGCTGCCTTCAACTACCGGATGCCAAAACTATGGAATTCTATGCTGGTTGATATTAGGCACTCCACCCGCACACTTCACCTCAACGCAGTACTCAAGTCTCACTTCTCCACTATTTGCTCGTGCAATTTACAATGCTGAAGCCCAAGTAGTCAATGTCAGCTGCCGCCTATTTTTCGTCTGATTATTTTTTATTATTTCTGCTGTTGACTACTCTGTATATATGAATGCTGTGGTCTACTCTGTATATATGAATGTAATGCTGCCTCTTCTGTTTGTATATATTTTTTACTTCTGCTGCCGACTACTCTGTATATATGAACGCTGTTGTCTACTCTGCATAATGAATGTATTGCAATATGTATTTTCCTCTGTATTTCTCTCTGTCCCACCTCACCCCCAGGGCACATCTGGAATCAAGTGGTACCCTGCTCAGTATGCCTTCCTGGTAAAACTCTTAAATACATAAATAAATAAATGAGAATTTAATACACACCCAAGGTGTGTGATGATACATACATCCCAACAGTGAAAATCAAGGGTTTATCAGGCATTATACACTGAGATGTGCATTAAATTTGAGTATTTACACTATCCCACAATTTATTATAATCACTGGATCATCATTTTTTTCTCCCCCAAGGCAGCCGCAGAATTTTAACCATGCCTGTATATGATCATGAAAGTGAGAAGATGTTCGGCAGTTAGATTATAACTGGACTTGGCAGGGAGGCTATGGAACATCTGTAGAAGGTCAGTTTTATTTTTGTAAAATTATTTGTAACATGAAATGGTGCTGTGTCAGTGTTTCTGTTACTGAAAATGAAAGCTACTGTTTGAGGATGTGCTGCACACAAGACAACAGTGAGCCTTGAGTGCAACTGCATTGCATAAAAATGGAGGTTGACTTTATGTTTGGTGGCTCTACAATGCTGGTTTGATAACTATGTTGTTGACTGACATCACAGTGATGGATTTATGTTGGCTGCAAGTTTTGGTTGACATAAATCCGGCAGGAGATCCCTGTTGTTTTTCTGAGTTGGAGCTGATTCGGGGAGGGGGTGCAGGATGGGGGAAAGAGTGACGGAGTCTCAGGTGGACCATTACAGCGAACTGATGATGTTGTTGGCACTGACGTGTTAGCTGTAATGGTGTTACCATACAAGGGGCATACCATGTTTGGCAGAGGAAGATATTTAATTTAATGGAAATCTTTTTCTTTGCTTAGAAGATTTTTTTACCAGCTTTATTTACAGTATATTGGCTTCAGTATGGCATGTTCAAATTGAAAATAAAAGCTGCCAATTTAGTTACTGCTGCACGAGAGAGAGAGAGAGAGAGTCTCTACGCAGCTCCTTGTTCACATGCATGTGATAATAACAAGCCAGTTATTATAACAAAGAATAACTGACTATCACCATTGAAAGACTTGATGGCCAGTTATTATTATTATTACAACCTACCTCCTAAGAGACCTTGGGCCCGATTCCAAAGATTGGGGATGCACCAAGTCCTGCATCCAATGCAGTGTTTGATGCAACTGCATCAAAGCCCTTTGCTCTATTCCAGAAGGGTTGACACAGTTGCATCAGTTTTCTCACTTTACAGCAGCTTGTGCCAAATGATTGGCACCAGCCCCGTAGTAAGGGTACCCCCACTGACGCAAGGTTAGACCATCAGGGAGATGGTCTAACTTTGCAGCATTAGGGACTTGCAACATCGGCCTCTGGAATACCAAGTTTGATGCCAGTCAGCACTTGCAGCAAACACCCTGCTGCAAGTCCCCTGCGCCGATCACAGACACTTTTAGAAATGGGTCCCTTATCTCTCCTTCCTGCAATTTCACATAATTTCCCCTCCCTCATACAGACCCTTTCTTTTTTTCTCAATTACCACTTCCCCTCTCCTGTTTCATCTCCCTCCATCCCATTCTTCTAACTTCATGCTCTTGTAGTAGTTACCCTGTTCTCATCCCCTCACCAATTTTATCTCCGGGCCTTGTCTCGTGGCACTCCATACCCACATTCTTTTCAGTGCTGTAAATATGCTAATCTCAGTCCTTAAATTGTACTGCTGTTTCCCTAACAAAGTTAGCACTTAAATCTCTATATTCCTGAAATCCAATTCATGTTTGTATATGACCTGTATATGACTGTTCAGTTGTATTTCCTGTAGTTTTTATCACGCTTGTATATTGATTATTACTATTTGTAATTCCCTGTGTTTGATTGCTGTTCCCCCTCATCAATCTCTCCCAGGATACATCTGGAAATGAGCAACTCTGCTCAGTATGCCTTTTCTGGTGAAACTTTTCAATGAATAAATACAATTATATAATATATGGTATAACACCTTTTATAGTGTTTAAAACTATCACAGATGAAGACATGCTTTTCTTCATGAGTAAACTGCAAATCTAACAGACATAATTTATGTTCTGCAGACCTCATCTAAGTGTGATCTATATTTTCTCCTCTCTCCATCTACCTTCAACATCAAACGGCCACACCTTGGACTTAATATTCTCACTCACTGGGGCTTGATGTTAATGACATCAAGACTGATCAGGTCATTTGGTCTGATCACTGCACGGTAGAGTTCTTGTTCTCATTTGTGCCCCCCTCTCAAGAGTCTCTCCCCCCCATTGAAATGGTTTGCTATTGCCCTTTGAGGGGGCTGTCCCCAGAGGGACTTTTAGTGGTGGTGGATTTTTCTGGCATGAGTACTGCATGTCCAATTGGCACATGTGATGTGGTGGCAGCCAAAAATGGGTCTGTTACCAAGGCACTCAATGACATTGCACCAGTCCTTATACAACCTAGGTCTTCTTGCTTGAGACCCCCATGGTTTGATGGGGCTCTCAAGGAGATAACAATGGATCAGAAGTTGGAGCATTGCTGGCAGAGGACCCAGTCCATGGAGGACAGACTGGCCCTGAGAAATTATTATAATGACTATCAGGGAGCAGTCAATTGCAAGAAGGTGCAATTTCTGTCCAGGGAGATTGTTGCTGGGAAGAACAGACAGCTAAGCCATTTTGGACTATAAATAGACTGTTACATCCAATCTGTCTGCAGCTGAAAAAAGCATTTTCAACCGTGTTGTGCAAAGAGTTTGCTCTCTTCTTCTCAGAGAGTGTGTCCTCCATTCAGGCAGGGATCTCCCTAGTGGGATGAAATTTATCCCACAGTGATTGACCTGGTCTGAGCAGAGGCAGTCCAACTGTGTGGTGGGAGTTTCAGCCAGCTGAGGTGGCTGAAGTTCCTGAGGTGATTTCAAAGCTGTGGTCCACTTGCTACGAACTGGACCCTGTCCTGACCCATCTCCTAGTGGGAAGAGTTGGAACCATCAGTCCAGTGTTCAATGGGATAGTCCAGTGCTCACTCTCAAGAGGGTGCTTCCCTGGTGCCTTGAAGGAGGTGCTTGTGAGGCCCCTTATGAAGAAACCTTCACTCAGTCCAGATGTCCTGGCAAATTATAGACCAATTTCCAACCTCCCATTCTTAGGGAAGGTTGTTGAGAAAGTAGTAGCTTTGCAGCTCAAGGCACATCGCTCGGTCTTTGACACCTATGAGTTATTCTAGTCTGGTTTCAGAACTAGACATTGCACAGAGATGGCACTAGTTCAGGTGCAAAATGACCTCCTCAGGGCAAGGGATGGAGGAGAATGGTTAATTCTCATCCCCTCAATCTCTCCTCAGCATTTGACACAGGGGACTACACTGTGCTTTGGATCACCTTAGAGTGTTTTGTGGACTCACCGAAACAGTCATCAAATAGTTTGTGTCCTATATCTGTGACAGGAGCTAAAGGGTAGTGTTGGGGAATATTTCCTCCTCCCTGAAGCCCGTCATGTGTAGTACCTCAAGGCTCGATCCTTTTGCAGATGTCATTCGCAGTGTACATGCTGTCCCTGGGGAGCGCATTAGGCAATACAGTATGGGTTTCTACTGCTATGCAGATGACACCCATTTGTATTTGTCATTTGCACCAGGAGCTGAGAGTACCGTTGATGTGCTCAACAAATGTCTGGCCAATATTCAGGGCTAGATGTCCTCAAACTGATTGAGGCTGAATCCAGACAAGATGGAGGTGCTAGTGACTGAGCCTGGTCAAAGGCATGATGGATAAACCTCCGGAGTGGCAACAGGTCTGGTCCTGGGATCCACCCCATTAATGGCCTCTCCCAGGGTGAAAAATGTGGATGTCATCCTTGATGACAGATTGACTCTGGAAGCCCAGGTGTCATCTGCTGTCAAAAGTGGGTTCTACTGCTTAAGGAATGTTACCCGAATAAACCCCCCGATTCTGCCTGAAGATCTGCCAACACTGGTACACACTTTTGTGACATCCAAGCTGGATTACTGTAATGATGTTTACTTCAAGGTCAATGGAGGGACCCTCCACCAGCTGCAGTTAGTGCAGAACACAGTGGAGAGGTTGCTGGTAGGTTTACCAAAATCCTGCTATGTGACCTCGATCTTACAGGATGTGCACTGGCTACTGGTCAGGTGGAGGATCCTCTTCAAGGTGGGCTTGCTCACCTATAAGGCCTGTAAGGCCTGGGTCCTGGTTACCTGTCTGACATCCTTACTCCAGCTGCCCTGGTACTTTCCCTTGGCTCCTCCACCGTGGGCCTCCTGGTGATTCCAAGGGCCAGGATGAAAACCTCGGGGGATCATTCCTTTGAGGTGGCCAGCCTAGCCCTCTGGAATTATCTGCCAAGATCCTTGAGGGAGGCCCCAACAGTGGAGGTTTTTAAGCAGGACCTGAAGACCTATCTTTTTAATAAAGCTTCTGATAACATTTTTTAATTCATTGTGAGTTTATGCAGAATTTTGAATGCTGCCGTCTAAGTTTTCTTGAACCCTGCCTACACTTGTAGTGGTGCCCAGAGCCTCCTGGACTGGGCATCAAAATACAAATAAACTTTTACTTACTTACTTATTTACCTATTTTCCCAACTGAGTGCTCAAGCTTTCCTCCCTACCCCATACCCCTGTTCTGTTTTGGCTGTCCCTAGATGTACTTTTGTTCCTGCCTTCCAGTGACCTCCCCGACCTAGTCTGGTGTTCCCTGGCATCATTATACATGGTCTTTATGCCTTTCTCTGACAGATTTCCCATCTCTCTAGTCTGCCCAATTTTACTTTTAGATTACCTTTGTCCCTTCTTCCAGTCTGGTTCTTTTCTTCTTCCTCCTGATGCTCCTGGCTACTCTTCCTCCCCCAATCCCTTCATGGTCTGTTGCTTCTAACCTGATCACCCTTCACTTCTGCCCTGAGACTTTCTCTCTTGTTCCCATACTATTCCCCCACTGTGAATCCCTTTTATGAGAATCCCTTCTCCTTGTGGCCTGAAGCTGTTCTTTTTCATGTCCAGTATCCCAAGACCCAAGGGCACTGGCCCTCTCCAGAGACCAGAGTAACTGGTATTTTTTCCTCATCTCCCATCTCTGGGATTGGGTGTATTCCAGTGCCTTCCCTTTCCCACCTGCTGTGTACCAGCTTGTCCTTGGAGCCTGCTGTGGCATTTGATGAAGTGGTGTCCAGCCCATCAGATTCCATTGTACTGATTATTACAGCCCTGAGTCAACTCACTTCTGAAATTAGGAGCTCCAGTTTCCTACAAACTAGGTACTGTCCCATCCCCCAAGGCACCTTCTAGAAGACTACCATGCCACACCCCCTGCAGGTTGTGATCTCCAATCTCCCCATTGCCAGTACATTTTCCCCCAGGTTCTTTTAAACTGTCTCCCTAACTTTATACACAGGTCTTCCCCAGATAGGGTTTTGTTGCGGGTTGCAAATTTTCTCTCCCCTACTTCAAATTCAGGCCTACACCAGACTGGGTGTTATGGCTATTTGTGATTTTTCTCTCCCCCTACTGTGCACATAGGCATATCCTAGATGGGGTAATGCAGATTTTCTAATTGTTCCCCTCTATTGACTTCCTTGCCATCGTTCCCTGTGGCAGTGTTTAACCTCTAAACCCTACCTCACTAACTTGTGTGTTGCAGCTGAAGCCACACTTCCAGTCTCTTTTCCTCATCCGCTGCAACTATCTGGGAGGTGCCCCTAGTCCTCCCAGCAGGATTTCTTCCCTGCAGATCAGCATCCTACCCTACAGGTTCTGCAGGCAGCCTGCAGTTACTCTTAACAGCCACTACACTCCTGCTCAGGGGCACTCACACTCCAAGATGCTCTCGATTGTCCCATCCTAACTTTAAACTGCCATGTGGTCCTTCAGTATACTGCCTGTTCACAGTTCTTGCCTTTTTGCCCTCCCAATTAGATTGCTGTCTGAGCCGTTCCTCCCCAAGCAGATCATTACAGCAATACAAGTGCTCTCAGCCCAGATCTAAACCACTTCCCTACAATCCCTTTGCTGTCCTTTAATCCCATGGACAGGCACGGGGCTCTGACAAATCTGATCTCCATAAATTTCAGGGAAACAAATTGCACTGCAGAGCTCTACATAAAGGACTGTTTGACCACCCTTTATGTGCCATGTGGCCCTTCAGTCCAGTATGCAGGACAACTTGTCTAGTTTCACTGTTAAGAGACAAATGAAAAGTAAACAATAACGCAGGTAAAAAAGAAGGAGGAAGTGGGGTATGAAAACAACAGAAAATTATAACTCAGCATACTTACTGAATATAATTCTATCAGAAACATTAAAAGACCTCATTCCTTCATCAAACTTAGTACAGAAAAAAGATAAAAATTATCTGTTTGTAGGACACTTTAACTCATTACCTCCAATATTAAGGAAGCATCACATACCATATCATTTTTTTTGTCTAAATGTTTGGAGACTGTGGCTGCAATAATCCCCAAGCCCTTGGTGGCTAGTACTCATTCCTCCCACCCACCCCACATGTAAAACAGTATCCCTTGCAGCTAGTGGTCCCTCCCCTCCATCTGCCAGCCACTGCCGAAATTGTATAGTAACCCCCCTTCTCTATATTGTATTCTAATCTCTGGTGGTTTAGTGGTAATTGACAAGTAATAAAACAACCCCTTGTCCCTTCCCCATCCGTGATCCTCAGTCCCATAATTTATAGCTAACCCTGGTGGGCTAGTGCCCCCCACACCCCAACCCACTCCTGCCCCATTGTAAACCCTCCAGAATGGGTGGACCAACACAGCCCTCCTCTGTCCTCCATGGTCAGCCCACCAACTGAGCTAAATGAATAAGCACATTCCATTAAGCTCAGTAGGTGCACCAGCCGTGGAGGACAGAGAAGGGCTCTGCCGGTCTGCCCACTCTGGGGGATTTATGAAGGGGGTGGGAGCGGGGGGGATGATGGGCACCTGCTGGGGTGGAGGGCATTAGACCACCAGGGATAGCTATAAATTATGGGACTGAGGATCCAGGATGGGGAGGGGACAAGGGGTTACTTTATTACTTGTCAATTACCACTAGACCACCAGGGTTTAGAATACAATATATGGAGACTGGGAGTTACTGTACAATTTCAGCAGTGGCCAGTGGGTGGAGGGGAGGGACCACTAGCCACCAGGGATACTGTTTTACATGTGGGTTGGGAGGAATGAGTACTAGCCACCAGGGGCTTGAGGATGATCGTGGCCACTGGTGGAATTTCTACAGAAGTTCAGAAACCAATTTCCGAACTTCCACAGAAGTGGAAGTCAGACTTTCACTTGAATTTCACCCATGGAATTAAATTTTTACACACCACTACACAGGGGCATCGGAGGGTGGGGGACACTACTAAACACCAGGGATAAAACCAAGATGGTTGTGGACCCCTAAAACCACAAAGGAGGTCCAAAATAGTAAAATATCTATATAGATTATATACAGTATATTATGGTAGCACAGTAGTGCTACCATAGTTAGGGTTGAGTAGCACTTTTATATATATATATACACATATATATGTGTGTGTGTATATATATATATATATATATGTATATATATATTGTCACAGAGTGACTCCTGTCTTCTGTTTAACCCCAACCCCATGGTTAAGAAAGGTATACTGAAGGATGAGATGTATTCCCTATGAATGTTACATGATTACAAAAGGAGCATAGGTGCTTGTAATATCTGCAATATGGCTAACATGCCAGATTTATATGCTGGCTGGAATGTCCCTTAGGGAGCTGCCTGGTGGAATGTACAAAATGTATGCACTAAGAAAAGTGACAGGGAGAGTCCCTACCATGATAGATGGACCATACCTTTCTCTAAAAACCTTACTATTGCAACAGTTCTTTTCTTTGCTATATACTGTCCTTTCTCCTACACTCTAGTCTGGAAGGTTGGTCACCTCCGGGCGAATTCCCTTCCCCCTCCTCTGTTCTATACCCCACTAATGTTCTTATTTTCACTTTTCAACAAAGATCCAGTATAAGGAGGTCAATGTATAGTGACCTGAGTCATGGTAGCAGGTTAGCCAAAAAAGATATGTCTGAATAAATATCTGTAGCACAGGCAGTGCTAAATGTTTAAAACGCAAATGCTCCTTTGTTGTATAAACATTTCTGCTGCCCCGCTTTTAAAAATAAAGAGAAAAAGCCCTGCAATAAGGGACATAGAGGGAGAGGTGGTGTTGAAATGGGATCATGTTCGCTCCTTAAAATCTCTCTTTTGCTGTTCTGTCAGCTGGGCAGAGCAGGTGGCTGTCAGGATGCTGATGAACTGGGTCAGCACCCAAGATAGTAGAAAGTAAATAAAGAAATGCATTATTGATAGGAGCAGGAGAGGTTCCATTTGTGCATCGGAGCCTGGGTGTGCTCCGTGGCACTCAGATACACCACCTGTTGCAATAAGAGAAAGGAGGACAGACAGGCATCTTGAAGAGCGGGGGCTGAATCCTGTTTCAATTAAGGATTCCCACCTGGAGCTCCTGTGCTAGAAAGCGAGCGGCAGGCTGCCATTAGGTAAAGACAGCTGCCCACTTCTAAAACAAAAAGAAAAGGAGCGCATTAGAAGAGAGAGAGAGAGAGAGACTGGTGCTAAAAATAAAATAGGAGCATGCATGCTCCTAGCTCTCTCTCTCTCTCTCTCTCTGGTGTTGTCCTTGAGTGCAGAAACATAGCTTAGCACTGGATTCATTGCTGCAGAATGCAGCTGCTTTTTAAAAGTCCTGTTCCCCTAGTCACAAGGTGTGACTCAGGAATGAAAGCATGATTGAAGCAGGATGCTCCGTCTTCTATACAAGTGCTCCAGACTGCTGTGCAGGGCAGCACAAATTTGAAAAGTATTTATGGACTAGAGGGACACTAAGGGCATGAGGCAATAAGCCTCGTAGTGTCCCATAAATACAGAAACTAGTATAAAGGTGATTTTGGCAGCCCAGCTATGCTGTAATCTGAATCTGCCTTAAAAAAATAAAAAGGGCCAGAAATGGTCCCAAATGAAATATGCCCAGATGGCTACTATATCAGCTGGAGGCTGCTTGACATTTTGCTGAGATTGGCAGGGGCTCAAATAAATACTGCAGAAGCCCCTGCATATAAACAAGTGTACAGCTAAAGGAAGGCTAAAGATTTAAAAGCTCTTTTGGATGTTTCTTGAAAACAATTTAAGAAAATATAAGAAAATAACAAACTAATGGGATTCAAGTCTCATGAGCTGGCAGGAGAAGGGAGATAAGGAGTGCACCATTAATCTACCGTTCCCCTTCCCAACTCAGAGACGCCTGAGGAACAAAACTATACAGAATAAGAATTATTGTACCTGTTACTTTGGAGCTGTAGAAGAGGGACTACTATAGGGATGGCAGGCCACAATCAGAATGTTTTTATTCAAAATGGTGGCTGATGAGGTCAGCAAAGTAGGAGGGAACTCACCCTTTAATGAGCTCTCTTATGATAAAAAGATGTTTATGAGTGCTTAGCCACCTCTTATGTATAATATGATATGTTGAATAGAAAAGTCAATCATTCTTACTGTACTATGAATGCTATCTGATATCCAGGATGTTTAGTGAAGGTGATTATTAGGGGAAAAAAGGTTTAATTGTCCAGTCACATGACATCTGATACCATTTAGACAAAAATGTAAAAGCTTCCACTAGGGACAGAATTTTAGATAGGGTGTCAGTTGCAGACTGACTGTGAGAGGTGTAAGACCTGGTGAGAGAGTAAGCTTACACTACCACTTTGAGCTGGTTGGGCAAAACCTGGCCATCCTGCTGCTCCAGCAGTGATTTTTTTTTATTTATTAATTGAAAAAAACTAACCTTCTTCATTTTTGTAAATATTTAATTTCTCATCTTTATGCGAACAATAAAATGATGAATGCCATTCTGGCATTTTTTATGCACCAGATTGTCTGCCTGTGTCAAATGCTTTGAAAATCCCACACCCTACAACACACACACACACGCACACACACACACACACATATATTTAGATAGGGGATACATGATGGGCATGAGTGTGATATGGCAAATATTGTCACTCCTGCAGAGTGAGATATCCAGACAATATTTGCCACAGCATACAATCTGCACACCATGTATTTGATTGATACAATAGGGCTAGGAGTTTCAGAAGTATTATGTTGTCCCTTACAAAAATCCCTAAAACTGTCCATTATCATTCCATTTACATCCTTCAAGCAGCACTGTACAGCCTTCTTCACAGAGAAATGCAGTTGCTACCGCTAGAGATTGAATAGTCATCCCACAAAACCTTATTCCAATCACATATGGCATATTCCTTCCAGCCAGACACCGCCAGTATATGGCACCCAATATTCCCTTCACCATCCTTGTACTCATTATGTGAGTGACTGTCATGGCCCTCATTGTGATATATACGTATTGTACATATTGTAGATGTTAGTTTAACTTTCTTTTGCCAAGCTTTAACATGTGAATTCTCTGTATATTATTGTGTTATAAATAACATTTTCTTGTTTCTGTATGTATAACTGTCTCATAAGTATGTGATGTAATTGCTGTGCACCATCTCAAACCTTGACCTTATCAGGTCCATCTTGTAAATGAGCCTTGCTCAATGATGACCGCCTGAATAAATAAAGATTTGATTGATTGATTGATTGTGTTCTGCTCCTGTTTATGTGTTTGCTCATTCTGTTTGTGAGTTTTTCTGAATGGGCTGGCAGTGTTATAAACTCTGGGAAACAGATGAGTGTATTTTGCAATGCTAAATGAGTTATTTTTAGGTAGAAGTGAGAAACAGTATTTTATGAAGCTGTATTCTTTAGAAATCTGGCTGCTGTCAAGCTGAGAGTATCACAGTAATGGTAATGGGCTGAGAGTCAGAGTATGAGGAACAGATGAGTGTTTTTAGTGGTAATTGAGTTAGCTGCAGGCAGCAGTGAAGAACAGATTGTGCTATGAAGCTGTGCTCTTTAGAATTCTGACTGCAGTCAAGTTGAGATTATCACAGTAATTGTAATGGGTTGAGAGTCAGAGTTTGAGGAACAGGTGAGAGTTTTTCAATGGTAACTGAGTTAGCTGCAGGCAGCAGTGAGGAACAGACTGTTCTGTGAAGCTGTGCTCTTCAGAATTCTGGCTCCAGTCAAGCTGAGAGGATCGCAGTAGTGAACTGAAAGTTAGAGTGTGGGGAATAGGTGTGAGTGTTTTGTAATGCTAACTGAGTTAGCTGCAGGCAGCAGTGAGACCTCTCATGTAGTTCTGCATTTGTGTCTATGGTAACAGCACAGACATTTTTTTGTATGCTGAGGGGAAAGTTGCGTAGAATGATGATACCAGTGACCTTTGTGTGACCTGTGTGTAAATGGCTGATATCATCACAGTAGAACAGAGGGTAAAAATATCACACTGCAGTGGATGATACACTGTTTTATCTCACTCACTCATTTATCACTCACCCCTATTGTATAAAGACACACACACACACACACACACACAATATGGGAAAACACATGTGTGTATTGGGATGGGGGTGCCACTAGACACCAGGGTTAAATGCTAGCTACCAAACCATCCTTTTACCGATCAGATGGCTATCTTTTTTGGGACCAAATGGCTGTCAATCCATCTTCTTGACCAGATGGCCATCACATTTAGTCCTTTTTTGCCAGACAAATTCCTTTTTTGCCATCCTTTTCCATTATGGCAAAAATGGTTTACCCCTTTTCACGACTAGATGGCAATGCTGGTAATCCTTTTTCAACACAGCAATTCCTTTTTCACCACAACAAAAAAGGAAATTGGTTGGAGAAAAAGGATTACCGGCATAGTCATCTGATGGTGAAAAGGGCTAATCCTTTTTCATCAGTCAATTTCCTTTTTTCTCCATGATGAAAAAAGCCTCACCGATCATTCAGGATGCCAGCATTACAGCTCCTGGTCATTACAGCACCAATTGTCAGATTTGTTGCCCTCTCCACAAAGTCTGCCCCCCGGAGTTAGTATGTTTAGAAAGTGGGGCAGTGTAGCTAGCCTGCCAACACAGTGGCAAGGCATCTGCATGTGGCACCAGCATCTTGAGTATTGTGATGGACTTGGAAGTTAGAGGGCTGGCCAGGTGAGAAGGATTGAGGATCCCAGGGACTGGTCTGCTTCACTGAGGGGGCGGGAAAAAGAGTGTCCGGCACGCAGCAGACCTCTGGCAGAAGCCTGGGGTAACGTAGCTGTAATATGTTTGGGGGGGGCAAGGTGGAAGCTGGAGTAATCGCACATCTCCACCCCCGGAATCCATCATATAAAAAAATGCCTCTCTGTCCATGATGGCTCCCACCTCCACCGCTGTTCCCAGTGAGACCAATGCCCACTGGGAAGGGGTAAGCCAGGGGCAAGAGACCAAATTCCTTGGGAAGGGGCACCTGCTCAGTGGCCCTGTACAGGGGCTTAAAGCCTGGGAACAGGGGGCAGCAAGTGGGGCTGGGGTTCGAACCCTGTGGCTTGGAGGGGAAGGAGACCACAAAAACAAAAAAGAAAGGGTGGTGTGGGGAGGCACAGGTGGCGCAGCACACCACAAAAAGAGAGGACAGAGACTTTCTGACTTGATGTCTCAATGATCAGGTGAACTGCCACAAGCACTCTGAGGTAGTGGAACCCAAAAAAGGATTGGCAAGAAAGGAAGTTAGCGAGTTGCAAAAAAGGAACTAAATAGTTAAAAAAAATTCTAAGGGCATACCAATTAAGAAAACCACTAAGTACTGCTCATCAACACCTGATGAGCAAGATACACAGTAAATGCCTGCAACAGACATCCATGGGCACAGTTGGGACACTTGTTTTCACCCAAAAGTAAAAAAAACAAGATGGTGGCTCACAAAAAAAGGATTTTGTTCTGGTGAACAAGGATTGGCCCCTCAAGAAAAATGGTCCTTGTTCATCAGAGCAAAATTCTTTCTCATTCTATTCCTCTGTCCTGGAAAGTAAAAATCCCATTGAAAATAATGGGACCTTTAAAATGCTATAACTTTTGAATGAATTAGTATTTTTTCACCACATAAATGCTGGGCTCTTCTGGGACCCAAATTCTTTCTCCCCTCAAAAATTCAGACTGAATTTTAACACAATCTTTGCACAGGGCGATGAGAAAAACAACTACAAAAAGTGGTGAATTTTATGTTTCCTTTCACTATCCGGATCTCAGAATTTGCACATCTGACTGGAAAAATACTTGGCATGTCAAGAGATTTACCCCAGGAGGCCATGCATGCAAAATGTTGCACAAATCCATTGAACAGTTGCAAAGTTATTAAAGTGCAATATTTGAGGTTTAACATTAAAGTGCCTGCTCACCCCTTTGAACATTTTGCATGTCCACCGCTAAATATCGCGGTTGCTGTGCCTAGCACAACAGCACTTGCGCTAGCGCATCCCCCTGCATCTCCCTTAACATTTGATAAAAATGAAAGCTACTGCTCAACTAATAGAGACTCTATTAGTTGAGCAGTGGCTGTCATTTTTATCAAACATTAGTTTAAAGTGTAATAAAATTGTTTTAAAAGTTAGCCCCATAGACCTGTATTCGGCGCGTCCCTGCGCTATCCCTGTTAGCACGTCACAAAACAGGGTAGCACGGGGGCGGAGCAAGCAGACTCAGAAGTGGGAAGGGATCGTCTGGCTCCCAGTTCAAACAAAATTATGATCCCTTCTCAAACGTTATCAAGAGAGTAAGGAACAATTATTTTCACACAGAGGGGCTATCGCTGCCCCAGAGTAATGGGCTATGAAGCCCAAACTCTGATTTTTTTAAAATCACACATTTACTTTAACAAACTGGTGAAATGTGATTCTTCTGATTTAAACTGCTGTTATGGTTTAAATGAGTATTTTAAACAATGTGAATTCTTTCTGAGCTTTTTATGTATCCTTGTTTGTTTTTTGTATGATCTGGGTATTAAAGGGCCACTGTCCGCTTTGCCCCTTGGTTATTGTTCAGTTTATAGTAATGAGTCTCTAGTCACATACTTGTGTAAATGATTCTGTAGAAGGACCCTGCATAAAAGAAAAGGGAATCTGTTTACATGTTTTTTTGTAAGTTTACATTGTTTTTACTACATTCAGTCCACACTTAAATCCCCTGCCTGCCAGAAGCAGATTTTAGTTATGACTAGACAGAAAACAAACTTTTTCACCCATTTCAAGTTTACCAACAATCTTTTCCTTCCTCCCAGTCAGAGGCATGTGGAGCAATCAGCCATGTTGGATGCCAGACCACAAGGGCAGCCTTAAGAGAGCCCCCCAACCACCTCCCGTACTCCCCCTTACCCCCTGCACCTCCTACCCCCCCGATCTCCTACCCTCACTTCCCCCACACCCACACCTTCCCTTGTCTCGCTTCATAGCTCATGTCTTTGTACTGGTTATTACATGTCTGTAAGTCAATGACTATATGTTTGTAACTAAAAATGATGACTGTTCCACACGCTGACATGGAACCTTTGTAAAAGAGCCTCGGCTCAAAGGTATTGTAATCCTAGATGAAATAAATAAATGCTTCTCCCTCCTAAGGTAAGAGTACTTGTCCATCTAGAATGCTGTTCCTAGTTTATTTCATCAGATAAACATAATAGATAACCTTAAATTCTCTTATGTGTGCCCATGAGGATAGTAATGATGTCATGGCACTATTTTAGGCCAGTACACATCAAACCATTGAAATACAGTGACAGACCACAACTAAAGGAAGGCTACAGAAAAAGTCTGGTCAACATCACCAATGTTCAGAAGCATAACGAACAAGCAGCCCAGTTCCACATAGTGAATGGAGCCTGATGTGTGCAAAGATCACCTAGAGACCATAAACATATGTCAAACCCAGTTATTATACATCAGATATGCTTAAAAATCTTAGTTAAATATACCAGTAATTATGAGGTCATATACAGATCACCTAGAGACTATAAACGTATGTCAAACTCAGTCATTATACATCAGATATGCTTAAAAATCTTTAGCTAAATATACTGGTAATTATGAAACAATATACAAGGAAGTGAAACATTGAAATTAATTTATAACACGTTAATACCTTACCTTACCCAGTTATCAAAGACTAAAATGAAAAAAAAAAAAATAATAATAAGTAAACTTACCTAGAAGTAAGCTGAAGGTTCAGATCTATACCATTATTTTAAAAGCTTTTGCAAGGCACAAAACATATGTTCACAAAGTGTCAGATTACAATACTTGGCCTTCCTCATTTCTAACTTCCTCATGCTGAAACACAGCTGTTGCAATTACTGGTTGAAAGAAGCGATGATGTTGAAGGTGTACTTTTTTTTATTGTGGGGTCAGTTGTGGTGTTGTGGTGTTAGTTGATAGCCAACTCTTAACAAAACAGCTGCTAGTTATAAGCTGTGCATTTTCATGTTATTAGAGATTGAAGTTTGCTGGGAACCAGGTCTACTCACTAAACATGCTATGACGTCAAAGCTCAAAAAGAACTTGTCATAAAAACTTGTTTTGTTGTTGGATAACATGACACGCCTTACTATCTCTAAACTGTCATGCCTTCTTCTTCACCAAAAACTAAAACCAACACACAGATCACCTCCCAGTTACCAGTCTAACTCAAAGATTGTTTTGCTGTTAGTGTTACTTTTCCCCCTGGCTCCTAGCAGCCCACCAGATGCCAGCCACCACACCCCATCCCCTGATTTTCCTCCGAGACTTACCTTCGTGCAAGGCAGTGTGGCCTGGGTGTCCATTGGGTGCAGGGTTACTGGGTGGCTGGATGTCATTGGCCTTTGGGAGACCACCATTTTCTACTTTTTCTGGTCTATCCAAGGAGTGAGCGTGCAGTGCTGGCCAGATGCTCCCATGCACACTTCCATATGTGGGATGTCAGCAGTTGCCAATCTCCCCCTGACTGAGCAGTCCCAGGTGCCTTGCCCCCAGTTGATTATAGGAGCCAGGCAAGCACCAGGAACTGTAACCCTTCCTCACTGGTAGAGAACAACAATCATCAGGGTACTCAATCCTCTCCCACCCTGGCAAATGACACAAGTCTGCATCTGAACCTGGGTTTACAGCATGGTGCAAGGTGTGGCATCAAGTGCTTCAACCCTCAGAGCCACCTGGCCAGCTCAGTCTAAATCAAAGATCCACCATACATGCCCATCCAGCTGCAAAGTCTGTTTACATCGGTCTGTACTTGCTCTGTAACCCTTTTTTATCTACTGCCCCTTTGCTTAACTCATTACCTCCTGGGTGGCCATTTTGTGTCAGGTAAACAATGGATAGTTTGGACTTCAAATGGAGCTATTTTAATGGTTATACTGAGGGATATTCTGAACTTCATTGGGAGATAATCAGTTACAAAACCTGGAGAATTGGGTTTGAAACTCACAGCCAATACTTGTATGCTGTGTGACCATGAGCAAGTCACTTAACTTCCCTATGCTTCCAGGACACACACTAAAATGGTACCGGGTTAATACTGTTTGTAAAACAGCTTAAGGATATCAGCTAATACAAAACCATGCATGCCTAAACAGGGAATGTGACAAAATAGCGAAAGCCAGAGCATAGCACCTGGTACAAAATAGTGATTGTGAAATACTGCTGAGAGTACACACAGCATATTTCACAAATTGCTAGGGACAAAACAGCAATGTTAGTGGTATCCCTCCCCATTGAGTCACTGTGCAGCAGTCACATTTTTCATTGGGAGGGTCCCGCCCCATGCACACAAGTATGCTTGCGAAATGAAGACCTCTGACAGGTGGAAGCAGGAGCCTACTGTGTTGCACCCATGGCGAAGAGGGGTGGGGGATCACATAGAGACAGGGGAATGTGCAGGCAGGGAGACAGGGCCATAGGATTGAGACTTGTGAAGGGACCATTCAGGGAACCACATCACTGTAGCAACAGAGGCACTGCTGGCCACTACACAGTTCAGTTTGAGAAGCTCAAACCCCAAAACAGACTGTGAATGCCTCCAGTGAGGCATCACAGTAGTTATTTAGTATAGAAACAATGCAAATTATATGCATATGCCAGCTAAACTCCTGATGAGAACTGAATACTGAGGGGTTGCAGCAAAAATATATATTTTTGTTTCTTAACCAAGAAACTTTTGTTAAACAAAACATTAAAATAAAAACAAAAACTAAATCAAAACATAGTCCACAGAATACAAACTAGCAAAGCTTTTGGCTTACACTATCACAGCTGAAGCGTTTCCCAAGCATTCAGCTCAGATAAGTTGCTGGACTAACACAGTAAATAATTACACATAAATATGATCAAAAATGTAACTTGGAAAACGCATGCAGCCTCCTATGTATATCTTACGAATATCTAGCATTAACAGTAAGTGAAGGTAGCATTTTATTTAAAAGAATAAACTACACAATTTTAAATTAATTCTGAAGGTTTCTTACCACATCACAATGTTCTGAAATTTGATTAAAGGTGTTAAAGTAAAACAAGATATAAAACCCCATAAAGAAGTAGAATAACAGATAGCCCTGTTTTGTTTACCTTCTGCTCTGCAGCAGACATACTCTCATCAAGCCAGGAGCTCCCTGAATGCAACAGGATGTGTGTGCAGAGCCAGGCCATTCAAGGGGGGAGGGGTCATTTCGGAATGTAGTCCATTTCAGTATATAGTTTATTTGTTTCAGTATATAGAGTATGTGAATTTTTCAGTCTACAGGGTATGCATTTCAACACATAGTGTATGTTTCACCATGTAGTGTATTTGTTTCAGTATATAATGTATGTGTTTTTTAAATATACTGTGTATGTATTTCAGTATATAATATCTCTCTCTCAGTATATAGAGTATGCAACATTTTTCAATAGAGAGGGTAAGTGTTTTTAATATATAGTGTATTTGTTTCAGTATATAGTGTATGCAGATTTTTCAATGCACATTGTATTTATTTCAATATATAGTGTATGTATTTCAATATAAAGTGTAGATGTTTCAATATATAGTGTATTTGTTTCAGTAGACAGAGTATGTGCTTTTTTCAATGTGTAGTGTATGCATTTCAATACATAGTGTATGTATTTCAAATACATAATGTATTTGTTTCAGTATATAGTGTATGCAGATTTTTTTTAATATATAATTGTATGTGTTACAATGTGTAGAGTATTTGTTTCAGCAGGTAGTTTATGTGTGGATGTTTCAGTCTGTAGTGTATGTATCTCAATAGGTAGTGTATATGTTTCTGTACATAGTACATCTGTTTCAGTATATAGAGTATATGGTTTTTCAGTACTCATGTAGATTTCAGTAGATGGTGTATGTATTTTGCTATATAATGTAAGCATTTCACTATATAGTGTATGTGTTTCACTATATGATATATGTATTTCAGTAGATAGTACATGGATTTCACTATATGATGTATATATTTCAATGGATAGTGTATGTGGTTCACTACATTGTCTATGCATTTCACTATATGATGCATATATTTCACTATATGATATATGTATTTCACTATGTACTGCATGTGTTTTACTATACAGCCAGAGATGATGAATTCTGTCCCTAACGACTTGCCATACAACCCCTTCCCAATTTCTGTCTCTACAAACCACTTGTCTACTTAGGGTCCCAAGTCCCTTGTGAATCCTCTCCACTGGAGTCACTCCAGTCTCTGGTCCATGTCTCCTCCAGTCCCTGGCTAGAATGCCATGTTTTCAGTACCTTTTCCTCTTTCAGGAAGATTGAGCACACATATTCATTTAGAAAACTGACCTTCTTATCTTTTTTCTCAGTTCACTCTTCTTTGTTTAGTCTGACAGTTCACAATTTTGTCCTGTACTGTTCCTTGTTTCAGCAGAAGAAAGTTTGGTACACTTCCTTTATACTCTACTTTTTCAGCTTTAGTTCTGCTTCTGCTTTTCTCACCACTCTGTTAGCCTCCTTCATTTTCTCTATATAAAGTCTTTATTTGCCATTTGCTGGTCTCCATTGTATTCAGTGAAAGCTGCCCTCTTCTTTTAATTGCTTGTGCCACTTCCCTTGTGTGTCAAAGTACTTTTTTTTTTATTTTTTTCCCTACCTGCCTTAAATGGGAGCTAGTTGCTTCCACAATTCCCTACTTTATAGTTTCCCTCTTGGTGTCTACTGCCTCTGCTTCTATCACCCCACACATTTAATCTGAATTGACTGGCCCACCTTTCTAAAATTTGCCCTTCTGAGATTCAAGACCATTATCCTTGAATTTGAGTGTAGGGGTACCAGCATGATGCTAAACTGTGCCGAGTTGTGGCCCCTGGTTCCGATGGACTCTCATGGCTGGCCATAGTGTATGTGGTGTCCCTAGGTAAACTGGCAAATGGTGACCTGCAGGGATTTTTTTTATCTTTATTCCCCCCACCCAAAAAAATGGCATTCATAATGACATTTAATGAACATACAAACATATGAATGTGCCAGCAGAAACAGACCACCCGAGCTATCTCAGTCTGCTCGAGTGTGCAGCTATCACCCGTAGTTTGCAGCTGCCGATCCCTTCTCCTTTTTGTCATCCCAATACCCCCCCCACCTCCCCCACCCTCACTTTCCCCTGCTCCCTGTCCCATACCCTTTTAAAGCTGTTCACAGATTTACTTGATACCACCCATTCTGGTAGTGCATTCCATTTTGCTACCACCCTCTCCAAGAAATAGTGTCTCCTCATTTCCCTCCTAAACCTTCCCCCTCTATTCTTAGTACAAACCCCCTGGTGTCCCTCCCCCTCCTTAGCTTAATGACTATCTACCCATCCTTATTGATTCCTCTCAGATACTTGAATGTCTCTATTATGTCCCCTCATCCCTTCTATACTCCAGAGTATACATATTCAGGTCTCCCAGCCTGCTCTTATAGTCTCTCCCATCCATTCCATATATCATCTTTGTTGCCCTCTTCAGCACCCCCTCCAGTAGCCTGACACCATGCTTCAGGTATGGCCTCCAAAACTGCACACAATAATTCAAGGCCTTGTCCAAACTAAGCCCTGTAAACCGTTACCAGTCTGGTAAACCGTTACCACTACCTCCAAAAACGGTTCGCATCCACACTGGTAACAGTTTAACAGACATATTTAAAACCAATCTCAAGACCTGTAAGGATGTGGTTTTTAGGTCGGAATGGGTAACGTTTTGGAACCTGTAACATTATAGTTACATGTGTGGACACATGACCATTTGGACCATCCATTCACAGGGTCTTCCAAATGGAATAAAACTGGGAGAAATAAGGTGTAATGTGGATGGTCTGTAACATTTTTAAAAAAGTTACTACCAGATTGCGGACACTCCAAAATGGTAAGGGTGGTACTTCACTCATCACTGGCCTTGGAGTTGAGAGCTCCCCTCCCACCACCACTCGTTGCAGCCTCCTACTCAGCCAGCTTGCAATCCAGTTCATCATTTTTGCCCCTACCCCTACACCAGTTAGCTTCTCCCCAAGCTGCCCACAAGGCACAGAATCAAAGGCCTTGCTGAAGTGCAAATAAAGAACATCCACCACATGACCTTTATCTACCTCACCTGTCACCCAATCATAATACTGTGTCAGGTTGATTTGACAAGACTTCCCTGAAATGAACCCATGCTGCCTCACATCCTGGAGGCCATTGTCCTCCAGGTACAACACCAGTCTTTCCTTTAGTATAATTTCCATGAGTTTGCACACTAAGGAGGTGAGACTTACCAGATGATAATTACCCGGTTCATCCCTTGGTCAGCTCTTGTGCTATGGCACTACATGTGCCATCCTTCAGTCCAGTGGCTTACATCCCGACTCCAGTGAGGTGCTATACAGATCTGCCAATGGTTCCGCCAACACCTCTGCCATCTTTCAGTACCCTGGGATGGATACCATCTGGCCCTGGTGCCTTGTCCACCCTCAGTGCCCTCAGTCCCTCTAGGACTCTACCTCCCTCAATTCTTCCATCTTCCTTATGGAACAATTTCCTTAGGTTAAAAAAAGAAAGTTTTACCTTTTCTCCATGATTTGAACAGTTACTATTAGTTTGGACAATTGCATACAGCATTCCTATAGCAAGAAACCTAACTGGCAATAAAGTGGACTGTTGAGAAAAATGAAGCGAATAATCAAGTACCATGTGGGGGAACCCAGCAGCTGCTGCAGCCATTGGGTTGTATAGATATATTCACCTCAGAGCCCTTTAGGTTGCAGAATACTATTACAATTGTAGTGTAGTATTAATAACATGTTTTATTCATAATTTTCATATGAATAAGGATTTCTGAATTAAGCAGAACTCATTTTCAGTGGGGTCCTTGTTACAAAATTATTACAAAATATGAAATATAAGTTGTTTACAAAATGACAATTGGCTTGATTTTCAAAGATCCCTTAGAGCGAAGCAGGTTGCATCACTCCAGGGCTGTGACAAACTCTGGGTGCACCAGGGACCCTGCACCAGATTTTAGAAATATCAGTGTTCCACCACCAAACTCCCCAGGTTTGCTGCAAGCCAACAGCTCCACCAAACATTTGGCACACCTGTGGGAATTGCCACAGGGACCTGTCCCCATCCACCTGGCAAAACACGAGAGGGGCTGGGGTGGTTGGGGTGTAGTGAAACTGCTTGCCAGGAGGGAACTGAGGGCAGAAAGAACATGGGATGTGACATAGTGGAAGTTGGGGGGACAGCTGGGCATGTACGGGAGTAATGTGGCACCTGGTGGAGTGCATTTGCATTTGTATTTATTGTGGTAATGTCTATCAATTGGTAGTAGTTTACTACACAGCACTGTACCCATTCCTTATACTGCTCATACAGTACATAAACAGATCAAATCCAAGGAGGGCAAGTGATGGTCCTGAATGACATGGCATCATATTGAAATGTAACACAGCAGACATCACAACTGTCAAGTAATACAGATCATAACAATCATATGGCACCCCCAATAATAGGTATATAGTGAATGATTGTTACAGTTTGCACACCAAAGATACATGCCAGGAATGGCTGTGGCTATGATGTGGCTGCTGCCCTGCCTGCTGTCTGTCCCTTTTCCAGATGGGGGTCTTGCCCATTCAGGCAGTGCAGGGGTATCATTTTTGGGCTACTGACCTGCTTATAGGTGCACCTACAACTCAGCCTTTTAATTGCCTCTTTATCCTTTTCTACTATCCCCCCCCCCCCACCATACACTTTGCTGCTGTCATTCACTGGACAACTCCCACCTGCCCCCACATTCTATGTTTTTCCTTTACTGCATACTCTTACTTAATCTCATCCACCTCCCCTCCACCGTGGTGATCCCTCTCCTTAGTAACTGTGCTGTTGTTACAACTGTAATGGACATGAATGGATTTTCTTAGTGCCTCCTGTCTAAGTTCCCAGCTCTAGATGTAGACCCTTGTGACATACAGGGAGGAGGTATGTGTGGTCATCTGTGGAAGAAATGACTCAAACTAGACTCCAGAGGTGCACATTAACTGAATAAGCATCATTTATAGTGGGGGTACAGAGCTTTCTCGCCCTCCTTTGCACCTGGAGACCTTGTTTTAGGGGAGGCCAGTGGGGTGAGAAATCACTTGGTATACGAACATATGAAATTGCCAGTAGAAATAGGCTGTAATAGTCTATCGAGTCTGCTCGAGTGCTTACCTCAGTTTATTCCCTGGAGCTGTTCCTCCCCTCCCAACTGCTCCTGGAGTCAACCCCCACTGTCCCATTTCCTTCCCCTATCCACTTCCCAGTAGTGTTCCCTTCAGTCTAATCCTCTTCATCACCCTGTCCCTACTGCAGCACCCAAGGGTGATACTTAATGTCCTCTTCTAATAGACCCTTCCATGTAGTGTTCTTTCCCCCTCCCACTCTGAGGGCTTACATGTCATCGACTTGCAGCTGTCCAGTAAAAGGGCACCTCTATTTGGGGTACATCCCCAAGCTTAGAGAATACTGAGGGGCTTTACACATATTTACTACCTCCTCAACCTCCCTTATATGCTCCTTTTACACCCCCTCCCCCGCCATCTTCTCTATTTGCATTCAGAACCTTACCAGCCTATAAATATATATGCATTCTTTCCTCACACCCCCACCGTCTGTCCTCTCCTGCCCTCTACACTTCCTTGCCCCTTCCCCCCATCTTCTCCCTCACCTCCTGAAGAAAGGCAATTGTTAAGAATTGAATCCCACTCATGCCGGGTGTATAGATGGTGGCCCACTCACGTTTCCCTGCACTGATTCATTTTTGTTGGATTATGGGAACCGAGTTCTGCTATGCTGTAAGTTTTCTTGTTATAATTCCCCTGGGGAGCAGCACGTCCTGTTTTTTTTAATTAATCCTCAAGGTCACCAACACTCCTACTGGCCCTCCTCCTGGCCAGAAAAACTAAACAAGGGACAGCATACGTGGGCTTCATGCCTTCTGCTGTCTCTACAATTCCAAGTGAAATCTGAGTGAAATAATTTTTACTGGGACATACAAATACACGTGTTCAATTGCAATGCATCTTGAGGTACAGACAGTATACATGTTACAGAGTTATGTAGCATATCAATTTGGGGAATACAGAGAATGATAAATGAAAGTGACACTGTGAGAAGAAGTTAGATTGACAGAAGCAATGACAAGCATCAGTTAGGTCAGGCATAAATTATACCAACAGGCCTCCAAAACAGAAAGGCCAACCTCTGGAGAAGCAGATAGGGGCTGTGGTACAAATTCAGGATGCAGTGCAAGGAGATATTGCATTCTCCCCTGCCACCTGGTACAAAACTGTTCCAGACTGTCGGAGGCAGTATAGCGCAGTGGTCTAAGGTTCTGAGCTACAAATTTGGTGACATCCAGCAGACCAGACCTGGGTTTGAATCCCACAGCTTCCACTTGCATACTGTGTGACCCTGAGCAAGTCACTTAACCTCCTTGTGCTCCCAGGTCGCTCCTGTAAAAAAGCTTTCAGCTTAGTGTGCTATACCTGGTTAAACAACTAAATAAAAAAAAAAAAAAAAAAGACTGTCATAGATGGAGGCAGTGAGCTGCTCCATATGATAAATCTCTGAAACTATGATTCTCTGGGCATCTGCGGAGGGAGACATCACTTGCATCCAAAGCCAAGTAGCTACCTTTTTTGCAGCTAGAATATAAACCTAAACAAGTGCTCTATTGCCTAGTTGGCATCATAGAACAGGGATGGACAAGAGGACCATTGAGGCACAAATCAGGTTCCCAGAAAGAGATAACTGTTTAAACTGCAGGGCAAGTTCCTGCCAAAATATTTGAAGTAATGGGCAAGACCATAGAACATGTGAATGATCAGCCATGGACTTGTCACAAAGATGCCAAAATTTGCCATATTTAGATGGAAGGAAGTGTGCCAAGACTGCTGGAGTCCTGAAATATCTATACCAACATTTCAATGTAAATTCCCTCCATCTTGTAGAAGAGGTGATTTTCAGTGCTGTAAGGGCATAGTGTAATCAGGTATAATGCAATGCTATCACACCCAGTTCCTCATTCCATTTCGCCAATGTAAGTAGAATCCCCTCTCCTGGGCATTGTTCTCTGTAGTCCTTTGGGTATTTATCTCCACCCCATTCTGTCCATCCTCTAGCCTTGGTGTCCTCAGGAACCTTACAAGGGGGCCAAATGGTGATAGATGGTTGTCAGTTAAGGCCACTACCTAGGACAATACAGAAACTAACTTTCACATGTTATATGTATGTGGCCTTTATTGTTACTGTTCTGCTTTGTAATGTTTCAGTGCACTCTAGTGTTTTTAAATTACAAAATTACAGTATAGAATGCAATTATCTGATGTTGTACCTATGAGCACAGGTATGGTATCCAAGTGGGCCGGGGGAACTCTATCATGCAGCTTCCACTACAGGGAGTGACCTTTGTGGGCATCTTGTTGGTACTTTTCCCCTTATGGCATCCCTAAATTTCATTTCCTGGAATGTGAGGGGTCTGACTCTCTTGTTAAGAGGAACAGGATCCCTATCGGATTCTAATCCTTGCAGGTGAAAATGGTGTTATTATAGGAAACTATACTGACCATGGAGAAGGCCTCCGAACTCTGCAGGGAGTGGGCGGGCACATAGGTGCACAGTTGTGCACCTACCTCAAAAGCTGGAGTGTCTATACTGATTCACAAGCAGTTCAACTGGAAAGTCACACTCACCAAGCAGGACATTGGAGGTCAATGGGTAGTGGCTAAGCTCAATAACCCGGAAGACCATTTAGTACTGACAAATGTGTATGGCCATAAATAGGATGTTCCTGCCATGTTTAATACATTATGAAGCACCTTAATGGACATGGAGGATGCTTCTATGCCCTTTCTTATAGGAGGCGACTTTAATACCACACTAGATAATGCACAGACAGAAATTCCGGCAAATCAGAACCCCATGGGCCTGATTCAAGAAGGATGACACAAGGCTTGCATCCAGCCCTGCATCAACCCTGATCTTTGGTGCAACTGCGTCAAATGCAGCCTTTGCAACTGCGCCCAGTTCAGCAATGTTTGGTGCAGTTGTGGCAATTTCTTCAGTTTACAGCAGCTTGCACCAAAGCTTTGGCGCAAGCCCTGTAAACTGACTCCCCACTGGCACACAGTTACACCAAGGGAAGCTGGTCTAACATGGTGTGGCTGACACAAGAGATGTGCATTGGAGGTTGTGGCTGGCACCCTTTGTGAATTTCAGATGCTGCACTAATCACCACAAGTCACCCCTTGCAACTGACCCTCCAATGCAAGTCCCTTGTGTCACTGTAAGCCCGTTCCTAAATAGCCCACCTGTAAAAACTCTCTCAGCAGTGAAATACATGATGTCTGTCTTGTCCTTCTCAGATATCTGGTGACTTCAACATCCCCAGGACCTCAGCTATTTATGCTTCTCCTCAGCCTACTGCACCTCCAGCCATATTGATCTTTGGTTAATGTCACCAGCCACTAGGAGGACAGCAATCTCTTTCTAGGTCACCCCTCAATGTATTTCAGACCATGCTCAAGTTGAGTTTGGCCTGCTGTGAGGCTCTGCTCACTCCAATTGGCCCTGTGTCACCCTGACCCACTGCTGCTCCAGAATCAAGAATTCATCACTTGGTTCCAGGAGGGAACAAAACTATATTTCCAATTGAGTGACACAGGGGACACCAGTAAGGCAACAGTCTGGAGGCTTTCCAGGCCACAATTAGAGGCCATATAATGAGGTATGGAACTGCCTGTAGGTGTAACAGAGGGGTGGAGCAAAAAGCTCTTGACAGGAAGTTGGGTGGAAAAGAGAAACTGCACAAAGAAGGTGCAGGTTGGCAGGCTAACACCCCTTTGCTCCATGATATTAGAAGCCTCTTCAAGCAACTTAATGTGCTGGCCACTAGAATGGCTGAACTAATGGTAATAAGTCTCAATCATAAATACTGGGTAGTGGATGAAAAGGCAGGAAAACTGCTTTCTTATTGACTTTGGAAGCAGCAGGCTGACTGCTACATAGAAAAACTGAGAGATGGCTCTGGTCATATTCAGACCCAGACAGATTGCATTAATGGCATTATGTGCTCTTTTTTCGAGGACCTGTACTTCTCTAAAGGCCTCTTGAACACAGCTACATTTGAGACATTTATAGGTGCACTCCACCTCACTTCACTCACCGCTGTGCAAAGGGAAGCCCTTCAGGCTCCTCTATCAGTGACTGAGATCACATTAGCCATTTCCAATCTCGCCCCACACAAATCCCCAGGGATTGATGGACTGCTTACAGATTTTTATCAGGCTATTAAGCAATATAGCATGAGAGGGTGTTGGTGATGCCAGGATTTACTCATGCCCTGGGATGTTGTTTGGCCATGAGGCACAGCCAAGTGGCCAAAACACCCCAGGGTATGGATAAATCCTGGCATCACCAACATTCTCGAGTGGCATATTGCGATTATACAATGGACATCGGTATATTTTGTGTGTGAAAAAATAAGAAAAAACTAAGTTGGTTTAGGTGTTTTATTCATTTTTATTAGATTTGTTGTTACACTAGGAAAAATAGTGCTTTGTTGGTAGGTATGCGCATGTGCAGTGGTGCCAGCAAGCGGGTGAGGAGATACCCTTAATGGTTACAGTTTGGGAAACGAAGAGGCTCGAGGAAACCGTGGGTCCGGAGTCCAGCAATGTAAGCTGTACTAGTGCATATTTAAACGGAGCAAAAACGAAGAGAGGTAATTTTGTGCGATGTTTTTCACAGTGTCGCTGACAAACTGTAAGAACAGGGTTCTGAAAGTGAAACAGAAAGAGTAACGTGTTTCTCCCCCCCCCCAAAAGCCAGAAAAGAAAAAAAAAGAATTTCCTGTGATTTGGAGTTTTTTTTTTTTTAATTCATAGCTGAATTACATTTTTGAAACTTGTGGGATTTTTCATATTGTTTACTCCAAAGGCAACACTGTGGCTTTGTGGGGGTTTTGCCCTGTGACTGTCGGTGTTTTACCCAGTTTTGTGCTTGTGATGGTTGCATTGATTTCAGGGGGGCCCTTGATGTGGCTTACTGGTGCCTGGCACCTCTTTCCATGGGGTGATTGTGGCTTTTACAATGGGAGAGGTGTGCCAGATAGCCAATGAGATTAGAGGATTTGTGCGTCATTTCTATGCCCATTGTATAATTCCTGATATAGTCTCCCCCACACTACAGGAGACATACCGGGAAGGCCATCGGCATTCTATGCTATCTCCCTTACTGAGAGAAGCAGTGATTACTATCTTGCCTAAAGAAGGAAAGGCTCATACCTTACCAGCTAGCTACAGGCCAACATTGCCAAAAAATGCTGATGCTAAAATCTTCATCAAAGCTTTGGCATCCCAACTAGAAGCCCCCCTTCTGACACTAGCACACACATCCCAGGTCAGTTTTGTTAAAGGTGATCTTAGCACAGATCACAAAAGACCCCTCTTGTTTCATATGGCCCGTGCTCACTCCATCTCCATCCCAGCAGCAGCTGTGGCCATAGGCTTTGAGAAAGCATTCAATTCAGTGGAGTGGGGTTATCTGCATGCGGTCATGGAGACATTGGGATTTGGTCCTGACTTGGAGTGGGGCTATTTGCACATGATTATGGAGATGTTGGGATTTGGTCTTAAATGTGGGTGTTGGATTAGGACACTATATAACCAGCTCACAGCCAAAGTATTGTCCAATACCTCCCTTTCAGACCATTTCACTCTTCATAGTGGTGCACCTGAAAGCTGCCCCATATCTTCCATGTTGTTTGTCCTTGCTATTGTGCCTTTGGCTGTAGCCATATGACAACACCAGGAGTCAGAGGGCATAACAATGAGTAACAATGAGACAGCAGGACCATCATACTCCGTGATATGCAGATGACTGTTTGGTCCTTCTGAGAGATGTTACCTGTAGTGTTCTTGCTCTTCTCTACTTACTTAATACTTTCCAAGCCATCTCTGGTCTCAAAATAAACACTTCCAAGACTAAGGTCCTACTCCTGAACTCCTTCTGTACCCAGGCTACCATTGCAAACTTGGAGCTGCATTGGGCCCCCAAGGGCTTTAGGTATCTGGGGACCTGGGTGCATCCAGACTTGGGGGGGGGTATGATATCAGATAATCTTACAGCCCTTCTCAAAAAGTTGAGAGAAGAATGTGACAGATGGAAACAATTGCATCTTTCACTACTGGGGAAAATAACCACAATTAACATGGTCACTGCACCCAAATTATTGCACTGCTAAGTCTACATGGTGGTACACATTCCCACGCTGTGGTTCTCAAAAACTGATAGCCTGATCAGTGACTTTCTTTGGGATGGGAAACCCCAAGGTACAGCAGGGTGAAACTGAGAGTGTATTGGGAAAATGGGTGGTGGTCAATTCCCTGTTTTTTCACCTATTACATAGTATTCCGTGGTGTGCAAATGTTCCAGCGGCTCTTCCCACACATGGAGTCATTACCGTGATGGGTTAGCATAGAAAATAAACTTCATGGTTGCCTGCATTTCTTTGCACTCCTAATACCTAACTCAGGCAAATCCCGGGGAAACAGCCCTACTATTGCCCCAATGGTGAGTTTATGGAAAAAGTTGGAATCAATGGGAATGGGCCCTCAATGGCAAAAACACAGATTCCCTTATGGCTATACACTCTGATCTGTACAGAAGGATGACTAGTGCACTTGAGGTCATCGGCGACACATGGTATATAAATGGTAAAGGACGTATTGCAACCCACCCACTATCATCTAGATTTATTTTATTTTTTTTGTGTAATCTTTTTTTCCCCCTCTGTCGTGCACTGGGGCCTGCTCCTCCTTCAAGCCACCTAGTACCACCAGCGACCCCTTCCTGCAATTCCCACAGAGCTGCCTATCTCATATTTGCAGTCTTCCCTCAGGTTAGCCCAGCATATCCCTTTGCTGGAAGGGTCCCCCTCCTTCGAGAGGGAAGGCACTGGCTGGGGGACTCCAGCACACTATTTTTCTTTCTTGCCCAGGTGCTGCTGAGGCAGATGATACTATGCCGGGATTGCTCAAGGGCATTGTCGGAGATGGCTGCCATCATCCGGCTGATCCCAGTGCAGTTTCTGCTTTTCTGTGGTGTTCCCCTTAGTACAATCCCTCTGCTGTGCTCCCAGTCTCCATCGGGGGCCATTGCAGAGCGACCATGCATCCCCAACCCACCCCAGGGAAGGAGAGCAGTCCCAAGGATGCTCAATCCTACTCGTTCCCCTGCTGACCCCATCAAGATTTATTTGAGAATCTTCAGGCCCACTATGACTTCCTTTGGAGGGACTTCTGGAAGTATTTCCAGTTGCATAGTGCTTTAACTGCTGCACTGCACAAACTGCCCTCTTGGATCCTTTTGCCCAGTCCATTGTGTTAAGGTTCTAGTTTGCTGCCCGTAGATGGAAAGCTGGGGCAATCTATAAAGCTGTTGTTGGAAAAATCCAGGACCCCATGGTTAAAGTTAAACAGAAATGTGAACAGGCTTTGAGTATAGTGATTTCAAAGGACCAATGAACCCAGCTCTGGTGCTTGCACACAGGGTGTGCCCTGAATCTTGGAGCCTCCTTATCTGAAATAAAATACTGTAGTACTGGTATCGCATCCTGCCCCAGCTCAGAATCTTGCGCCTCATGAATCATGGTACCTGTGGGAGGTATAGCTAGCAAGGGGCAGACCTTAAGTACGAACTGTGGACCTGTGCCGATCTTACTCATTTTTGGCAATGGATCCATAAGTGCTGCATCTCTACCCTTCAAACAACTTTCTCATTTTACCCCCCCGCCCTTTCCTGGAACTTCTGGAATTCCCCCCAGGAATCACCCTGTCAAAAGATTACTCTTGCAGTGCTAAGTATGCCCAAAATGACACATTGGCTGGCTGCAGTTTGCAACATGACAGGATTGGCAAGCATGTCCCACTTTGCAAGAAAAACACTAACTTCCTACCAGGTGATATTGGCACCCTTCCTTGACTCCACCTTCTCAGTTTCAGATGCTCACCCCACACCCCATAATTTGAGGCCTGCAGCCCAGATAGGTTGTATTCCCCTTCATGTCGTGTCCAGGATCATGTACCTATCTTGAAGGACTGTGTTTATGTATCATCTAAATGGCTACAACATGTCTATGGTTGCTTTACCTTAGAGGGACACTGTCAGGCCTTTTTGCATCATACTGTTTCTAGTTGAAAACCCACATTTTATGATTGTCTTTAAAATTCATTGATGTTGCTAGTCATTTTATATGTTTCCTTTCTTAGTAGAAATTAACTACATGCTAGTGCTGTAATTATAACCAAATGTGTTTTGTTTAAAATCCTTGATCTACTCCTTTTTGCATATTCTTGAACATTAGGAGCACCTCCAACCAGTGCAGCCACTCATGATGTGATAATCGCCTCTCCTCCCACTGCATCATAGAAACATAGACTTTGATGGCAGATAAGGACTGCTTGGCCCACCAAGTCTGCCCATTTCCCTATCTACAGGATAAGCTACAGATCCTATTTAACCAAAATCCTATTTCTTCGTACCCCTCACAGGAATTGCCTTATGTCTGTCCCATGCATTCTTGAATACTCCCAGTTTTAGACTGCACAATCTCCTCAGGAAGGCTGTTCCATGCGTCCACCACCCTGTCTGTGAAAAAATACTTTCTCACATTGCCACTGAGCCATCCCCCCTCTATCTTCAAATTGTGCCCCCTTGTTCTTGCACATCTCTTTTTCTGAAAGATGCTACCCTCTTGGACTTTGTTGATTCCACTAAGGTACTTGAAAGTTTCTATCATGTCCCCCCTCTCCCTCCTTTCCTCAAGGGTATATATATTAAACTCCTTCAGTCTCTCTTCGTATGGCTTCTCTTGCAGACCTTGCACCATTTTAGTTGCCTTCCTCTGGACTGTCTCCATCCTGTCTATGTCCTTGCTGAGATGGGGTTTCCAGAACTGGACGTAGTACTCCAGATGGGGTCTCACCAACTGTCTGTACAGAGGGATAACAACTTCCTGTTTTCTGCTGGTGATGCCTATCCCTACACATCCCAGTATCCTCCCAGCCCTCCCTACTGCCTTCTCACATTGCTTGCTAACCTTAAGGTCATCTGATATTATTACCCCCAGGTTCCTTTCCATTTCTGTTGCTGTTACCATCCCCCCCATTGTGTAATCTTCCCCAGGGTTTTTGTTTCCCAGGTGCATTATTTTGCACTTCTTTGCATTGAATCCAAGCTGCCATACTTCTGACTATTCCTCCAACCTTGCCAAGTTCCTTCTTATCCTTTCCACCCCCCCCCCGTTGCAGATCTTTGTGTCATCTACAAAGAGGCATGCTTTTCCTTCTAGTCCCTCTGCAATGTCACTTATAAAGACATTAATAAGGACTGGACCCAGTACCGAACCCTGTGGTACCCCACTAGTAACCATTCTTTCTTCAGAGTGGACTCCATTTACAATTACCTTCTGTGTCCTGTTGTCCAGCCAATGCTTTACCCAGGCTACCACCCTAGGACCCACTCCCAGGCTGGTTAATTTAACTATTAATCTTTTGTGTGGGACTGTGTCAAATGCCTTGCCAAAGTCTAGGTAGACCATGCCCACAGCCCCTCCCTGGTCTACTACTTTGGTCACCCAGTCAAAGAAATCAATTAGATTTGTCTGACATGACCTTTCCGCTGTGAACCCATGCTGCCTTGGGTCCTGTGCCCCACTGGCCTCTAGGTACTCAACAATTCTTTAATTCAGAAGTGATTCCATCACTTTCCCTACCACAGAGGTCAAACTGACAGGTCTGTAGTTTCCTTCTGTCTTGCTCCCACTTTTCTGAAGAGGAATCACATCTGCCTTCCTCCAGTCCTCAGGTACCACACCATCCACCCATGATTTGTTAAATAAGGTAGTCAGTGGTGTCACTAGTTCTCCCCTTAATTCTTTTAGAATTCTGGGGTGAATTCCATCAAGCCCCATTGCTTTGTCCACCTTTAGTTTTAGGAGTTCTTTCAGAACCCTTTCTTCTGTGAAAGGACTGGGATCAATCTCCCTATCCAGAGTGCTTCTGTTAATTGGATTAGGCACCTCCCCCACCTCCTCTTTTGTGAATACTGAGCAGAAGTATTCATTCAGTATCCCTGCTTTTTCACTGTCCCTTGTCGTGGAAAAAAATATGTTCTTACACTTTACTTTAACATCAGACTCAGGACCACTGCATAGTAGAAAGAACGGTTTATTACATATGCATATGGGAGTCTGCTTCCAAAATCATGCAAGGCTCCCTGAGTTTCATTAGTCAATCACTTTTATACACTTATTATCAAGGCATTGTTAGGCATACTCTTATCTTGAAAATTACCAACATTGCAGTATTAACCAATCATGAATTAGAAAAACATGTTGATACCAATGTAACAGAAAAGCATACTGATACCACCATCTGGGGTACATTTCCACTGTTTATTTCATCTCTTTCCCAATACTTCTTGATACATATGCCTGGGTCAATCTGACCTGAGTGAAACAATGAGTTTCACTCACACCATAGCAATGTACAGCTTGCCTTTAATGCCTTAACATGCTGTTATCTCATATTCTGCCCGAACTTGTTATGCAGGCTGGTACAACCAGTTCCACCCAGTTTTATCTTGCTTTCTGTTCCTACAAATGTACCTCAAGTAACCTCAGTATTATTCTATAACAAAATAAAAAACAGCATGATACCAGAAATTTCTACTACATCCATTATGACTTTGTTACTGCATGGCCTACAAAGCAAGCATATATTTAGGGCATATAATAGCAAATAGAGTTATAGTTTTATGCACTCAGAAATTTCTACTTCATTCTCCCCCCTTTTGATACTTTGTATCAACTAACCACACCCCTTTTATCTATATGATTTAAAACTGGTTGCCAGCATACAGATAGTTAAGGCATTTATAAAAAACATGCTGTTCTGGAGTTGATACAGAGGTAGTTACAGACGGAACACAAATCATGAGTTAGAAAGCATAATACAGAATTGAGGGATGTCAACACCACAATTGAAATATGTGAAAAATACTAACATGTGATACCATATATAACACAATATAACATAACAATTTTGTCGATGAAAAAGAGTTCATGGAATCCACTTTGAGAGTGAATAAGGTAGATGCTACCTTGTGTTGAGGTGTGGCACACCCTTGGAGCTTGATTGAAGAATCTGTTGATAATGTCTCTTGACAGATAAGTCCTTATAAAACATAACAGTCCATAAAATGAACAGTTTATAAGTTCATGTAAGTATCCACAGGTTGATGTAGTTACAGTACAGATGAAATGTCATTTGCAGAATGGTGGTAACCCCACAAGGCATATGGGGCAATGCAGACAGTAAACACCAGCATAGCAGAAAAGTCAGTGTTCATTTTGCTGGCTGGCTGTTGGATGGCTGCTTAGTAGACACACTGGCCAGGGGTGCATTGAGTCCTTTTAATGGAGTAGCCACACACACACACTGGCATAGCATTTGTTTTGTGATAGTTGATTACACCCTGGCATAAAGATTAACAGTCCATAAAAAGGTAACAATTGACAATAAACCATTAAGAACACAGTCCATAACAGAGCAATAGGGTTGTAGAAAGTACCAGCCATGTTTGGAACAAGCGGCAGTGAAGAAAATGGATGTATTGCTTGAAGGTCAATTGAAGCAGAATCTTCTCACTGGAGTTAGGGGAGTGCCCCTTCCCCAGACTTAACTTCATAGTAAGCAGAAACAATAAGCTTGATTGCAGAGTCTGAACTGACTGGACCTTCTTCAGTTGATTTAAAGTTCTACAAATAGGTGTAATTTTGCTGAAACATTACACTTGCAGAGGTAATAATAACTGGATTCATGCAATAGTCCTTATATGGAACTAGTCAGGCACAAACATAGTGATGACATCAAAGCTGTGGCAGTTGTTTTCTTTTCAGGAAAAAGATGAAGGTCTCTGCAACTTAGATGAAAGTTTTACTGCTGTGGAATGTGGAGATCTTATGTGTGCCACACCGTGGAAACCTGCAAACTTGCAAAGTGTGTTAGACACTGAATTAAAAACACGTAAACAACAATCTTGTAAACCATTTGGCTTTTTTGTTTTGTAAAGAGTGGTGTGACAGAGCCTAAATCCTGGTATTTGGAAAGAGAAAAATAAAAATGGGACATTAACCGCACACCTGGGGGTGCAGGCCGAGGTTCAATTATACCATTTGACCATCTGTAAATCATGACAATGTTATGGTTACCTCGCTGCTTTCAAATCACAGAAGCAGTTATGACAGTGATGAACATTATTTCCCTGTCTGTTGCAAACAGGCCTGACTGAGACCTGAGTCATAAAATCGTGTAATGTTACAATACATAGATACATAGATACATAGACAGTGTCGGCAGATAAGGGCCTATGGCCCACCCAGTCTGCCCATTTGAGCTTGTAAGTTCAGTTTGTTTTTCTAGAAGTCTGTTTCCCCTTACCCCTGACCTCTAGAATTCCTTTATGTCTATCCCATGCATTCTTAAATCCCGTGATTGTTTAGCCCCCCACCACTTTCTCTGGCAGGGTGTTCCACTTGTCCACCACCTGTTCTGTGAAGAAATTCTTTCTCATATTTCCTCTGAATCGTCCCTCCCTCCAACTTCATCCCATGCCCTCTAGTCCTGGAACATCTTTTTCGCTTAAAAATAGTGTTTTCCTGCACTCTGTTTCTCCCTGTAAGATACTTGTATGTCTCTATCATATCTCCTCTCTTCCTCAGTAAAGACTGAGCAGACATACCTGTTCAATATGTCAGCTTTACTGTTGTCATCCTCCACGTGACTCCCATCCTCCCCCTTTAGTCTCACTATCCCTCCCTTTGTCTTTCTTTTTTCACTTATGTACCTGTAAAAGGTTTTGTCTCCTTTAACCACTGATTTTGCAATGTGTTCTTCTGTCTGAGCTTTGGCTTCCCTTACTGACTTCCCTGCCTCCCTTTCTTTCTCCTGGTACTTCTCCCTATCCCCTTCTGCCTGTGTCTTTTTGTATTGCCTGAATGCTATCTTTTTGGCTTTCACTTTCTTTGCTACCTTTTTGGAAAACCATAATGGTCTCCTCTTTCTTTTCCTCTTGCTAACCTGCTTCATGCAGTTGCACGCTTCAAACATATTGTTCATAACAATATGCCTTTTACACAATGCAATTAGTGGGACAAATACATATGTTATTGGCCTATGCCAATTTAATAACAGTGCCTATTGCACCTGTGAATAATAAGACAAACGGAGCATTAATTTGTCTGGGGTTTTGCTTTGGAACATATTGTAGGGGTGGGTCAGCAATGCTGGCCCCAGTATTCAAGTTTGCTTATGAGCATTAAAACATTATACATGTGGAGCACTTTCCTGAATACACACATGATACAGTGTAGTAAGATGTATATCAAAACATTATAACATAAACATGAAACATTAGTGTTTGCAATAGAACAATTTCAGTATTGAGCATAATGCATAACATACATTTTAAACAACACATATAGACTGTAAACTGAGCTTAGAGTCCAGAAATGTTAGAGTACTGTGAATTTACTGGTTGAAAAAAATGCATTCATTGCTGTAAGGCAATGACAAAAGTTGTTTTGCATTTGTTTTAACAGGATAAGAAAGCTGAAAAGACAATCAAAGAATGAATATGTGTGGACATACATACACAACTTTACTCTCCAGCGTAACTGATTATTTGCTGAGGGCAGAAACCCTTGTACCAATAATAGCTGTGAGATTTAACTGTTTGCACTAGAAAAAGCAGAATGGCTTGGGCTGGGTTATGCTGTCAAAATACTTTGGGTCTTTTTAAAACCTGTAAATAAGAAACAATTATTGGCAAATACACATTTTCTTATTTACCCCTTTGGGGGAACAGTGATGTACCTTGCAACCTTTGTGGGTACTACACTGGAAGGGAGGAAGGGTAGCTTACCCCTTCCCCCAAGCTCCTACTGGTGGAAGACACAGCTCAAGGTGGAAGAGACAGCTCGAATACTGTAGCAATAAAAAGGTTAGCTCTAGATGGTGACATGAATATTAACCCAGAAATGGTCTGGCAATATTAGTAGCTAGTCGCGCAGCACCTAAAAAAAAATGTGCACTGGATTAAATGGTAATGGGTGGCTCCATTGCAGTCCCCACCTATTACACTTTAAATTATAACAAGATAATATTACAATTAGTTTAGTAAGTTTCATACCTTACTATAAAGATGAGAACTTCTTTTCTCTAGAAGAAGAGAAAACACAGACAAACAACAAAACAAACACACACCAGTTTAAAAATAAAACAAGATTATTTCCATAGGATAAAAGAAGCCAAGCGTCCCTAGGTTCCCTTATCCTAAGCATGACAAAATGTCAGCTGAGTTTATAAGATCCGGATTAATGGTAATACTGTACGTACATATTTTTAGAATGCATTTCAAAAAAAAAAATGAATTACACCATGGTCACACAAAAAACCAAAACCATTGTTTTTAACTGTAGATGGTAAACTCTCAAAAACAGCTGCAATAGTCCTTTTTTCAAAAGCGTACTGTACATATATATAATAAAAATATGGGGAGATGATGAATAATTCTCCCCTTCCAGCTGGAGTATTGCCTGTGTTGGCTGCAAGTCAGAAGCAGTGAGACGAGAAGAAAAGTTTGTTCCTCTTCACTTAGAATACTAGTTTTGCAATAAAAAGTCAAATTACATGGTTCACTCTTGGTGTACTTTCATGAAAACATACATTTTGTGTGAAAAGTTGTGCTTTAGGTATGGAATACACATCAAGTTTGAACTGTTAGTAACATAAAATGTTGAAACACAAGAAGGTCAAATAACGTGCTAAAGGTCACAGTGTGCATGCAAGGGTCGTTCAAACCCAGTTATTTTTTTTTTTTGTGTCCTTGAACACTACTGATATTAAATATCTTTAAATAATAATAAAGCATACCATAAAACTGCTGGCCAAGACAGTACACACACATACACATACACAAAAAGAAATACTTGACACAAAATAAGACTGACATTGTTTCACACCAATTTGCTGAGGTAATGTAATGAGGTAGTTTAATTTGCTGAGGTAATGTAATGAGGTAGTTTTATTAGAAAACTGTACGTGTTTTAGATATATGTGCTGCCTCCTGCCTGTCTTGTAACACTGACAATTTTTAAACCAACGCATTTATACATATTTACATGCCAAATCTTTTTAGAACAAAACACTTTTTAAACACATTCTAACTCCTTTCAACACCTTTAAAACACAGCACAACATACCATCTGTAAGTGAACACATTTAGTATAACATGGTTACAACTTCTGGGGCATAGCCAAAATATGGCACTCTGCCATTTTGCAAAAAGTTTCTGGTTTTAACTAGAAGTATGATAAAGCCATTTATAGCTGTTAACACATTACATTTTCACCTAGCAGTGGCTTGGCACATTGCTTGCAAACTACAAATCTTTCTGCACATTGCAGTCTATGACGTCATAACTCTTCACCTTCGACACTACCTGCTCCAACCACTACATACAAAAGTTCTTTACTGACCCTATCTAGGCAGCACAAATGTTTCATTAAAAATAGAACCAATTAAAACAGTCAGCTATGAGGCAAAGAAGCTTTCTCTTTCTTTTTTTACTGTAACATGTTGTGCACCAAAGGCAGTCAATCCTATCTACTAACCTTGACAACAGAACATAATTACAAAACACAGATATAAGCTAGAAAATATGCATGAGAAAAGGCAGACATTACCTTGTTTAGTACATGTATTACAGAAATAAAACAAACAGACATAAAACAACTTTAAATTAAAAAAATTCAGACTTACCCGGTGCCAAGGTATTTTTCTTCTTCTTTTCCGATACACTAGTCTGAGTAAGAAAACTGACTGCAGGACCTTCATGATAATTTCCAAACACTGCAGCTATTAACCCTTTCAAAGGTTTTAACCCTTTTAAAGGTTTTCTTTTGGCCATTTTAGTAACCTGCCAAACCAAGTTTTTTTCCAGAGCTCTGGTTTGCAGTTTAAAAACAAAAACAAAAAAAATCTCTAACAGTACTAGGTTGAGATCCATCTGGTAGAGGTCCACAGTACTTGGGTTTGGGATCAAATGTTTCAGCCTCTATAGGAGGCAAGGGAACTTGAAATTGATACAAAAAACTTGAAACTACACAGATAGGCAACATGGGGGGAGAGGATTTTCAAATCATCCCCGTCTGTAGTCACCTACGTGTGTACATCCACGATAGTTTATTTTCTTTCTCTAAATGTTGCTTATCCAACGTTACTTAATCAGCCGCTGCTTTTCTACTAAAAACAGCCTGAACTGTAAAAGCCATCATTGACTCTAACGGTATATACTTGTAGCAAGCACAAATTACAAGGGCAAGGGCAGTTGCCCTTGCTTGTTGAAGACTTTTCTTAATACATTTCTCCATATTTTTCACAGTTTCATCAAAGAGAAAAGATTAAAAAAAAAACAACCACCGGGAGTTACTATTGTCTGCTTTATTCCTAAAGGGTGCTCAACCCACCTAAGGGTTCTGTTGCTGGGGTGCTCAACCTACTTAAAGGTTCTGTTACTGTCCCCCCTTTTTACATCAAAGCAGACTCAAACGTCCCTGTTAACTTGTTTACCGGTTTACTTTATGGCGCCTAGTCCCTATTGCCACTATTTCAGGCTCAGACTTATAGCTACTTTTGTCACTATTTCAGACTCAAGCTATCTTGATATCAGTTACAACTTATACAAACAATTTTTCTTTTTTTTTACATGCAACAGCCTGAGTGCAGGTACTTACAGTGATCAGCGCCGTCTGGGTCCAAAGAGAGTCCTCTGCGATCGGGGACGGTCCCACCCTGGCTCCGCTTGCTGTAGGTACTCTTACCAGAAGTCTTGGAATTCATCCCCGACCAGGACTACTCCGGGTCCAGTCCGTGCTGATCCTGCCGACTACGCCAAACTGTCGTGGAAAAAAATTATGTTCTTACACTTTACTTTAACATCAGACTCAGGACCACTGCATAGTAGAAAGAACGGTTTATTACATATGCATATGGGAGTCTGCTTCCAAAATCATGCAAGGCTCCCTGAGTTTCATTAGTCAATCACTTTTATACACTTATTATCAAGGTGTTGTTAGGCATACTCTTATCTTGAAAATTACCAACATTGCAGTATTAACCAATCATGAATTAGAAAAACATGTTGATACCAATGTAACAGAAAAGCATACTGATACCACCATCTGGGGTACATTTCCACTGTTTATTTCATCTCTTTCCCAATACTTCTTGATACATATGCCTGGGTCAATCGGACCTGGGTGAAACAATGAGTTTCACTCACACCATAACAATGTACAGCTTGCCTTTAATGCCTTAACATGCTGTTATCTCATATTCTGCCGAGCTTGTTATGCAGGCTGGTACAACCAGTTCTGCCCAGTTTTATCTTGCTTTCTGTTCCACAAATGTACCTCAAGTAACCTCAGTATTATTCTATAACAAAATAAAAAACAGCATGATACCAGAAATTTCTACTACATCCATTATGACTTTGTTACAGCATGGCCTACAAAGCAAGCATATATTTAGGGCATATAATAGCAAATAGAGTTATAGTTTTATGAACTCAGAAATTTCTACTACACCCTCTCTGCCCATTCACTGTCCATTCTATTCAGCCTCACTATCCCTCCCTTTGTCTTTCTATGCTCCCTGATGTACCTATAAAATGTTTTATCCCCCCTCTTAACCAAGTTGGCTATCCTTTCCTCAGTTTGGGCCTTTGCTACTCTGACTTTCCTCCCTGCTTCCTTCTGCCTCAACTGGCACAGTTCTCTGTCTTGCTCCTTCTGTGTTTCCTTATACTTCCTTATTGCTATCTTTCCCCCCTAACCTTCCCAGCAATCTCTTTTGAGAGCCATAGTGGCTTTTTCTTTCATTTTGATTTGTTTATTTGCTTCACACAAAGGCTTGTTGCCTCTGTGATGACAGTTTTGATGTTTCCCCATTGTTGCTTCACCCCTCCTTCTAGCCTGTTTGCTAGTTTTTTTCTAAGGCACTCTCCCATCTTGCCAAAGTCAGTCCTCCTGAAGTCCAGTACCCTCACTTTTGTATGGCTTGACTCTGTAGCTGAGTTTATCATGAACCACATTGTTTGGTGGTCACTTGTTCCCAGATGGCTACCCACTTCTAGATCTGACATCCTCTTACTGTTCCCATTTGAGAGTATGAGGTTTAAGATTGCTCCCTCATGAGTGGGTTCCAAAACTAAATGTCTAAAGCATGCCCCCTGTAGGGCATTGAGAATGACCCAGCTCTTGGATGTGGCTGCAGTAAAGGTGCTCTAGTTAACATCTGGCATATTCAGGTCCCCCATCAACAGTATCTCCCCTTTCTCTGCCATTCTAAGGATACCTTCTGTCATATCCTTGTCCATTTCCTCTCCCTAACAGGGGGGGTCTGTATACAACCACTGTGCAGATTGTGGTGCCATTTCCAGTCTCTAAGGTGACCCACAGTGCCTCCTCTCCTCCCTGTTAACTCTTTTGTTCAGTTGATTTTATCCTGTCCCGTACATAGAGAGCTATTCCTCCCCCTCTTCTGTTCTCCCTGTCTAGGGTTAACACCTGTCCTGATTTTCACAGGACAGTCCTGATTTGGGCAACTGTGTCCTGCATAAAAACATGAAAAATAGTACATGTCCTGAACTTTTAGTAGAAAAAGTATTTTCTAACTCTCCTTAAAATGTTGCAGAAAACTACAATACCTTAACTTAAATATCTTAAAAGATAAGAACCAATATAAACAATTAAAAAAACTACAACACTTAGTTAATTTTGAGTGTTTAGAGAAAACAATTCTGTTGCACTGGTCGAGGTTACAGATTGTCCTGCAAAAGGTCATGTTTTAGTAAGAAATGTCCCACTTTGGGCTTCACAAAAGGTGGTAACCCTATCCCTGTCTCTCCTGTAGGTTATGTACCCTGGTATGTTAACATCCCAGTCATGATTCTCTGTGTACCATGTTTCTGTGACTGCTACAATATCCAGGCACCCCTCTCCCATCAAGTCCACCAGTTCAGGGAGCTTGTTGCCCAGACTATGGGTATTGGTACTCATTACACTCCATTTCTTTATGGCCTTACCCCTTTTTACCCCATCCCTGTCCTTATTCCCTTTGTTATTTTCTCCATTTACCCCTGCCCTACTCCCTATCAACATCTCCATCTTGGTGTTTACCTCACTTACTATCCTGATTTTTTTGGGAGGGGGGCTAGGATTTCCCTTATCCTTTCCAGTGCCTCCCCCCTTGGCTATTTTAAATGCTTGGCAGTGAAGCATTTAAACCTATCACCTAGGATCCTGGCTCCCCTCCTGGACAGATGCAGACCATCACACCAGTATAGGCCTGCATCACTCCAGGTGGCCCCCCAGTCTCCAATGAAGCCAAATCCCTGAGCTCTGCACCAGTTTTTCAACCACTGATTGAATCCCATGGTGTGGAGCACCCTAGCCTCACCTTTGCCATAGACAGGCAGCACCTCCAGGAAGGTTAACGTGTGTGCTACTTGTCTAAGGCCCCTCCTCAACTCCACAAACTCTTCCTGCACTGCTCTGATCCATTTCTCAGCCAGGTCATTTGTCCCTAGGAGGACAATGACATACAGCTCCCTCCCCTGTGCAGCTGCTCCAGTGATCCAGAGGATTCGCTCCCTGTCTCTCCAAACCATGGTGCCAGGCAGGCACCTTACCTCCCTCTCCACTTCCTCCCCCAGTTCTACCCTTCTAACAATGGATTCCCCCACCAGGAGTTGTTTCCTTCCCCTGTGGATTCCCATGCCACCCTCCTGTGGGTCTCCTTTGGTGAGCAGTCTGTTTTTCCCTTTTTAAAAAAGAAAAAAAGGACTCAGAATCAAACTTTAGTACCAGCTTGTTAGGAGGTCTAAACCTCACTTTCAGATTTTTGACGATATTGGGAATGCAAGTAATCACAGGCACGTTGCATTAGAGTAATAAACAAGTTTATTACTACCAAAAGGATAAATCACAGTTGCTCTAAGCAGTTCTAACCAATACGAACCGGGAGCCAGTGCTGAGCGTTCCCTACACCTCGAGGTTTCTTTGTGTCTCTTGGGGTCTCTCAGGTCTCCGAGGTATAAGGCTTGTGCATTACATTATATACCTATGATAATTACTATGGTTACCGTAACATAGAATCATTTCTAGTTACAGAGATGAGCCCTATTGGCTAAATTAGAGGTGGCTCCATGGTCCAAGATAACATTATACAATTCTGTAAAGTCATTAGTTTGAGAACAAAAGAGTTCTTATACAGAGTCTTACATAACTCAGCGTAGTGGTACAAATCACCAAAAGGTGGCAATGCCATCTTACATATTATAATTACTCCAAGGACACAGAAATAAACAGAAAGAAATAAACAGAAAAATACAAGCAGAATATATGTATTAGCAAGCAAAGTGTATGACAACAATATGCATTTATATCCTGACATCTACTCTTGTGCGGTAGATGCCCTTAGCCCTATATGTTAGTATAACATATATTTAAGTGCTAGCTGTCTATGGTGTGCCTCTGAGGATACCAATTAGGGTGCACGGACCTCGTGTAACAAGCTACATCAACAATCTCTACAGAATGTGATCAATTATTAAATGTAGCTCCCCCACAGTTGCTACATCAACAGCAGGAAGGACAGCAGGGAGGGAAAGGATTAACCTCCCACCCACCCCACATACAATCAGCCAGCTTGCTGTCCGAGCTTGCTTGCTGATCACTTCCTGTCCTGGTCCCCCTCTCCCGCCTCCCACCCTCTACTTTTCTCTGGGCTTCAGCCTTTGTTCTGGCCAGGCCAGAGCTCTGACCATTGCCTAAAGGGTCATAAATCAGCCCAAGGTACTGATCTAGGCCTCATGGACCCAATCACTTGCCAGAAGCCAAGTCCACCCCCAGGCTAGAAAAGGGTCTTCCCTGCAAGCTGGAGAGCAGTTTGGAACTGGGTGACTAACAGAGTAGAGGGAACAGCAGTACAGATGCCTAGAGGCTTACCTGAAGTTCGGGTCTATAGCTCTTTGGCGGCTGCTCCTCTTTGGCCTGGGGTTCAAGGGTCAACAACAGCAGCAGCAGTCATTCTCCAGCTTGGAGGGGCTCAGCAGTCCTTCTGCATTCCAGCAGCAGCCAGGTCCAGAGGGTGAGCTCCTCTTTTACTTTGTTTGATCTCTGGGTGTAGTGGTGGCTAAGAAAAAGGGTATATCCTGCGGGTTTGGTGGCTGAGTGCCTGGTGATGTGTCCTGCATGGGGCTGCTATTGCAGCTTCTCTGTCTCTCCTCTCCCATGTGGCAGCTGTTGGTGCTCTTTAGTTAATTTTCCCAAGCTCTCCTGCTTCCTCCCCCCAGTGTGTCGGCTGAGGTGTTGGAGCTCTCTTGGGAGCCCCATCTTTATTTGTTGCCCCTGGGGTCAGTTATTTCACTTGTGGGGTGCCAGGGTTTTGTCTCCGGTCCCTGTTCCCCCCTGATTGCTGGCTCCCTGGCTGGGTTCAGCCACCTCCCAGAGCTTGCTGCACCCCCAACAGAACCAGAATCCCTCTTTTAGCCAGGATCGGTAGTGGATGGTGGTACTGTACCCTCCCATTTGTCCTGCAGCTCCTCTGATGAGGAGCTCAGCACAAGGAATGCCTCCAGCATAGCTGCTGACTCACGTGGGCCTGGGGCGGTTGGGGACATTTTTACTGATGGGCCACAGGGTGCATCCACCTTTTGAGTCTGGGCAGAAGAGACCAAACACAACTCGAAAGTTCTGCCCAACCCCTTTGGGCAGCAGTGGAGATACAAGGTGGCAGAGTGGTTCCCCAAGGACCCCCCCACCACCAGTTGCACCACCAACGATCTGCCTCAGAGGGCTACGGCTAAATGGTAAGTGGGTTAGTAGCCCAAATTTAATTTTAGCTTCCGAGGCACCCCCTGAAGTTGGAGAGGGGAAGGAAAAGGAGGCAGGCTAGTGGGCAGATTTTCCACCACAAAGAAACAGAAAAAGGGGATTATAAGAGGCACCGCAGAGCATGATCCCCAAAGTTTAGGGGGGTGCCAAGCAGCACCCCAGGGGGTAGAAGCAGCCAGAGGCACAGCAGAGAAGGCAGAGCAAGGGCCTTCATATTGGGAGCAGCAGGGATGGAGCTATGCCCAGGTCCTACAGGGATGGGTACAGGCAGAAAGGGAACACTCATTAGGGGTGGAGCAAAGCCTGGTCCCACTGCACAGTCCAGTCACCACCCCCTTCATCCATATGCAAAGGGTGCGAGACAGGCCTCTGTAAATTCCCCTACTGGGCCTGCTGAGGGAAGAACAGAGGGCCCTTCGGGATTTATAGGGCCAGTGTCCCATTCCCAGGGAGGCTACCCCAGAGGCCCCAGCTTCTTCACTGTGGCCCCACACACCTCCTGCCTGATAATCCCACTCCCCTGGACTGCTTACTGATTGTGGGGAGAGTACCTGATGACTGTAGGGACTGTCCAGCCTATGCTGTGCAGCCTGTCACCCTGACCCTGATCAGAAGGCAAGTCCAGTCCCTGGTACAGAAGAGTGCTTATTGTGTAGTTACTGTGTTTAATGTCTGCCCAGGTTGCACCCCGGGATGTTAGTAACCTCAAATGACTGAACTAATTGCATTGGGGTCAGATCAAAGGTTGCAGCAGGGTCTGAACTGCCTGCCCTGCACCCACCAAAGCCACCTACCCACATTGGGGCTGAACTTGCTGGTCCTGCATCTTGACCAGTAGGTGCTTGAACTGTTCCTGAAGGGTCTCAAGCTGCCTGCCCCCTCACCAACTGCATTGAGACCCATCAGTTTTCTCTTTGTACACCCAGTCTGAGCTGTTGCCATGGGGAAGTGGATGGGCTGCCCAGCAGTGGTAGTCCCATCATCCAACTGATTGCCTTAAAAAGACTACAGTTGCCTGCACCCCTGAGGTCAGGGGTCACCCACCCTCTGCCCAGTCTGCCAGCAACCACCAAAGATGACAAAGGCCTGCACTAGCTAGCATAGCAGTAGTCAGTACCCCCCAGTCTAGTCAGCTTAGGAGCCACCCTGGCCCATGATAGTGAGGTGCTCTCTGAAGTACATGATTAGTAAATTGCCCCTTTTTTGTTTTGCTTTTCTGAGGTGGCCATAGCTCCCTTCCCCAGCTGGCTGGCAACACATCAGGAGTCTTTCAGGGGACCCATCATCACCATTGAAGGACTTCACCTTGACCTTCCTCTATCCGTGCATCACCAGCATCTCCAACTCCAGACCAGCCTGCATCCTTTTCATCCTCTTCACCTTCATATTCATACTGTGTTCTTCAGCCCTCCTGCCAGCTGGCAAGACCAATCGGTTGCTCAAGTACTGTACCTCATTTTTCAAACCTAGCTAGCCACCACCTGTGCTGCACCAAAAAGACTGCTCCTCCTATGGGACTGTTGGACTATAACTGGGGTGCATTTCTAAGTATCCTTGGTCAAGGTCGTTAGGTATTGACAAAGTATTATTATTGACATCTGCAGATGTGGGACACTAGGTGACCCTGTTAGAGGTACTTCGCACATTGGTAACAAATGTATGATTGTTTATTTTTAGGGTTACTGTTGTTAGACCTGTAACATTGTCTCTTACTGCTAAACACTGTTTTATGCATGATAATCACCTAACCTATTACTTTCCAGTGGAATCAGTGACTGCTACTAATAAAAGCTATCTGTCTGCATCTGGAACCATTGTGCTTGCCTCTTCTTGACCAGAAAAGGTGAACCACCCACCTGAGTTTGGTCACCACACTCATGTTAAAGCCCAAGGGGACTGACAGTGTCCTTTTAAGCTTGTAGGAGGATTGCAACACTGTATTGTTAAATATGTACTGTATTACGTTGTTCTTCTGTGTTGTCTGTTCTGGAGTTTTTCTGTATTAGGATGCCATTAAATCTAATAAAAATAACTAGCTGCAAAAAAATCAATGTATTCTCTACTCTAAACATCTAAACTATTATAAATTGATCCTTAACAAACACTTCCAAATTGCAATAAAACCTTAATTGAATACTATTTAACAGGACATCAGTTGCAATAATGCAAGTAGTGCATAATAAAACATGCAGTACAGCTTTTAATAAAACCATTAAAAACGGAATATTATAACTGTATCTGTCTTAAGCATACACTGTACTAAACAAAGGCACATAAGAAATAAGTGGTTTGTCATAGTCAGTAGTATGGACTTCCCTATGTGGACTGAAGAACAGAAGAAGGAACTTAAGACCTCAAAATCATCTACAACCCACCCCTTCAGTGGGGTTGCTGGGACTGAAGTCACAGAAGAAGCTGAAGAAGATCTCTGAAGAAACTCTCATTGAAGGAAACTGTTCTGGAACAAATGGGTCCTGAGAAGACAACCCCACTGTGGTCAACAATCAGATACAGTTTGGAATCTGAAGACACATTTCACCATTCTCAGGCCTGAGAGGTGGTTCAATCAACGACTTTGAGAACAGCAGTCATGGTGGTTCTTTCAATAAAGCATGGGTGACCCACAGTTCTTCTGGCTCAGAATACACATAAGGAGCCAGAAGAACTGTGGGTCATCGAAGCTGAAATGGGACAGCCATAAGAACTGGGGTTGTCTACAGGCCCCAGACCAGGGAGGACATAGACACATTACTGGTAGAAGATATACAAAACATGACAGCCAAGGGAGGTTCTGATAATGGGAGACTTCAACATGCCAGATACAGATTGTCAATACCACCAGAACATCTGCCAGAACTAGACTCATAGTGGATTCCTGCAGGGAGGGCCTCAAACAACTGGTACATCAACCCACAAGAGACAGGGCTATCCTAGATCTAGTACTGACTAACAAAGAAGGGATCACAGATCTCCAGGTAGAAGGTCACTTGGGAGCCAGTGACCATCACATGGTATGGTTCAATTTGGCTACTACATCTAAATCATCCCATTCCAAGGCAAAAATATGGGACTTCAGAGGAGCTGACTTTGATAAGATGGCCAACAGAGTTAAGCTAGCCCTGGCAAAAAGAAACACAGGTGAGGAGGTACAGGCAAAATGGGCAAGCATTAAGGATGCGATACTTGAAGCAACATCCCATTGTGTTAGACAGAAAAGGAAGTGCAGAAGAAGGAAACCACTTTGGTTCTCAAATACAGTAGCAGAAAAGGTCAGAGCCAAAGGCTGGCCTTCAGGAAATATAAGGGAACACAGCGGGATGAAGCTAGGAGGCATACCAAACTGCCCTAAGGAAGCAGGCAAGGCAGTAAGGCAGGCAAAGTCCCAAACTGAGGAAACACTAGCACAAACAGTAAAGAAGGTGACAAGACTTTCTATAGATACATTAGTGAAAGGAGAAAGTCAGAGAATGTACTAAGCTTAATGGAGAAAAGGGAGCAAGTGAGAGGAGGACCCTGTAAAGGCATCTATCCTAAATAGATACTTTTGCTCAGTATTTACTGAAGAGAAGGTAGGGCAGGGCCCACAGCTCAGCATCATGGACACAGGGGAGGGAGGTGAGCACTACTCCCTTCACAAAAGAAAGGTCCTACAAGAGCTTGCTAAGCTCAGGGTGGATAAGGCAATGGGACCTGATGGCATACATCCCAGGGTACTTAAGGAGCTAAAGGAGGAACTAGCAGAGCCATTAGCAGAATTGTTTAGTGAGTCTCTGAGAACAGGAGAGGTCCCAGAAGACTGGAGAAGGGCTCATGTGATCCCACTCCACAAGAGTGGTAGCAGGGAGGAGGCGGGGAACTACAGACCGGTCAGTCTTACCTCAGTAGTAGGCAAGATTATGGAGGCACTCCTTAAGGAAAGGATAGTGCAACACCTGGAATCCATTAAGGGCACAGGATCCAAGACAGCATGGGTTTACAAAAGAAAGGTCCTGTCAAACTAATCTCATAGATTTCTTTGACTGGGTAACAGAGTGGTGGACCAAGCGGGAGCAGTTGATGTCGCCTACCTTGACTTCAGCAAAGCTTTTGACACTGTTCCACATAAAGATTGATAAATAAGCTTGTAGGCTCGGGGTGGGTCAGAAGTTGGTCAACTGGGTGGCAAACTGGTTGACTGGCAGAAAACAGAGAGTGGTGGTAAATGGTATACAGTCAGAAGAGATGCAAGTCACAAGTGGGGTACCTCAGGGATCAGTCCTGGGGCCAGTCCTATTCAACATCTTCATTAGTGACCTCGCAGATGGACTAGAGGTAAGGCTTGTCTGTTTGCAGATGACACCAAGATCTGCAACAGAGTAGATGATCCAGATGGGGTGGGCAGAATGAGAAGAGATCTGGATAAACTAGCAGAATGGTCAGAAGAGTGGCAACTAGGATTTAATGCAAAAGTGCAAAATCATGCACATGGAAGAAACCTGAAGCCACTTATAGGCTGGAGGAGTTGCTAGCAGTCACAAAGGAAGAAAGAGACTTGGGCATCATCATCACTGATGACCTGAAATCATCAAGCAGACCTCTAAAGCAGTAGGTAAAGCTAGGGGGTGTTAGGGTGTATTAGTAGGGGTATCACAAGTCGTAAGAGGAGTAATAATCCCTCTGTACAAGACATTGGTTAGGCCCCATCTGAGTACTGCATGCAGTATTGGAGGCCACACCTTCAAAAGGACATTAACCAAATTGAGGCAGTCCAGAAAGGGCAACAAAATGGTGCAGGGACTGCATCAGAAGACATATGAGGACAGATTAGCAGACTCAATATGTATACCCTTGAGCAAAGGAGGAAAGAGGTGATATGATCGAGGCATTCAAACACCTTAAGGGCATAAACAAGGTGAAAAGTCTAACATGTTTAAATATAAGAAAAATAGCAGGACAAGAGGACACAGCATGAGATTAGAGGAGGCCGATTAAGAGGAATGTGAGAAATTCTTTTTCACAGAAAGGTGGTAGATGCATGGAATGGCTTACCACAAGAAGTGGTGGCTATGAATACAGTGCCGGGCTTCAAACATGCATGGGATAGGCATAAGGGAGCAATACAAATGACTATGAATAGATAGGTCACTGACAAAGGCCAATGGCACATTTATAAGGTAGAAAAAGAAATGGGCAGACTGGATGGGCCTTGCGGTCCTTATCTGCCGTCAACTTCAATGTTTCTATGTTTCTGAGTACTGGCTGTGTGCCATTAATTCACATAAAATAAAAGGAAGTAGTGTACTTACGTTATCTCAGTTCAGATGGCCTATCCCCTTAAATGCCTTACGAACCTGGCATCAGATTTTCAGAGCCCATGGAAATACCTCAGCCATGGGAAAAAGCCATCACAAGTCGATTGCCACTTGTGGAGCCATAAATTGTCCCACCGCTGTGGTATTCTCAAAAGTTTAAGACCAGCTCCATGATTTATGGCTGCTTGTGGGTGATTTTTCTACACAGCTATGGGTAAAAACTATACCTAGATCTGGCTGACCCACTGGCACAGGGGCAGGATGCCTACCTGCGATGTCAGTGATCTGGATTTGGGAATGGATGAAGGATGTCAGATGGCTGGCTAGGGGAGAAGGATTGAGCATCTGAGGACTGCTCACCTTCTTCAGGGGTGGGGGTAGAGTGTTCGGCACAACACGGACACCTAGTGAAGGCTGGGTGTACTGAGCATGCCGATGCCACTTGTACAGGGGGTAGAGTGGACATTGGTCATCATTGCACATCCCCACCCCCAAACACCGGGGGGAAAAATGCCACTGGCTGCCTCAAATGCAGCCTGCCCTCAGCTTCAATAGCTCCCAGGCCAGCCTGTTGACCTATTCTGACACTGCAGCACTCTCAGACCGGTGCCATGACCCCACCCTAGAGGGGGTAAGCCAGGAGGTATCAACAAGGCACACCGATGTGGGAGTGGAAACAGGGGGTCCTTGGCTGGGCTGAGGAACTGGGTGGCTGGTGGCAAAAAAAGCATACTAAATAAAATAAATAATAAAAAAAGCTATGTTTGATGAGACCAGGCATAACATCTCCTGCAGCTGTGCCCCCTGAAAATATGAAACTCCACAGTTACAGAGGTCTCATCCTGTGAGTGGGGCTGTGGGTCAGGACTTAGTCCATGACCCATTTGAAAATCCAGCCCCTGGACCCTAGAGTGTCTTACTGTGCTTAGAAAATGGGTTGGCTGGCAACAAAATAAACATGTGAAACAAAATGTTACATAATATTTTAATACATTTATATAAAATACTTTTACGTGGAAAATAGTAATTCCACTGGTATGTTGACAGTAGAGGCCACCTTGTTACTACAAGCTACTGTGAAACCATGGGGATAGCATGAAGTTGGTTATAGTATTCTTCCCATCTCCTGCCCATCTCAGTTCAGTTTATTTATATTTCTGTACATATAAAATACATTATTTGTTACATACACAGTTTTTAAAAGCCATTAATTTTAAAAACACTCTTCAATACAGCACAATTTTAACTTTTTCATTACTTTACATATTATCATTCCGTTTTAATACTATACTATATCCTTTCTACAGGATTATAGCCTCCATTTTAGACTTAGAGCGATTTTCTGTGCAAAGCTTGCAAGTGAAAAGATTAGTTTGGGATTATTAGCCTTGAATGTTTCTCTTACTTGGTCCATTTTACTCAATTTGGGTACATTCTTATATGTATCAATCAATATTTGATGCTTTTGTGAATGTCTTACATTCCAGAAGTGAATGCATTAAACTCATTTGTGCCTTATTACAGCCTAGGAAAACTTACATAGATACATAGACAGTGTCGGCAGATAAGGGCCTATGGCCCACCTAGTCTGCCCATTTGAGCTTGTAAGTTCAGCTTGTTTTCCTAGAAGTCTATTTCCCCTTACCCCTGACCTCTAGAATTCCTTTATGTCTATCCCATGCATTCTTAAATCCCGTGATTGTTTCAGCCCCACCACTTCCTCTGGCAGGGTGTTCCACTTGTCCACCACCCGTTCTGTGAAGAAATTCTTTCTCATGTTTCCTCTGAATCGTCCTCCTCCAACTTCATCCCATGACCTCTAGTCCTGAAACATCTTTTTCGCTTAAAAATAGTGTTTTCCTGCACCCTGTTCCTCCTGTAAGATACTTGTATGTCTCTATCATATCCCCTCTCTCCCTCCTCTCCTCCAGGGGAGTACATGTTCAGTTCCTTCAACCTGTCTTCATAGGACTTGTGATGCAATCCATGCAACATCTTTGTTGCCCTCCTCTGAACCTTCTCTACCCTGTCTATGTCCTTACGTAGGTATGGTCTCCAGAACTGTACACTGTACTCCAGGTGGGGCCTCACTAGTGTCTTGTATAGCGGAATTATGACCTCCCTTTTCCTGCTGGTGATGCCCCTGCCTATACATCCCAGCATCCTATTTGCTTTACCTGATGCCTTGTCACACTGTTTCCCTACCTTGAGGTCATCAGAGATGACAACCCCAAGATCCCTTTCCTGCTTGGTGCATGCTATATCCTCACCCCCCCAACTGATATATTGTGCCTGGGTTTTTGTGCCCCATATGCATTATCTTGCACTTCTTTGCATTGAATTTCAACTGCCAAACCCTTGACCATTCTTCAAGTTTCTGCAGGTCCCTTCTCATTCTGTCTACACCCTCTGGTGTGTCTACTCTGTTACAGAGCTTTGTGTCACTTGAGACACACTTCCTATGTATTTCCAGTTTCCCCACCTTGTAAAAAAGTCCAAATCTTTATCTCATTAATGCTTTTCTATGCCTGATATTGTAACACAATGCCAAGTATTTTTCCATATTAAAGTTTCCTTTAACCATGTTTAGTGAGGTACAATTCCATGCTTTATTTATTTTAGCAATATCTTTTTGCCTTTCAGTGTCTATAATTCTTTGTACTGCCATTTCTACAAAATTGTCTACATTCTCCAAATTGCTCATTATCAAACAATCAATCAATCAAACTTTATTTAAACAGGCAAATCATCCTCGAGCAAGCTCATTTAGAAGATGATCCTGGACAGGGTAAAACAGATATAATGATAGTCCATTTAATATAGAGCTGATGCATACATAGTAGCAGCAGAACATCAACAATAAATGCAGTGTGTGCAGAGATTAAACAAAAATAAAGGTGACAACTTAGTCAAATGAATAACATGAACACAAAGGCCTGGATATTCAAAAGGGTTGCGCCATGCGCAACAGGGTTGCACGTGCGCAACTCCAAAAATGCTATTCTGCGATATTGAGAAGGGGCCAGTTATACTAAAACACGCTGAGCCACAGCGCAATGGAAATGAAGGCACGCGCAACCGGCGAAGGCGCGGGTCCACGCATGAAGTGCGCAATGTGATATTTGAACACTTGCAATGCGCAAGAGTGGCTCAGCGGAGGATGCGCTTGCCGGATGTGAGCCAAAATAAACGGCTCAAGGGAGCGGCGCAAGAACTCGAGCAGGCCAAAACGGGGAGAGAGAGAGAGAGAGAGAGACAGAGACAGGAGCAGGAAGGACAGAGAGGGACAGTGGGTCCTGGAGGACAGAGAGGCCAGTGGGGGTGCCTGGTGCAGTGGAAGCAGCAGTGGGGCAGTGGGGTAACACAGGAACAGCAGCTGGGGAGGGCAGAAGCCAGGAGATGGACAGTGTCAGCTTCCACATGGAAGCTGTAATGAGGGGGGTGAGACAGCATGCTGCAGGAGGACGTGGCCGTGGAGGGGCCCGTCGGCGGTACGCCCCCGACAGGCGGTATCGTGCCCGCATCAGCTACGAGCTGTACAGCGATGTCGAGATCGTGGCCCGGTACCACCTGAACAGGGCAATACTGAGACAGCTCAGTGAGCTGTGCAGTGACATGATGCAGGCACCCTCACGACGGAGTCATGCTCTGTCCATGGAGACCAAGGTGACAGCCTGCATGTGCCTGCTCGCCACGGGCACCTTCCAGAGGCCGACAGGGGACACCACAGGCATTACGCAGTCGGCCACGTCATGCATCCTCACCCAATTCCTCAACGCACTGCTGCCTCATGCTGCAGAGTACATCCATTTCCCCAGCACCGCGGCAGAGCATACAGCAAACATGCAGGAGTTCCACAGGGTAGCACAAATGCCTGGCGCTATGGTGCCATAGACTGCACCCATGTGGCCATTCGCCGCCACCTGGCCCGGCACGGCAAGCGATCCCGGAACCGAAAGGGCTTCGAAAGTGTCAACCGCCCAGGTGGTGTGTGATGCCACTGGGCGCATCATCAATGTCTGTGCACACACCCTGGCGGAGCACATGATGCCTTCATATGGCACCAATCTGCACTGTGCCATCGATTCGAGAGTGGAACATCCCCACGGGTCATCTAGTGGGTGAGTACACATGTATGGAATGCAAACTCTGTGCAAGGGTGGAATGACACAGGTGCCATGGTAGTGGCACACAAGGATATGGGCAACATGGACCTGACCTAACACTGATCTCCACTATCTCCACACAGGTGACTGTGGATACCCACTCCATCCTGGCTGCTCACACCATACCGGCGCCCACGCCCCAGCGCAGCACGGTTTTAATGAGGCACATGCCGCAACACGGAACATCATAGAGCGGGTGTTGGGATACTCAAGGCACGCCCGATGCCTGGACACCCGGGAGCTCCTACAGTACAGCCCCAAAAGGCCTGTGGGATATTCCTGGCCTGTTGCATCCTGCACAACATGGCCAAAGACCATGGGATAGCCGTACAGGTCCAAGAGGGGGACAGCGATGGGGACGCCAGTGGCGCCGGTGATATGGGTGATGAGCCGCCCCCCCTAGGACGGAGGGACCCCCGACTGACATGGCAGGCCCAGCTGCACCGGGACACCATTGCAGAAGAGCACTACGCCCAACACAGGTAAGTCAAGGGGACATGTGCAGGCAACACTGTCTATGCACAAACCACAGGCACACAGGGGAACACACTGTGCATGAAGGTCAGGAGTTGAAGGGTCTAGGCATACCAACACATCATCAGAGGGTGAGCACTCAAATGAACACACACACACACCAGGCAGCATACAGGGGCAGCAGTACAGCACTGTGGAAATTACACGCTATCACACAGCACCACCAACCACCCTCACCACCTGGACTGTCCACGTACGTGTGTCAGGACCTGGGCAACCTTGCACCTTGGTGTACAGTGCAATGCAGGCATCATCATCCACACGCACCTGTGGACAGCAGTTGGGAGAGTGTGCAGGTGGTCCGTGTGTCAGTTTGGTGAGCAGAGCACCCAGCAGTGCACTGCCCACCATGACACACATTGCACACAGGGCAGCACCAGACAGGGCCTGCATTGGGAGACAGCTCAGTCAGGGAGCACTGTCCCACGGCCACCACAGATGCGTGGGCGGCCCCGCCGTGGCCTAGCAGCACTGGCAGGCTGCGCAGGGGCCACATCGGGTGGCGCTAGTGCACCACCAGGGGTCCCAGTGCGCGACCGCGACCTTGCCCGCACAGGGGTCTGCATCCCGCCAAACAAACTTGCACCAGGGGTGCTTGGGATGCCCACAGCAGAACCCGGCATCGACAGGCCTGGTGTCGCACGACGCCGGGACCGGGGAGTGGAGTGTGCACTGTGTGGGGTGCGTGGTACAGGGTCACCAGACAGTGTGGTCAATGCGGTCGCCACAGAGACCACAGCCTGGGTCAGCCTGTCGATGGCAGCGGTCACATCCATCCGCATATGGACCATCTCGGCCCGGTCCCGAGCACACTCCCTGCTATGCCGCTCCACGGACACAGTCGGTGCCTCCACGGACCTTGCAACCTGCCTCTGCAGCTGTACCGACTCCTGCAGCAGGCGGGTGTGCGCGTCCAAAGGGTACTGTACCCCAATGGCATCGTGACCCCCAGGGTGTGGATGGTCCTGGTGCACAGCACCCCGTGAGGTGGCCGCTGTTCACCAGGACCAGGTAAAGCTGATCTAAGGGTGGTGGACAAGTGCCACTGCCTGACGCCTCCCCCAGGCCTGGTGTGCAACTGCTGCTGCCGCCTCCAACTGCTGAGGCCCCAGGTCCACCTGTTCCACCCTGTGCTGTCAACAGTGCCAGACACCTGCTCAGCCACCGATGCTGCCCCACCGGTGCTGACAGGCCCAGCCTGTGACTGTGCCAGCATGCTGGTACACAGGTGTGGAGCTGGACGGCCCAGGGCTACGTGCTGGCCTGCCATGTGTCCCTCGTGGGACACACACCTCTCACTGGCCATTGCAGGCCTGCCATCATCAATAGTGCCGGTGCGTGCCACTGCCATAGGCATAGCATGCTGGCACACCTGCATGCCAGACTGCTGTGACACAGGCTGTGCACCCCCTGCACCCGTATCACTGCCGGCGGAGTTGTCGGCCCAGCCGGCCTGCTGCTGCAGTGCGTGCAGGCTGCTGGCGGAGGTGGAAGGTCCCTCCTCCTGGTCCAGCAGGTCTGCCGCACTGTCAGCACCCACCACCACCGTCTCCTGCAGACGAACAGGATCTGTAACAGAAAGAGAGTACATGTGAGTGCATGTGAACAGCCGCCCCTCCACAACATCACCATGACATACCCGTGCAGTGATGGGCTTCCACCTGTCTGGAATCCTCCGCGGAACACCCAATGGCACTGGCTGCATGGCCGTGACCAGTGTCTCTCAGTCGGGGTCAGCTGCAACACCACTGGTGGTCCCCCCAGTGGCAGCCACATGCCACCCTGAAGGCTGCCACCTTCTCCTTCCAGCCTCCTGCGGTCAGTCCCCATCTTCTTGTGGCACTCCTGCACGGGCGCTGGTGGCTTCCGTGCAGGTTGACGGCCAGAGCTACCCCTCCATGCAGCTGCATGCTGCTGAGGGTGCCCGTCCGCCCACTCAAAGCGGCTCATCCTCCAGGTAGGCCTGGAAGAGGGCCTCGGTCTCTGCTGTGGTGAAGTTGGCCTCCTCCTACACCCGCCGTCCACACCTCGGCCTGGTTCTCGTCAGTCATGCTGATCTGTATGGGTGGAATTGGACACCTGTCACTGTGCAGTCCAGCATTTCCCCATGAGCATAGCTGCAGGCGGGGGGCAGCCCCTTTCCTGCCATGGCAGATACTGATGGAAAGGGTGCCTCTGCCTTTCTAAGTGCCCTCATCATGCTCCAGCCCCTCAACCTGTGACATCCTCCAGCACCCCTGCCGCATGAGCATTGTCCTGAGCATCACACAGCATGTAACTCACCTCTCAGCTGCAACAACCAAATCTAGCCACCACAACCCAGTGTCACATTTTATAGCGCAACACATGCAAATGAGGTGTGGCGCCTTTAATGACATGCTAATGGCCACCGCGCCTTTGCATGGCTGATCGACTGATTTGCATATGTCGGCTGAATATCGCGTATTTACGCTTAGCGCAATAGGGAAGGTCCGGCTGAGCTGATGGCACATGTTTGTGGCTGTGTGCTACATTGCATTGTGCATGCCCAGACAGGTTACGCAGGCGTCGATTGTGCTGCAGACCTGCTGAGCACGATAGGCGATTCTGGCCATAGCCACCATTGTGCCAGTGGCGCTGACAGCACTGGGCACTATATGGCGCTGTGGCACTTCTGCGCGATAGTCCACTGTGGCACTGGTGCTCTGCTTAGCAGTCGTGCAGATGCCCATACATCCTATGGCGCCAGCGTAGCCTTGTGTCATTGCCGTGACCTTGTGTATGCCCTCTGACCCCTGGAGCTGTGGGCATGCCATGTGTACATCCCTATTGCGCTGTCTGGTTACAGCGCCATGAAAATGATGCGCTGTGCGAACAGCGCGATTGGAGCCTGTGCTGGTCTGTTGCGCAACAACTCCGCGGGGTCACAGTGCAGCGAGGCGCATTGGCCTGCTGTAAAGTTGGGGCCATGGCTCGGAGGAGGGTGGTGTCCTGGACTGCAGTTGAAGTGGCCAACCTGGTGGCCTAGTGGAGCCCCACTATGAGGGCCTATGGTGAGGCCCCCTCACGGACCTAGGACACATGTGTGGCAGCAAGTGGCCACTGACCTGGTGGGGGTCACTGGCCGTGGCGGTCTGCAGAGCAGTGCAGCACCAGTTCAGTGATCTCCACGGAGGGCCGGAACTATTAGCAGCGGCTGCGTTCCGTGCCAAGCGGGGCCTGGTGCCTTAGCCGTGAGTGTACCATCTATTCACCTATATCCTCTGTAGGGGTGTGTGTGTGCCTGGGTGGCTGTGCATCGGTGTGTCAGTGTGTGCAGCTGTGCAATGGATGGTTATGGCTGTGTGGGCAGGCAGTCTTACTGGGGTAGGGGGCACTCTGCTTTTGCGTCACACTGATGTTTGTCTCACCATATGTCTCCCACAGGCCGGATGGTGAGGGCACCGGACGAGGCTGATGTGGGCCATGCCAGGGCCCCAGTGCCACAGGCCATCAGGCCAGAGCAGCAGCAGCATCAGCAGCAGCAGCAGCAGCGGCAGACACAGCTGCTGGAGGAGTGTGAGTATCATTACGTCATGGATGCTATTGCATGCTGGGGGGGCAGGACCACCAACCATGATGGACACAACCAAATGGGAGGTCGTAGTTCCACTAGACAAAACACTAGTGACTCCCCACACTGGAGTACAGTGTACAGTTCCGGAAAACATACCCGCGTATGGACAGGGACTGGGTGGAGAGCGTTCACAGGAGGCGACATGGATGGTGCATGGATTGCATCACAAGTCCCTATGCAGACAGGTTGACAGAACTGAACATGTACTCCTGGAGGGGAGGAGGCTGTGGGGATATGATGGGGACATACAAGTATTGACAGGGGGAACAGAGTGCAGGAAACAATATTTGTCAGCGTAAAGGATGTTCCAGGACTAGAGGCATGGGATGCAGTTGGAGGGGCTCGTTTAAGAGGAACATGAAGTGTTTCTTCACATAATGGGTGGTGGATGAGTGGAACACCCTGCAAGAGGATGTGGTGGGGGCTGACTTGGTCACGGGATATCTGTATGTGTGGGTTCGCCATGAGGGACTTCTGGAGGTCAGGGGTGAGGGCGAACGGACTTATAGGACAAGAGAGTGATCGTACAAGGCCAAATGGCCAGACTGGGTGTCCCATAGGCCCTTATTTGCCGACACTGTCTATGTATCCATGTATGTAGGCGTGACACAGGTGACCTGCATCACAGTGCAGCATCATGACCGTCTGTGTATGCATCACAGGTGGTCCAGGCATGCACTGGGCACATAGCTGTGTAACTGGCACGACCATGTTGCAACATCACACGACAGCCTAGTTTGTACTGTGATTGGCGTGGGCAGTGTGTGTGGGCAGTGGTGCGCATAGCTGGTGCCGCCTGTTTGTGATGGCCATGTGCATGTTCACTGTGGGTGGGTGCATGCCATCAAAGTGTGGGACATTGGGCTATGTGGCTTGCAGGTTGGGTGGTGTTCAGGGTTGTGGTCAGTCACAGCCATTGACTGTGTTCCATTTTCCTAGGCCTGAGATTCTCCGGAGCATTGGGAGGGATGTCCGAGCATGAGACAGCTGCTGCAGGATGACCAAGCCATCCTGCAGTCCATCCGAAGGCATGGCCTTCGGAGGAGGCGGCATGGGATGGGCCAACAGCAGCCAGGAGGCGGGCGGCCGGCAGGACAATAAATTTTTGTTACCCTTCCCACTTCTCCCATCCCTACCACCCTGCCTTCCCTCTCCAAGTTTGTAATCCCTACCCCTTGAACAACCCAACCTTGTACCCATCCTCCCTTGTAAATAGTTCTGGTTGATTGTTTTGTACTTTACTCTTTGAGAATACATTTATATTTTGATATGAATGCTGTGTTGATCTCTGATTTGCAGCTGGCTATGGTTGTTCAGTTGCAGTGGTATACAAGCCATCTGGGGTGGTATGGTCCTGGGTACATATGTGTGTGTGTGTGTGCGTGTGTGTGCATGGGGAGGTATCACCAGCATGGCATTGACTTCTGTTGGTCATGCTGTCTGCCACCCACTGCTGGGTGCTGAGGGTGGGTACCTGGCTTGTATGCTTCTCACCATGGGGTTGGCGTGTGCCAGGGGATGCATGGTGTTTCCTGCAGTGCCAGTCACTGCACATGGGTGGTGTCTTGGGGTCACGGTGCAGGGTGTGCTGTAGTATGGGGGCTGATGTGCACTGTGGTTGTCAACCCCTGTTGTGGCACTCTCCGCCTGCCACTGGTTGTGCTGGTGTCATGGCTCTGCTATGCTTTGTTGGCTTGTCCCCATGGGCACGTGGATCATCCGTCCCACCCCAGTGATGCTGTGCTAGGGTGTGCAGGTGTGGTGTGGGTTCTGCAGTGTGTTCCTGTGCCCATGTGTGGCATGGCTGGCGGTGGGCCCCAGCCTGCCTCCCTGGATGTGCAGTTCCATTGCTCTGGGGGGGGCTGTGCTTGCGCTATGGCAGCTCTGGAATGTTCAGCTGAGCTTCCCTGGTTGCTCCATAGCGCAGCATTTTGGCTCAGCCTCTCCTACCTGGTTGCACCATGGCGCAGTATGTGCGATATTGAGACGTTCGTTGCTTGTGCAATTTGCTGTGCTCCATGTTTGAATATCGCACCTGTTGCGCATTTGCGCAACGGGTTTGTGCTTGCTCCTGCTGTTGCGCTACTTTTGAGCGCAGTTTGAATATCTGGGCCAAAGAGTAAAAGGATGAGAAATAATGGCTGTTAATTATGTAATTATACTGCAACCTACTTTGATTTAATTTCTTATTCAGTTGACCAAATTATGTTGCTGTAGTACAATCTTTTCTTGCTTTCATGTCTAGCCAACAGTTATGTCACAGGCTTTTCTGGGGTGCTTTTCTTATTTTTCCCCAACATTTTGCACACTGTTTTAATACTAATGTATACAGTGATGCTGTACTTGTTTCTGCCTGTATGTCTGCACTGGATGTCACTCTTGGGACACCCAGTAGATATTTTAGAAATCTATTTTGAATTGTTTCTCTTTAAAATTACAACTTAAACCCCATGTTCCCCCCATACAAAAGGTGTGCATTTACTTTGGGAGGCAGTATAGCACAGTGGTTTAAGGCTCTGAGAAGCAACTCTGGAGACCAGGGTTTGAATCTCACAGCCCCCACTTGCATACTGTGTGACCCTTAGCAAGTCTCTTAACTTCCCTGTGCTCCCAGGTTGCACCTGTAAATAAGCTTTCAGCTTAGTGTGCCACTCCTGGTTAAACAATTATATAAAAAAAAACTGTAGCTTGAAAGCATCTGTGCTGTTCTAGAAATGATTCCTTTGCCATAGTATTTGCAAAATGGTGAATGCCATTAAAAGTTTTTATGGCGCTATTTTTCACTTTCCCTATATGGGTATGCCACTTCAAGTTGTTACTAATTATCACTTCTAGACACTGAAAATTAGCAACCTCTTTTATCTCTACGCCATTTACTTTCCATATTAGTGACATCAATTCTTTTTTCTCTCCAAACACCACTGTTTTTGATTTGTCCAGGTTCAAGGTCATATCCAATGTTTTAAGAGTTTCTATAGTAGATATAATAGTTCTTTTTAGTCCTAGAAGGGTTTGTGCTATTAAGAGCACATCATCTGCGTATAATACTTTTATTGGACTCTCCTTTATTTTTGGCAGAAAACTATCCAGTATTGTCAGCTTTTCAACCTGGACACCCATATGTATATGTTCAAGAGGATCGGTACAAGCAGGTAACCCTGCTTGACCCTCATACCTACCTCAGTTTTGTCTGTTGTAGCAGCATCTTTCCCATACCTGATGACCACCTTAGAATCTGTGCATAACAATTTAATGATGGCAAATAGGTTTGCAGACTTAATGTCCAAGAAAGCAGTATACATGTTTCTTTTTTTACACACTGCATATTTATCTAAGATATTTCTTTGTATAAAGATTTGATCACTTGTTAATCTTCCTTTGCCAAATTTTTAACATTTCCTGTTTGGGGCACCTCCTCATGAACAAGGCAGCAAAATTATTCAAATCTATCCTGACAGATGATTTTGCAGTTGTAGCATGAAATCACTTTCAGGTGGGATTTGAAAACTTTCTTTGCCCTTGTCCATGAGGTGGGGTCGTAATATGGCTATATTGAACATTTGGGATACAAATATTAAAAATTAAAAAAAAGTCATGAGTGTGTATTACAAGTTTTCAATGCATGCACCCGACTTTGATCATTTTAAATATTTTGACCTCAAATGTTTAACATAGCCATTTTTTTACCATCTCATGGATGTGACAGCTGTCATTTTTGAAATCCTGGCCAAATTGTGTTTTCACACTTGTGGCACAAAGTGATGTTTTGATCAGGATTTGAGAATTTTCACCCACCAGATTTGTCATGGCTATGTTGAAAATTTGGGGTTAAAATATAAAAAATTAAAAAGCTATGTGCACATATGGGAAAGGGGAATGGTGAAATTGTTTAACCATGAATGGCTCACTAAGTCAAAGTTTGTTTCCAGGTGTGACCTGTGATCACAAAGAAGTTAAATCCTTTTCTCAGAGTCACACAGTATGCAACTGGGGCTGTTGGATTCAAACCCAGATAACCAGGTTTGCAGCTCACAGCCCTAAACCTCTGTGCTATATTGTCTCCAATGTGGGTTGCATTTAGAAATGTCTCATTCATAAGTTTGGTACTTTTCAATATTTTGACCCCAAATTTTCAACATTTCCATTTTTTTCACACCGTTTCACGAATGTGGCAACTGTCATTTTTCAAATCCTGGCCAAAATGTGTTTTCTCACCTGCAGCATGAAATGTTATTTCAGTGGGTATTTTAACATTTTTACTTACTGGGTTCATAAGGTGGCATCATAAGAAGGCTATGTTGAAAATGGTATAAAATATTGTGAAATGACTGAGTTATGAGTGAATGCTAAGTTGTTTTGTGCACTTCTGCAACCTTATGGATTCTACATTTGCATCTGTAGCCACACAGATGTGCAGCACCCCTTCTTCAGCCAGACAGACTCCTTACTTTGTACAGGACCTGGGCCCTGTGTGTCTTAATCTGTAGCTTCAGTACATGAAAGCACAGGCCTCTGTGATTCTGCAGCTAGACAGGCTCCAAACTTGGTGTGGAACTGCAAGGCCAACAAGGTCCTGCAGTTCTGCACCCAGATGGACACCTCACTTGGTGCAGGGACTGGTGTACCCTGTGTTCCTGCATCTGTATCCACACAGATGTACAAGGCCTGCGGAGCCTATTATTCCATTATCTCAAAAAGAAAGAAAACTCATTGCAAAAAACTGAGTTAATACACCAATTAGGATTCAATTTAAAGCAACAAAAGCAGGGAAATGTGACATTAGGGTTTCCAACAGGAACCAGCCCCCCCCCAGCAGCAAAAGGACAAGCCTACACAAGTAACCTGAGACATTCATAAATTAATCAGGTAGGATAAACAACATATGGCTGTCCCAGTGGTGCTTAGGGCTGAGGCTTTGTAAAGTGCCTTACCTCACATGGTTGCCATGCCTGGTTAAACAATAAAAAAAAAATCACGCTTTGGATCCTTTCTGTATTTTAATGTAAACAGTACCACCTAGGGGAAGAAAGAGAGAAAAGCACATCATCAGCACATAAATCACCACCATATGGTAATATAGGAAAAATTATTCTATTAATCTCTTTCTCTTTTTAATTAATGGCATCACATCAATTCTGTTGTTCAAACCAGAGTATTTAAAGATGCACTGTCAGCTTTGCCCCTTCTTTTTTGCCAAAAGTAAAATGTGTGCATCTTGGCACACATCTATCACCCATTTATAAATAAATGCTGCTGGCATCTCTGATAGCAAAGTGAGCAATACAAGGAGTACAATTGACAGTTTTAAATTGGAACCAAAATCCCATGCATGTGCAACAATGGCATGCTCTTGCACATGTATGGGAGTTTGTTAATGCATCTCTCATGCATGCTCAGGATTTCAGCTGTGATTTAAACCTGTAAATTGTACTCCTCGTAGTCCTTGCTTTGCTATATTAGATGCCAGTAGCATTTTTTTTATAACATAAGGGACAGAATTAGCATGATCTTACTTTTTGCATGTGAAAAAATTTACACTTTTGCACTGCACTCATAGCAGACCCACATTCCTGACCTGGATGTGCTTCCAGGATGCAGGTGCATTACCATCAGACCGAGGGAAATGTTATTGCAAAAAAATGCAAAATGAGGTAATCAAGTTTACATTTCTAATATATATATATATATATATATATATGTGTGTATATATATATATATATATATATATATATATATATATATATATATATATATATATATATAAAGGCATTCTGCATTTGCTGGGTGATAGGTGTGTGCCAAGATGCACACATTTTTATTTTGGCAAAACATGAAGGAGCAAAGCTGACAGTGCCCCTTTAAGTCCCCTTAGGGTGTATATCCAGTAAGCCTCATAGACCAGTAGCAACTCATTTATGTTTCCCCCTCTAGGTCCCAGTCTGACTGTTTCTACCCCACACAATTTGAACTGATCTTGTCTTCCATTTTTGTTGCATTTTTTACAGTGTACAGCTATAGTATTCCTCGCATCCTGATTAATTATGCTCTGCATATGTTCACCAACCTGTATTTTAAAGGGATGAGTAGTTTTTCCAATGTAAAACACCCCACATGTGCACGTTACCAAATATACCAGGTCCTCTGTGATGTAATTAATGAATGAACTGGATGTGTATGTCTTGCTGGCATTTACTGTAGTGAAGTGATTATTTTTCAATATGGTACCACAGTATTTACAGTTACCACAGGGAAATCTGTCCTGTGGTTTGGGTGGTAACCATGTACTCCCTCTTTCCTTTTTCTCATAGGTGGGCTGATAGCTATGTGTAAAGACATCTTTAATATTTTTGCCTCTCCTGTATACCATATGAGGTGGAGCAGAGCTGGCTTCCTTCAATCTAGGGTCTAAGCCTAGGAAATGCCAGTTTTTCCATAATAATTCCTCTACTGCACCCGACTGCCAACAGTAGGTGCTAACAAAGTTAATTCTTTTAGGCATAATCTGTCTGTTTCTTGAAGTTAAAACCTCCTCCCTACTCATACCAGAAACCTCACTCATAGCTTCTTCAATCAGTCTCAAAAAGTAACCTCCCTCTTTGAATCTCATGTACATCTCCTGGCCATGTGTATGAAAATCTACTTCCAAGCTGCAGTTTCTTCATGCTCTTAGCAATTGGGCCCTGAGCATGTTGTTAACCATGTGTCTGGGATGGCAACTGGGTGCGTTCAGTAATGAATTCTGATCTATAGGTTTCCAAAAAAGTGAAGTCTGAAGTTTGTTGTTACAGTCCCTTTTGATTTCCAGATCTAGGAATGTAACCACATTCGGATCACTCTGTATACTAAATTTCAAGTTGGGTTTACTGTTCCCCAAATAGTTGACAATATTACACAGTTCATGTCCTGTGCCCTTCCAGATTACAAAAATGTTGTCAATAACATGATGCCACAGGTCAATCCTATGGTAAAAAGGAATGACCTGTGCATCATAGGCTACTGATGCCTCCCACAGACCCAAATAGAGGTTTGCAAAAGTTGCACCTATTGTGGTGGTCCCTTTAACTTGCAAGTAGTATTCCACCTGGAAAAGGAAAACATTTTAAGTTAAAATGACTTCAGCACAGTCTAAAATAAACTGTCTTCATTGTATATCCAGACTGTCAACTTTCTCTGACCAGTAACCAAGTGCCTGCAATCTCCCAACATGGGGGATGTTTGTATACAGTGAATTGATATCCATGGATACCAAAAGGGAATCATTTTCAAGCTGTATTTCACTGACAATCTCTGTCACCTCAGTTGTATCCTTCACATAAGACTGTAATTGTGGAACATATTGCTTAATATGGGCTTACACAAAATGGGATAGTGGTTCAGTGACCGACCCAATTCCTACCACAATGGGGCATCCTGGTAGGTCTTGCAAATTTTTGTGAATTTTAGGGAGTATGTATATTGTGGTGTGAACAGGATGGGACACAGAAAGATATGTATGCTCCTTCTGACCAATGTCCCCATCAAAAAGGGCCTCAATGAGTATGTAGTCAGTTTATGCCTTAAAGACACTAGTGGGGTCACTTCTTAATTCTTGTAGAAATGAGTGTCTCTCAACTGTCTCACAATTTACATAATGTATTTTTTCTGTATTCCTGACTACTATGGCTCCACCCTTGTCAGCAGGCTGAATAAAAATAAACAGGTCATTCTGGAATTCTTCAATAGCCCATCTCTCATTACTGGACAGATTTACAAATGATGACTGTCTATTATCGGCTTTGCAAGATCTTTCAAAAAGTTTCACAACATCCACATGCACATCTACATTCAATCCACCTTATGTGGATGTTGTGAAACTTTTTGAAAGATCTTGTGAAACTAATTTGGAGTCTTTATACAGAAATAATAGACAGCCATCATTTGTAAATACTTCTGGGATCTGCTCATTCTCAGGGTTACAATCAACCTCAGTCTCCCTCTATCCCCAGAACCTCATTAGAGCAAGCTCTGACCTTAACAAATAAGTATGCACCATTATCTGCCTGTGATGCTGACTCAAATATTACTGGAGCTAGTGGGTCCTGAACTCTAATACTATTTCTGTTTCAAAGTAGAACTGAAACAGAAGATTGTGCTTAACATGTAAAATATTGACTACATTCTAGACTCTATGTTTGAGATTTTAGGACCAGCCACATCAATTAGACTGACACCTGACCCATCTCCAGGCCTTCTAGGCTGGAATCTCAAGAATTCTCATGGTTTAGAGAGCAAAGAAGACTTCTTCCTTTTTTTTTCAACTTTCTTTCACTTTGGTCACAGCTTGTGAGGACCTCTCTCTCAGGCATCTGGTCCTTATCCTGCCCACCAGAAGCTTCCGCCAGACTGTACCTCCTTGCTCCCCCCCTGCAACCAACACCTCTGGTATCACCCACCCAGGGAGGGTAGCCCTATGCCTCTCTTGGGATCCTTGACAAGGTAGACTCTGATTGCAGGTGGGCCCTGGAGAAGGATTATGGAAGGCCATCTGAGAAGGAACCTGGTGAAAGGCATGGGGACTGGTGCCATCACCTGCACCACAAGCTGGGTTTTATCTGTGTTCTGTTCCACCCAGCCCCCCCTTGCATGTGCACCCCTCAGCATAGATAGGTGCACAGCAACCATGCCTTGCATTGAGCACGCCATTATGTGCAGCTCACACTACTGCAGCATCCCTGATCTCCACCAGGGGCCGCTGGAGTGCCAAGCTTCCCAATGCCCTCTCCCCAGGACAGGAGAGCAGCCCAGCAGGTGCTCAATCCAGTTCCTCCCCTGCTGACTCCTGGCTCCTGAGCTGGCTCCCAAACTCAGGTCACTGGCATAACATGAGGTGTGGTGACCAGCGCCTCAACTATTAGTGCCACCAGGCTGACAAAGACTTCTTTCTTTAGGGAATTAAATACCAAAAAACTGGTTTGGAAGGATAGCAATCCTCCTTCAATAAGGACTTGGCATAAAATTCTAGAGCTGTACAAATTGGAAAGAATTCATTACCGTTACAGTGATCAGGTCAATGAATACGGGGCTATCTGGGAACCATTTAAAACCTTCTGTAGAATACTGTAGGCAGTAAAGACTGGTTGCTCTGTAAAATATAAATGTATAGGCCCTCTTCTGATGTTATATTTCTTTCTTTGTATTTTGATGTGAAAAATCTTATGACTTGCCTCACTAATATATAATCTGCTCTGCAAATATTAAATTAAATGCAGTATGTAATGATATGTACTGTATGTGAACCCCAGTTAGTATGCTCTTTATTGTGCTTTATGATGGTCCTGATTTTCTGTATGTGCCTTTGAATAATTGAGAATAAAAAAGTGGAGTGAATGTCAATCAGGAAGCTGGAGAACATTCTGGGACTCAGGATGGAGCCCTGTGGGACCCCAGCCTGGATGGGAAGGAGACATGACAAGGCACCTCCAACCTGAACTGATTGTTTCCAGCCCATTAAGTAGGAATGAAACCAAGCCACAGTGGGAGCTAAAGAGACCAGAAGAGCTCATCTTGTCCAGGATGAGTGGATGGGACATTAAGTTGAAGGCTTTGGCCACATTAATGAATATAAGAGCCATAATGTGCTCCTGCTCTATTCTGGAGAAGATAGAATCAGTGACTTGCAGCAGGGAGGAGACAGTTGAATGGTGCTTTTGAAAAACAGACTGGAAGGATTCAAAGAAAATTTGGAGAATGACAGGAAGTCATAAGGATTTTAGAATGGACACGTTTTTCCTTACAGCTTAGAGAGGAAGGGGTGGACGGAGATGGGACGGAGGTTGCCAGGGAAGCAGGGGTCACCCCCATTGTGAAGTGGAATTACTTTGGCAAACTTACAGGACTGAGAAGCAACACTTAAGGAGAAGGGAGGATTGACAAAATAAGTAAGGGAAGATGCAATGGCAAGAGTTGAAAGGTGGAGGAGATTGGGATCCAGACGATCAGGGTTGAACTTTGACAGGTTGTGGAAGGAAAGTGTGAGAAGGTTTCCTGGATGGTGACAAGGTGAACTGGAAACCTGGCAAGTGTTGGGGGACAGGAGCAGGAGGGAAGGCAGAGAAACAAGGAGGGGAGAAGAAGTTAGGGTGCAAGTTGTGAAGAACTAGTTGAAGTGAGCAGCAACAGAGGTAGGGTCAGGCACTGGTGAACCATTTACTATGAAGGTTGGTGGATCAGATTGGGTGGGGATTGAAAATGGAGTGGGTAACCATCCAAAATTTTTCTGGGGTGTTAAGGTTTTTCTGGAGATTGGCCTTGAAGTAGTGTGATTTCATGGTCCAGGCAACCTTTCTACAGTTGTTCTTTGGAGCTCTGTATGACATGAGCTTGGGAGAGAAGTGGGATGATTTGTAATGGGTCCAAGAAAGGCAGGATCTGCAAAGATCAAGGATTTAGGTGGTAATCCGGGGTGGTGGGAAGCTTTTACTCTGGATTTCATGAGGGGAAAATGCTTCTCCTAGAAAGAGAAGGATTTGAAGTGGAATAATCACCATCTAGATTGCCAGCAGGTGGAGTCCGGGTGTCAGACCAGACAGTAGGAGACTGACATGGTGATTCGAGGGTGGAAGGAACTGTGGTTCAGGGAGCTCATGTGTGCTTCCATGTGCATGTGCCCTGCATGCTGCCATAGCACCAGGACCAGGGGACAAAACTGGGAAAAAATATGTTTCCTCTTGCAAAGCATGATGGCCATTGCCACTCTCGGATCCTGCATTGCGTGGATCCCTATTAGCTGGACAGTGGGAGGAGTGGCAGACAGGACTAGGGGTGATCAGGCTAAAGGCCTGAAGAGAGGTACAAGATGGAAGCTCAGCAAACAGCTGTATAGGAAAAAAAGACAACATACGACTGTTTACAGATGACATAAATGCAGTAGCACTGATGTGCCACCTTCATAGATTTGCATCTGTGACTGCATAAGCAGAGGCCCCACAGCCACACCATATAGTGTGTTCTGCAGGCAGATAGCCCCATGGGGCCTGTGCCTCTGCAGACAGAAGTACTCATGCATGTTGTATGATGTACAGTGGTTGCTAAAACTAAGTTGCTTGGTACCTCGGTATACCTCGGTATTTGCGGCATATCAGTCGGTGTACTGAGCGGTACCTATCGAAGCATCAATGATGCGTTAAGTGCTTGTTTAAGCATGCCAAGTTTAGAATTAATTCACCCCAGTAATTAGCTGCTTAAATGCAGCAAGTGGTGCTGTTAGTGGTAAAATGTATATTGTTAAGTATATAATGCAATTCTCTCAATTGGAACTTTTTTTTTAAGTTTCCATTTCTATTGCTTTTTTTTTAATCTTTTCTATACCAAAAAATCACTAATTATGTAGCTGATGGTTTTCTTCAATGAAGTGTCTTGCCACTGCTAATGTATATTTTCTTCTGATATAAAAAAGATATAACCTTTGTGTTCTCTCACCCTTAATTTCAACTACCTGCTAGTTTTGCCTATATATATTTTGTCACATAGGCATTTGAGACCATAAATTACCCCCTCTGTTTGACAGTTAATAAAATCATTTATTACAGTCTCCTCATCCATAGATACATTTCTATGTTTTGAGATGAACACAATCTCCACAAGGATAACTACAAGTGATATTAAAGCTTGTTCATGTCATGGTATTCTGTGTTCAGGATGCGTTAACCTATCCCCAAGGGATTTACATTTCTTGGGCACTATCAATGAAGGGTTATTAAAGACTCTGCTGCCCAAAGCATTGAACTTTAAAATGTTCCAAAGTTTTAAAATACCATGTTTAATGAGTAAAAGGCATTACTGAAATCTGTAGTAAATAGGATTTTCCCTCTGGGGGTGTCTTCCCTATTTTCTGGTCTAGATTCTTATAGCTCTTCTCTAGCATTTGAATTTATCCTGTCCAATGAGGTCAGTATACCATTACCATTTATGTTTTATTAATCAGCTATAAGCCATTAAAATATCAAGGTAGAAAGTACAAATACATTTTACAGCCACATGCTGTATCTTCACATATAAAATCATACAGTTGATAAAATTATTTGTACAATTTAACAATAATACATTCCAGAGAAGTCTTTTAAAACTCGTTAATATAGACTATAACTATAACATATATTATATATTAGTTATACATATTTTTTTATACAAATGTACCACTATCTATCAGTTAAAAAAGGTTATTCAGTTACCCTATATATTATTCACTGGTGTAAGGTGATCAAGAAGACAATAAATCTTAGAAATAATGTTGACAACCTGTCTATTAAAAAGAAAGGGAATGATCTGGTCAGGAGGGAGGCCGAGATCACCAAGAATAGAACCAAGCCATTCCTGTCTTCTTCCTGCATATAATGGACATAGAAGAATGACATGTTTCAAATCATCCTTATTTTGTGTATTACAATTACAGTTTGCTGACATTACATTTGGCCTTTTTTGACCATAATGTATATAACTGGCCTTATAAATTTCTAACCTAAACCTGGTAAAAAGCCATCTTTTGTGTGAATCAGATACAAGACTGAGATATGGTTCCATTTTGGTTCAGTTGTAAGTATTTTATGAAATTTAAAAATGTTAAAGATCTTAAAATACTAAAGTCAGTGGCCACAGCTATATCTCTTAGTCTTCTTTTAACTTGGTATATATATATATATATTTATTTATTTATTTTGGATGTAAATAAATTTCATGCATCAAAGGTCCAAATCCAGACAGAAAAAGAGTGTTCCCTATCACCTGTGTGAATGGAAAAGCAAAACCCCTTGTGGAGTAATCCATTGCCTCTTCAAGACAGCATTTAGGGAGTCTATTTTCATGAAGTTGGAATAAATTAAGAAGAAAAATGATCTGTCTTGCCTTAATCAATGTTTGTAAAGGGTGATGGCCTAGTTCCTGTCTCAATACAGCAGCTGGCATGGATTGTGGCACCAAAAGGGGGCATCTATAAATTGTATTCATCAGTATCTCCAAAGATATACTACCTCCAAAGCCCTAGATCCCTGTGGCATAGAGAATGCTTGACTTAACTTCTGCATTCACTACATTTAGAGCTCCTATTAGGCTGCCCTTACCATATTTTCTTTATTAAAGATTTAAAATGCATTAGTAGCAGTTTGGAGTTTGGAGTATATAAAATTAATGTGTAGACCAATAACCATTTTCAGAATATCTTACTCCCAAATAATCATAAAATTTCCCAGTCTCTAGCTTATCTTTTTTCAAATATACAGAGGGGTATATTTTCCTTTTATGACCAAAAATAATCAATGTCATTTTTTCCTTATTCATATTGAGTTCATCTTCTTTACAGAGCAAAGGAAAATGATTAATTTTCCTTTGCAGGCAAAATAAGGAACTTGAAAATAATACAATGTCATCAGCATAAGCCAAACATTATATCCCCTTATATTTGACTATTGGGGAATGAAAATCTGAATTATCAAGGTTTTGTAATATTACATTTAAATAAATATTGGAGTGGGTGACAGTAGGCAACCCTGCCATATCCCAAGATTAGTAGTTGCTTTTCTGTGATCATATTGTACCATGATCCAAGTTTGTGAGTGTAGTCAGAGAAGAACATCTAACAAATCAGAATCTAAACTCAAAATTTCTAATTTTGTCCATAGTACTGTGTGGCTAATACTACCAAAAGCAGAAGAAAAATCAACAAAACAACAACAGATTTTATCCTTTTTGATTCTTGCATATTTCCATATTAAATGTGATGTTATAAAACAGTGTTGTGTAGTTGAGCACCCTGCTCTAAAATCATTTTGGTACTCACTCAATATCTGATGATTTTCTAGCCATGTCAGAAGTCTTTGTAAAATAATATAAGAAAACAATTTTTGAGATGTGTCAATTAAACTAATAAGCCTGTACATAGCAGGTCATGAGAGTCTCCCTTTTATATAATGGGAAAATTGTGCTTCCTGTCCAACTAACTGGGAGATCATACCTCTGTACAACATAATTAAATAGGATCTTTAAAACTGGAACCCACCAATCCACAAAAAAATTGCACACATTTGTAATTATCTGGTTGGGACCAGGGGCCTTATTTAAATATGCCTAATGCTTCATAAATATCCATTTCCATGATATAGATAGGATAAGAAGCAAAATATGATACACAAGACTTTAAATATTATATATATTCTTGGAATTCCATTGACTCCTCTGATGAGAAGTATAGGTTTTGAAAATGCTTTTACCAGATATTCAGGGGGATATAAGCTGTAATATTCATTGCATATGTGCCATATCCTTGATTGACTAATTTCCAAAATTTTCAAATGCCTTATTTATATATAACTTCTCTAAGTGATCCCCACATTTCTTTGTGGAACTTGGCTCTTTCTGCCTCGAGAAGTTTCTTACATGCTTTTTGAGATTTAAGTTTTCCAGATTTTCTTTGGTCCTTGATTTTTCACTTTGTCTTACTAATTTATGGAGATCTTTTTTTGCCAATAAACAGGTCCTATTAAACCACATGATTTGTTTTTTTCTTATTAAAAGTGTCGGTGCACAAAAATGGCCTAATATAAGCATTTAATAGATTCCAATTACTCAGTATCTCACTGTCCCTAAAACTTAGGATTTTAGCAACAAGGTCACTGATAGTATAACTCTCTAGTTGTTCTAACAAGGAAGACAATGCACCATTATTCCAACTGATTATTTTACTATTAATAATTTCTAGATTATCTGTGTCATTGCTGCCTTCAACATATTTTCCTATATCATTTGTCAAATTGAGAGATAGAAGCATAGAGGCATGCATGAACTCTGAGTGATCTAAAATCTGGAGATCACTAATCAAAGTAGCAGCACTTCAATTAATCCATACAAGGTCTACTATTAAGGCTCCCAGTGGTCCCATAAAGGTGAATTCACACACCCTATCACTGGGGAAATGGCCATTTAAAAGACAAAAATCTGACCCCAACAGTGATTTAGAAATGTTTTTACCTCTTCTGTTACATTTTTTTATCATTTGATCCTCTATCCCAGGCAATCTTGGGATTAATATTTTGGAAACCATGTAGTGGATCCTCATATATGTTAGAAAATGTATTACTCAGAAATATACATGCATTAAAATCTCCTACCAGAAGAATAGAATCCTGTGTGCCGTCTAATATAATTTGCTTCAAGAAACGGACCAAACAATTCAATACATGATAAAAATATGTAGCTTCAACTGGGAAATATACATTAATAAGTATTATTCCCAAATTTTATTTTATTAGCCTAAGTGCCAGGATGTACTCTAACTTAAACTGGAGCAATATTCATTTAAAGTTCAGAGGAGTACTAATATATGTTGCCAATCCTGCTTTCTGTCTCCCATACTTTTTGTTTTTAGTTGTTGATAAATAAATCATGTGGACCCTAGAATCAATAAAGTTGCTGTACTCCATGCCTCCTGGAAACACAGTATATCAAAACTTTCCAGAAAATGTTAGGATTCCTTATCAGCTAATTTACATGGCAACCCCTCAATATTCCAGGAAAGTAATTTCAGCCTTCCCTCAGCTGTATCTGAATTATTAGTGTTAGTAGTACTTTTATTTTGTCATAACATACCACTTGGAGTCAGGACAGAGTACAGATTATCTGAATTTTTATTATTCACATCAGAATTCAAATTTGGTCTCAAACTTTGTTCATTCCTGTGAGGTGTGTAATTAGAAAATCAGATTCTACTATATTGATACCAAGACTGTCTAGGAAATGGGCTGCCTTCATTACCAAATCCATTGAAAGCAACTGACATGTCTTGGGGGAGACATGCCAGTAGTGTTCTACTCTGCCAACAGTACCTCTCGGTATGGAGAGTACTGCAAATGGAGGTACTGTAAGACAATATTCTATATTATACATGCAATGGAGCACAATGTGCATCCCCACAGCAGTCTTAGGTCCCCTTCCCGATCCAAGCCTGAGGATGATGTCAAGTCGGGATGGGGACCTGGTGAAATTCCATTTCAAGGGTGAAAGTGCCATGGAATTGTCATTTTGCTGGCAAAAGTGACATTTTGCCAACAAAATTGCAGTGAAATGCTAATTCTGTGGCACTTTTGCCCATGAAATGGTGATGATGTTCACCTGGATAAATAAAGATTTTGATTGATTGGTTGGCTTTATCCTCACCTTTCTGCTCCTTAGAATAGAATGTTTCCTCTGGCTTTAAAAAGGAATTGTTTATCATGAGAACTCTAACAGGAGGTAGAACTCTAATTCCCAATGGGTGAAGTAATATTGTTTTGTGCCATAGTTCAATAATTGCTTTTTTAAGACTGTGATACAGTAATATACAATCAGGAAAATATTGATATAGAGGTCTAAAAAAATAGATCTTGCTCCACTGTTGGAATTTGGGACAAGCATTTCACTAGTAGAGATGTTGCAAAATAAAATGTTGCTGGCAAAGTTGCTGCAAAATCAACAATTTTGTAGCGTGAAACATTTCACGAAATTCCACCAATCCGCAAAATATTTTGCTGGGTGTGAAATTGCACCCACAAAATGTGAAATTTCACCTTGAAATACACAATTTTGCCAAATTTCACCAGAATTTTGCCATTTTGCATGTGAAATTTCATGTTTCATGGGTGAAATTTCACATTTTGTGGTGAAAGTTTGCATTTTTCTCATGGAATTTCACATTTTGCACATTCAGATGTGGTCATGGTAGGTGAGCCCAGAGTCTAGGGTGATACCAAGGTATTTGAATGAGGTAACCTGATCAAGGGGGTCATTTAGGGAGTTCAGTATGAGCAGGGGCTGTCCTATGTTCTTGTTTTGGGGGTGTGCAAACACCATGGATTTTTTTTTTTGTAATTTAAGACTAGCCTATGTTGAATGAACCAGGATTCTGCTTCCATGAAAGATTTCTGGAGCAGTGAGTGAAGGGCTGTGAGATCAGTGTGGGAGCTGTAGAGGATGGCATCATCTGCATACAGTAGTAGTTTCCCAGAGCAAGCCTTGGGCAGGGAGTTGAGGAACAGGGAGAAAAGTAGGGGGCCAAGAATAGAGCCCTGTGGGACCCCTGACCTGACTTGGAGGGGGGAGGACAGGGTATGGGCAATTCTGACTGTCTAGGTTCTCTCAGACAGATAGCTGGCAAACAAGCCAGTGGTCTCAAGGGACAGGCCTATCTGTGTGAGGGAATCCAGGAGTAGTGTGTGGTGCACCATAGCAAATGCCTTAGAAAGGTCTATGAAAACAGCACCAGCAGTGTGACCAGTGTCCAGAGATGTGTGGAGGGAGTTTGTAAATTCCAAGAGGGCTGTGGTGGTACTGTGGTTATGGTGGAAGCCATGCTGTTCATTACACAGGAGGCTATGTTTGGAAAGGTAATCTGTTAGCTGGGTGGCCACAATTTTCTCCAAGGTGTTTGAGAGGGGAGGCTGGATTGAGATGGGGCAGTAGTTCCCAGGTAGGGTGTGGTCACCGCTTTTAAGGTTAGGTGTGTTAAGGGCAGATTTTCATTTAGAGGGAAACTGACCCAGCAATAGGGAGTGGTTCAGAAGCATGGTGAGATGGGGGAGAACTTTGTTGAAGGTGAGTCTAAGCAGTTTAATGTCTAGTTTATCACTGCTGAAATGTGATTTGCTGAGGGCCTTGAGTAAAAGAGGGTCAGCTTCACACTGAGATATTGCTTTAAAGCAGAATGGGGGGTGGAGAGAGAGCAATGTGGTGCTGGGGGTGGGGAAAATATTGGGGGGGAGAACACCAGAAAGGTCAGAGGAGGAGTCATTAAATGTATCTACAATTAGGGCAGGATCTGTAGTGATAGACCCATTGGCCCTGAGTTGGGAGGGAGGTGCAGTGGAGGCTTTGCCACAGAGCTCTTTGAGGGAGTCTCAGAACTTACAGCCTGTGCCCCATATGGCAGTGAGCAATGTTTGGTAGTACTCAGCCTTTGCCTTATGAATACTCTAAGTACATTTATTGCACACTTCTTGGTAGCGCTGCCTATCAGTGGGTTTACCAGTATCCAGTGCAATGTGCCATAGATTGTCATGTTCATGCATCTGGTCCAGTAGGGCTTGTGATATCCAAGGTGTGTCAACCCCTTTAACTCTTTGTTTGCTTAGGGGTGCATACCAGTTCTAGGCACTGTTAAAAGTATCAATGAAATGGTCTAGGGCACAGTCAATGTTCAATGTGGTTTTGATGGGGGACCAGTCACTAGCTAAGAGAAGCTGTCTGAGGGACTGAAGTTTGCCGGGTTTTAGGCGGTGTTGGAGGATAGTTTTGGGGCGCTTTTTAACACTTTATTACCAGTGACAGAGCACTGGGGAGTGGTCACTCAGGGTACTGGGTAGTACCCTGACCCTGGGTTGCTTTGTGTGGTGCATTGGTGAGCACTAGATCAAGAAGGGTGGCAGTACCAGTCTTCTGGTTGACTCTAGTGGCAGTGGTCACAAGTTGTGACAGGTCTTGAGAGGCTACAGCATCCCTAATGAGGGCCAATGCATCAGCTAGCCAGTTTATATTGAAGTCCCTGAGGGCAATGATGTCAGCACTGTCAGGGAGTGTCTGGAGATGGGTGAGGACAGAGTGGAAAGCAGTATTCTGATGTCGGGGAAGGGATGTAAAGGAGGGGGGTGGCACTATATGTGAAGGAAAGACTGAAGTGTGTAAGGGAGGAAGGGGAGGAGGGTAGTACAGAGTCACTTTGGATGCAAATCCAGGATTTCAAGAATAGGATTCTTAGAATGGGAGTGGTGTACAGGCCACCATCTCAGATGGAGGAGTTAGACAGGGACCTAGCGGGACAGATCAGGAGGACCTGCAAGAAGGGTAGTGTGGTGATTTTGGGGGACTTCAACATGCCAGGAGTGGACTGGAGCATCCCAACCACCAGGAACAGAAGGGAGCGGGTGCTGCTGGATGCCTTCCAGGACAGCTTCCTGCTGCAAATGGTCAGTGAACCAACCAGGTTAGGGAATACCCTTGACCTTGTGCTGGCAAATGGGGACTTTGTGAGAGAACTTACAGTGGAGGAGCCGCTGTCAGGGAGTGACCACCACTTAGTATGGCTCACATTGGATATAGGCAAGGAAGGAGTGGAATCTGGCACAATAGTGCTGGACTTCAGGAGGGCTGACTTTGGGAGGATGGAGGAAGTGGTAAAAGGGTACCTGGCCAGAATTCAGTCTAGTATGGACACTAACCAGAGGTGGGAGCTCATAAAGCTGGGGATAGTGGAGGCAACCAAAACCTGCTGCAAAGCCCAGAGCAAGAAGGCTAGGGCTAAGAAACCAATCTGGTTAAGCAAGGAGGTCATGGAAAGGTAAGGAGGAAAAGAGCTTACTTTAGGAAGTACAAAGAAAACAGGGAGGGGAGGACAGGAGGTACTTGACAGGGTTGGAAGGAGGTGACAAGGGCAGTAAGGGAGCCAAGCATCTACAGAACTCAGGCTGGCACAAAGCATTAAGAAGGGGGAGAAGGACTTCTTTAAGTACATCAGGGAGAAAAGGAGCTGTAAGGACCACATAGTAAGGATTGGGAAGGAGGGGGGTTGGGTGGAAGCAGGGTGTGATAAGGCGGAAGCACTAAATGAGTACTTCTGCTCAGTATTTACTAAAGAGAAGAGGGGGGTGACACCCAAGGTGGGAGAAATGGCAGAAGCAGAGTGGGAAGTGGTGACAGATGGGGAAATCATGGAGAGCAGAGTTCGAGAGGGTTTGAAGGCACTGAGGGTGGACAAGGCACCAGGCCCAGATGGCATCCACCTCAGGGTACTGAAAGAGCTGGAAGAGGTCCTTGCAGGACCTTTGGCAGACCTATTTAATGCCTCACTACATTTGGGGTGTGTACCTTAGGACTGGAGGATGGCTCATGTGGTGCTCCTCCACAAGAGTGGCCCCACGGATGAACTGGGAAACTACAGACCAATGAGCCTCACATCCATCATGGGTAAGCTAATGGAGACTATCCTGAAGGAGAGGCTGGTGGCCCTCCTAGAGGCCAAAGGACTACAGGACAGCAGACAGCATGGCTTCTACGTGGCAGATCCTGCCAAACCAACCTGGTCGAGTTCTATGACTGGGTAACTAGGCAACTGGACAGGGGCCATGCAGTGGATGTCCTGTATCTGGACTTCAGTAAGACATTAGATTCAGTGCCACATGGAAAGCTGGGAAGGAAGTTAGTAGGCACTGGGGCGGGTGCAAAGCTGGTGAGATGGGTAGAAAACTGGCTGCAGGGAAGGCAACAGAGGATGGTGGTGGGTGGGGAGCTCTCACACCCAAAGGCAGTGATGAGCAGTGTTCCACAGGGCTCGGTGTTGGGACCAGTGTTGTTTGGGATATTCATTGCAGACATATCATGGGACATCAAGAGCAAGATCAGTCTGTTTGCTGAGGATACCAAGGTAGGCATGATGGTGGATGAGCTAGGGGGATGGCAGGGGTTGCAGGATGATCTGGCAAAGCTTGAAATCTGGTCAGAAACCTGACAACTGGGCTTTAATGCCAAAAAGTGCAAGGTGGTGCATTTTGGGATGAAGAACCCAAGGAGGAGTTACCAGCTAGGGGGAGTGCAGCTATCCCAGACAGAGGAGGAGAAGGATCTGGGTGTGCTCATTACAGGGTCAATGTACAACTCAGCACAATGTAGGTGGGCAGCTGCAAAGGCCAGCAAAATGCTGGGTTGTATTGCAAGGGGTATATCCTCAAGGTGGGAGGAGGTGATTCTGCCACTGTATAGGTCATTAGTTAGACCACACCTGGAGCACTGCATGCAGTACTGGCATCCATATCTGAAGAGGGACATTAAGTTACTGGAGGGGGTGCAGCACAGAGTGACAAAGATGATCAAGGGGCTGGGGGACTTATCATACGAGAGGAGGTTGAAGGAGTTGAACATGTACTCACTGGAGGAGAGGAGAGACAGGGGTGACATGATTGAAACCTTTAAATACATAAAAGGAATAAACAAGATGGGTACAGAGGGGCTGCTCAAATTAAGGAAGGGGAGGGCCACCAGGGGCCATGATATGAAACTGGAGCGAGGAAGGTTCAGGAGGGAGATGAGGCGACACTTTTTTACAGAGAGGGTGGTGGCTTGGTGGAATGCGTTACCTGCTGAAGTGGTATGCAGTAGAGTAGTGGACTGCTTCAAATGAGGATGGGACAGGACAAGGGGGAGGGTTAATGAAGGGGAAGGGTGGAAGGGAAGGGCAGCTGAAGAATAAGGGGTGCTAGCTGCACATTCGAGCAGACTTGATAGATCTCTAGGCCTTTATCTGCTGGCAAACTTCGTATGTTCGTATGTACATATGTTCATATGTATATGGTGGAGAGGAACAGTGGAGTTCTGTTTGGGGCAAGAGTGATCTCCAGAGTGAGAGATTGGGCTCCATGTTCGAGAGTTGGGGATGGGAGGGCAAGACACTGTTATGAGTCCTGGGCATACAGTGCACATCCACCCCCCTTTTTTTGAGGTTCTGTCAGCACGGTATAGAATAAAACTGGGAAGTGAGACTGCGGAATCTGGGGTCCGGTCGTTGAGCCAAATTTCAACTACTGAGATGACATCAGGGCAATTCTGGTTAACCCAGCCCTGAATTGAATCAAATTTCTTGAGGAGGCTGCATATATTAAGGGAGGCAATTATGAGATCCTTAGGAGTAGTAACCTTGGGGGGGTGGGTCTCTGGTTTGGGTGGACATCTCCAGAGATGAGGAGCAGGATCAGGAGGATGCACAAGGATGCCAATTTTAGTCGCTTCTTCATTAGCTTAGTCACCAGTTGGGAGGGGGAACAGCAGCGTATGGGGATGGGTAGGTCCCATAGTGAGGGAGAGGCAAGGTAGAGTAGCATCCACTGCTGTACCATAGTGGCACCAATAGAGGGAATTGAGGGTGGAGAGAGCATGGTCCATTGGTAGAGTGAGTGGGGTGGTTCACTGGTAGAGGTGGGGAGGGGGCTATGGTAAGAAGCCTGGTGAGAGGTGGTTCTGGCTCACCATGTTGGGAGACATGTGGAGCATCCCCTAGTAAAATGATGGGGGCTAGTGTTAGCAGTACAAGCCACATGGCAGTGCTGGTAGTTGAAAGCAGTGTCATAATGAGCACGATGTGGTTAGGGAGGGCAAAAGCTTTAAGAGCTTTAAAATAACTGAGAAATTAGCCTGACTTGTTGGCTTAGTGGTAGAGCTACTGACTTTGGTGTCAAGGGTACAAGGTTGGGGACAGTAGCAAACTATGGGGAAAAGGGGCTAAAGTGGGGTTATAGTAGGAAAGTGAGGTGAAGAGATTAGGAGGGTATACAAAGTAGTGTAAGGAAGGCAAAAACAGGGGCTAGGAAGGCCACTGTAGTGACTCCTAGTGGTCAGAAAAAATATTAGCTGCAAATGAGGAGTGGAGATAAGAAGAGTGAACAAAGTGGTGCCTGGAAGGGCACTGCAGTAACTTCTAGTGGTCAGAAACTATAAGCTGCAAATGGGAAAGTGGACACTTAGAAAACCGAAGGACTTAGAAAACCGAAGGAGTGGTCATGTGACACATCACATGACCAGTATGCAGCAATAAAGATAGAGCCGAGGGTGGCTGGGGCAGTCAGCGTGCAGTGCCAATGAGGTAACACCCCTGGAAAAAGTAAGCTGGAAGGAGAGAGGCTTTACCTCTTACAGCCCCTCTGTGAATCCTGCCATCCCCTGATGTGAGCTCTTTAGCTGAGCAGTGTTCTGACTTACTATGCCTGTCATATCCTGAATAAAAATAATGTTTTATTGTCATCAGCACTGACTTTGGTGTCACCACCTCCTCCTATTTTCTTGACTTTGTGTAGTCTACTACCTATTATCTACAGTAATTTTCTTGCAATACCCCCTTACAGAGTTTAAGAGAAACAGTCATGTACAGTAGCTGACACAGGTTGTAAGAAAATGAAAAGGTCTTTTACATTTGGTCTTGAATCCATCTGTAGTTGGAAACACTTCAGCTGACAGAGTCTGTTCAATATTAGGACTACAGTGGAGTCAGTTTTAGACTATTGTGATGCAACTGAGGAACAAGCTGTGCATGACGCAATGCAGTTAGTTACAGACAGGACTGTTATATTAAAGAATTTGAGAACCAGAAGTATGTTGAGAAAAAGAGAAGTAGGGAGTGGGGTGAGTAGAAGGTATGAGGGGGAAATATTGAGACAGCGTAAGTGGTGAAGAAATAAATAACAGAGGAAGACACCTTTACAGGAGCAAACATGGACCTGTTCAGTTTGAGGACCAGGACAGATGACCAGTTGGGAGAATAAAATTGCGTGTGTATAATCTTTCAGGATGTAGAGGGGCAATTAAGATTGTTTTGGAAGTTGTAAGCAATATATTCTTCATTAGCCAGCCTAACAGTGTTTTTAGTGTAAATATTGCATAGAAACATAGATGGTATGAGAAGAGAAAAAAAAAAACATGGCCATCTAGTCTGCCAATTTCCCAGCCTGCAAACAAATGAAGACATGAAATTGCCTGCAGAGAAATGTATTTAGGGCTATCAAGTCTGCTCAATGTCAATCTCATACATTGTATGTTACATGATGCCTCCCCTCCCCTTCCTCTGTTACCTTGCCTCCCCAAGACTTTATCCCACCCCTCTGAAAACCCCAACTGGTTTCTGGTGACCTTGGACTTTTTTGTGTTCACCCCTAGTTGCCAGATTACAGACTATCTCTCTAACGTCGCTGGTCCTCTCTCAGATCCCTGACCCCCTTCTCTGTGTCCAGCCTCCCACGGAGCTTTGTGTCATCTGCAAAGAGGCATATTTTGCTTTTTAATACTGTCCCCTAAGTCATTAATAAACACACTGAACAGCACTGGACCTGTGGAACCCTGCTGATGATCTCTCCCAATCCTTGAGTTCTCACACACAAGCAGCACCCTTTGTGTTCTCCCACCTGTCAATTTGCAACCCATCCAGCCAGTTTGCAACCCATCAGACCACAGTCTTGGCCTCAACCAACTCTTTGGGCAGTCTGTTCTATTCATCCAGGCGAGATTCAAGTGGGAATGAGTGTTGCTATAGTAACACTCATTCACGCTTCAATCTTGTCTTCTGAAGCCACTGAATCACTCGCTCTCATCAGTTTACACTCGGTGGCTTCTGTATCTCAAAACTAAGAAAAAATTAGCGTAGCACCCACTGGTGATAATTTTTTTATACAAGGCACTTCTCTGTGTGTGTATTTTGGGGCATATAATTAACTGAAACGAACATCACTCGGCCATGCTACCAGGTCAGAGAAAAGTGAAAGTGATCATTGGACAGTGTAAGGAAGCAGTGACTCAGAGCTAGTCAAATGCCGTAATAACCTGATTTCGGGTTATTATGGCATTTGAAAAGTATCTGAAATCAGGTTGCTAAAGGGGATCACCAGTAATTATATCATTTAAAAGGCAACAGGAGAGCTCAGCACTTGCCATCACAGAATTCAATACAGACAGTATTAGAATCTTTGTACATAAGATTTAAATGTTTTGTAAAAAGGATATAGGTTTTTATTTTTCTATGCATTTTATTTTCTATTATTCCAAATAAAACATGCTTTTATTATATTCAAAAACATGGAGACATGGATGAAAGCTGGTGGGGAGGGGGAGATTCAAAAGAGATTTGAGCAAGCTTTATTTTATAGAAAATGTGGCTGAACCATGAAACAGCCTACTAGTGGAGGTGGTGGATGCAAAATACATTAATGGATGTATTAAGTTTTACATTTTTTTATCTTTATTCATTAGTTTTTATTTGATTTTAAGGAGTTGCTTAGTCACTTATAATGACTACACAGGATCCTTTCCTCTGAGGTACTGGATTGCTTAACCCTTTCCACTCAGTAGCATATTAATTGTCCCTGCTTCACTTTAAAATAATGACTCGTGTGCTGTATGTTGATGCATGCACCATTATAAGGTTCATTGAATGCTGCAAGCTGTGGCATTTACGCATATGAGATACACTATCTTTTAGGTGATCTAATTTACTGTCGCACGTATTGGGATGTGGAACAGCTGTGTCAAAAGAGCTCAACACAACTTTGAAAATCCAACCTTGAATCTTTTACAATGGCTGACTTCTGAATTACAAGGGTTGGAAATGTAATATTTTTAAAATGAAAGCTTGTAGACTGGTAAATAAAGTTACACTTTGCCAAAATGTTTTCAATATATTGATACACTGATAATGCAGTTTTGCAATATTAATAAATTAAAAACAAACTATACAACTTACTATATTAATGTATATTTCTGATTAACAATACATTGAAAATGTGTCAACATGGATGATGTAACTACTTTATATTGACCTAATTCCCACACATTTCATTAAAAAAGGTTTTTATAGCCCTGTTGGGTTAAAAGTCCCTTGTCAAAAAGGTCTAACCTAACTGTTGAACCATATGGGTTTGAAACTTTTTATTTTAATGAAAGGAGGGAGGAAGGGTAATGCAATTATATTATGTTTGCAGACTTTTAATGTACGTGATATACTAAACGTGTACTTTTACAGTATTGATATTTTACAATATCAGTTTATATTTATGTGTACTGAGGCATCAAAAGCAGTTTGCATGGTGTTACTATACCAACCTGATACTAAGATTCATTTAAAAAGTTAAGGGCCAGATTTCCAAAGAGTCTGACATGACTGAGAGACTGAGGATGAGATTATCAAAGCCCTTGTCAGTTGTGTGGCTATGAGAAAAAACTGGCACAAGTGGGTCTCTACATTTGGAGCTGTGGTTTTTTCCTGCTGCCATTGTATTTTTAAAGGGGGAGACAGTTCACGACCCGCTCCCTAATTTATAGCTGCTTGTGGCCAATTTTTTGGCACAGCTACCAATAAAAGTTATGCCAGGTGGCACCTGGCATAATATCCCATGCAGCTGCACTGGCTGAAAATATGGAAGTCCACAGGTGCAGAGATTTTGGTCCACAGCAACCATTGTGGATTGGACTTAGTCCTGAGACAGGCTAAAAATCCAGCCCGAAGTCCCTGTGCACAACTCTCTGGTGCAGGGAGAAATTTCTGCACCTGCAAAAATGTTATTTTCAGCATTTTATGTGCGTGATCACCATATTCCTTTTTTCTGCAGCTGCGCAAAAAGGTTACACTTGGTAATACCAGGCATTGTATTTTTCTGCAGCTGCACAAAAAAAAATACATGCAAGCTGCTGTAAATTGTGGGAAGGCTTCAGAAAGACAAAGTGTTTGGAAATTGAGTGCATGCAGAAAGAATTGTGGTCGTGCAAGAAAACCCTCACTTATGCAACTTTTTTCTACATGTCCACAATTTTTCTACTTTCAAAATCTGTCCTTAAGTTTCTAGCCATAAGAGTTCAAAGGTTAGCCCTTTCTAATAATTATTTTAAAAATAATTTATTTAAAAAATTGCCAACAATGGAATTATGAGCTAGAAACTTGATTCTTCCTAAAATGAAAGCACATAGTGAAATCAATATAGTTACAGCCTGTTGATAGACTTTCAGTGTTTTAAAATAGGTAAACACAAATCAATGTAGTAAGAAACATTTTTAATATAGCAATGTAATAAAAATGCATTTTCAGTATAGCGATACGCTGCAGGTAAATCAACAGGCATTATCCATCCTTACCCTGACTCTAAGCTTTCTTTTTTTTTTTTTTAATTAAGTCCTTCCCTAATGGTTCCAAAATAGACCTTTGTAAAGATAATTAATCTGAGGAGATTTAATGTTGGAAACATAAGGGGATGTACTGTAGTATACTGCATTTTTCAGAAATTAAAGTTTGGATTCACATCAGCATGGCTATGTCCTTTCAATACAGTTTCAATGTGTTTATTCACATTACTATACATCAGTGCATTTGCAGTTTTGTATAACATGGCTACTGTATGTCCTTTCAATTCAGTTTCTGTGTGTTCATATTTATTAATATATATCAGTACACTTACAGGGCTGTATAACCATAATGTCTTTTGGTTTAAAATGAGTCAACATACTTAACAGGTACAAAAAGCAGGTTTTCAACTTCTCCAGATGGAGGCAGATGATGCTGGATATGATTTTAGCTACTGTATCAACGATACCGGTACAGTAATAAGCAACCAGTAAGAACCACTTTAATGCGTCTAGTTTTCTAAGTTTCACAGGTATTTCTAGCATAGAAAGTCAACATTCTATAAACTGAAGAAGGCATAACGGAAAACCAGACCTCATATACCAACATTTTGTTCTGTGCTTTATGGTGGAGGAGCTTCTGAAAGTTTTGTTGTAATTCTTTTACATGAAGATGGTCTGGTCCTTTGATCAATATATCTTGAATTGACAAATTTTCTATGTGAGGCTATTGTACATCACAAATATTTTATGTAAGCCGATATGCATATTGATTATCTACAAATATATGTATATATAATACATACTCAAATAGCTGTATTTTAAAAAGATAGTCCAAAGATTAACATATAGTGTAACATCACACATAAGTATTATCACATGGTGTATGGACTCCTCAATTTTCTTAAGTACATTTCTGTAACTTGTCTCTAGTTCATTCTTTTTTGATAGTTGTAATTCTGTTTGCTCCTTCTAATCTTGTCATGCACAGGTATATGTTCATTGTTTGTACTTCTACCCTGCATGGGAGCACAAAACAAGAAAAATGATTAATATAACATGTTGCATAAAGAGCTTGTGTTGTGCACTGTATGAAATTCAAAGCTGAAAAATGTTTCATTTTGTATCTGAAGCTTTTTCCTTTTGCTAATTAGAAAAACTGAATCCTGACAATATAAGAGCAGCACTTTACTGGGAGATTAACATATCTAGTTCTAGTCCCCTACATATCTCATCAACATTGTGACCTCACAATGTAAGGCATTTTTTTAACTTTATGTTGATGGTGTCTTCTCACTGGTGACCCCCCTTCTGTATTGCTCTGCCCCATTCCCATAACCTGTCTCCTCTGGGACCTACTTTCATCAAACTTACCCCCCCCCCCCGTGGCTGGCACCACTCTCTCAAAATGTCCAAATGGAAAAGGCATGCATTATACAAAAAACTTCCAAAAGTCCTAAAGCATCTCAAGATTATCACAATCAAAGTGTTTGATAGAAACTGGCACTGGTACCATAAGAAGACCAATGAGAAGGAGGAGCAGTATGATCAGGCATTTGTGTTTGCACATTCTTGCTGATTTCTTGAAACATGCAATATCAGTCAAGGTGTATGCTTTTTCTTTGTTTTGGATTATATAATACATATTATCTGAAAGTAACATGTTCTCTTTATGTATATAGTGCTACTTTTCAAAATGGGGCTTAGAGTGTTAAAATGTGTATGCCAGTCTAAACATACAGTTCATTATTATACCAGATATTAACTAAGCAGTGTTGAGGGGAATTTGCTTTATCTGGTAATGGCAAAGGAGTTCTGCACATTGGGTGGAATGATGAAAATATTTAGCAAAGTGCTGTTCATAACTCACTTTTTTATTTATGCCAATCCAAATAAGGAAGCAGTATACAGCAGTGGTTTAAGGCTCTGAGCTACAAACCTGGAGACTTGGGTTTAAATCCTACAGCGCCCACTTGCATACTGTGAGACCATGAGCAAGTCACTTAACTTCCTTGTGCTCCCAGGTCACTCATGTAAATGAGCTTCAGCTTAGTGTGTCTATCCTGGTAAAAAAAAAAATGTGGTAGCAGAACCTGCCAACTTCAGGGTCGTACAGTCCTGTCCCTCCTAGCTTGTCCAGGAGGATGGGGTGGAACACATTCTTAAAAGACTTGGCTAGATCAATGGACATGGCAGCAGTGAACAGTCTCTGGTCCATACCTGCCAGAACAGAGTCAATTGGAGGAGGGAAGTAATGGTGGAGAGGGGTTTGCTAGGTTAGAAGGGAAAAAGAAAGAGGATGTATTAAGGAATAAAAAGAGTTGAGCAAGGAACAGCTTCTACCATCTCTTAGCTAAAGCAAAAAGGAGGAAGATGAGACAGAAGTTCCCTAGAGATGAAGAGTCATCCTTTTAGTGCAGGGGTAGTACTTTAGCCAGCTTCAATGCCCTGACGACTGTCCTGAGATGAAACAAGAGTAGTGGTAATGATTTTATTCATCAAAACTGAACATGGTAAATTCCCACAGAGTTGGGTGCTCATTTACAAGGGACACCATATATACAATCCTCCTGGTTACATACATTGGAGAGAAATACAAGACATAAATATATGTACACAATTTAAACAATTCATCATACATGAAGGTTCAGTACAACATTGGGACAGTACAAAAGAAACCCAAGAGTAAGAACTCAAGGGATGTTTATCCAGAATCAATAGATGGGCAATCATATGAAACAAGAGGGTAAGAATGTTAGTGATAGGTGAGAATATTAGTAATAAGGCTATGGGGTAAACTGAAAGATTCATGAGTTGGGGTTCAGTCCATTATAACTTTTTTTTGGGGGGCGGGACTGAGGAATAGCAGGCATCAAAAGCATCTACTGGGGATACCTGAGAGAAGAAAAAACAGAGAAGAGGTGGTATAGATGAGACTGGAACACTGAAGAAATGTTAGAGAGGGGGTGAGGAGTTAGAATCCAGTGAGGTAGAGGCGAGGATGCAGGAAACCGTGCACTAGGTGAAGAAATCTTTAATTGCAGTTGTAACCTTCAAAGGGTTAGAGATGGTGCAGTCGCCCACTTTGAGAACTGGTGTGAATGGTTGGGTTTGGGGGTCAAACAGGAAGTAAATAATTTTACCAGGGAGTTTAGACTGTTCTGAATGTTACAAGAGAAATACATTTGTTCTGGCCTCCCTGCTGACTTTTTGCAGGCATTACACAGTTACTTGTATCTCAACAAGTCCTAAGATGAGCTAGAAGCCTTGGGGAGATTCCAGATAGAATCACAAGCTTTAAATTTATCAGTAATCTCTGCTTGCGTGCAGGGAATGTGGGACACATACACATGAACCATCCAGAGAGGGGTGAGTGTGTCCAATGTTGAGATTATTTTGGACCAAAAAGAACAGTGCCTCATCTATTTCAATGGATAGAGAGAGTGAGGACAACTAATATTGTAAAGATCTTACAGAAGGGCGGACAGGCTACGAGATCTGAATAACACAGCAAAGTTGAACTTCAGAGGAGATTTAGGATGGTGGATCTTTTGGTCAAAATGTACCATTTGGTGATCAGCAAAACCATTCAGAAAGGTACTAGCATTTACAATGTGTGTGTGTGTGTGTGTGTTGGGGTTCTTTGTTTTTACTTATAATTTATTACATTTTAAATCAGTTTATATTGACATAATGCTACATGCATGCTGTCCATGTTATCATGAAAACAGATAACATAAAACAAAAAGAATACATTTAACCTACTATGTCATCTCTGTGACACAAAGTCCTTAAAGTATAGAGGGAGGACAAGTAAAGAAAATCTGTCATAACAATGTATAGTATATCAAGCAGCAGGATTCTGTCAATACAGTTTACATCTATTAGTCAGAAATAAATTAATCGCAGACAGGAAGATTACTGAAAAACATTATCTACTATCTAATGAAAGTGAAAGCAGAGTAATTAATTATATCATGTCATACAAAGAAATGAAAATATATGTCCACAATTCAAGTGCCCCTACACCTCCATCCTTCCTATACTCTTTTTCCTAATAATATACAATTATGGGGATTACTAATAGCACTAATTTTACTAAATGTTTGTCATCTTATTTTTTTTATTAGTACTTTGTTCTCCTTGTCTCCCCTAGTGGCCCCATCTAATCTACCACCCCAACCCTGTCACTTGGCTCCTCCGGGATTTACCTCCACATTGTCCTAGCCACAGGACCAGCCTGCTCAGCCACCAGTGCTGAGCCTGTGAGGGGGTGGGATCAATCATCTCACCAATGAGGGGCATTTTTCTACCATTGTTGTCCATTCCTCCCCATTGCTGGGGTGCGACATGTCAGCACATGTACATGGAGGCATACACATGCTGTGGAGTCCCACAGTACCCACCCCTCATTGGCAACCCCATTCCATTCTACCCTCAGGCCTCCACCTGGGGGCAGTCATTTGGCCAGACTGCCAAGTCTTCCTCCCCAGGAGAGGAGAGTTGTCCTCCAGATGCTCGATCTTCTTCCACCCTGGCCAACACCAGGTGACCTGCTTGCACCATGAACCTGGGTCGCTGGCATGGCGGGAGGCAAGGCATGATGCCACAGCCCTCCTCGCCACTGGCCAGCCATGTTTTTTAATTTAAATGGAATTCCCAGTTAGCCAAGCAAAATCTAAAGATAGCCATAATTCAATACTAGAAAGGTTTCCTTCTCTGAAGGAGTGATGAGCTGTGTGCAGCTGTGGAATTCTGTTTTCTAAATCGAGGATCTTGAAGATGGGGAATGCTAATTAAAATGATGGTCTCCAAGGATTAGAAGTTTAGTAGTGAGGAAAAGAGAAAAGAGGGAGGACATGACATGGATTAGAGAGTTAGATGACATTTACAAAAATAGAGAGGGAGAAAGAAAAATTTTATGAGGATGATTGTGGGAGGAAGGGCTAGCTGATAATAATGTAGTTGATACTGTGTTACACATACACAATCACAGTGACCCCTCATTTCCCACGATCCTGGCTGTGGATCAGGTAATTAGGGAAACACAACTTTCCAATCACCAACCTGGGCTGAAAGACAGGATTCGGTAATGATCAAGTTGTTAATCCAATATTGTAGGACCCACAGCCTAAGCAGCCTGAGATTAAGGATGAGAGCGACCTTAGTCAGATGGTTCATTTCCCCACATTCTTTATATATGGTGTCTACCTTGGATATCAGATCAGAGACATTGTGGCTTGTGTGCTGCTATAGCCATCTACATCTTTTCAATCAACCTACCTGGATATCAAACTGTGGTTTCTGCAATGTACCCTAAACAAACACTGATACAGGTCCACATGTAGGTTCATATGGTCCACATGAAAGTTCATATGAAAATGGTCCTCTTATGGGAAAAGTGGCACACTTGCATGAGCCATGAAATTAATACACAGGGGGAGAACAGTACATTATAAAATCAAACCAAGAAAATCATCAGCCGGAGATTAGTAAGTAGCTATCTCCATATTTTGTTTTAAACAGTCACTCTTCTTTATTGGCTTTGTCTGTTTAATTTAAATCATTTTCTCTAGAAAACTTTCCAGAATTAAACCCTCCTTTTTGATTGGGTTTCACAGAGTCTCACATGCATGCAGATTTCAGAATCTGTTCTTCTGTGGTTTTAAAAGATTTAATCTCCCTTTTTTGCAATGCAAGTGCTTTTCAGCATTGCACTTTAGAAGTCTGATCTGATTAAACTTCTAAAATGTTGTCACACAAGCACTTTTGAGAATTAAGCCCTCTTTTTGTGGCTTAATTTGACTTTTTTTTTTTGCCAAGTCCTAACACTTTGTCATGCAAGTACTTTTGAGAATTAAGCTCTTTGTTTGTTGCTTCATTTGATAACTATTCTTTTTTTCCAGGTAAGAAGTTTTCACAAGTAAAACTGTTTTAATCTGCTTCACATCATTACATCTGAACATTTTGCCCATTAAATGTTTATAGGTAATCAGAGTTTGTTTGAAAGTAAATTTTTTGTTCCCCTTTTACTTTTTCAAATAAGTGGTTCTCAGTACTGAACCTTTCTTTTGTCACATAGTTTAGCAACTTTTTTGCCTGTAAGTGGTTTCCACAGTTTAATTCTTCTGTGCACTCCATTGGGTTAATTGTAGAGAACTTTGCTACCGTTTTTGTGGAATGTGCTAAATCTTTTTTTTTTTGTCTTCATCCTCAGCTCACCTTTGCACTGGCAAACATCTCTCACATGGGACTTCCAACCCCATGAATTTTCATATGTGGTGGGGCCATCCCAGAGGAATGAAGACCACCAGGGTGCCCCTGCGGAGGCCATGCTCAGGACTGGTGACTGAGCTGAGAGATCCTAAGGAATGGGGGGTTGGCTTCCCCTGTGTCCCTTGACCCCAAGGATGGTGGCATGCAATGGAGTCCCAGGAGATGTGCACACACAGAGACATACTGCTGCTCTGGATCCCTGCCGAAGTCCTCCCCTCCCACATGGTGTTCTGCTTGCACTGCCACCCATGTATACCCAGGTGGCAGTATTGCAGCAGGTACAGCAACTCTCCCTCCCTGGAGGAGGAGGAGAGTGTCCCTCAGTGCTCAATCCTCCTCCTCCTCCAGGCCAACCCTCCAATGACCAAGGCTCACTCCTAAATCTGGGTCACCGTCATCACTAGTGGTACCTCTACTGCTGCACCAACTGTCCAGTTCCAAATGTGCTAAATCTTCATGAAACAGATGCAGTCCATTGCTATTTAATGTACTTTACAAAACTGACTCAGTTTTGAAAGTGTGAGTTTTCTCTGCTAAAAGTTAAGCATTTTGAAAATCCCTCTTTTTGGAAAAAAAGTGATTTTTGGGACTGAGATTTATTTTAGCAATCTTTAATTAAAGTCCCATTTTTTACTTGCAACTACTTTTTTTTAGATTTAAGCTGTCTTTTTTGTTTGCTTGGTGCACTATGCACACAGTGAACATGTTGTGGCTACTCAGCAGAGTAGGGGATGCAGATGTGTGCCAGATTAGCATCCAGGGCAGCTCGGATCACAGGAGGCTCACCACTCACAGCCCAACCAGGAGCAGTCTGACTGTGACTGTGTTTAGCCTGGCTGGTGGGCAGAAAGTTTGTACTCTTTAAAGGACACAGCCGCACCTATCAGAGTGCCTTTGCATGCTTTCATCTACAACATGCCACCCAGGATCCCCAGCTGAGCACACTCATGATCAGCCTGTTCCGCAACCTCTCCCCAACCCAATGGCTTCTTCTGGTGCTCCCTTTGTAGAAAATAATCAATCACATCCTTTGCCATAGCTCACCGCCTCTCAATCACTTCCCCCAGTGTCCTGTGTGTAATAAAAGAATCCCACCCTCTGCCATAGCCTGCCCCTTCCCCATCCCTTCCCCTGGTGCACATGTATTAGAGAAGAAAAGAAGAAAATGGTCCAGCAATAACTTTTACCTCCCATTCATTCACCCCAACACCCCCTCTCAGCATCCATCACCCCACACGCCCCCACCACTCACTTACCTTTCTGGTTCACTGGCACATCCTGTTGCTTCCACAGCCACATCCTACTGCTCTGGAGCCCAATCAGGAAATGACTGATTCAAGATAAGTTATTTTTAATGCATTTTGAACTTATACTAAAATTCTTTCATTGTTTTAATATTTTTGTCCCAAATTTTCAACATACTTTGTTTCACCCCACCTCAGGAATCATATAGGTAACATTTTTCAAATCATACCAAATGTGGTTTTGCTGTTGATCTGAAAAATCAAGTTTCAGACGAGATTTTACAAAAAACTCCACCTGTTTTGATCATAAAGTGGGGTAATAAAAAGTTTATGTTGCAAACTGCAGATCAAAATCTTTGAAAACATCAACATTATCAAGTAACATTGACATTTTTCATTGTTTATTCATAACTTTGCAATTTTTCCAGATTTTGAACCCACATTTACAACAAAGTTTTTTTTTACCCAGCCTCATGAACCAGGTAGGGGACATTTTTCAAATCCCCCCAAACTTGTTTATAACAGTTGTTCTACAAAATCACAGTTTAGTTGGGAGTTAAAAAGTTACACCCGTCGATCATAAGGTGAGGTAATATAATGACTATGTTGAAAATCTGGATCAAAATCTCAAAAGAAACCAACAAGTTATGAAGAAATTATGACATTCTTAAACTTTTACGCATAACTTTGCAATTTTCTAGATTTTGACCCCAAATGTTCATCATAGTCTTTTGTTTACCCCCTATAAACATGGGAAGTGTAATTTTTAAATCCCCTCTGTAACATGTTTTTGCAGTCACTACACAAAATCACCATTCAGATGGGATTTAAAACATTTTACCTGTACTGATTATAAGGTGGGGTAATAAACAATGTTGAAAAACTGGGGCAAGAAAACAAAACAAAACAAAACAATAACGTTATGAAGAAACACTGACATTCTTCAATGCTTACTTCTAGCTTTACTATTTGACCAGATTTTGACTCCACATTTTCAAAATAGCAATTTTTCTACCCCACCTCATCAGCATAACGTGTCTTTTTATTAAATCCTGCCTAAAACATGTTTTCACACTTGTGACACAAAATGATATTTGGTTGGGAAGATGTGGTAGATGTTGGCACAACATCATTGCATGCCATGTCTGACAGGGGAGAAAGAGGGAGAAAAAGCCAGACCACCACAGAATGCAACCTGCTATGCTCCACAGGCCCTACAACATCAACTGTGTTACTCTCTGGTTAACTGAACTTCAAATTACAATGGGGGGAAAAGGAGGTGCCCTCAAAGGCCCTGCCATGGAGGGTAAGTTAGGGAGGAACACCCAGGGAGAGGTAAGTCTCTGGGAAGAGGGGTGATGGGGCTGGGAGCATGGTCAGGCCAATGGGGGCTGTTCTGGGGAGGCAGCAGAAAAAAAAGATAATGTTTAACATTTAGTGTCCAATTGAAAAAAAGCACAATAAAGTTATGAACAAATGTTGACATTTTCCAATGTCTACTCTTAATGTTCCAATATTTTTACTTTCTGAACTCACATTTTCAACATACTCATGTTTTTTACCCCCACTAAATGAACATGGTAGGTGTCTTTATCAAACCCCCCTTCAAAACCCGTTTTCTCAATCATTCCATAAATAACAATAGCAAGTCTTGGGTCACATTTCGTAGATGCACCTGTCATGCTTATGTACTAGGGCAATAAAACAACTAGTATTTTGAAAATGTAAGGTCACAATATAAGAAAACAACAAAATAACATGTGAACATTTTCATTGCTTTTAAATTTGTTAATTATATCCTCTGCACTATCAATACCAAACACTTACACAGCAAATACAAGCAATGACATATTCAGCATTGCAACTGCTTGTTATTCTTTGGGTGTGTGAAATTCATAGCTTTACCCTAAATTAAGTTTTAGAACTTAACACTCCATTTGTAGCCCAGTTCAAATAAAGACATAGTTTTTGTCAGCAATTTTGAGAACAGTTGAGCCAAACAAGCAAGGTAAGTCTAAGGTTAAATGTTCCTGAAACCTGATCCATTTATTATAAAATTCAGGAATCCCTGTGGATATGAGAACCATTGAATGGAGCCATTTTATAGTTCGACTAGACACATTCTTACAGACAAGAGAGGCTTGGCAACCCTTAGGCAGGTTAGGATTTAAAGAAAACACACTATGGCGGTGGGTAGTCATGGTAAAATGCATTGTTACACACATTTGCCATCCTGAAACTGACAGTTTACAGTGCATAAGCATGCATGAAACATTTGAGGTGGGGGTGGCTCATATGCTGTAAACTGTATGTTTCAAGATAGCGTATGAGAGTAAAAACACTTTTTTTCCCTTCATTTTCCTCCTCTCGCCAGCAATCCTCTTGAGGGCACCTTCAGCCCTGTCCTGCCGTGTCCACCAGCCAATACCAGGGCTTCCCCCCCCAGTGGGGTCAGCAGGGTTCCCACAACCCCATACCAAGGCCCGAATTTCAGTGGGTCTGTGCTAGGACTAGCAGGAGTGGAGCCAGTGAGGTGCTCTCCATCATTGCACCGTGGCCACTCCGTTTTCCTCTGATTTTCTTCCCTGGAGCTGGGGGATGTGCAATGATGCTGACTGAGGTGGAGCAGGCATGCATCCATGTGTGCTCTCTTCCAAGCATCTGCCCCCAGCTCCGCCTGACTGCAGCACAGAGCCCTGTTTCCCAGCCTCTGATGGGGGAGAATGGGCACTGACACTTAGAGTCCCCCCTCCCCAGAGAAAGAGAGCAGTCCATTGGATGCTCAATCCTTCTCCTCCCCTACCGACCCCCGGCAGCCCATGCCTGTTCCCTAACAGGGGTTGCTGGCATGGCACGAGGTGCATAAAAACACTGCCGCCCACCAGAAGCTCTCCACCTAGCTGTCTCTGCATCTGTACTATCACTTATAGACTACGGAATCATCATATATGGGGCAGCTGACAACACGTACCTAAACAAAATTAGACTGGCCCTTAATAAGGCATGTAGACTTACTACTGGCTGTGTCAGACTCATACATACCTGCACCCTTTACGCCTCAACCAGCTGGCTAAACTTTGACGGGAGGCTCAAATATCAGACCTGCCTCTTTGCTAAAAAAAAAAAACAGCAGGGCTACTCCCACCTGCTCTCTCCCCCCTACTCCAGGCACCATTGTCCACCTCCTCACTCAGCAATCAGCAACAACCCACTTCAGGGTACCTCACTGCAAGACCACTTCAGGTCAAATAACTTTTAGGTACCTGGCCCCTAACCGACTCAACTCACTCCCAAACCCCCTCCTCGCTGAGCCCAAACTTGGTCAGTTCAAGTCCCAGCTAAGAGACCTAATCACTCATGACTCTGTGACTGCCCTTGATTGAGCCCTTCCCACTCCACTCCCCCACAACTATGGACTGAACTCTGGTCCAGCTGCCCCTGGGTGTGTCTATATTTTGACAAAGGACACCTCAGTCCCAGCCTAGGCCTGCAAATAACCACCAGGGCATGGCTAGCGCCACCGCCCTGCAGTGTATGTTTTGTTACCTGCTACCATCTGCACTATGTACCAATGTTTGGTAGCACTCTGTAACTCTGTATCACCAGCTGCTTTACTGTGTTATCTGTAACCATTTTTGTGATTATGGTGTCTAGTTGTTGCTATTGTCCCTGATGTCTCTGTTTTCTAAGACGTGGAACCTTTGTAAAGGAGTCTTTGATGCAAAGGTGTTATCCAATATTCATCAACAAATAAAAAAAATAAATAAGGGGTAATGAGGGCAGCTGCGTTTGGCTGTGGCCCTCCTCACAATGGTCACAGGAGCCACAACTGGCAAGATTTACCTGAAAATTTGAAATTGGTGCCATGATCATCCTCACAGCCACCAGGAGGATGATCTGCACTGAAGGGTTGATTCTGACTCTGGCCGCTAGAATGGAATAGTGTGAGTCAACAATTCCCCACTCAGACTAGTTTGCTGCTGGACCTGCAAGAGGTCATGAGGGCAGTTGCTTTTGGCTGTATCCCTCCCCCAAAAGTAACCAGAGCCCTAACTGCCAAGTTTTGTTTGAAAATTTTAAACTGGTGCCATGATCAATCTCACAATCAACCAGGAGGCTGATCTGCACTGATGGGGTAGTTCTAACTCTTCCCTCTAGAATTGAACAGTTTGGATCATCAAATCCTGACTCAGAGACTCACCTGCTGCTGGAGCCAGAAGGGGTCATGAGGGCAGTAGTGTTTGGTTGTAGCCCTCCCCCTAACAATCACTGGAGCCTTAACTGCTGAGCCTTGCCTTAAAATTTGAAATTGGAACCACAATCAACCTAATAGCCAACCACAAGGATGATCTGCATTGAGGGGTGGTTCTGACTCTACCTGCTAGAACTGAACAGTTTGAGTCAATGACTCCCAACTTAGAGACTTGTCTGCCACTGGAGCTGAAAGGGGTCATGAGGACAGCTGCTTCTGGATGTAGGCCTCTCCCCCAATACTCACCAGAGCCCTGACTGGTAAGACTTGGCTGCAAATTTGAAATTGGCACCACAATCAGCCACACAGCCAACCAGGAGGCTGATTTTCACTGAGGGGGCGATGCCTTCTCCAACAGTATATCTGGACACCACTGCCAAGCAGCCTCTGTGTGAAGGACCACGTGCTAAGGATAGCAAAACTGCCCATCTCGAGTCTGCTGGAGTCTGCCAGTAGTATGCCAGTTTGCCGGCCACTCAGCTCATTCTTCCTGTAGACTCCACCTGCGCTACCAGGCATGTAATGAATCGCTAAGATAAGATACCTCTGTACTGTTGTTGGTGCCTTCTTTATTAGTGGTGCCCTGAGCAGGGAAGCAGACAGGAGAGGATGGGGGGACACCTGTCCCGGGCCCAGTGGCTTATAGGTGCCCAAAGGGGGGACCCATAGGTGGACCTGTAACAGGGGATGTGAGGCTAAGGGGGTCCAGTCCTAAAGGTGTGTCCCAGGCCCAAGAATTTCTATTGGCACCCCTGGTCCTGAGACTCTGTGTTTTGCCAGCTTTACTGGTCTTAGCCAGTAACCCAATCTAGGGTAGCATTGGATTTGAAACTCTAATACCTATGTGATGCTGTTACTGCCACTGAAGTTAGAGTAGTCTAAAATCTAGAGACTCACTAGTTTACTGGGCTTAGACTAACACCCTGTCTAGAATAGGCTTGTTTTAGAAAACTCTAATGCCTATGCAATGCGATATTGCCATTTAAGTTTGTGTATCCAGAGATTAGAGATTCACCAGTTGTACTGGTCTTTGCTAAATACCATATCTAGGGTAGGCTTGTTTTTGAAACTCTAATACCTATGGCTGTTACTGCCATTTAAGTTAGAGTAGTCTGAAATTTAGAAACTAACCAGTTGCACCAGTCTTAGCTAAACACTCTATCCAGGGTAGGCTTGTTTTTGAAACTCATCTCTTTGCAATACTGTTACTACTACTTATGTTAGTGTATTCATTTTTCAGAGGTTTTTCAGTTGTACTAGCGTTAGCCAAACATCCTATCTAGGGTGGGCTTGTTTTTGAAACGCTAATACCTATACAATGCTGTTACTTCCACTTATGTTAGTATAGTCAGTTTTTAAAGATTTCACCAGTTGCACCGGTCTTAGCTAAACACCCTATCTAGGGTAGGCTTGTTTTTGAAGCTCCAGTACCCATGTATGCCATTGCTGTCTATTGTGTACGTGTAGCCAATGAAGTAGGAACTGCCAGTTTTGCTGGACTTGACAGACATCCTATCTAGGGTAGGCCTTTTCCACTTGTTATTCCTCTGTTGCTACTGCAGTATTTTTGCTAATGTAGCCACGGACCTAGTACTTGCCAGAGTCTCTGGACTTAGTCAAACACACCATCAAGATCTATTGCTGCCTGCCACCCCCTTATGTGTGTTGCTGATGCAACTGATATGACACATGAGGAGGCATTATGTCACCAAAAGGGTTGTTACCGGATGGAATGTGCTGCCGGAGGAGGTGGTATCACTGAGGTCAGTGAGCAGCTTCAAGACAGGGTGGGACAGATTCAAAGGGATGGTCCAAACTGAGAGTAAATGGAGGAGGGGTGTGAAGGAAGTAGGAGGAGATGCAGAGGGAGGGGGGAAGGCAAGGGGAGGGGGGGGGGCAGCTGCAGTCTAAAAGGCTGAAGCGCTGCACTTTCAAGCAGACTAGATAGACTGTAAAGCCTGTATCTGCTGGCAATTTTGTATGTTTATATGTTTGTATAAGCTTTTTATTGTAGGAGTCTGTACCCCAAACTCATAGGTACCTGTATACTTTCTGTTATTACTATTGATTCTCGCTGCACTCCATTCTGGCTGTACTTTACAACTCATTTGCCTGATCTGCTTCCTCCAGCCTCCTCTTACCTTGTATCTCTCACTGTAACTCTTCCTTTCTGGAATTCCTCTGGCCCTATGCATGTTGGTAGGTTAACCACAGTTTTATAATGCACCCCCCTTAGTACTTTCTAGCCTATCTTGTTTCAGTCTGTGCTATTCTCACCTCTAATTTTCTGGTCCCCTCTGCTACTTACCCCTCTACCCCCACTGAATATAACTGCTCAGACTTTACCATTTCCAATTTACTGGCTGAGACTGCTTCATTCCCCTCCCCCCCAGGATGGTGTCATAGTCCCAAGTTATTAGGCTTCGTCATTAGGTCCCTAACTAAGTTGAAACATTTCTCCATCACCCTAAAGCCCTTTGATGTAATTTCTGCTCCCATTTGGCTCATAGCCCTTTCCCTATCCCTATCAAGTGATGTTGAACCAAACCCCGTCCCTTGGTCTAATCAGAATAAGCATAGTCCTGATAGCCCCCACTCATGGCTGCATTGTAAAGATCTGAAGTTATCATGCCTTACTGTTGGAAATCTTATGGCCAATCACTCTGAGCTTGAAGCCTGGGCTTCATGCCATGACCCTGATATTATTGGAGTCTCTGAATCCTGATTAAAACCCTGCATTCCTGATGCTATGTGTTCCCTTTCCAGGTACCACATCCTTCACGCTGACCACCCCTCATCGAAAAGAGGAGGTTGAATTGTACCATTCTTTAAGCCTCACCTTAACCTCACTCTCTTGCATACCCCCCTATTCCTATCTTATTGCCTGGACTTGCATTTATCACTGAAGGTAAAGAGTACAATTATATCCTCATAGAACTGATTTGTACTTTGGGCTGGCTATTGGTTAGTAATTGCACCACCCTTATTGCACTGATCGCAGCACCACCTATTTGAATTTTTCTTTTTTTGATTTTAATTTGGACTGGCTTGGGTCTAACTCAAAGGTTTTCAAGTCCATTGTAAGCAAGGCTCATCTCTCCCAACTAATAACTGGCCCTACTAGACACTCCAAGAATGGGACTCACCACTCTCTCATTGATTGGATCCTAACTAATTGGAAGGACAAGATCACCACAGCTAGTACTCGTGCTGACTCAGTCAGTGATCATTCGTTGATCTTTTGTGTGTAGAACACTTGGTCCCCTTCCTGTCCCCCAAGGTGTTAACCCTAACAGACTTCTCATCTCTCAGCCCTGATGCCTTCCTTTCTGATCGCAGCTGTGTTGACTGTCACTTTTTGCTGAATGCTTAAGGGAGCAAAATCCACTCTCACCTCTCTTCAACAGAAGCATATACCAGTCACTAGATGCTGGGTTAGGGGGATGCCTACTAGATGGTTGCCCCATCCTCTACTCTTTGTGCTCAAAACTCAAGACAACTACCAGGCCAAATTTAAGTCCTCTTCATTACACTCTGACTGGCTCACTTCCCACACAATGAGAAATGCCTGCAAAAGAGAAATCAGGTTGGCCAAAAGTAAGTATTGCAGGGATCTTATTCCCATCATGGCTAGAGACTCCAAGAGTTTCTGGTCACAAATCAGTGACTTCTTGGGTAATAGTTGGGGCCAAATCTCTCCAGATATGGTAATTGACAATGTCAATTACAATATTCCTACCACCATTGCTAACACTTTCAATTTGATCTTCTCTGCTCTAGCTCATTTCAAGTCTTATGTCTTTTACGTTAGGCTTTAAATGCATTTGTTAATGCACCAGTTAGGGTAATTTAATGCCTCAAAAGTAGGAAATGGGCATTAGATTTCCAACCCTAACTCCCCACCCCTACCCCCACAGCAGAAAAAAGAAAAAAAAGTATGATTTTCGGTCTCCGGAGTCTTAGTGAATCAGTGGTGAGGTCTTTCTTGGGGTTGTCAACCCAGATGCCCCCCCCCCACCTGTAGCCTCTTGTCTGAAGCACAAGTTACAGCTCCAAGCTAGTACCTCCAAGTAATACAGTCTTCAAAGGTAGAGAAGTATGTCTCACCACATGTTACCAACACATTGTGTTGTAGCTTTCTTCACACAGGACCTGTGGTCCCTGTGTAAAGAAAGGAGATAATGTCTGACATTGCTTGCTCATAGAATGGGGTGGGCATTAGTGTTGACAACCCCAAGGAAGACACTATCACTGATTCAACAAGACTACAGAGACCCAAAACCCTATTTTTTTTATCTTTTTACTACTTGGGGGTGTGGGGGGGGGTAAGTAGGAAACATGAACACCACATTGCCCTACTTTTGTGGTCTTAAGTTAGTCTAACTAGTGCATTAATGATGTTTTTTGCAAAGAATTACCTTTGTTTTTCAGCAGGTCCCTTTGGGACCTGTGTGAACAGGTGTAAATACACAAGACCCATTGAGCCCTGTGCCATGGGAAGACACCTTCCATCTACAGAAGTGCAGGGCCTGGCACATTCCCCCCCCCAGCTAGGGAATGCAAGTTAAAATTACTGATGTTAGGAGCAATCGTATAAAGATTTCAATATACATTCACAACTTTGTCATTTTTACATATCTTGACCCAACATTTTCAACATACTGTAGCTTTCTTATGACCCCAGCTCATGAACAAGGGTGGTGAACATTTTAAAATTTGCCAAAGTGAAATCACCTTCTGGCCCTGATCTGCATAACCTCACCACCATTGTCATGAGGTGGGGTCCCAAAAAGTCCATGTTGAAAATTTGGGGTCCAAATGTACAAAAATGAGAAAGTTACGAACCAAAGTTCAAAACCCTACTAAAACACATTGAGCTGCACTTGCTGTACCTTAGTTTACATAAAAATACATGTTGCAAATTAAACATCACAAATAACATGTCACAGGGATTCATCAGTGTACCTCATGTGCATCTCAGGGCAGGAAATGAGGAAGGATGAGAAACAAGTGCCTGTGTCTTCTATTTTCAGCCTTTGTATATCATGTGAGAAGCCACTTTGCACCCTGCAGTACATTTCCTTCCTAAAGCAGAACCAGTCTAAATTCTTTTAGGGTAATTTACATATATGTTCTATGGTGCTCTGGATTATTGGGGTAGTAATTTTGCACACACACACACACACACACACACACACACACACACACATATATGCACGCATGGACACATCTTACAACAAGGACATATCTTACAACAGAAAGCAAATATCTGGCTCAATATCTTCCCAAGAAGCCTGTTATATTGTAGGGCTTAGCATTTTTTTTTTTACATTTTATTGTTTTTTGTCCATGGTTACATCCTCATCCCCATTCTCAGGCATGAGCATGCACACATACAGGCATATGCACACCACATCCCAAGACCTCCTGACTTGCCACCCCCACCCACCTAAATGGCCACAGGACCTCCACCCAGTGGCAGCGGAACTATGGGGGGGCAATGACCTCTCCAGGAGAGGAGAGCTGCCATAGTCCGCTCGATCCTGTTCCTCCCTCACACACTCCCAAGCTGGCACCCGATGACCCAAGGTCATTCCCAAACCCGGGTCACCGGTGCAGTGTGAGATAAGGCATAATACCTCAACCCTGTGCACCACCAGGCTGGGCTTAACATTTTTTGAAGGAAAGCTGGACCGTATCCTTAATATCTGAAAGGAAGTAAGCTTCAAATCCTTACTTTTTGGTGTCAAAAATGTCAAATGTAGAAGGGACTGGTGAAATGTTTGAGTTAAAATCAGGAACATCCTGAAAAATCAGGGTCAGTTGAGAGTGGTGTGTGTGTATGTGTGCATGCGTGCGTGTGCATGCGCGCATGTGTGTGTGTATGTGTGCGTGTGTGTGTATGTGTGCGTGCATACGTGTGTGTGTGTGTGCGTGCGTGTGCTTGTGCATGTGGTGTGCATATGTGTGTGTGTGTGTGTGTATGTGTATGTGTATGTGGGCGCCTATGTACAAAGTGATGCACATTAGAAGAAAGAACCCTAGAATTATCTATTGGATGGGGGAGTAAGGCTGGTGCAGACAACAATGGACAAAGACCTGGGTCATTATTAGTGACCACTGCAAGTTCACTGCTCAGTGCAACATAGTGTAAGAGGAGGCAAACCAGATGCTGGGATGCTTAGGGAGAGGTATTGACAGAAGGAGTAATGCGGTGATACAGCCTATGTACAGGTCCCTGGAAAGGCCACACCTTTAGTACTGTGTGCAGTTTTGCAGTCCACTCCTCAAGAAAGACATGGATTGCATAGAGACAATGCAAAGGAGAGTCATGAAGATGAGGGGCAGCAGGGCAAGTTGTATAAGAAAAGGCTGACAGACCTTAAAGGAGAACTGCAATGAATCTGTAAGTCACTTTTCTCAATAAAAGCTGTTTTTATTTTTGTTTCCCTCAGCTGGCCGTCCTTTGGTCCACCATCCCCACCACCTCACCCCATCCCCCTGGACTTATCTGCACCCACTGGAGTACTCACTGGATTGTCTCCCAGGGTGCAGCCATCAAGGAGCCCTCCCAGCATGACCTCCCCAGTGGTGCCACATTGAGTTGCAGTGGTACAGTGCCTCAGACAGCTGCGTGGGGCTCGGGGAGGCAGACCCTCATTTGTGCCAGCTGGGTTTTTGTCCCCGATACTGGGAGGTATGGCATGCAATGACATGAGGTGCAAACATGGCAACATCTGGCACACCTTCCGAACCCTGTAAGCCTCAAGGGTCAGTCAAGCACTGAGTGCTAGCCCCCCCTCCCCCCGGAGGAGGAGAGCAGTCCATGAGGTGTTCAGTCCTCCTCCTAGAAGCTGTTTTTAAATACTGGTTCTAATTCTGTTATTGTTCCATCTATACAGGCCTTTTAGTTAACCTCAGTGGTTGTTTTTGATATCCACTCTGGTGTTAAGTACCATTGTAGAACTGTACAATGTAGTTTATGTCCCTCTCAAGCACAGAGTTCTACAGTAGAACATGAATGCATTGTACTAACACTAAGAGCTCAGCAAGGTACACAGACTACATCATACAGATTTAATAGTACTTACTACTTGTGTGTAAATCAGAAACACCTAATCGAATAATTAAAACACTAGTAGAGATCGAACAGTAACAGAACTGTAACTGGTACGTACAAATTGTCTTCTATGGGGGGATGACTTATAGGTTCTTTGCAGTTCTCCTTTAACATGATTACTGAAACATACAAGGTTTTGCAGGGGCTGAAGCGGGTGCATGGTAAGGACTTGTTTATAAGGAAGAATGGCAGAGTGACTAGAGGCCATGGGTGAAGACTTATAGAAGTGACATGAGGAAGTTCTTCTTCGTGGAGCAGTTGGTGGAAGAATTGAAGGCACTGCCCAGAAACTTAGAATTTGTCAACAGAAAAGGACCACTTGCCCCATACAGATTGCCCAGCTGGTCCCCGCTAGCCTGTCTCAACAGACCCTAACTGGTCTTTGGTGACTTTCCCTCCACCCCGCCTTCCCCTACCCCTATGCCTCTCCCATGCAGGCTTGAAGCCCCTTACTGTTTTTTTCCACCAACACTTCCCCTGACTGGCCGTTCCAGGCATCCACCACTCTTTCAGTGAAGTAGTATTTCCTCACATCCTTCCTAAACTTCCCCTTCTCGCTCTTCATCCTTCTAGGATGTAGATGCTGAGATCCCACAGCCTCTCCTCACAGGGCTTATTGTGCAACCCCTGCACCATCTTAGTCACCTTCCTCTGGACTGCATCCATCCTGTCTATATCCTTTCTGAGGTACAGCCTCCAGTACTGGAAACAATACTCCTGGCGGGGTCTCACCAGCAAACAATAAAGTGGTAACATCACCACTCTCCTGCTGCTGGTGATACCTCTCCTTATGCATCCCGGCATCCCACTGGCCCTACCTACTGATTTATCACACTTCCCTGTCACTTTGAGGTAATCAGATATGATTTCTCTAAGGTCCCATTTTGGCTTAGTGACTACCAGTACCCCTCCTCCCACCATCCTATACTCAGCTCCTGAGTTTTCATGTTCTAAGTGCATGATTTTGCACTTTGGGGTTTTGAAAGGTGGTTGAAGCCAAGACTCTGAAGGAGTTTGAACTTGAGTCAGGTAGACCCTGTAAGGGATTAGTGGAACACATAGGCAGAAGAGGGAAAGAGATACCTTGGGAAGAGGTGATTATCAGCCACCAGGGCTACTGAATCTTTAAATCCAGCCCGGCATTAGACCACAAATGGAGCTAGGCAAGGAAATTGGCAGACTGGATGGACCTGTCGGTCATTTTATGCAGACACAGTCTATGTTTCTATGTTTTACAGTGGATCAATACTTTTCATGCAAAGATCCTGGGCTGATCTTTATTCTTGCTTTTAACCAATAGTATTTGAATCATAAAAGTAGTACTTCCCAGTGATAATGATTAGTGTGGGTTAACGCAAAGGTGTAAACTGCAATCTAAATAGATAAGCTTGAATTCGTGTTTGCAAAACTTAGTACTGCTGTACTTTCAGTTATGTCTATGAGAAGCAGTAATACAAGGAACAACAACCAAAGAGGCTTATTTGGGTTTTGAGTTAAAATAAGTCACTTTAAAAATGTGAATAGGGGGGACATACCCAGTAACATACTGTGTGCTTCCTAAAAGTGAAGTATGAATATGTTACTGATTTAAAGGAAAACTGTCCTAATGCTAACCCTCCAACCCCTGACAGCTGTAGCCCCTGATTAAGCTTTCCCAGCGGTAAAAAAACAAAATTTATGGTTTACTCACTTTATTTTTATTTTATAAAATCCCTGATCACCAAACATGGTGGATGCTGTGCAGTTCCATTTCAGGTACTGGTGTGGCACTGCACCATTCATCCCAATACATTTTGTATTGGGGCGAGTGGTGCAGTGCTGCACCAGTACCTGAAATGGAATGGTGCAGCATCCACCATGTTTGGCGATCGGGGATTTCACAAAATAAAATAAAATGAGTAAACCGTAAACAAATTTTTTTACTGCGGGAAACATTTAATCGGGGGATACAGCTGTTGGGGTGGAGGGTTAGATTAGGACAGTTTTCCTTTAAACAAAATAAGTGACATGCAACACACTTACTATGTCCCTGTTTGGAACTCCCTACCAAAGGACGTGTGGACAGTCCCACTATGGAAATTTTCAAAGCTAGGCTAGATGTCCTTTATCATTATGAGACTAGGAATCTATAATATATTTAGACTGAGGGAGCACTTAGGATTCGGCAAGCATAATGGATGAAAGTCTATAATTGTGCTTTGTATTTCCTATGAGACCCGTGAGACCTATGAGACCTGCATTTATTAAGTAAGAAAACCAAAGGCTATGAGTAAGGACATGATTATCTATTTAGCCTTTTCTGCAGCTAACTGGAATCTCACTTTTTAAACAGAATTTACTGCTTCAGCCAATTCAGTTCAGACAGATTGTGCCAATTGCTGTGCGGTGCCATCTCTGTAGACAGTTGTAAAGCAGATGCCCACTCCTTTTCCTGGTTGGAGCTGCAGTACAGCCCTACTCAGACAGGAGCTATAACAGCTAGGATTTTTTTTAATTGATGTATTTATTTATTTTTATCTCAATGTTGCAGTTATTCTCACCACCGCGGGGACTCAACCTATGTCCAGTGTGTGACAGGCTGGTTCTCTGGGCTCAATCATAATGCACACAGCCAGCACTAAGGATGTGGTATCTCAAACCTGATAAGTCAATCATTAGCCAGGAGAGCTAAGGGGGAGGCATTTAATATGTACCTGCCAAAAGGTCTCTCCATTTTAATGGGCAAACAAGTCAGTTTTGTAGCACAGATCAGAGAGGATACTGTAGCTCCTGCTAAGGATGCTCTCTCTCTGTTATTCGCTGTGCCTTGGGGTTTCTCTCTCTGCTGGTTGGGCCACACTGCAGCTGTCTTGCACTGCAACAAAATCTTTCTCTTCCCACATAATTTGACTACCCAATCTGCACAAGTATAGAAGCATGATATTTTTATCTGATTTTAGCAATCATGCTCCTCCTCATGTCAAGCTCCGAGCACTCCTAGAGGCACTGACATGGCTAAAGATTTTGGACATAACATCCAGAGCTACATGACTGCAAAAAGCAATGCTTTATTTATTTATTTATTTGTTTGTTTTTTTATTGATTTTTATGTTGGCCGGCACCCCTAGCCTGTGAGCCGGACTCGCCTAGGCTCGGCAGCCCATACCCTCACCAGGTATCCCCTGGAGTGCGTTTTGAGGCAGAAATGAAGGTGGCTGGAGTCCTGAGCCCTGGCTCATACATTGTTCCAGCAGAGTTTTTTTGGATGTTGACCCCCCTCGGAGCTGGGAACGTGCAATGATGCTGATGCCTATGGCAAGCATCCGTCCCAGCTCCACCCATGTTGTGGCATGGTGCCATGCCCCTTAGCCTCTGTCAGGGGGTGAATAACATTGCAACCAGCTCCCCTACCCTCCTGGAGAAGGAGAGCAGTTCACCAGACACTCAATCCTTCTCCTTCCCTGCCAATCTCTGGTGGCCTGTGCCCATTCCCGAACACGGGTCGCTGTTGTGGCGCGAGGTGTGGCATCCAGCGCCTCAACCCTCAGCACCATCGGGCCAGCTGCAATGCTTTATTTCTGAAGCTTGGATGGGAAAATAGGGTCCTGTCAGTGCAGCATAACAGGTCCATCTCGGAAGATGAGAAGCAGCACCTTCTGCATCACAGTCAAATTTGGGTGTTGATCTTTACAGCTGTTGAACCCTTTACAGATTTAGGCAAGGTGAAGCTTATTTATATAGCACCCAATCCAACATGGACTTTGGCCACATTACAGAGTTAGACCATAGTCCTGACACATTTTATATATAGTTTTTCTGCTCACTTCATACTGCCAGGTAAACTTGCCAAATCAAATGAACTGAATGTTGTCTCCCCATAAACATACTGACCTATTTTGTGCATTACAATAGGTAATTACAGTTATAAAAATCTTGAGGATTATTATGTATTTAATTACATATCAGAGTGCATTGTTTGTATTTGTTTTGTCAAATCTGAAAAATCACATAAAATAAGTACTATATTTTCCTAGTTGTTTTTCAAATGTTTATTTTTTTAATAGGGCACAGCTCGAGTTTCAAGTTCAAGTTTATTGCAGAAAAACTCCATTGAGCAAGCTCATTCACAAGGAGGTCCTGTTACAGGTATACAGACAGGTGTACAATACATATAAAGAATGATATAACAGTAAAAAAAATAAGTTAATATGATATTAAATAACTTTGTTCCCATTTATATGATTTATCATTTTATACAGTAGTCTAGTTGTCAAAAGACACCAGTAGTTTTGGCTGAGGATCACCTGGGCTGGCAGTATAGCCTACAGGTTAGAAGAACGAGGTGTGAACAAGCTTGGTACATCCAGCAGACCAGACCTGAGTTTGATTCTCACAGCCACCACTTGCATACTGTGTGACTCTGAACAAGTCACTTAACCACACAGTGCTCCCAGGTCGTCCCTGAAAACAGGCACTTGTGCCTAGTGGGCCATACCCGGTTACCAAAGACTAAAATAAAAATGAAATAACACCCCAATTATTTATTTCCTTCCTGAAGCATGAAGATGATTTTGGTTTGTAAATTCTGGGTGTTAATCCTGACCATTTTTTTCTGATTGCCTGCACTTTGCACATTGTGGTCAGACTTTTGCCTAAGCTGTAGAAGTGAGCTACCAGATTGCCACCAAGGGTGCCAATGACCGTTTGTGCTCTTACAAGCCCAGTGAACAGCCCCAAGGCTGGGGCAAGCAGAGATGCAGAAACACAGCAGACTCAGGCTGGCCAACAAACACATGTGGCTAGCAGAACTTATTGGTTGTCTTACTGTTTATTCCCTCCACCCAACCCAGATTTTCTCATAAAATGAACCTCCCATCCTCTACACACAGCACAAGAAATACATTTCCTTCCCCTTCTTCAAATTTCTCTCTCTTTTTTCAATTCAGAAACTGGCAATGTTTCCAGTTCTTTAATCAAGAATCTAAGAATCTCTATGGCTGTACAAAATGTTCCTGGTGGCTACATCTGCCCAACACTGGCTGCATTTGAGAAACACTGCTCTAGTAGGACTAAATAGGGTATACATTTTATAAAAATGTTGGTGCTTGTGTTTATCTGTGCACATAATACAGAAAGATATAAACATATAATCTGATGGCAAATAAGAGCTGCTTGGCCCACCCAGTATGACTATTTTTCCATACCTAGATTTCAATACAGACCCTACTTGACCTGCAGATCTTTCTCCTTCCCCCCTTCCTTTCCACTGAGATTACCTTGTGCCTATCCTGTACATTCTTGAAACCCACCACTGTTTTCATCCTCATCACCTCCACTGCAAGGTTGTTCCAGGATTCCACCACTCTTTCTGTGAAGAAGCACTTCTTCACATCTCTCCCGAAACTACCCCCTTCCAGAACAAATACTTCCATCCTGTACCATATTTACCCCTGTAAGGTATTCAAAAATCTTTGTCATATCCTCCCTCTCCCTTCCACAGAGTACATATGGAGGTCCTTTAGTCTCTCCTCATAGGGCTTTTGGTGCAGACCCAGTATCATTTTAGTTGCCCTCCTCTGGACCTCTTCTACTCTGTCTGTTTTTCTGGAGATGTAGTCTCCAGAACTGGACACAGGAGCAACATCACCTTCCACTTTCTGCTGATGATACCCCCCTCCCTATGCACCCCAGCATCTCACTAGCCCTCCTAGTTGCCTTGTTACACTGATGTTACACTGACTGGACACCTTTAGGTCATCCAATATGATTAGTCTCAGGTCTCTTTCCTGCTTGGTTGTCGTCAATACCACTCCACCCATTTTGTACTCCGCCCCTGGATTTCTGTACCCTAAGTATATTATTTTGCACTTTTTCACATTGAAACTGAGCTGCCATACCCTTGAGCACTGCTCAGGTTATCTCAGGCTTCTGCTCAGCCTTTCTACCCCCACCCCTAGAGTGTCTGCCCTGCCCTGTTGCAGATCTTGGTGTCATCTGCAAAGAGGTAAACCTTTCCCTGCAGCTCATTTGCAATGCCACTTATCAAGATATTAAAGAGGACTGAACTCAGCACTGATCCCTGAGGTACCCTGCTGGTCGCCCTTACTTGCTCAACGTGAACTCCATTTACCACCATCCCTTCTTGCCTCTTCCCTAACCAGCTTCCTACCCAGTTTATGACCTTTTTACCCACTCCTAAGCTGCCCAGTTTGCTCACTAGTCTTGTATGTGGAAAAATATCAACAGTCTTACTGAAATCCAGATATGCCACATCCACTGCCCCTCCCTGATCTAATTCCTTGGTCACCCAGTCAAAGGAATCTATCAAATTCATTTGACATGACCTCTCCCCTGTGAATCCATGCTGCTTAGTGTCCTGTAACCCATTAGATTCAAGATATTCCACAATCCTTACTTTCAGCAGTGCTTTCATTACTTTCCCACCAGTGGGCTGGCCTGGAGGTATGGAAGGCTGAGGCACCATGCCTCACCTGCCACCACACTGGTGACCCAGGGTCAGGAGAGAATTCGGGGCATCAGGGGTTGGCTGGGGAGAGGAGGATCAAGCATCTGATGGACTGCTCTCCTCCTTTGGGGGAGGGTTGGATTGCTGCCGCTTGCCTGTCTCCTGGTGGAGGCTGTCGGAAAGGCAGCTCAGGGCAGCAGATTGTGAGATGGGGTAGATGTCAGCTCACATCCTGTTGGAGTTCATGGTGTGCCACTGGACAACATTGCACACCACGTCTTCAAGGAGATCCGGAACACCAGAAAATGCCAACAGCTGGATGACGGTGGGTGCCTGCAGGTCCTGCTGCTTGACTATTTTGGCTTGCCAACCTGAACTGGAGGCATCTGTTTGATTCCTCTGCTCTCCTTATACTGAACCTCACTGTGCAGTGATTACTGGTCCCCAGGTGTGCTCATACCTTGACATCCTCAACACTGTCCCTGTTAGTGAGTACCATGTCCAATATTGTCCCCTCATGAGTGAGCTCACTGATTGGTTGTCTGAGTAATGCCTCCTTCTAGAGCCCAGGATGTCACTGCTCCTAGCTAAAGCTACATCATAAGCAAATCTGTCCATGTCTGCAAATGTATTGCTGTGTGTGTTTATCTACATGCTTACATCATTGGCATCTGTTACATGCTGACTAAACACGCATGTTGGCTATTGCTAACTCTTATTAATTCTTATTTGCCATTTAAGGGCTCTTTAAAATAAAAAATTTAAGAACAAAAAAAAAACAAGATGCTGCATCAGCATGTGGGCTGAAAATAAAACAAAAAGGTGTTAATATTAAATACACGGTGAAAACAGAGTTATAGTACAATGTTTTGACCGTAGGTCTTCTGCAGGAATTATCTACCATTGAAAGAAGCACCACTAACTTTTCTTTTTTCCTCTTTTAGATAATTCCTTAAGAAGACCTATGGTGAAAACATCAATTTTAACTCTATTTTCAGTGTGCGTTTAATATATCCTTTTAATTTTGTTTTAAAATAAAACACTTGCTTTCCTTTGCTTTGATACAATATCTATATCTGGATTCTTGAAATAAACCTATTACAGTAGCAGAAGAAAATAATTTACCTTGTTTCTTTGCAGAAGCAATTCCTGTAATAGAACAAAAACAACAGATCAGTTTCCTTATTATTAACTTTCAGTTCAATATTCAGGTAATGCACTAAGGCAGATGTAGATTTGCAGTGCAGTATACATAAGCTTTAAGCTGGACTGTTGCACTTATTTGTTGGTTAGGTACAAATATAGGACATTTTCAGTCTGTCCAGATAACCTATTTTCCTCAGTTTTATTTGAGATGACAATGTCAGCTTAGTTATTTATTTCAAATGTTTTACCTTATTTTAGATGACAGTGTCAATTTAATTATTTATTTATTTCAAATGTTTTACCAGGAAAGACATGCGGAGCTTGAAACAACTTATTTCCAGATGTGTCCTTGAGGGATCAAGGAAAGGGAATAACGTGCTCATGAAAACACCTAATGTAAGATGCAATCGTAATAAAAATAAAATACACACAATAAAATAAAAGTAAAAATAAATAACAGTGCACAGTCATGATTTACAGGCAGAATATTTACAAAAACACAAAATAAAGATGCATAATAGTGCAAGTTAAGGTAACAGTGCTATACAGTGCAGGGAGCAAGGCCAGATAGTAGAAGATCGCCACTACCAGACTGCTAAGGTACAAGCTATCACAGCCAGTGCAAAAGGTAGGTTCAAGAGCAGAATGTAACCAGACAAGAATACTTGATTTAGGCACAGTTAACCTGGGGAGTAGTAGTTGCTGGCAGTTGGTGGGGGAGAGGCAGCACGGGGGACATCAGCAACATGAGATGAGGGAATACAAGGGTCAGGAATAGTTACAGGAAGGTGTGGCAAAGTCATGAAGAAGGAGGTTGAGGGAAGAGAAGCACAAGGCTGAGTGGATCAATAGGAGAGAGGACCACAGCTTAGGAAACTGGCATGAGAAAGCAGCTTGGCCCATGGCATTTTTCCAGAGGGGAGGGAGAGGGAATGGAAGCAATGTTCAGGAGGAGGTAGGAAGAAGGAGGGGGTGAAGAAAGAAGAGCAGAGAGATAGCATGGCGAGAGCCAAACCAGATACTACAACCCATCCCATCATTATTCTCCCAGAGTCCCCGATGGCCTGCCTTCTGATGACTCAACTGATGGGCTAAGCTGCAGGGGATTCCTATGTGCCAGTACATGTATTAATATTTTCCAACAAGTATACTGGGACATAAGAGTCCCTTGTGGCTTAGCCCATCAGTCATGTCTTCAGAGGGCTGCTTGCAGGGGACTCTGTGAAAATAATGCCCAGTGGGGAGTCACTGTATCAACCAGATAAATGTATATATTTCAGCCAGAAAATTAGTTTTGTTGCCGTATTGTTGCCTACAAGTCTCGATGGCTGACAGGGACCAGGGGGTGGTGGTGGATGTCAAGATGAACAACTCAGAGACTTGTAGGAGGGCAGCAGCCAAGGCCAACAGGATGCTGGGATGCATCGCTGGGGGGATCACCTCCAGAAGGAGGGAAGTGATACTCCCTCTGTATAACTGCTAGGTGAGGCCGCACCTCAAGTACTGCGTGCAGTTTTGGCGGCCACACTTAAAGAGGGACATCAAACTCCTGGAGAGGGTCCAGAGAAGGGCAACCAAAATTTGGGGCTTGGGGGACAGGACCTATGAAGAGAGGCTCGAAGAGCTAAATATCTATACACATTGGAAGAGAGAAGGGACCGGGGGGACATGATAGAGATCTTCGGGTACATGAAGGGGGTAAATAGGGGAGGAACAGTCAGGGTACTTCAAAGGAAGAAGGAGGAGGGGGCCACTAGAGGGCATGGGTGGAAGCTGGATGGGGAAGATTCAGGGGGAGAAAGAAGGGTGGTGAAGCCATGGAATGCACTGCCTAGAGGGCTGGTGGAGGCAGAGACGGTGGAGGGGTTCAAGAAGGGTTGGGACAGCACAGGGGAAGGGTTCTGGAAGCAAAATCCAATGCAGCAAGAATATCTGGAACTGGGAAGGGAGAAGCCAGAGAAGGTGACGGGGCAGCAAGGTCAACTCCCAGGGTGGGGGCTGACCAAACAAGCAGACGCGAAAGACCATTAGGCCTATTCTGCTGGCATTTTAGTATGTTAGTATTGGTCCCTGTGACAAAAGATCCAGATAGGCCAATAGGATTTTTAACAACTATTTATTTGTTTTTTTATGTACTCTATGATCTGGACTTTAAGAAAGTGTATTCTTCCAAACCAACTGTCATTTATCTGATGAAGGATTCTACGTAATCCAAAAGCTCAAGCACCTATTTTCTTTTGTAACATCTATGTTAGTTCAATAAAAGCTATCAGATCATCTCTTTTTCTAGATTTCAGTCAGGTAAGTTATAAAAAAGCAATTTTAAACTAGTGCTTTTTAGCTAATCAGGACCTATAGGTCCCATTTCTTTTATTCTGGAAAACTGACAGTTCCCCTTTAAGTAAACAAAGATTCCAAGAAATAAAACTGTAGACATTCACTTATTGAAATAGATAGCCATATACAGTACATTTTCTGCAAATATTGGAATATTGCGTTTATGTGAAATAGACACTTTTGTGTCATTGGAGTAAGCAGGATTTTGGAAAGTGAAGGCATGAGCATTGTTGCTGGAGCAAGCCAAGTACATGGCCTGCTGAGTTAAAGGGACACTGTCAACCCTCTTTGGCCTCAAACAGTCATTGGTTTAAATAAACACATGTTATGATTGTTCACATTCTGTAGAGACTGCTGATGTAGCTGGTAGTTTGAATCTGATTAGTTTATCTCTTTTAAAAAGGTGAAGAACAGGCTGCCCACCATACTGGTGTTAGCACACAAATGCATGTTCCTTGATCAAATCCCACTGCATCTTTCTTGGACTTGGGAACACCCCACACACAATCTGATCACTAATTATGCATTGGGAGTAGAAGAGACTATTGCATCATAAGTGACTGCACTGTTTGTAATGTTCAGGAAGTATGGGCTCACATGATGTCTTTGACCTGAAAGGATGCTAAGCAGCTCAGCTCTCCTTCCTAACCTCCAAAAACCTCATTTTTGGGCAATACTAAGGGATAAATCAGCTACTTTCTTCCAACCAAAGCCTGCTGTTGCCATCAGAGATTGAAACTGCACTTAGAATTGGGAGTAATTAATGAGTAAAATACCCAATAATGGAAGCCGAAATGCGCCAGGCCCTCCCGGCCCAGATGCCACCTCAGACACCAGACAAATCTGCTAAGATGTCTAAAACACAGGGCGTGACCTCCAACAAATCTACAGCAGGATCTGCAAGCTCTACTCCCCTACTGAAGGAAATAATTATTCACTGAGATGGCCTTCATTAAGGAAGTTTTCTGGGAATTCACTTCAGATTTAAAGGAGATTGAAACAGAGCTGAAAGATACCAACAGGAAAATTAGCAATGTCTCGACGTGTACTTCCTCCCTTGAAAGCTGGCAGACAAAGGTTGAGCCCAACATTGTAGCCCTACATCAAAAAATTAACAAATTAGAGCTTAAAATGGAAGATCTTGAGGGCCTGAATAGACGCAATAATAGAGTAATTTTTGGCCTACCCAAAGATGCAGAAGGATCCTCTACTATCCTCTTTGTCCAGAAACTGTTACTGAAAATTGCTGGCCCTCTTCCACACTCCACAGTTTACCAGGTAGAATGAGCTCACCGGTCGTTAAAACTGCAACCCCTGCCTGGTGCCAAGCCTAGACCACTTATCCTTCATCTCCTCAGTTATGTGGATCAGCAGCATGTCCTAACTAAAACTAAGGAGCTGCAGGAGACACGTTGGGAGGATGCCCGACTCCATTTCTCACAAGACTTGTCAGTAACTACTCGGCAAAAATGGGTGGAATATCATGCCTCTATCACCAAACTGATTGTAGCAGGGATCCGATTCCGGATGAACTACCCGGCTAAATTGCTCATTCAGTATGAAGGCAGCTGGAAAGCCTATGAAAGTGCAAAACAGGCTGCAGAGGATCTTCCTGCCATGTTTCCTGACTTGTTTGCACATCGCTGACTTCAAATAAATGAGCTTGCTGTTTGGATCATCTAGCAAGTCTGTTGCTGGGAATTTCATATGTCGACATACTACACTACGTCCCTGGATCTCACCATACTCCCCTTTATTTTCGCCTATCCAACCTTGATATATAGTGCCTTCTTCCTTGTGGGCCCCTGTTATAACTCCTTCATTTGCAAGAAGAGAACTTTTCCCCCAACTATTACTCTTTCTCCTCCTGTTTGCAACTTGCTCTACGTCCCCTTGTGGACAAGCAACTGCCCCCTTCCTTTTTGTTACCTACCAGCTGCTTTGTGCCAAAGGACTCTGATGTTGTTCCCATCCTACTCAGGCTTGCTGTTTGGTCTCCCTTCCTCTAGACTGTGCGACCTGCTACCAGCTTGAATGTGAGCACTATCACACAGAACTGCAACTTGAACGTGCGCACTATTGCACGCGAGCATCACTCGAATGTGCACACACTAAGCTACTCTTGTTGGAGATTTGAGTGCAGTAGCTCACCATTCTGGGACTTGAGACCTTATTCTTTTATTATCTTTCTTTAGATCCTCCCCTTTTTTCTTTGTTTTTTCCTATCCCCTACATTTTTCCTTTTTTTCTGTTGTCTTATGATGTAAATCGGGCATGCAAGGGCCTGACCAAAGGCTTTATTCATTAAGCAAGTAACGCTGTTTACCTTATTATAAATATGTGGGCCTGGCATATTGCTCTTGAGCCAGTAGACTGCCTTAAGTACTACTTCTCATTCATCCCTATTCCCTCCCTTTTTTTTGTTTTTGTCTAACTTGCCCTCCAGCTTCTTGACATATTGAAAGATATTGATATTTGATTGAAGGTCACCTGTTGTGACCTATACCTGATGGTTTTAATGTGCTCTCATAGCTTGTTATGCTTGTTATGCTCACATTCAAATCAGATTAAGACTGTGATATAAAATAGTTTTCATTTGATTATAGATTTGGGTTTGTAGGATCTGGATTTGCTCCCAGAATAGTTAATGGCTATCAATATCCATGTTGATTTAACACTTTTTTGGAGGGATGGGGGGAGGGAAGGCTGGGATTGGTCTATCCTGAGTGGAACAGTCATATCATGGCGATGAGGGATGGAGCCTCCACACTGTCTACCCTACGGGGTTTCTATAGGATGGTTACTGGTTTTGCTTTTGTGGGGCTTGGGATCAGACTTTACTGATGTTTTTTTTATGGGGGTTTAGAGTGGGTGGGTGGGCTTTATCAGTATATAGGGAGAAGGGTACTGCCACAAGCTGCAGATTCCATGTTAGCAACTCCCTCTTTCTCGGCCTCCCTCTGCTGGGGACTTTTAGTTTTCCCTTCCCACAACAGAAAGAAATGTGTCTGGTTATCACTTCTGTGCATAGAACATTAAAGGGGCACAGACCCCAGCTAAAAGAATGAAGGTACTACTACATCTTTGCCAAATACATGCTGATGTGTTTTTTTGCAGGAAACACACCTGCTACCCACCCAGGTGCTCTACTTTCATAGGCTCTAGGTAGGGCAATTGTTTGGCTTGGGACTTCATTCTTGTAGGAGGGGAACCACCATCCTAATTGCCCGCAGACTCCCTTTTCACCTACTGCAAGACATCTGTGATCCAGAAGGCCATTATGTCATCTTAAGGGCAATTCTGAGCCATTCAGACGTTCTATCTATGGACTCAACTCTGATGACCCAGACTTCTTAACAAGCCTAATGACTACACTTGCTCCCTGGTCCACTTTGCTGATTATCCTCGGAGGGGACTGGAATCAAGTTCTCTCCAACAGTCCTGATAGATCAGGTCAATCTAGAGTATCCCTGTCCCCAGGACAAAAAGCCGTGCAGGAGCTAATGTGGTCAGTTGGGCTGGCGGACCCCTGCAGAATTACCTTTCCAAACAGGAAAGAATACTCTTTCCACCCTCCAGTTCATCACTCATCTTCCCACATTGATTGCTTTTCAGTAAGTGCAGACAGACTCCCTGGGGTTAAATCTGTCTTTTATTCATCTAAGATTTTTTCCGACCACCATAATGCCCAATTACTTCTAGAGATTACACCTAATATCCAAAAAGATAGGCTTTGGAGGGTCAACAACCAAATCATTAAATCTGAGGATCAGATACTCCATTTACAATCCTTTATCTCTAATTTTATGTTGGATGACACTCCCTCCATGCTTAACACTGACCTTCTATGGAGCTCACTAAAATGTGCCCTAAGAGGGGAACTAATACGCTTAGCCTCAAAACGTAAAAAAATGAAGGGAACAGGCACTGTCCTCCCTAATGGACCAAATTACAAATGCAGAGGCAAATCTGATGGCTTTATCCCATGTGGAGGACTGGGAGAAGGTTGAGTCCCTTACGGCTCAATATAATCAGTTATTAGCCGAACAAGCTGAATTCCTTATGCTTAGATTCCAGATAACTTATTTTGATCAGGGCAAAATAGCAAGTAAACTGCTCACTCTTCATATTAGGGCCCAGTTATCTGACAGGATTATTACTTCTCTTCATTCCTCTACAGGTGATATCCTTACCTCACCTAGGGATACTTATAAAGCATTCTAGGCTTTTTACAAAACTTTATATCCCCCTACCAATTTTCTTTTTTCTCAGCAAAAGGTTGACTCCTTTCTTAGTGATATCACTCTCCCTAAGCTGTCTGAAGTACAATCCTCTAGTCTGAAAACTCCTATTACTGTTGCAGAAATATTGGAAGCCATTGGCACACTTTCACTAGACAAATCCCCGGGTCCAGATGGATTTTCATCTACTTTTTATAAAGCTCTTAAAACCACCATAGCACCTATTCTTCAGGACATGTTTCAATATATTTATGAGAATGGCATCTCAGATACTTCCCAAACTCAGGCCATTATTGTGGTCTTTCCTAAACCCAGTAAGGATCCTCTATTTGTCCAAAATTACTGACCCATCTCTCTTATTAATGTGGACATTAAAATATTAGCCAAGGTTCTAGCTTCAAGACTGGGCCGGGTGTATGACTCTTTGGTTAGTGCAGAGCAAGTGGGCTTCGTTAAAGGACGCCATTCTTCTGATCACCTTTGAAAACTTGCACACCACTTTTCTGCATCCAAGGATACCACAGCTTCAGCTGCCCTGGTATCATTGGATTCAGAAAAAGAGTTTGACAGGGTTTCCTGGGAATATCTATTTTCTATACTTCCTAAATATGGTATTCCGGGGGAATTTATAACCTGGGTTAAGTTACTCTACTCTTCCCCCTCAGCATGAGTGCAATGTAATGGGGTACTCTCCACACCTTTTTCTCTGCAACAAGGCACCCAGCAAGGCTGCCCCCTCTTGCCTTACTTATTCAGTCTCTATCTAGAACCCCTTATAAGGAACTTGAACCTTTGCCCGTTAGTCTCAGGTATTAAATAGGACATTCAGAATACAGACTCTCCGCATATGCTAATGACACTACTACATATTTCTTCCCCTTCCCACTCTTTCCCTGCAGCACTAACAATAATCTGTCAGTTTAGTGTGATCTCTAATTATAAACTGTATCTTGATAAGTCAGAAGTCTTTCCCCTAAACAATTACTTTCAGAGATCTGAAATTAATAATATGGGCCTACAGTGGCGTCCAGATAAACTCAAGTATTTGGGCATCTTCCTCCACTCTTTCCCTAAAATTATGAAAACACTTAATCTTGATGCCATTGTAAGTACTACAAAGGATGATATCAAATGTTGGTCCCCATTACCTCTTTCTTTATGGGGTCATATGAGCATAATCAGAATGAACATCTTACCCTGCATACTTTACCCATTACAAATGTATAAATGGGCCTTACCACACTCCTGGTTTGCTTAGGTCCACAAGATTTTTACTTCATTTTGTGAGCCATGAAGAAAGTAAGGAGAAGCTATAGTAAACTCACTCACCAGAAGGTAGATGGGGGCCTACAAGCTCCCAATTTCTATTTATGTTATTTGGCTATTCACCTACCCAGAATGAGGTTCTGGCTACTCCCCTCAATCCACTCTTCTGGTTCTTATTATTCCCATCTCTGGCTAGAAATTGAAAAGTTCCTATGTGTTAAATATGATCTGAATCCAAGAATTTTTCCTTTTCTTTGTTATAGGAAACTCCCCTCTTGGTTGAAAGACTCTCCAATAGGCACCCTCCTGTCCGCACAATCCCAACTTGCCACTTTTCTCAAGGTCTCAGGGGCCAAAGATGTAGCACAACCCCTCTTCAACAACCCAGATCTTCTCATATTGGGTAAACCAATTAGGCCCTTCCTTTTTTGGCCTAATATGGGAACTGACAGAGTGGAGGACCTGGTTATCAACTATAAACTAATGCACTTCCAGGAGGCTTCCCTCCTTTATCACTGGCCCCCTATCCATGTATTTAAATATTTATAAATCTCCTATATCTTGTTACACCACTTTGGCACTGAACCCTGGAATAAGACTCTATCAGCTATTTTGACACCGTATCTTTTCTCTCTTCAGTCTTCTCACTTGATAACCTATGCCTATACATTTTTACAAACTACACTGCTTGGATTAGAAGGCCAGAGAAGCTACTGGTGGGATCAGGCTATGCTGAGCACTACTTCCCCTAGAAACTGGTGGAAAATCTGGAAACATGTTCATAGATACCTTAAATGGGATAAGTACAGATACATGCAATTTCAGATTAACCACAACTTGTACTACACCCTGGTCAATCTATGCAGGATGGGACTCCTATCCTCTAATGTTTGTGCCAAATGCATGCAGTCTCCTGGGGACTTGCTGCATATGCTGTGGTCATGCAATAAGATTTCCCCATTCTGGAACAGCATCAAATCTCATCTAGACCCATTGTTGTCTCTCTCTGATAAGTTCAGCCCTGAAATTTGTATTTTGGGATACTATACAAATCTTCAGGGCTGTACTCAAAGAGCACATATGGCTTTAATTTCAGCATGTGCAAAAAAGGTCCTCCTCAGACACTGGACAGATGTATTGACACTTACTCATACTGAGTGGTTCAGGGAAATCATGTTTGCCCTCCAGGCAGAACAAGTCATTGCTGGGAGGAATAATAGGATGGGAAAATACAAACAGGTCTGGGATGCTCTCTTTAGCCTGACAGCTCATTCTCCCCCAAATCTTTTATTGTAGGTGTCCCTGAGTAAAGTTACCCCTTATTTTTCTAAAGAACTAGTTTGGTATATACCCAGAATTTATTTTAAATGCTCCTTGAGGCAGGTGGGAGAGAGGTGGGAGTAGGGTGTGGGGGAAGGTTGGGATGGGCCGGGAGGGGCAGGCATAACCCTATTTCCTTGTCAAATAGTTGCTGTACCTCACTGTTGATATATAGTATCTCTAATCTATGTATTTATAGCTACTCATCTGTGATTTGTTCGATGGATGCCTGTCTAATGTGTTAAAAAAAATTCAATAAAGTATACTAAATTAAAAAAAATGTTCAGAAAGTATGCAATTGGAGTATATTTAGGATTTGAAACAAAACAATGTTGGGTATTAATATACATTAGTATGCATTTTGGTTCTACTAATCAAGGAGCCAGACAAAACAGTCAGCAACATCAATGAATTTTAGAGATAGTAAGCAATCATAAAATGTGGATTTTTAACTAGAAATAATATGATGCTAAAAAGGTTGACTATCCTTTTAAAGCACAGCTGAGCAGTATAACATTACTAATAAGAATTAAGGTCCAGGTCTTCAGGCTAAAGCCTGGGGCTCCACTATATATGAGTACTGCTGTATTTCTTCACTTACATTGCTGCACATCAGATAGGGATAACATATCCCATCCAAGGCGCAATTTCTGTTGTGCATTGCCAGTAAAATCAAAATGGCACATACATGTTTTTAAATATTTGGCCTTATATAATTCAAGGATTTCCTGATGTTTCAGAGGAAACACTGCAAGCCTAGTGCAAAGCGGGCCACTTCCCAGTACCCAGAACTACCTGTAGTTTTGTGGCCCACCTCTAACTTCACCCAGTAAAGTTTTCATTTTCTACCAAAACAAAACATCAAAATCATGTCATATGTCCCCTGTCCTCATAGAGGCTTTGGGAAATAATTTATATGAAGTTAGCATGCTCTTCCTCAATACAATTTCCAAAAAATAAATTACATGTGCACAGCAATGTGTCATGGCCTCCCACATACATTGTCTGCAAAAATAAATAGTTTTTTTTCCATAGAATTTCCTTTTTTGAAGATGGTTGTTACACTTTATTATTTTCTCACTTTTCTCCCCTCTTCTGTCCCTGTTCCCACCTTGATGGTTAGGATACACATTGCTGCACCATTCCTTCAGATGAGGGGATGAATGGCTGTGTAAACAGCTGATGTCAGTTGCATATCTGCCTTGGCTGGCAGGGAGTACATTAACTGCCATTTTTCCCTGACAGCTGCATGCCTTGATGTATATGATGCTCTCAGTCCCAATGTGCTCCAGTCTGGCATTCTGGGGCCTACATGTGAGCCCTGATCTGTGAAGTGGCAGCCTGACTTGCTATCACAGTACCACTGGGCCTACGTTTGTAGTCATATAAGCAGTTGTCAGTCCTTCCAAAAACCTTACTCTAGTCCCATAGTAAATTAAAACATATATGAACAATTCTGTTATGATCTAGAAAAACATTACATTAAATTCAAAACAAACTACATAGCCTCTGTATGTACAGTATGTTACATTTTAAGTAAGCCAATTCTGTTTAGATTTGAGGACATTGTTGCTTTTGTATCATGAAAAAGCTCCATTTTATAAAGCCAAAATCCCAGTAGGTGCATTAAATTACTGTATTGCTTTAGAACCAGCGATTTATTTCATGCAATAACTGTGATTTTCTCCAATGAGAGAACAAAGGTTAAATCATGCCAGTGTCATGATGAGACTGAGGGCTGGATATTCAAACTGCACCATTCTTAGGCGCAAGTTCCCCTGCGCCTGCGCAAATAGTTACATTAGGGTGTGGCTACACCAAAGAAGGCGCCATTGAGCAACCTTTGAATATCACCCCCAGCCACAACCACTATGCATCAGCGCAATGGAACTTGCACCACCGCAGAAGTTGTCAGAGTGAGCATACAACTTGCGGTGGTACGTCTACGTGCGCCATCATAAAATCCCCATATTCAAAAGGTGACATACAAATGGGGCCATAATTCAAGCAAGGTGCAGGGGGGGCCATTTGCATCTGATTATGGCCCCATTTGCATGCCATTAGCATGCAGATGCGCTGATCCCCGAGGACTTGCACCTGGCACCCTGCCAGGCAGCAGCCATCGGGGACCAACACCCCCTGCAGCCCGACCACGGGCGAAAGAGTGAAAATCCCCACCACCACCCCCCACTGGCCCGATCGCGGGCAACAGCAGAAATGTCCCACCAGCCCGACCACGGGCTGCATTAGTTGAAAACAACCCCCGAATATATCCCTGGTGGTCCAGTGGACTGAAAAGCCTGATCGCAGGCTGTATCAGTGTAAAATACAACCTCTTTCCTCTCGAATATAGCTTGAGGTCCAGTGACCGAAACTCTCGACAGTAGATGGCGTAGTAATACCTTCACTGCCTCGGTGTTTGCAACCACTTCACTCAATTTATGTAGTTTCACTATTCTCATCTTCCCCCGAGCAGCTGCAGGCATCCCACTCGCCAGCCACATTCGCCGATCGACTGTTCGCATGTAGATAAATATTGGTAGAGCAAGAGCCAATGGGCATGTAGCCCATATCGCATGGGGCAGTCCAGTTTTGTGAACAATCTCATTCACAAATCTGACTGTCTTAGATGGTATACGTACGCCCATTGGCTCTTGCTCTGCACCAATGGGCATGCAGCCCTACCAGACAGTCAGTTGGCGGGTGGCGGGTGGCAGGCGGTGGATGCTGCCACCCGCCGCCGCCGGGGAGCGGTGGTGGGGTCATGGGTGGGTGGGTGGGGGACACTAGGCACCAGGGATGTGTTGGTGGGTATTTACTGCATACATCCCGTGAGCGGGAGTTTTGGTCCACTGACCACCAGGGCTATGTTCGGGGTTTACTGCTTACATCCCGCCAATGGGAGTTTGGTTCACTGGACCACCAGGGCTATGTCTCGGGAGGGGGTTGTATTTTACACTGATACAGCCCGCGATCAGGCTTTTCGGGTCCACTGACCACCAGGGATGTATTCGGGGTTGTTTTAACCAATGCAGCCCATGGTCGGGCTGGTGGGGGACGATTTCTGCTGTTGCCTGCGATCGGGCCAGTGGGGAGTGGTGGTGGGGATTTACAGTCGCTGCCCATGATCGGGCTGCAGGGGGGGCACAGGGACTGGGTTGGGGGCCAGCCACAGGTGGCAGCTGCTGTGTTGTGCCCTACAATACAGCAGCTCACCTGTGGGTGGCCCTTGACTTAAGCCTTTTTTTTTCAGCTCAAAGTCGTGCAGGCACAGGTTGGGGGTTGTGCCTGCACAACTCTGCACAGCCCGGCTGAATATCGGGCTGTGCAGTTTATGCATGGTTCCTCCCCCTCCAGTTCAGCATGCATTCATTTGCATTGCGCTGTTGCTCAGCATGTTTTCTGTGGCGCAACTGCCTCCTGCTGAATATCGCAGAATGGAGCAAGTTTGGACTTGCGCAGGCGCAACCCTATTGCACATGGCGCAACCCTTTTGAATATCCGGCCCTGAGTGTTTTTTACACTAAAAAAGTTCTGTCAGTGCTCTTGAAGATTCTAAATAAAATGTGCAGTGCCCTGTATGTACTGTACTGTATGAGTGTGATATTTTGTTAAAAAAAGTTTTGTACTACCATATAAAAAAAATTGGAACAAGATTCTGCTCTACCTCATTAGTACTCCTATACCATAAGGAATCTTACATGACTACTTGACATTCATAACTCAACAGTCAATATTTGTTTCAGCTAACATTATTAATACAGATAGAGTTGAAAACACATCCCTTACAACACCTGCAACAGAAGCACTGTACATGTGTAGATGTTTTCATTTGTATCATCAGTGTGATATCATATATGAAACTGCATAAATACTAAATCCTCTTGTTGCAGTGCTTTCCTACAGCTTCAGCTTTTTGTTCTCTAAATGTCACATTAGTATTGCAAATCAATAAGTACTTTGGCATAACTGTGTTATGTCATAAACATTCCATCGTACTTACGAGTGTAGAAATTTATAGACAAGAGAGCAGCAAGAAGTAGAACAAACACAACCCAGCGTAGAATGTTCCAAACAGGATGCAGTTCTAGAGAAGAAGTTTTAGCAAAAATGTATTAATATCTGCTTGTACTGTAAACTATTTATGCAAATACTGTACTATCTTATTTTGTAATGATCAATGTTAATACACTCTGCTTAATTAACATTTCCTTTAAGCTACTATGTTTGTCACTGTGATTTAAGGTTGCTAACATTTTGTGTCACATGGTACCATTCCGGCATCTCTGATAAAAAATCAAAAGTTTGCGTGTTAAATTGCTTCTATTTCAGAAACTCCTAAGACATTAAGATTCAGAAATGTAGTAATTCTCAGCAAGGTCACAATTGGGACTATTTTGAGTAAAACTTCTACTCTGATGCAACAGTATGTTGTTCTGTAAATACTGTACAATGTTATTTTGTAATGATCAATGTATTTATTATATTTAGTTTAATCAGCCTTTTTCTCAAGCTGCTGTGTTTGTTACTTTGATTTAAACTTAACATGTTGTGTCACATGACACCATTCAGAAATCTCTATTAAACATTAGAAGGTTGCCTGTTATTATGCCTTTAATTCAAAAACTCCTAAAATATTAAGATTCAAAATTACATTAATTATCATAAAGTAGTCACATTTGAGACTGTTTTGAGTATAACCTGTACTCTGATGTTATGGTAACAATTATGCTTACTATTGTGTCTAGAAATTGTGTAAGGCTTGCTGTATGTTAGCCTCTTTTGCTAGAAACATGAATTACAAGAGAAATTAAAGCCCATCAGCTAGAAAAGAATGTGTTTAGTCTTAGACAGTACAAGCACACTATTATCTACTGACCCCCAAATAATTATTTTCAATATTTCAGAATGCCTGGGCATGGATGCCAGCCACTTGCCACTGCATGGTATAGCCACAGGACAGAATTAAGAGCACACAAGGTATGGGAGAGGCTGCAGCAGGCTCAATCATAGGCTCAGAATACTATATCTGTAGGACTAGATGTCTGTTTTCACAGATTAAAACAAATTCTGGTCAGATCCACCATAGCTGCATAATGAAGTTAGTACAGTTGTGTGGAATTGTTAAGGAGGTGTGGAGAAACAACACAATGATTTGTAAGTAGTAAGATTTGTTTTAGTTTCTGTTCTAAGGAAGGCATACACATTATTAGGAAAATATATGGGGATGTACATTTTAATGGAAGGAATAGGATGCTTACAAAAGAACCCCAGAGCAAATGCCACTGATGTATGTGTTATCCCAGATAATATTGGCCGGAGAGCCAAATTTTAAAGAAAACACAATTGCACATTTCCCAATAATGCAAAGCATCAAGGGAAACATATGCAAATCCCCATGATGGTACAGAAGGTGACAGTACATGAAAAAGTAATGGCTGGCATATGTTCAGCCTTGGGATTGTTTACACAGTTTTAATTTTTTTTTAAGAGAAACAGGGTTTTTGCCCATGAGGTGATGTAAGTTATATTTAAGCAATGTGTTGATGTCAAGAAGTCAGGTGTAATGATGATGAACTGTTAGAGAAAATGTGATATTAACTTTCAGAGGAGGTTGCTTTTGATAAGGGCAAGGTAGTTATGCTTGTGATAATGAGAATATTAGGAAAGCATGAGGTCTATGCAGAAGTGGAGCACAAATATGCACAGTTTCATAAGTATGTGCTCAGAGTGCAGGAAAATGTGATATGCAGGTTTGTTTTAGAGATAGGTAAAAGTAGTGATACATGCATTTAATAGAAAGATAGATAATTACATTGACATATAGATAGAGACACAGACAGACAGGCAGACTAGGAATGGCAGTGGAGTATTGAAATGATGCCAACCCCACTCCCACCCCACAGACATGGACAGGCATTGGGGTTTGCCTTTGGGTTATTGCCCAGGCCACAACGCTCACACCATTTCACTTCACCCTACTCTGCAGACACAGACAAGAGTCAAGGTGTACCTTTGGGTTTTCAAACTTTATACTTACCCCATTCCATAAGGAAATACACTGAAATGAGTACAGTATAAGAGAATGGAGTGAACTTTGTGGCTGAAGAATCAAAGGCACACTTTGATACCTGTCACTGGCTGCAGGGTGGGGATGGGGGTGGAATGGCATGAGCATTACTGTTGACAATTCCAAGTCACACCCTCTGATGCCTGTCAGTCCCTACAGTGCAAGGTGTTATGGTCAGAAACCCTAATGCCCTGGGTGTTTCTTGGTATTTTCACTCCAAGTTTTCAGTATGGTCTTTTTGTGACCCCACTGCATGAATAGTGACGCTATCAGTTCATTAGCTGAAACAAGATTTTGTACAGCGACTGTGCTATTTGGCACCACAGGTGCAACAACACATTTTGAACAGGATGTAAAAAATGACAGCTGTACATTTCTTTCTTCAGTAACTGCTCAGCACATCTGTTGCATGACCTGCTTATTGACATTTTATATCTGCTATGCAATGTACTGCTGCTATGTCTTTGGAAGTTCCTTTCCTAGGTTGCAGGAACAGCCTCAGAGGAACACACAAACACACACACACACACCAGAGAGCACCGGAACACAGCGGCTATATGATTAGATTTGTCTACATGCACTATCTTCTATGCACATTAGAGCACAGGGGGAGTAAGGCTGGAGATCAGCTATAGTCCATGACATAATCACATGGTCAGAATATTAAATATTTTAAAATAAACATAAATGCATATGTAAACGTTTCAAGAAGAAAATGCAGACTGTGACACTTAACAGTTATAGGGTAAGTTAGCACATCTGGAGGTATTTACTGCATATGCATCTCAATTGCTAAGGGGTCCTGACCATGTTCTCCCTTCCTCAAGCCAAGCTAGCTACAGTATGTCTAGCAATAACATGAATGGAAAGATTATGCATATGGAAACTGATTAATTATGCTGAACATACCCTAAGACTCAAAGTGTGTCTCCTTTGGCTGCCATGATGTCTGTGGTTAATTTGAAACAAAAGACAATGTAACAAGACACTGTCCTCCAGCTGGAGCTATTAAACAATAGAGCAAACTGCACTCTGGGAAGATTGCCTGGGACAAGATGCAATAAAAAAAAACTGAATAGCAGGTTCCAGGTAGTACAAAACCACCAGAAATGTTAGTAAAAACTCTCCCTCCCAACTCTTTCACAGGTGTCAATCAATGTATTTGTTAACCATAATGGTTCATCTTCTTGCTTCCCTTATAGTAAAAATGTGAAACTACATTTGTGTTATTTTAAATGAGTAATAAATGGCATGCCCGGGGGATGGCAGTTCTGATAGTCAGTTGTTCCAACATGATAGATGTACCACATGCCCGTCACACAAAAATGAAAGCATAGTGCATTCAACAGACCTTAGGAACATCACATTTTTTAATGTCCGCTCTGATCTGTTTCCTGGCTCAATTATAATATCACTGAAAAGAAAATAGGAAAAAAAAACACCCAGCCTTTTGCTTCTACAAGTAGTTGTTAATTGCAGTTGGTATATTTTAACATGTGCAAGGCAACTCCACCCACAACTTCCCTAACACAGACAAATGGCCTCAGTGCTCACTGATGTGCTAACATCCTGTTTCTAGTGTCCCTGATAAAATACATTAAAAAATACTGTTGACATTTTTTTTAATGTCAGCTCTGATCAGAATAGCTTTTGAAATCACCAATTGTTTTCTTGTTCAATGTTTTCTTCTCTTCTTTTACTGATAGTACAAAATGAGCCATAGCTATTTCTTCCAACAACACATGAACAAGGAGGCACAATTTGAAGATAGAGGGGGACGGCTCAGAGGTAATGTGAGGAAGTATTTTTTCATGAAGAGGGTTGTGGATGCATGGAACAGCCTTCCTGAGGAGGTCTTGGAGTCAAGAACAGTGGGGGAATTCAAGAATGCATGGGACAGACATAAGGCAGTCCTCGTGGGGGGTAGGAGGAAGTAGGCTGTTGGTTAACTAGGATCTGCAGCTTATCCATTAAGTAGGAAAATGGGCAGACTAGGTGGGCCAAGCAGTCCTTATCTGCCATCAAATTCTGTTTCTATGAAAGAAAACCCTATGATATATATCACTGTCTTGCAAAATGCATCCCTTATAATTGTTTCTTATTTGCAAGACAGCATACATTTATCCTAAGAAATCTGTCCTACTGCCACATTCAGAACACTACCCCTACCTACTTGCCACATATAAACTCAATTATATTAAAAAACATTCTAGGCACTTAAGCATTATTCATTCCCCAGTCCTATTTTAAACACTACCACACGTATATAATACATACTTCTAAAACTTAAACAAAAAATACACTTTCTCATCAAAGGTGTGTGTTTACCAAGTACTGTGCCCATGATTAAAATAATTTGAACCCCTTCCCCCCAAAAATGTGCCCTCACATGAAACCGCATGTTTAACTGTAAAGACAATAAAAAAATGTATTTCTAAATGAATTACAAACGAACAATGCTTTCAAAATTTTTAAACCACTAAAAAGACAAACTCTATATATATAGAAACATAGACTTTGATGGCAGATAAGGACTGCTTGGCTCACCTAGTCTGCCCATTTCCAATACCTACAAGATAAACTGCAGATCCTAGTTAACCAACAGCCTATTTATTTTTACCCCGCACAAGAATTGCCTTATGTATGTCCCATGTATTCTTGAATTCTCCCACAGTTTTAGACCCCACAACCTCCTCAGGAAGGCTGTTCCATGCATCCACCACCTTCTCTGTGAAAAAATATTTCCTTCCATTGCCCCTGAACCACCCCCATCTTTAAATTGTGTCCCCTTGTTCTTATACATCTTCTGAAAGATGCTACCGTCTTGGATTTTGTTGATTTCACTGAGGTACTTAAAAGTTTCTATCATGTCCCCCCCTCCCTCCTTTCCTCAGAGGTATACATATTAAGCTCCTTTTAGTCTCTTCTCATATGGCTTCTCTTGCAGACAGTGCACCATTTTAGTTGCCCTCTTCTGGACTGCATCTATCCTGTCTATGTCCTTGCTGAGATGGGGTCTCCAGAACTGGATGCAGTACTTCAGATGGGGTCTCACCAACTGTCTGTAGAGAGGGATAACAACTTCCTGTTTTCTGCTGGTGATGCCTCACCCTATATATCCCAGTATACCCCCAGCCTTTCCTACTGCCTTCTCACATTGCTTGCTAAAGGTAATCTGATCTGATTATCCCCAGGTCCCTTTCCATTTGTGTTGTTGTTACTACCTCCCCCCAACTGTGTAATCTTTCCCTGTGTTTTTTTTTTCCCCTCCTACGTGCTCCAGAGTTACCTCTCCTTCAGGCCGCCATGGACCCGGACATTCCCCTACTAGCTCCCCTCAGCCACCTACATCATATCTGCAGCCTTCCTCAGGCTAGTCCGGTGTAACCCTGCACTGGATGGGTCCCCCTCCTCTGAGGGGAAAGGCACCAGTGGGGGCGGAACCAGCACACTACTACTTTCTCAGACCCTCGGAGCTGCTGAGGCAATTGTGGCTCTCAGGGAGTCTTCAGGGATGTCCAGGGCCGGCATCCGGCATCCGGTTAACTTCCGGAGTGGATTTTCTCGTTTTTCTTGTTCCTTCCTTGTTGCGTCGCTACCTGCAGTGCCTCCAGTCTCCACTGGGGGCCGCTGCATGAGCGAAGATTCTCCCTAACCCACCCAGGACAGGAGAGCAGTCCATCAGATGCTCAATCCTGCCCTTCCCCTGCCGACCCCCCGAGACCCGAGTCCGTTCCCGAACCTGGGTCGCCGGTGTGGGTCGAGGTAAGGCGCCAGCGTTTCCCTGTGTTTTTGTTTCCCAGGTGCATTATTTTGCACTTCTTTGCATTAAATCCAAGCTGCCATACTTCTGACCATTCCTCCAACCTTGCCAAGTCCCTTCTCATCCTGTCCATGCCTCCTTGTGTATCAACTCAGTTGCAGATCTTTGTGTCATCTGCAAAGAGGCATACTTTCCCAGTACTGAACCGTGGGGTACCCCACTAGCAACCCCTCTTTCTTCAGAGTGGACTCCATTTACAATTACCTTCTGTGTCCTGTTGTCCAGCCAATGTTTTACCCAGGCTACCACCCTGGGACACACTCCCAGGTTGGTTAATTTGACTATTAATCTTTTCTGTGGGACTGTGTCAAATGCCTTGCTAAAGTCTAGGTAGGTCATGTCCACAGCCCCTCCCTTTTCTACTACTTTGGTCACCCAGTCAAAGAAATTAATTAGATTCATCTGATGTGACCTTCCCACTGTGAACCCATGCTGTCTTGGGTCCTGTGCCCCACTGGCCTCTAGGTACTCAACAATTCTTTCCTTCAGAAGTGATTCCATCACTTTCCCTACCACAGAGGTCAAACTGACAGGTCTTTAGTTTCCTGCCTCTGTCTTGGTTCCACTTTTGTGAAGGGGAATCACATCCGGCTTTCTCCAGTCCTCGGGTACCACACCATCCTCCCATGATTTGTTAAAAAGGGTAGTCAGTGGTTTCACTTGTTCTCCCCTTAATTCTTTTAGAATTCTGGGGTGAATTCCATCAGGCCCCATTGCTTTGTCCACCTTCAGTTTTAGAAGTTCTTTCAGAACCCTTTCTTCTGTGAAAGGACAGGAATTGACCCCCCTATCAAGAGTCCTTCTGTTAATTGGATTAGGCACCTCCCTCTCCTCCTCTTTTGTGAATACTGAGCAGAAATATTCATTCAGTATCCCTGCTTTTTCACTGTCCCTCTCTGCCCACCCACTGTCCATTCTATTCAACCTCACTATCTCTCCCTTTGTCTTTCTATGCTCCCTGATGTACCTATAAAATATTTTATCCCCCTTCTTAACCAAGTTGGCTTCCTTCCCTGCTTCCTTCTGCCTTAACTGGTACTGCTCTCTGTCTTGCTCTTTCTGTGTTTCCTTATACTTCCTGAATGCTATCTTTTTCTCCCTGACTTTCCCGGCCACCTCTTTTGAGAACCATAGTGGCTTCTTCTTTCATTTTGATTTGTTTATTTGCTTGAAACAAAGGCTTGTTGCCTCTGTGCTGGCAGTTTTGATGTTTCCCCATTGTTGCTCCATCCCTCTTTCTAGCCTGTTTGCTAGTGCTTTTCTAAGGCACTCTCCCATCTTGCCAAAGTCAGTCCTCCTGAAGTCCAGTACCCTCACTTTTGTATGGCTTGACTCTGTAGCTGAGTTTATCATGAACCACATTGTTTGGCAGTCACTTGTTCCCAGATGGCTACCCACTTCTAAATCTGTGATCCTCTCACTGTCTCCATTTGAGAGTATGAGGTCTAAGATTGCTCCCTCATGAGTGGGTTCTGAAACTAGCTGTCTGAGGCATGCCACCTGTAGGACATCGAGAATGGCCCTGCTCTTGGATGTGGCTGCAGCAAATGTGCTTCAGTTAACCTCTGGCATATTCAGGTCTCCCATCAACAGTATCTCCCCTTTCTCTGCCATCCTAAGAATTCCTTCTATCATATCCTTGTCCATTCCCTCCCCCTGTCATGGGGGTCTGTACACAATCCCTGAGTGGATTGTGGTGCCCTTTCCAGTCTCTAAGGTGACCCACAGTGCCTCCTCTCCTCCCTGTTTACTCTTTTGTTCAGTTGCTTTTCTCCCTTCCTTTACATAAAGAACTACTCCTCCCCCTCTTCCCCCCTCCCTGTCTCTCCTGTAGGTTATGTACCCTGGTATGTTAACACTCCAGTCATGGTTCTCTGTGTACCATGTTTCTGTGACTGCTATGACATCCAGGCATCCCTCTTTCATCAAGGCCACCAGTTCAGGGAGCTTGTTGCCCAGACTATGGTCATTGATACTCATTACCCTCCATTTCCTGATGGCCTTACTCCTTTTTGCCCCATCCCTGTCTTATTGCCTTTGCCACTTTCTATGTTTACCCCTGCCCTTCTCCCTATCGACATCTCTGTCTTGGTGTTTACCTCACTTACTACCCTGACTTTTTGGGGGGGGCTAGAATTTCCCTGCTGCTTTCCAGTGCCTCCCCCCTTGGCTGGTTTAAATGCTTGCCAATGAAGCATTTAAACCTATCACCTAGGATCCTGGTTCCCACCCTGGACAGATGCAGCCCATCATGCCAATATTGGCCTACATCACTCCAGATGGACTCCCAGTCCCCAGTGAAGCCAAATCCCTGAGCTCTGCACCAGTTTTTCAACCACTGATTGAATCCCATGGTGTGGAGCACCCTATTCTCACCTACACCATAGACAGGCAGCACCTCTGAAAAGGTTAACATCTGTGCTACTTGTCTAAGGCCCCTCCCCAACTCCACAAACTCTTCCTGCACTGCTCTGATCCCTTTCTTAGCCAGATCATTTGTCCCTAGGTGGACAATGACATCCAGACCCTTCCCCTGTGCAGCTGCTGTGGTGATCCTGAGGATTCACTCCCTGTCCCTCCATGCCATGGCACCAGGCAGGCACCTTACCTCCCTCTCCCCTTCTTCCCCCAGTTCTACATTCCTAACAATGGAGTCTCCCACCAAGAGTTGTTTCCTTCCCCTGTGGGCTCCCATGCCACCCTCCTGTCCATCTCCCTTATGGAGGTTCCCAGCATCTTCCTTGGTCTCCACTGTGGGCACCTCCATAAAAGAACCACACTTTGCCAGAATGGCATAGGAATTGTGGAGAGGTACAACTGGAGGGATGCACCTCTGTTACACCACCCTCACCCTCCCTGAGCCCACTGTGGTCCACCCACTCCTCTTTCTTGGCAACCTCTGAGGCAACCTCAGTGGCCCTGGTGGTCCCTGGATGGAAGAGGAGGTCCCACAAATCCTGGCCAACTCCACCTGGAGATGAGCAACCTCCTCCCTCAGCTCAGAGAGGTGCCTACAGATGGGACAACACTGCATCCTTCAGAACATCTCCCTGAAGACTGCTTCTCCACAGCCACTGCACTGCACCACTCCCATCATGTCTTATTTCTGTCCCCTTCTCTGTTGTTTGGAATCCTTTTTTTTCCTTTTTCTTCTCTCCCTATTTACTTACTGCCTGTGTGCCATTTAAGCTCCTGATCATCCTGTTCTGAGACAAGAAGATCCTATATTTCTCAGTAGACCCCTTACTTGCTCAGAGGCAGACCTCCAGCAGCTGGGGGGGGGGCAGAGAGCTACTCTTGCCCTTCTAGGATGGTGAATCTTTGGTGGCTTTGTGATCACTCACTTCTTGCTCCCAAACAGGAAGTTCCTGTTGTCAGTCAAATCCTGGGCCTATAAAAGTAGAACTAGCTTTTGGTGGAAGGGTGGAGCAGAGGGAAGGAGGGCAATATAGCCCCAGTAGAGAGGTCCAGTCACACAGCATTCCTTCCTCTTGATGTTCTCTGCCAAGCCTCTGAAATAAAATATATATATATATATATATATATATATATATATATATATATATATATATATATATATATATTGAATACGGTAAACACATATTGTTAATCCCAAAAACTGAACTTTATGTTTTCAGTATATAAATGTTTAAGAAAAACCTGTGGCTCTTTCAACTTGAATCAGAATGCTGTTTCTATTGTTTTCCTTGGGAGCTGTAGTTTCAGACAGTCCTTAATTACGCTTTCCTTCTGAGGCCCCAGGTGGCTCTTTAATCATTTGTTCCAAGTATTTTTAAGTCAATTTAAATGCATTAGTTAACTTCTGTTCTCCTAGTCCTTAATAACATGCAGAGGCTCTACAACTCGATCACTCCACAGACTTGTTCTGTTGCTTGGTCCGGGTATCAAACTAGTGTGTCTTGTTCCAACATGATAGATCCCCTTCATGCCTCTCCCACATGAATAAAAAAAAAGGTGGGAGTGGATCTTTAGGAGCTTATGTGTGTGTGTGTGTGTTTTTGGGGGGGATGTGCCTAGATGTAGTTTCAGGCACTCCTTAATTACTTCCCCAGGCAGCTCTGATAGTCAGTGTTCCAACATAATAGCTCCACCTCATAGCCCTCCTACATGAATAATAAAAAGGTGGGGGTGGATCTTTAGCAGCTTCTTGGGTAGAGGTGGGGGTGGATCTTACTCCCCCCAAAAAACTAATGCTGTCTCCCACTACTCAGGTTCCAGTTCTTGTACCACCCATTTAAGAAAGGAAATAGTAGCCTGCAACCATTGATTAACATGAAAGCGTATTTATTTGAGGGTGAAAAACATTTCTTGGAGGAGGGTGAGGTGGAGGAGACTATTTACACCTTCAGTCAGTTCCACAGACAGAAAACATGACATCACTCCTTTTGTACATGCAAAACATCTGCAGGCTCCGCCTACTACAGCCGTAAAAAGGAATCATATGATAAATACCAGCACATAGTTCTGATGAAGTGGTGTCATAATGACAAAATGTCAATATGTTTATTTATTTGTTTGCTTATTTAGTTATTTCTTTTAAAATTGGTGACCAGAAAAGACACACTGAACCAAGGATCATTTCCAGGTGCGACCCAGGGAAAGGGAAAAGGGGAGGCAAATAAATAGCACAGACACAGTACAGATGTAAATGAAATTGCAAAGCACTGACAAAGTTCACAATTACAGCAAAGTGGAATAGAGTACAAGATTAAAACAGGAGTAAGTACAATGACAGCAAGCATCAAAAATCAGGCAATTCAGACACATTTACAATGGGTAGAAGGCAAATGCAAGGAGCAGTCAGGTAAAGTGAGGACAAGAATGGGGGAAGGAGTTTCAGCTAGTATCTAAGGGAATTAGGGAAGATAGTGAAATGGAGGGAGGATGGGAGTAGGTTCCAGAGTGAAGGGAGACAACAGGAAAAAGTTAATTGCCCAGCAAAGGACAGACTGCGTAGCAGAGAAGCATATTGTTTGGTTATAAGTGGAGTTGATCCTTTTTTTGTTTCCCATGTGTTGGAATTTTATTTCAAAAGCTGTGATATTTCAATTGTTTGGGATAGAAACTTTTTTTTGTAAATGAGGTTTGCCTTGTTAAAAAGGCAGACACAGTTGTCCTAGTATCCCCTTCCCTGTTTCCTTCCCCTTCCCCCTGAATAAGGGAAGGGATGAAAGTAAGAGAGGGGTGAACTGGAAAGACAGGCGGGGGGGACGGGAGCTCAGATGGACAATGGGGAATGACATCATACGATGGGCTGGGTTAAAGGAGAGAGGGAAAATGATGACTGGTGGAGAGGAATAAGGGGAGAATCCAAAAAGCAGGGCTACTTAAGAAGCTGCACAGAGGTTTTCTACCTCTTTTAATGTTACTACAGTTTGTTAAATCTTCCCTCCCACCCACCCTGGATATGGATATAGGTAAATATAATGGGACTGCTGAAGGTGGATGGCACGTCATGAAGGATTACTAATGAACCCCGGTTAAGGGGAGGTCAGCCAAGGTGGATGGCTGAGAAATGTGGGAAAATAAAGTAGGAGTGACACAAAGGGGTGGGGGAGAGAATGGGAGGAAGAAGTAAGAATAACAACAACTACAATAAAAGGAGAAAAGCATTCTTGGTTTACACCATTACCTCCAGAGAGAACAGAATACCAGGAGGAGAGAACACCAGGAGGAAGGAGCTACTGGTATAACTAAACTTCTCGACTGGGCCTAAGAACTAGAACTCTTGTACTGGGACCTTCAATTTAGGATAAAACAAGTGTGTTTGTCAGAGTTAGTTGAAATGAATTGTTATATTTGTATCTGTTATCTATGTAGTTATCTAGGTGCTTGTCACAGGTGTCTGAAAGGAATTGTTATCTGTGAAATTTACTAAGTGTAGAAAGATTTACAAAGTAGGGGGAGTGAATTAGCTAGAAGGAGCCAGGTTAAAACCAGATTTAAACTGCCCTAGATAGGTTCTGCCAGAGAACAGACAGAACACCAGGAGGAAGGAGCTACTGGTATAACTAAACTTCTCTACTGGGACTATATTGCCCTCCTTCCCTCCCCACCGCCAATGCACCCTAAACCAGTTCTACTTTTATAGGCACAGGATTTGACTGACAACAGGAACTTCCTGTTTGGGGGCAGGAAGTGAGTGATCACAGAACCACCAAAGACTCGCCATCCTAGAAGGGCAAGCATAGCTCTCTTTCCCCCCCAGCTGCTGGAGGTCTGACTCTGAGCAAATAAGGAGACTACTGAGAAATATAGGAACTTCTTGTCTCAGAACATGAAGATCAGGAGCTAAAAGTGCACAGAGGCAGTAAGTAAGTAAGTAGGGAGAGAAGAAAAAAAGGATTCCAAACAACAGTGAAGGGGCCAGAAATAAGACATGATGGGCGTGGTGCAGTGCAGTGGTTGTGGAGCAGCGGTCTTCCGGGAGATGTTCTGGAGGATGCTGTGTTGTCCCATCTGCAGGCACCTCTCTGGGCTGAGGGAGGAGGTTGCTCATCTACAGGTTGAGTTGGCCAGGATTTGTGGGACATCCTCTTCCATTCAGGGACCACCAGGGTCACTGCAGTTGCCTCAAAGGTTGCCAAGAAAGAGGAGCAGTTGGACCATAGTGGGTTCAGAGAGGGTGAGGGTGGTGGACCAGAAGTGCATCCCTCCAGTTGTACCTTTCCACAATTTCTATGCCATTCTGGAAAAGTGTGGTTCCTCTAGGGAGGCACCCACAATGGAGACCAAGGAGGATGCTGGGAACCTCCACAGAGGAGACCCACAGGAGGGTGACATGGGACCCCACAAGGGAAGGAAACAACTCCTGGTGGGGGACTCCATTGTTAGGAAGGTAAAACTGGGGGAGGAAGGGGAGAGGGAGGAAAGGTGCCTGTCTGGCACCATGGCTTGGAGGATCTGGGTAGGAATCCTCAGGATTGCAGGAGCAGCTGCACAGGGAAGGGAGTTGGATGTCATTGTCCACCCAGGGATAAATGACCTGGCTAAGAAAGGAATCAAAGCAGTGCAAGAAGCATTTGTGGAGATAGGGAGGGGACTTAAACAAATAGCACACAAGGTAACCTTCTTGGAGGTGCTGCCTGTCTATGGCATGGGTGAGGCTAGGGTGCTCCACACCATGGGATTCAATCAGTTGTTGAAAAACTGGAGCAGAGCTCAGGGATTTGGCTTCATTGGGGATTGGGAGTCCACCTGGAGGGATGCAGGCCTATACTGGCATGATGGACTGCATCTGTCCAGGAGAGGAACCATGATCCTAGGTGATAGGTTTAAATGCTTCATTGGCAAGTATTTAAACTAGCTAAGGGGAGAGGCACTGGAAAGGAGCAGGAAAACCCTAGCCCCCCCAAAACAATTGGGTAACTAAGTGAGGTAGACACCAACATAGAGATATCAAAAGGGATAAGCACAGGGGTAAATGGAGAAAGTGATAAACACAATAAGGACAGGGATGGGGAAAAAAGGGGTAAGGCCATCAAGAAATGGAGGGTAATGAGTACCAATGACCATAGTCTGGGCAACAAGCTCCCTGAACTGGTGGCCTTGATGGAAGAGGGATGCCTGGATATCATAGCAGTCACAGAAACATGGTACACAGAGAACCATGACTGGGGTGTTAACATAGCAGGGTACACAACCTACAGGAGAGACAGGGAGGGGAGAAGAAGGGGAGGAGTAGCTCTCTATGTAAGGGAAGCGATAAAAGAAATGGAACAAAAGAGTAAACAGGGAGGAGAGGACACACTGTGGATCACCTTAGAGACTGGAAATGGCACCAGAATCTACACATGGATTGTATACAGACCCCCATGTCAGGGGAAGGGAATGGACAAGGATATGATAGAAGGCATAATTAGGATGGCAGAGAAAGGGGAGATACTGTTGATGGGGTACCTTAATATGCCAGATGTTAACTGGAGTACCTTTGCTGCAGCCACATCCAAAAGCAGGGCCATTCTTGATGCCCTTCAGGTGGCATGCTTCAGACAGCTAGTTTTGGAACCTACTCATGAGGGAGTAATCTTAGACCTCATACTCTTAATTGGGGACAGAGAGAGGATCTCAGAACTATAAATGGGTGGCCATTTTGGAACAAGTGACCACCAAACAGTGTGGTTCACGATAAACTCAGCCACAGAGTTAAGTCATACAAAACTGAAGGTTCTGGACTACAGGAGGGCTGACTTTGGCAAAATGGGAGAGTGCCTTAGAAAATCACTAGCAAACAGGCTAGAAGGAGGGGTCGAGCAACAATGGGGAAATACCAAAACTGCCATCACAGAGGCAACAAGCCTTTGTATGAAGCAAATAAATCAAAACAAAAGAAAAATCCACTATGGTTCTCAAAAGAGGTGGTGGTGAAGGTTAGGGAGAAAAAGATATCATTTAGGAAGTATAAGGAAACACAGAAGGAGCAGGACAGAGAACTGTACCAGTTAAGGCAGAAGGAAGCAGGGAGGGTAGTCAGAATAGCAAAGGCCCAAACTGAGTAAAAGATAGCCAACTCAGTTAAGAAGGGGATAAAACCTTTTATAGGTATATCAGGGAGCGTAGAAAGACCAAGGGAGGGATAGTGAAACAGAATAGAATGGATGGTGAGTGGCAGAGAGGGACAGTGAAAAAGCAGGGATACTGAATGAATATTTCTGTTTAGTATTCACAAAAGAGGAGGTGGGGGAGGTGCCTAATCCAATTAACAGAAGCACTCTGGAGAGGGGGGGTCAATCCCAGTCCTTTCACAGAAGAAAGGGTTCTGAAAGAACTTCTAAAACTGAAAATGGACAAAGCAAAGGGGCCAGATGGAATTCACACCAGAATTCTAAATGAATTAAGCAGAGAACTAGTGACACCACTGACTACCCTTTTTAACAAATCATGGGAGGATGGTGTGGCACCTGAGGACTGAAGGAAGGCAGATATGATTACCCTTCACAAAAGTGGGACCAAGACAGAGGCAGAAAACTGCAGACCTGTCAGTTTGACCTCTGTGGTAGGGAAAGTGATGGAATCACTTCTGAGGGAAACAATTGTTGAGTACCTAGAGGCCAGTGGGGCACAGGACCAATGGCAGTATGAGTTCACAGTGGGAAGGTCATGTAAGACAAACCTAATTGATTTCTTTGACTGGGTGACCAAAGTAGTAGACCAGGGAGGGGCTGTGGACATGGCCTACCTAGACTTTAGCAAGGCATTTGACACAGTCCCACACAAAAGATTAATGGTCAAATTAACCAGCCTGGGAATGGGTCCCAGGGTGGTAGCCCGGGTAAAACATTGACTGGACAACAGGACACAGAAGATAATTGTAAATGGAGTCCACTCTGAAGAAAGAGGGGTTACTAGTGGGATACTGCAGGGTTCAGTATTGGGTCTAGTCCTTTTTTAATGTCTTTATAGGTGACATTGCAGAGGGACTGGAACTAAAAGTATGGCTCTTTGCAAATGACACAAAGATCTGCAACAGGGCTGATACACGAGGAGGCATGGAAAGAATGAGAAGGGACTTGGCAAGGTTGGAGGAATGGTCAGAAGTATGGCAGCTTGGATTTAATGCAAAAAAGTGCAAAATAATGCACCTAGGAAACAAAAACACAGGGACAGATTACATAATGGGGGGGGAGGTAGTAACAACAACAAAAATGGAAAGGGACCTGGGGGTAATCTTATCAGATGACCTTAAGGTTGACAAGCAATGTGAGAAGGTGGTAGGGAGGGCTGGGGGGATACTGGGATGTATAGGTAGAGGCATCACCAGCAGAAAACAGGAAGTTATTATCCCCTTGTACAGACTTGGTGAGACCCCATCTGGAGTACTGCATCCAGTTCTGGAAATCCCATCTCTGCAAGGACATAGACAGGATAGAGGCAGTTCAGGGGAGGGCAACAAAAATGGTGCAGGGTCTGCAAGAGAAGCCATACGAGGAGAGACTAAAAGGAGCTTAATATGTATACCCTTGAGGAAAGGAGAGAGAGAGGGGACACACACAAAAGAACTGTTTAAGTACGTCAGTGGAATCAACAAGTCCAAGAGGGTAGCATCTTTCAGAAAAAGACATGTGCAAGAACAAGGGGACACAATTTGAAGATAGAGGGGGGACGGCTCAGGGGCAATGTGAGGAAGTATTTTTTCACAAAGAGGGTGGTGGTTGCATCGAACAGCCTTCCTGAGGAGATTGTGAGGTCTAAAACTGTGGGAGAATTCAAGAATGCATGGGACAGGCATAATGCATTTTTTGTGGGGGGTAGTAAGAAATAGGCTGTAAGTTAAATAGGATCTACTGCTTATCCTCTAGGTTGGGAAATGGGCAGACTAGGTGGGCCAAGTTGTCCACATCTGCTGTCAAAGTCTATGTTTCTATGACAAGAGATGAAGTGGACTCCCAGGTCTACACCTGGGGGGAAGAAGAAGGAACACAAGAAAGAAAAATGTAAATAATGTGGATTTGCAGGTGTAAAACTATGTAAATATCATCAAAAAAAGAGAGTGATTAAGAAATGGAATGGATATTGAGAATATAAGAAATATTGTTGGTGATATTGAAATAACGCAACAATTAAATTAATTGCTGATCTGAGCACCCACACGATCAGTTGTTTGTGTCTTCCTTGGGATGGTGGAAATCTTGAACAATGAAAGCTTGGAGTCCAAGCAACATTTTTTGAACTTAACAATACAACTCATGTGTTGCTGCATGTCTATACATGTCAACTATTAGCTGTGCAAAATGTAGAATTACACTGGCAGAATTAGTGTGGAATAACCATTCCACTGGTGGATTTTCCACTGGAATTTTGTTGGTTCTTCAGCAAAATTCCACCTACTGTGATCCATGGAATAACATTCCTCGGAACAGCAGTTTTTTCCATGGAAGATTGTTCCTCAAACATTTCTGTGGAAAATACTGAAATTTGTGGAATATTCCACAGAAATGTTGCAGAAAGACTCAGTCTGCATTTTTTTTGCCGTGAAATTCCACTGTTCTGTTTCTAGCGAAATTCAGTGGAATTTCAAAAATTCTGCAGAATTTCACTCTGCTGGATTTTGAAAATTCTGCACAGCACCAATGTCAACATAATATGTAGTTAAAAATAACAGGACTTTTAAAAATGTAGTGAACCATGTTTTGAGTTTATAAATCAATATATGGTAGCTTTGCTAATGTCATATCAATTTAACATACTTTAAGCTTTCGTTAAAAAAAAAAGTTTCCAGCCCTAATGGTTTCACAGTTGTCCTATTTTAAAGAATTTATCTTATGAAAAGTCTAACTTTGGAACCATTTGGGCTGGAAATTTTTTTTTTTAATGAAAGCCTGGAATTCAGTAATTACAGATTAGCTCTATTAGCCAGCCCAATGGCACTGATGATTGAGACACTGGTCACCACACCTCACGTCACACCAGCAACCCATGTTCTGGAATCAGCATGGGTCACCATGGGTTGGAGATGGATTGAGCATCCGATGGACTGCTCCCCATCTCTGAGAAAAAGGGGGAACCTGTGACCGGTGCATGCCTGACCCCTAGCAGAGGCTGGGGGTTGGCGACACAGAACTACAACTTCAAGGATGGGAGCACAGCAGATGCCTGATGTGATGCATATGGGAGCATTCATGACCACATCACCGGCTTCATTGCACACTGTGCCCCACAGCAGGAGAAAAATGGGAAAAAGGCATCCATGGTTGTGGCAGCTTGATAGCCATCCAACAGGTGCCCCAGCCTCGGGGGCATTGCCAGAACTGGATCTGGACCTGGCTGGAAAGTTGGGGGTGCCCCACCTCACTGCCATGGGGAAGAAGGTGAGGGTCCCTAAGGAGGCTGGGGATGACCCAGACGGTGACTGGAGATAAGTAAGCATGAACAGATGGAGACGACCAGGAGATAGAAACAGTAAACTAAAAAAAAAATGAAAATAAAAAATTAGCTCTTTTGATACTGCTGTATGTGTCAAAGCTGTTATGCTGTATGGTGCATGCATCGATCCTGTTTAAAACTGCTTAAAGAGTATATTATCTGTACATGTTATTTAGTTGTGGCACAGCCAAACAAGCATTTGTCAATGCTGAATGTTGTCTTGCTGGCATTGGCATTGGTAGTGCAGGAGTTAGAGATGCATAATAGGAATGGCAGTGAAGTATGGAACCAATGTGAACCCCACCCCACCCCTGAAGAGACTGACAAGCATTGAGGTGTGCCTTTGGGTCATCAGCCATAACGCTCATGCCATTTCACCTCACCCTACCCTGCAGACTCTGACAAGTGTTGCATTGTGCCTTGGTGTCGTCAGGCCTTATGCTCACCCATTTCCATAAGGAAATACATTGAAATGGGTGCAGTATAGCAGAATGGGGTGAACTTTGGGACTGAAGAGTCCAAGGCATACCTCAATGTCTGTCACTGGCTGCAGGGTGGGGGTGGGGGTGGAATGGCGTGAGCATGACAGCTGACAATCCAAGGGTACACCCCTGACACCTGTCAGTTTCTACATAGTAGGACATTATGATTAGAAACCCTAATGCCCCGGGCGTTTCTTGGTATTTGCACTCCAAATTTTCAACATGGCCTTTTTTGTGACCCCACCTCATGAAAGTATTTGGGACCTTCGCTCATGAACAGTGGCACTGTGATTTTGTTAATCTGTCCCAAACGTTGATTTCTCACAGCGGTCGTGCCATTCTACACCAGATGTGCAAAATCACATTTTGGGCAGGATGTGAAAAATGACAGCTGTACCATTCATAAGGAGGTATGAAGAAATGGCAATGTTGAAAATCCCGAGTGAAAATATTAAAAATTCTCGAAGTTATGAGCGTGCATGGAAACTGTACAACGCATGCTTGTAACAGTCATTTTGTGGAATTCTTTCACCAAATTTTCAACATAGGCATTTTGGGATCTCTGCTCATGAACAGTGTCACTATAATCTGTCCCAATCATTGATATCTCACAGCAACCAAGCCATTGTGATCCAGAAGTGTGAAAACATATTTCGGGCAGGATGTGAAAAATGACAACTGTACTGTTCATACGGAGGTGTGAAAAAATGGCAATGCTGAAAATCTGAAGCAAAAATATAAAAAATTCTCAAAGTTACGTGCGTGCATGGAAACTGTGCAATGCAATGTAACATAGTCATTTTGTGGAATTTTGTCACCAAATTTTCAACATAGGTGTTTTGGGACTTCTGCTCCTGAACAGTGTCACTAAGATTTTCTTAATCTGTCCTGAACATTGATTTCCCTCCGTGACTGCGACACTGTGTGCCAGATGTGCGAAAACACATTTTGTACAGGATGTAAAAAATGGCAGCTGTACTGTTCATAAGGAGGTGTGAAAAAATTATAATGTGGAAAATCTGGAGTGAAAATATTAAAAATTCTTGAACTTACGAGCGTGTGTAGAAACTGCACAATGCCGCTCATAACACAGTCATTGTTTGGACTTTTTCCACCAGATATGCAAATTAGGCTTTTTGGGAGCCCACCTCATGAACAGTGACACTGCCGTTTCATTAATTGGTTCCAAAAGGTGATTCCATGCGATGACTACAAAATCACCTTTCAGGACCGAATAATGACATGACAGTGACTGAGTTCATGAGGTCGGGTCCCTAGAACCCCATGTTGAAAATTTGGTGCCAAAAGTCACATAAATGGCAGAGATTTCCACCTAAGTTGAACCCCCCCAATTGATGCCATTATACAGCTTATCAGCATTTCTTCAGTTCGCAGTTGGCTTTGAAGAGTGCAGACGTGTTCCCGCTCCACCAAAGATCATCACGCCGGGCTCCAGAGGTAAGTATGGGGTGAGGGCCTGTGGGGAGGTGGGTTGCACAGATGCTGGGTGAGGGTTGGGGGAGGGACACTGGAGACAACGAGGGACCATTTTCTCTTTTACAGACAAAAAACCAAAAATACATTGTGGGAAGGTTTCTTTTTTTACAGGTTTGTCTTGGCACACTAGGGTGGGCTCCCAGTGTGCCAGCTGTGTTTTTTTTTTGGCGGGGAACTGAAGCCAATGGGGATTGGGCCCCCTGTTGGCACAGAAAAAGTGTCTGTGTTTGGTGGCAAATGATGCTGAGGGGGATTGGGCATCCTCCCAGCAGATAAATTAAAATATGGGGACACTGTGCCAATGGGGATTGGGCTTCCTCTTTGGCAAATGAACTGGGGAGGGGGCATGCCAACAGGGGGATTGGGCACTCCCAATGCCAGCTTTCAGGTGGTACTGTGAGAGGTGGATAGCGACAGCTGCCACCATGTTTATTGAAATATTACACCACGCAAGGCACACCCTGCAATGATGGGCCTCTCCCTTATTGCAGCAGTGAAATTGTTTCAAGTTGGTGGCATGTTTTTGTAGCACTGTTATAGATAGCATGCTGTTTCATTGGTGCCACAGAGCCCAGCCCAAAAAAACAGTGGTGCCATTGGCCTCAACACCTCCAAAACCTGCTACTCCAAGTTACCACAATATGTTGTTTGCGCTTGAGCACAAGACAAGATAAAAATTGTAAACACGTAGTCCTGATACAATTTTTGGTATCAGCAAACCACAGATAATATTTGTTTGTATCTATACATAAAACTGCATGACAGTTTAAAAAATATATAACAAAACATTTTTTACTTTACTCTGAATTTTGGTAATACAGTACTTCATATTATTTAAATAGAAACTATGTAGTTTACAGCTTCATTTTCATTCAACTTATGCCACTAGTCATGTTGTAAGCATTTCAGTCTCCACTCTAGCAATTCTTACTCTCCTATGAATGTATCAAAAAAGAATAATGTTCTTTTACTGCTAATGGTTACCTGGAGCATTACATATTGCAGATGACTATAGTATAATGCATTACAATCCTGTTGTGCATTGCACTGTATCCACTGGTGAATGATCAGCAGCACATATTGCATATGGATGTATTTTCGATTATTAGTATCCTGTTTTATATCGCACTGTATTCATGGGTCCACTTTGGACAGCGCATATACTACATGGTTGCATTTTAAAGTATTACTATCCTTTTTTTGCTATACTTTATCTTTTGGTTCACCCTGCCCAGCACATATTACAAATGGTTGTATTTTATTATTACATTGTTTTGTATTGCTCTGTATAGTGAATACAGAGCAATACAAAACAAGGTAATAATAAAATTACTTTGGGGCGCACATATAGCACAAGGTTATTTTAAAGTATCACTATCTTATTTTATGTTGCACTGTGTCCACTGGTCCTTCTTATGCTGCATACAGTTTTTTATTGCTTTGTATCCAGTGGTTCACATTAGGAAGCAAGTATTTTACACAGATTGTTTGAATGTATTTCTATTTTATTTCATATTTTTCTTCATCCATTGCCATCATGGTTTCCTAATTGTATTGCTCTCCATCCTCTTTCCCCAGGATGCATCTAGAAATGAGCTGGTATCAGTTCAGTATCCTCTTCCTGTTAAAACTGTTAAATGAATGAATGAATGAATGCTTGCATGAACGAATGACTCAATCAATTCATACATACATAAATAACTGAAATATAAGTATTACGTTTTTAAAAATACTATTTTAAATAATTTAAATATACAACATTAAATATTCAGTTACATAAAAATTATTTAGAAACTTGCTGTTCAATGTCAACTCTAGCTTTTTTTTACCAAACTTTTTGGCCACTCGGGTCCCCTCTGCCTGCTTCAGGCTTCAGCACAGCATCCCCAGTCCTGTCCGCCACTCCGACCACCATCTCTCCAATGGTGATTCATATGAGGAGGGACCTGAGGGTGCCGGTGCCATCATTAATGGCCACTGGTGAACATACGTTTCTGTTTATCTCCCTTGCCCTCCTCCTCTTCGATGTCCTGGCAAAGGGCAGGCATCCCTACTCAGGTCATCTCAGACATGTGACAAAACAAGCTCCAATGGCCCACCAAAGAGGTTGCAATGGTGCTGGAACCTGGGCATCTCCCTCTGCTGGCTGGGAGCACTGCTGTGTGGCAACAATACTCCAGTCTCCTGGCCATCTGATTGAATTCTCAGGTTTTCCCCCCAAGCCCAGCTGAAATGCACAGAAGAGGATGGTGCTTCCTCTGGGCCATAGGGCACCCCTCAACTCTGGCTTTTTAAAAGTATGCTGCATGTTGGAATATCCCATCTCTCATTTTTGTGGCATGTATCATTATTTGTCATTAATAGCTGATTTCTTGCCCAGAGTAGCAACTTAGTTTTGGTAGGTAGCACGTGAGGTGGGCACCTAAAAGACGGCACCATCCAAAATAGTGACACGATGAGGGCGAAAGCCTGAAAGGTGAGGGGAAGGGGAGGGCAACCGGATGTGGGTTTGTGGGTGACCCTAGTGACAGGATGTCACTATATGTACACACGGGTGGGGGGGAGCGAGCATGGTGAGCGTGGCTGGCAGGGGTTGAAGGGGATGTAGGTGGTGGCTCTGCAGTCGGCTGCCGAGCTACACCATGACATCAGGGGTTGGCCTCATCTTACAGTGTGTGGGGTTCCAGGTTTGGCTCTGGGTCCAGGTGCTACTGAGTTTTTGTTGTGCCTGGCCCAAAACTTGTATTTATTTTGCTATTGCACCCCCCTGGAGTTGAGAATCTTTAATTTGAAGGGTGCAGGGGGTGAAGCCCCCTGCATGGGCGTGTGTGGGGTGGCGCAGCCCCCCCACAGAAAGCAAAGTATTTAAATCCCTGGTGCCATTCTTCCATGTGCCGAGGATGTCAGTGTGGCGAAATTGTTTTTGCCACCCTGACGTCGCGATAATTAGAGTCAGCGTTCGGCACTTGTGATTATCACATAGAACTGTTTTGGTGTGGTTTGCAACCCACTTTGTATGGCATAAACTTCTGTTGTGCTGCTGACCTATGTTTTCTCCCCAGACTCCCTTTCTATTTAGTGTTGACAGCAGTTTAGGTGCTCACCCTTGTTATACTACTGTTGTTTTGCTCTACCCCCCCCTGTTACTTTTGCTGTGGTTAATATTCAATGTTGGTTAATGTCCATATGAAATTTTATATTTATGACCAAGAACCCTAGTTTTCCCTTTTTCATGGTAAAACCAGTAAAAATCATGGAATCTTGCTTTGTTTGCAGATTTTGAATTCTTTCATTACATGTCACTTCACAAAATCCCCAAGATTTCAGCATCTTAAAATAAATGCTGCTCTGCTGTGCATCCTTTCTGCTTTGTTGCTTTGGAATCAGTAAGGATTCAATTCATGCTGCTTTGTTGTAACAACTCATGCTTCAGTTTAACAACCCATGCTTCTCTCCAACCTTTCCATCAGCTGAGGACAGCTTGACATCATGAAAGCACAGTTTTAATTTACTATGTGCCTAAAAGACTGATATACAGTATATATTTATACAATAGGAGTGAGCCATATTTTTCACTGATAAAAGCATGTATTGCTACCACAGTGAGATAAATGCAGGCCCATGCTAACACAGTAATGATAAATGCCATTTATACATACTGTGCTTACCTCACCAGCATTTATTCTCACTGTGGTGATGTCACAGACAAGCCCATTAACTCTCCCTTAGTGCTACAACTTGTTTCAGCTCAGTAAAACAACAAATGAAATTCACCTGTCATTCAAGCACCTGAAGCCCCAACAACAGTTTACTGCATTCAGTCTCACAGACACTCACATGCTGAGAAGATCGCTAAAGTTCCCACTAGAAGAAAAAAAAAAGGAAAAAGCATTGACTGCTAAATACATCAAACCATGCAGACTCAGAGCAACAAACATGCTTTGATACAGCTGGACTATACTGGAAGAATAAATACATTCTCCTTACAGAAGGAAACAAAACCAATGGATATGGAAGAAGTGTTTTATCTTGCACACAGTTTGAAAGCAACACAGACCCACTTTAGAAAAGCCTATTGAAAAAATTGCACACATAATGTGCAGATCATGTGATATGTGAAATATCTTCAGGCATGCACAGTGATGCCCGGATACTGTCACTCATGCCTTTGGCACATGTGACTAACAGAGGTCACTGTCCATGCATGAAGATAGTTCACATATTGCACTCCTGTCCATCATTATTCTCACTCCTGCAGAGTGAGCTCTGTATACTCATGAGTGCCGAAGGCACATATCTATAAGTTACATGTTACCTCTATTATGGAATAAGCAGCAAAACCATTGAAATTGGTCCACCCCATTACTTTAACAGCTTTCAAAACACTATCTGCTCGTTCCATTAATGAATCCCATAATTGCTCCCCATGATTATTGTCTCATCTGTTGGAATGGATCTAGCGGCAGCTACATGCTGTTCCATAAATATCCTCTTCCCCCTCCTGTATCCTTCCCCCTCCCATCTCCTCCTACATTTCATATTCCCTAACATTCCTTCCCTTCAGTTGCTACTGTTATATGTTATTGTAGCCATATCCAACGGTCATACCCTTAATCTGAGAACGACCCCCTCTACCGACCCTAATATGGAATCTGTACAAAATCCACTTGCCTATGACAACAGTCCTTGCTATCCCACGGATTACCCTCATGCCCCCCTGCTTCATGTCCTCTACTTCCTTCCCCCTGCTACCTCCTTCTCCCACCACCCTGTCAAAATCTTCTTAATAACCTTATGCAATATCCTTGACCCCTTCCTCCTTCCCCTGATTTCCTTCAGGCCATTGTGTTCATATTATTTAATCACTGTGACTTCCTATATATGTTTATAATTACTATTGTATCTGCCATGCCACTGTTATCAGATTCATGGCATCTGTTTCTGTGCAATTACATCTTATATTGTTGGCTGTGTAATCCTTTTATAATTAATGGCTTCCTCTTTTTCCCATAAGGAAACCATGGCATAATTTGCTGTTATAAAGGAGCACTTATAATGGCAAACATGCACATGGTTTCCCCCACTCTGCGCATGCACCGGCTTGATCTTCCTCAATTCTCAGTCACTGTCTCCTGAACCACAAACCCAGCATGGCTACAAACTGCCACAGACACTCGTAAGTAACATTCTTAAAAAAAAATTAAATGTACCACATTTGCCACCGGATTGCCCACCATCACAATATTGAATAAAAATTTTCGAAATAAGAGTGAAAGCCGACCACGTGCTATGCCGTAGTCTGACTGCGGGGCACCGCAGTCTCTTTCATTTTATATAATTGTTGAGGTGAAAAAGAGAAACCCAACGATTATATAAAATAAAATATGGGTCTGGGTATGTGTAAACTCAAATTTACACACACCCTCAGAGTTTGATGCTACACATTCTCGTTACACACCCAGACCCATGCTTTATCCGCTATGTACATTATGATTATGTGTTGTCCAGGTCCATCTCGAACATGAGCATTGCTCAATGGTGTTCATCTGGTTAAATAATGATTTTGATTGATATATACAATGTGGGTGAGAGCTTCAGAAGTATAGTTATGTGTTCCTGTGTCCTCTTTTATTTTATTATTTGGTAACTGGGTACGTTTTTAGAGGTGACTTGGGAGCACTGAGCAGTTAAGTGACTTGTTTAGTGGAGGTTGTGAGAATCAAACCCTGGTCTGGTGTGCTGTATGTACTAAGCTTGTTCAAAGCTCATAACTCTATCCTCTAGGCTATACTGAGAGCATTGTTTGTGTGTGTTCTGAATATATGTAAGTGTCTTTGATTGGGCTTGGAGTGTTAGAAACACTATGGGAAACAGGTAAATGTGTTAGGCAATGCTAAGTGAGTTAGTTTCAGCTAGCAGTGAGAAACAGAAACTATGAGGCACTGTCATGTAGAATGCAGGTTTTCTTGAAAATGAGAGTAGCATGCTAATGGGCTGGGAGTTTTACAAACACTGTGTGAAACAGCTGAATGTCCTTTGCAATGTTAACTGAGTTACTTGCAAGTAGCAGTGAAAAATATATTTGTGAAGCAGTTCAATTTATTTATTTTATTAATTTATTTGACAGCTCAACATTGTATATTTCATTTATGCTATATGGGTGCTTTATATCAATGTACTAACATTTGGTTTTGACTGTTTATCTTTTTTTTTAAATGATCATTTCTGGGAGTTTCAGTTAACTTTCCTAGTGTATGTCTGCCTAGCATAGTGGTTGCTGTTAAATGACACACCACTCATTTTGTAGGAAACTCCTTGCTGAGCAAATGCCATGCTCACAGTATCATGCTACCTTTTTATTTTAAAGTTTTTCACATTTGTTTGTCAAAAAACTGGAAAGAAAATTGAATTGTATGCTGTTTTATTGTCAATTATAAATGAACTAAAAGGTTTCTATAAATGAAACACCACTCATTCTGTCGATACATTTGTGTTGAACAATTTTTGTGCTCACAGAACCATGCTATAATTTTTCATTTTAAAGTTATTCACATTTGTTTGTCAAAAAATGTAAAATAAAATCAAAATTTCTTCTGTTTTTTCTAATTATAAAAAAACTAAAAGGCATCTATAAATGAAACACCCCTCATTGTGTAGATATTTTTGTGCTGAACCTTCTTCGTGCTCACAGTACAATGCTATCATTTTTTGTTTTAAAGTTTATAACATCTGTTTGTCAAAAAGTAAGAACAAAATCAAACTTTCTGCTGTTTTGTGCTAATTATAAAAAAAAACTAAAAGGCATCTATAAATGAAACGCCCCTCATTTTGTAGATATTTTTGTGTTGAACATTTTTCATATTCACAGTACCATGCTATCATTCTTTTTTTAAAGTTATTCACATTTATTTGTTAAAAATGTGAACAAAAAAGCTTTGATTGACAGTTTGCATTTATCCCACATATGTGGGATAAATTTAGGGTGATTAGATTTATCCCACATATGTGAAGATGAATGGATTTATGCAATGGATTTTGACTCCACACCTATTGCATAAATAGAGAATACATGACGGGTAGGAGTGGGCTATAGAAAATATTCTCATTCCTGCAGAGGGAAAATGCACAGCTCACTCTGCAGGACTGAGAATATTTTCTCTATCCCACAATCTGCACATAATGTGTGTGATTTATACCATAGGGGTGAGAGCTTCAGGAACATTTTTACTATTTCTGCGTGTTTTCTGCTCATTCTGTGTGTGGTGTGAGTTTGTGTGTGTGTGTTGTTCTGAATGAAATGGGAGTCAGAAACACAATGGGACAGAGATGAATGTGTTTTGCAAAGCTAATTGAGTAAGTTGTAAGTTTCAGTGGGAAAGAGAAACTGTTGCAGGTAGCGCTGAGAAAGAGAAGCTGCTTTGTGAAGGAGTTTCATTTAGAATTTGGATTGTTTTGAAGTTGAGATAAGCTCAGTAATGGGCTAGGAGTGTTAGAAACACAATTGGACACAGGTGAGATTGTTTAGCAAAGTTACTGGAGTAAGCTGCAGTTTCAGTGAGAAAGTGAAACTGTTTTCTGAATCAGTTTCATCTAGAATGCAAGCTGCAGTAAAGATATTCTCACTCTGGTGACATCAGCAGAGTGTGGAAATTTGTCAATATCCTCACTCCGCTGATGTCATCAAAATTTATCCTCACTCCAGTGGAAATAACACAGGATATTCTATTAAGAAAGCTCTCACCCCCATGGTGTGTGTGTGTGTGTGTGTGTGGGGTTGTATGTATGTATATATATATATATATACCTCAACGAACTCAGGGAATTGGACTAGGTAGTGGGGGTGTCAGGTTTAAAGTTTAACTGCTCCTGCATCTAACACTTCATTCATTTAGCTAATGTGACTGCTTACCAACCTGAAAGTAATATTTTTGTGTAGAAAAAGTATATGCCTAAACATTTTTTCACACTAGATGATTTAAAACAACAACAAAAACAAGCAAACTCTCAGCCTAATCATAGAATTGGGCTGGACAGCATGGATGGTGGTGTCAGGTTTAAAGTTTAACAGCTCTGCATCTAACCATTTGATCAGCTGATTCAACTCCTCTCCATCTAGACAGTAAAGGTCTTTTATAGAAAAAAATGCATGCCTCAGATATTTTTATACTGCATTATTAAACCCCCCAAAAAGCTTAGCATCAGCACACTTGGAGAATCAGGTGGGGGCAATCTGGTGTCCTTAATTACATTTATTTAAATATGTGTCTCTGGGATGTTGAACTGTTAGGACTGCTGAGCTGGGGGCTCAAGGGATGCTTGTTGATCTGGTTGTGTTTGTGCAGGATCAACCAACCCTGAGGGGCTTACAGCACTGTGTGGTCACCCACATCATAAAGGCAGTCCTCACTTCCAGCTGAGGTATTCCCCCTCCAGGTCAGCATGCAGTGCCTCTGCATCACATTCTAAACCCCACAGCTCAGGGCAGGGGAACTTGAATCAGCTCAGCTCAAAAACCCAAATCTCCCACTTGCCTGTGTTATGCACCACCAGCCTGTTCCACTATTTTGTTTTTAATTTTGGTAATGTGTTTTTTTTTGTAAGTTTGGTGGGTGCATTGGGCTGCTGATGGTGTAAGTGCTGATAGTTCTGCATGCTGCTGTTGTTAGTTTTGTGCCTGTGAGTTAGGGAGGAGGTTTAGCTTCTGTGTGTCCATGAATCTGCTGTATGATCTGGGTGCTGTTGTTACCCTACCTGCCACTGCATGATACCAGCATGAGGTACTGCATCATTACTAAAGCCAGACTGCATATTCAGATACACACAGCAGGTACAGTGCTAGATACTGTGCGATGCCAGTGGACAAAGTGGGGCTGCTGCTGTCGTTTGTTGTGTTCCACCGAGCCATAGAATCTGTGTGCACTTGAGCTTGCTATATGGCCCAATTGCTGTTGTCACTCTAACTGCAACTGTATAATGTCCTCAGATTTGAGTGGGGTGCTGTAGCTGCACCCACATCAGAAAGCACACTCAGGGACACAAAGAAGGTAAGGCCCTAGATGCAGTATGATGCCAGGGGGCAGAGTGGTTCTCAATTCTTGTCTGAGCTTAAATCTGAAGTGAGAGACTTTTGATTGATGGAGACCAAGTAAAAAGAAGGAATCCACATGTTTGGAAGATGCATGATTTTCTAATAGAAGATCCTCCATTAATCACTTGTGGATGTTTTTAGGTGAAAGCACTTTATTTCAAAGAATCAAATTCAGGCAGTTAAATGTTAGGGCGAAACCAAAGAAGTGCACATGGTGTCTGGTAGTTTGGCTTAATTTGTGTCTGAATTCTGGCAAGCTCTGAGGGGTGAGGGCTATAGTGGTGCTCCTGCTGCTGTCACTGCCACACCTGAGGGATGGAAGCCGTAGTGCTACTCCTGCTAGTGCCGCTGTCATCCTGAGGGACGGGGGCCATAGTGCTGCTGTTGTCACATATGAGGGTTGGTTGGTTTGACATGCCATACATGGGATCAGCTACACAAACACACACACACACAAACATCACACATTCACACCAGCCTCTAAGATTTTCACACTCAAGACAGTGTATACATATAATACACACTTACAAAATCAAAGAGAGGTACAGGTTGAGCTTATCATACAGTTTATTTTTAATTACTACAGGGATTGATACACAATTCTAGACAGCAAAACTGCAATACATGCTAGATGAGAATGTAACCCCCCTACAAATGGGGGTTCCTAAAAACCTTCCTTGGGTGTGCCTAAATGCCCTCTGCCAAGCAGCTGCTTAAAAAGAAATTGCATGAGAGTGCCTAATCGCTTCTGTGGCTGTCTCTTTAAGAGCTGCCTATTTTGCATTGTATAATTATTCTGGGTAGTGGATGAGTGTGTCTAGGCTCTAGTCCCGCCTGAGCTCCAGTGTTATTGCTCCGTTCTGCCATTGCTAATTGGACAGGAGGTTTATTGGAATCTGTAACTGTTTGCTGTTTATCTGCTTTAATGGCAGTGGTATTGTTGGTTGTTTAATCTGCCTTCTTTGTAACATGGACTTTATGTATTGCACCACCATTTTGGTTTTGGACTGCCAGTCAACACCAATCAGTACCTTTGGGGACTCCAAAATGGAGCCTGCCCCAGGGGTCTTGTGGGAGCAAATTTCTGTAGGAATTGTAGTTTTTACATTTTGGCACCAAAACAGACCTAGTGGGGGAGCACTTGCTTTGACAGACAGATGGATCAACCAATTGAACCTTGTGGATCAAAGGGAAATTCCCAAGCTGCCTGCATCAGTGAGACAGAAGTGAGTTGGAGTTGGACGAGTGAGCAGCTCATGCTGCTTGAGCTGCTGCCCAACGGGGTAACATGGAGACCTGGTGGGAAGGCTGAGCCTGGCCTGCCTGCCTTCAGCTCTCCCTTATGGAGAGATTAGAGAAGCTTTGTTTCGGACCACATCTCTGAGCCATTCCATTGTGCTCTGATTAATGGGCATGGCCAGCAGAAGATTCAATCTGGACTTAGAGTTTGAAGAGACAGCTTGAGTGATTCAAGCAACTGCTTTTTTGGCCTGTCTGCCTGCAGGTCCATGAGAGGGAATCCATTGAAAGGCTTAGCAATTGGACTGTATCCAAACTGGAGTGTGACAAAGCCACTGAAGAGTGACCAGATTTGAACCTGAAGAAGACCGAAGATTTGCTGTACGTGATCGGCCTGTCAGGATATCCATTTACCACAGAATTCCTGGTTTTGCTCAGAGAAACTGATGTTGCAGCCAGACTGCCTTCCGCATTGCGGTATGGTCATTGCTTTACTATAAATGTGCTGTGTGCTGTTAGTGGGTCATGATTTGGTTACCCACTGTGTAAATGTGCCACGCTTGCTGGAAGCTACATCCAGCACTACCGGACTCAAAATCTGAAATGTTCCACCCGGCTTAGGCATTGACATCTGGCCCAGTCAGCTACTTCAGGCACAGAAACCATCATCAAGAGACTCACCCAGAGATCAGCCCCCTGCTCAACCATCTCAAGCAGGAATGACACCTCAGTGATTTGTGTGGGTCCTGCTTCTCCTGGCAAACCAGTCATCAACCTGCAGTCTCCGTTTTGTCTAGTCTGTGACTCATTTTTGGGTAGCGTGAGTAACAATCAGGGTAGCTCCCTGCAGTAACAGCTAAATCTCAGGTGTTGTCATCTGATTGCATTGTTGTTTTTCCTTTTATGAACTGAGCCATCAGGCTCTGGATTACAAATTGTGTGTGGTTGTGCATGCCTTTTCTTTTCATCACAGGGCCCCAACCAGCTGCAACACTGGCCTACCCTGGGCAACATTCCTGGCTAGCCCACGTTACTTCTAACTGGGTACCCAGAGTGTGTGACTGTGTAGGTACTAAAAGTGCATGCATAATTGCCTGACTAGATCAGTTTTCGAGTCGATCAACCTGATTGCGCCCCTCCCTTGTTCAATTGCCCTGAATAAATCATATCGAACTTTTTTTTAATTTAATCTGACTGTGGTTCCAGTTTGTACCAAAAGCACTGTACTGTTGTTATTTGCTGTGCCTAACCTTATTTTACAGAGGGTCTCCAGAGTTGAGCTGGTGGAACTAGTCCCGGTGGTAAGTGCAAACAGTGTGGGGAATTGTATGCTGAATAGGGGCTACTGTGAAAGTGTTTGTTTCATATTGTCTAGGCCACTAGAGGGGAAAAAGAGGGGTTACAGTGTCCCAGAGGGCTGTACACAGGTTAGTCTTGTTACTAACAACCCTGTCCCCCAGGTGAAGGCACCCATTTCAGTACCCAGGCCACTTAACCTGTAACTAGCCATGAAGGCAGCGGTAGTAGCCCTTGGGATAGTGCCACCTAGGAGTTACAGGGAAAAATCATTAAACAAAGCTATTTAAACAAAACACCAGTACAAATGGATTTTGTCTTTGTATACACCAGTGACAATACTAGTTTTTCTGTTAAGCAAAATGCATTTTTCCCTTTTTCAATTGTTGTAACCCAGTGTCCTTGTGTATGACCTTTTGTTAGGTTTAGCAGTAGCTAGCTACCATCGTGCACAATTTCTTTTATACATGAATATTATTTGCTCTATTTATTGATTCATTTACTTATCTGTTTATTTATTTCAAAAGTTTTACTGGGAAAGACATACTGAGCTGGTAGCAGCCAATTTTCTTGATACAGATTGGGAGAGGGGATCAATGAAGCAACAGGCTAAAACAGCGCAACATAAGGTGCACACAAAATGCAAAATAAGAAAGGTGTCAATGATTCTGAGAAAATATGGGTCTAAATTTTGTGGTAGGTCTCCCTGTTGCCATAGAACCCCTGTGGCATTAGTTTCCTATTTATTTGGAAGTTCTGCTGTGGTTATTGGGGGCTTTGGTAGCAAACAAGGAACACCAACACCTAGGTAGGGTAAAATGTTTGTTTTAGGGCAGGGGTATGCAAATCAGGGCAGGTTGTCGGTTAACTCCCGAGTCCCTTAATATGCAGTAATAGAAAGCAAACAAAAAATCCATCTTAGCTCCACCACCCTCCTCACCCCACCCTGAGAACCCCCAGGGTCACTATATTTGAAGTAATATATTTAGCAAGTCTCATGTTACACAGTGATCCTTGTCCGTGTTGTGTAACTACTATGCCAGAATGCTAGTTTCTCACTCCAGTAGTGCCATATGTGCCTCCACACAAAGCACTTATTGGACATGAGACTAGAAATTGGGCTTTGCTGAGATATTAGAAGAATAAAGACTTCGGCACAGGTTGAGACCTGATAAAAATATTATTACTTTAAATGAGGTAACACTGGGAGGCTTACAGGGTGGGATGGGGAGGGTCATGGGGATAAGGTAGATGGGGTGGGTTCTATCTGTTTTGTTTTTAAGGTAACACACAAGCAGGGATAGGCAGGGGCTGCTCCAAATGTATTCTAGAATATTTTTTTTACTCAGTAGAATTTCAAAAAGTATCTCACAGAAATTAATATGAAATAGGCTGGGCGAAATGTATCTTCAGAAAAAAAAATATGGTAAAATTCTAATTTTGTGGTCTGTGAAATTTCACATTTCTGTGAAAACGTTTTGAAATTTTGCCAAAATTGTGATTTCAGTTATTTTTATCTAATATAAAAAGTGTTTGTCCATATTGCACCACATTTGGTATGATGGCTTTACCACACCCATACAAAATTGTACCCAGTCTCCGATCTCTGTCTTTAAAGGTGTTATAAGCCTCAAACTTCCAGAAAATTTTGAATTACATTTTACAATTATGTACACTAAGCATATTTGTCCAAATTACACCAAATTTGGTATAATGACTTTACCAAGGTCCATACAAAAGTGTTCCATGTCTCAGATGTTTATCTTTAAAGGTGAATGAGGTATAAGCCTCCAAACCTTTGGAACATTTAAAATTACATTTCACAAGTATGTAAACTGCAATATTTTTAGCCCCTATCATGTTAAAACTAAAGAGCAGAATATCACCATTTTTAGGTTCACTGATTTTAAATATTAAACTTTGAGGCACCCCAGAGCCCAGAATCAGACTGTCATGCTGCTATGCTGATGACCTGGCTTCAGAAGTGAGCCCAGGAAGTCACATCAGGAGGCAGGCCATGGAGAGACAGCAGCCACTCAGAAGTTCATCTCCGTTAAGGAGGATGAGCATCAGGTTCCATTAAGACAGCAAACCCTGGAGGAAGCAGTATAGTGCTATAGTTTAGGGCACTGAGCTGCAAACCTGGAGTCTGGGGTTTGAATCCCACAACCGCCACTTGCATACTGTGTGACCCTGAGCAAGTCACATAACTTCTTTGTGCTCGCAGGTCACACTTGGAGACAAGCTTCAGCTCAGTGTGCCATTCCTTGTTAAAACAATTTCCCCTTTCCTGTGGTTGGATCATGGAGCATGCTACTCCCACAGGGAAAGCACTAGCTTTGTGAGACAAACAGAGGCACTGACCCCAACAGGGGAGATGGGAGGAAATAAATGTTGATGGAAAAAAACCCATAGCCAACTGAATGATAGCCAGACTCAGCCTGATAAGGATAAATCCCTATGACTAGGGAATATCCCTGAGTGACAAGCTGCCAGCCAGAAGAAAAACCAATACAAAAAAAAAAAGACGAAGTGTGTCAGTTCTCTAATTCCTTGCTCAATGGCTGGTCAAGTTATAAGCAGCCAAAGATTCCAAAATAACATCAGTAATTAAAGCTGAATTTCATTAGCTTTTGTGAAATTATAGAATGTTGTGATACTTTTGTCAAAGCCATGTCCACACATTTTGCCCAGGCATACACTTGAGTTGCCATTGTAGAGGAAGATAAAGGCTGGGTAAAGTGGTAATGAGAATGAGGTAACATTCATAGGATGCTCCATACTAAAAGTTTGATGGTGCCAACTGTCAGGTGACTATCTTGAGTGACAAATCATGAAAAACAGTCATGGACGTCACTGTGCACTAGCCTGAATTCTTGCAGTATGCCTGACAACTAGTGGAAGAGCATACATGTGCAGCATTGTTTCTGTACAATGTCACCTGCTGTCTCTTTAACAACCCTATAGATCAGAATGTATATTTTTTACTATTTGAAAGCAGTGGCGCCAAGTGGCACCAAGCCCCAAGCCTTACAGCTAGTTGCAACTTAGGCCATTGTGACAGAAGTATCTGGATATCTTTATCTATGATGGAGCATGATACTGGACATCACTGTCCAAGGAGTGTTTGAAGGGTATTGTAGGGCCTTGGCACTAGTACAGGTCAGTTGATTCAGTGGTGATAGGTACTTTTGTGAAAGTTAAATTACAGAAGTGGAATTTTAGTGGCATTGTCTGTTGTCCGTCCATGGATGTTTGAGCAAATTTTGCCAATTACTAATTTCTAAAGTATCCACAATACATTTCAACCTACTAAACCACATGTATCCAACTTAATTAGATTGCAGGATACTTTGTTATTCATGCCAAATCTTGAATGTATACCCACAAAAGAAACATCCAAATAGTTTGAAAATGTTCACTCATTTTAGAAAATAATAAAATTGCAAAATGTTGAACTCCTTTGACTCACAATTTTACACAACCAATTACCTCTATTTAACAATTTAGCAGTTTCTATGACTCTTTCACATAAGAATGAATTTAAATGTTCAATTATCTAGCTTCAAAGGTTGCTAAGTTGTAAGCATAGAAATATTTTCCAAAATGTTAACTTGAATTATAACTTGCCAGACTTTGAGCCCTTATAACATCCACAACCCTCATCTAAATGTCATGAAACTTGGCAACCTTTTAGTGCCCTTTTTAAACAATTGTAATTCCACATTTCAGTTCTCTAACTGTAATACTGGCAGAGTTATAACCAATGAAAAAATGTTGGAAAATGTCACAAAAGGTTGTGAAATTTGGCAGAATGTCATAAACATTCCATGAAACTGGAATTTGCTAATTTTGCCCAGTCTTACATGAAATAGTTTTCTACAGTTTATATGATACATGGACTCATTTTCCTCTGCTTCATTTTTTAAAGTATATAGTGACACTTCAATGTAAACTTCAGAATGGCATTCTGTGGCTTATGTAATCCATCGAATAATAGTCCACATTTATATAAAATGTGAAAAAGTATTCTGCAGGTTACACTAAGTTCCAAGGGAATTCCCACCACTGCAGAATCATGGAAAAACTGGGGCTTTGAAAATGAGGTGCATTCATTGAAAATAAGGTGCATTTATAATGGAATAAGAACATGTTAAAAGGAAAATAAAATGGGATCAAAACAGTCCATTGAATCATACCAGAGACATACAGGCATCATTGGAATTAAAATTTCTGATAAAAGATTAGCAGACTTGGGTGAAGAAGTAGTTATAATGCAAACAAGTTTTGTGGTGCAAATTGCACAAATCAATAAATTAGATCCGGTTATTGGGAGGGTAACCTCAAAGGATAACAGGCCACAAGAGCTGCACATAAAGCAGCAGGAGGGTTGGGCAAAGACAGGTCAAGTGCATGTGCACAAATGAGTCAAGAAATCCAAAATGAGTGATTTGAGAGAACAAGGAGAGGGGGCAGACTGAATGGCAGGACAAAGAATAGAAAAGAGATTATTGAATTAGAAGGAGAAAGAAGCTTGTCCTGCAGAGGATTCCACAGGAGGGAGGGAGGAAAGTGTGTGTGGGGGGGAAGGGGCTGAGGGTCAGTGTTATAAATGAAGTGCACTGGGAAGGAGGGATAAGAGAGAAGGAAACAGAGGCAAGGGAGGAGGGAGCCAGATGTTGAGATGTATGAAGTACAATATGAGGTTTAAGTAGAGGAAGTGGTGGTGGGTACAAGAAGAACAGTAGGGGCAAAGCTGCTGAATGAAAAAATGGGGGTTCCATTCTGGCCAGAGGGAATCTGGGAGGAGCACAGTAAACAATATCACCATAACTTGACTATAGGGAGGAGCATCTTCAATACAATTCCATTTCTCTCCTTTCAGAAGGTGGGAGCATGAGTTTTCCTGTACAGAGCCCCAAGTTTGTGATGGAGCTTCTGATTAATGGCATCTAAATGCAGGCAGCAATTAAAGTGGCAGTTCATCTTGACCAAGGAGATGTCCTTTATTACAGCACCACCAAGGATATGTAAATAGGGCACGGGTGAAAGTCTGACCAGCTGCTGCCAGGTGCCAAAGGTCATACAGCCATTTTCATGGCACTGAGAGACACTTTATTTACCCAGAATCAGAGATGGATTTTGGAACAATCCAACTAGAACCAAGCAACCAGGTCAGAGCATAGTATCATCTGTGTACATGTGAATGGCCAATGAGATGCAAACATCTGGGAGACATGCAAGAAAATGGAAAACAAGATCAGGACAAGGATAGAGTTTTGGAGAACATATGAGCACATTATTAGGGGGAGATTGTGCCACTGAAAAGACAGCTTCAGATCTGTCTTCAAAGTAGGAGTGGAACCAGTTCACTGGATGGTCAAGGAGCCCCTCTTCATCAGGTTGTCCACGATAAGGGGATGTGCAACTGTATGCATTGAGCTGGACATTTTTCTTATCATTTAACCTCTAGTTCCTCAATTATATCAATCTGTAATATTCCTTCTTGTCCCATGATATATCCACCCACTAGCACTTGGAAACAAGAATCAGCTTAGTGCATCTCTCCTAGTCAACATATTTCAGATAAGGCAATAAATACAGTGGTTGGAGTAGCACTACCGCAAAGATAGAGAGCCAGGTTTGAATCAAACTGACACTACTTACTGTGTGACCTTCAGCATGTCATTGAACCTCTTTGAGCTTAGGGAGCTTGGAAACTTTAAAAAACACAGCAGTCATATATAATTCAGCCTGTATTTTATATAGATGATATAGATATTACATACCTAATATTTATTACTAAGGAAAGTTGCACATAAATGGGCTGTGTATACCCTCTGCTAGCTTGGACTGCATTGATATGCTTGCTTAAATGTTTTTTTGACTCATAAAAGATAAGCAGACTTTACAGCAATGTCTGGTGCCAGTTCGTGTTGCTTGCTACCCTTCAGAGTTCAACGACTGCAGCTGAGCTCCCACTTGAAGTCATAACTCTCTGTTGTGACATCAAAAGCTGTTGCCATAGAAAGGACTGCAATATCACAAGCAGAGTCTATGTAGCACAAACAGATGGACTTTGTTATATTTAATAGGAAGAATTACAGAGCTAATGTGAAATAAAATAAGCTGAATTGTGGTTTATACTTTATAATGTCTTCCAAAGTTCTTCTGGTAACCAGGCTGCTCTTTTAACTTTCTCAGATTTAGAAACCTTCCTATGCTTTACTTGACTTCTCCATCTTTTAACCTCCCTATCCTTGTTTAATTGCTTATGCAGACATACATGACTTGCAATTATTAAATTAACTATGGCTTCTGTAAGATTCTCAACAATATTATCATATGTATTTGTACACTGATAGCTTAACACCACTTGTCTTGTCACTATAATAAACCAGCTGCAACAGAAACTGCTCCATGACCTTCTAGAGTACTTGGGACATCAAGGCTAACTCCAAGTCAACAATGTAAGCTATATAATGGTGAATGTGAAATGAAATGCACCTGAGTATAAATGGGTTTGGAAACAAAAATTGTTATAGCAGGGTCAAAATTGAGGGTGCCAATGAGTTAATTATGAAGTCTATAAACATTACTTTTTAAAAAGGTAGAATGGTTTATGAGGTAATGTATATAAAAGTAATTTCTGATAAAAGGCAATGCTCTGAACTGGTGCCTAATTTGGACCAATATATAACTGCACTATCTTATGCTTCATGTTTACTAATCCTACTTTAAAGAACTTTTGATTTATTTTGTACCAGGACTTATTTTCCATTGCTGTTTCTAGCAATGCACTTCTACACTCATATGGAGTTCTTCTAGCATTAGCATTTTTTTTAATAATTTGCTTAGCACTAATATTGGGCTGATTTTGAGAATTGTTTAGGGGTACTGTTTCTCTTTTAACACTTCCTTTCTGTTTTGCACTTTTTTACCCCTTTGTCATTTTGTTCAGTTCCCACATCTGGCACTTGGGTTAATATCCCAGTATTGACAATGTAATGCAGCATTAGAGAGGTGCTGCATTTCTGAGGTGCCGTCTTTCAGATGAGATGTTAAACCGAGGTCCCATCTGCCTGGATTGGTGGTAGTTCAGGTGGATGTTAAAGATCCCATGGTGCTTATCGAAAACAGTAGGGGAATTTCCCTGGTGTCCTGGCCAAATTTCCCTCATTCACTAAAGAAAATACCAACAACAGCTTAATCTAGTTCAAGGTCAGTTGGCATTCATCTGTATCCCCCTCCCCCGGGTCATGCCTGAAAATAGACAGGATTTGTCTACTGCACTTACGCGGTCAACAAAAACTAAATAAATAGAAAATAAAAATGTTACTGTATAAATACTAGGCACTAAGGAGACTCTGATAGGGACTTACATCTGATACTGCACTAGTGTCATATATACTCATTAGTAAGCAGCTCTTAAGCATGACATCAGGGTGTGAGTGACAGCTCTGATGAAAGCTATAGCCATTATATAAGCAACTCATTTGTATGTATGCCTATGATTCATGCATCTCTTCTTTTATTTGAGAAATGTTGTGAGTACCAGCAGTGCCTATGAGGCACAATTTGTTGTCTCAGTCTTTATTTCATACTGTATGTACCACCTCAATTACTGAACTCAACTTGTGAACAGAGGACAACAGATGAAATAAAATATGCCCTATTTTGTCTGTGCCTCAGTCGCTTATGAAATGTGCTTCCAATGGACTGCATCACGGTGTAGCTTATCTTGTTATTAGTAGAACTCCTAGGACAGTGCACCAAACTTGCAGCTCAAATCTTGTGAGCAGAGCACCAGTACCCTGCCCACTGCATGGATAAAGTAAACAACTTCGTGTGACTTGTTGTTTGCCATCTGAAACAAGTGCTAGCACCATTATAATATATTAACAGTATGCATCTAGTTTGTATAGTCTAAAGGTAAACTCGGCATAACAGATTTTTAAAAATTAAGAGTCGTGACCATTTTTATTGAATCGAGTCATTCTTTAAAAAAATTAGTAATTAAAGGAACACTGTCAACCTTTTTGCATCATATTATTTTTAGGTATAACTCTACATTTTAAGATGGTGAACATTGCTAAAATTCATTGATGTTGCTGGTATTAAAGAATGTAAGCACTAGATGGCAGCATGTCCATAGAGGGAAAAGTATTTAAATGGCTTATGTGCCACATTGAAACTAACCCTTCAGGAAGATCGAGTGTCGAAGTGCTGGCATTTTGGTGTGGTAGTGTTCCACATAAATATTTGTAAAATCATGCAAATAAAAGTGGAGATTTGCTCTTGAAATCTTTGAAGTCTTGATGCCATAATTTCTTATGCAGAAGACTGGTGAGTGCTTTGCCTGCTTGCTTTTCTATTGGGAGGATTAGAGAGCTAGCAACCCTTAGCAGAGCACTGGACTCCTACATCCATTGTGCACACTGGCAGCTTGTTTCATATACTGTTAAATGCTAATTTCGGTGTAGCCATGGTCAGAGAAGATTTCCATATAAAGGAGCCCTTTTCAGTGTGGTATTTATCTATGAAGCACATACTTTGACACTTTGGCTCTTTATCTATATTATTTATTATTTATTTATTAAATTTTGGTGACCCGGTAGACCCACTGAGCCCTGAAGGTCCCTTTTTCAGGGGCGACCTGGGATTACAATACAAATTATAAGAATGAATAAGGACATAAGGAACATTTGAGGCATTGTGAGTTACATCATGAGGTGGTTACGGTAAAGAAAAATAGTGGATACAGGCATGGTTACAGGCATGGTAAAAGAAAAGCAGTGGATACAGGCATGGCTTACAGGCATGGTAAAAGAAAAGCAGTGGATGCAGGCATGGGTACAGGCATGGTTATCATCATGACATGTAAGCAATTGGTAGTACTTTGCATATAGTCTATTCAGGGGTTACACGTTAACTCATTTTTCTATCAAAGAAACAGCACACAATTATGAACAACAATGGGGAGCAAACTGCTAGTTCACTTGATAACAGTGAAATGAGTTAGATAGAGGTCAAGAAGATTTTGGATTTTGGGGACCTGGCAACAAGAAAGGAGCATGCTAGAGGTAAAATTAATTTCTCTTTTGATGCTGGTAGGAATGGCAGTACTAATACTTCATAAGGTAGTGGCATTAAAAATCTTTTCATCAAATTAGAGAGACTGAGCTTCAGAGAGTTGAATGTTATGTAAACTATAATAACTTTGGAAAAGTACCTGGAGAAAAAACAATTTCCAAGAGGTCTCTGAATTAATAAGGCACCATCTTGCGGCTTCTCTAACTTTAAACATTGAAAGCAGTGGGAGAAAGCTTCAGTGTTCTGCATGCAAACTTACATTGAGTTACTTATTGCTGAGGACGCAGAAAATTACACAAAGCTATGGGCTGAGATCACTGTTGTGAAAAGGGAGTTACAAAAACATAGAAAGACAAATGCATTTAAAGAACTATCTGAGAAGCTTAAGTAGAAGTTGGATAAGCAAAAGAAAGACTTGATTAAGGGAAAGCAGACTAAACTTAAAAGAGACAAAGAGGGCTACAGATTGCACAACACTTTTTCTTGTCCAAAAAGGAAGAGATCTTACAGCAGGGGTCCTACTCATTCATGTTCATGGAGACCAGCTAAAAAAGTGACCATTCAAACCCTGGAATCAACAAGTGATGCAGCGGGTGATGAAACTGCCAGCTCATCAACTTCAAAGGGTCTTTTTTTAGACAAAGGAACAGCTGCTCAAATAGCGCAGAACACAGGACAACAGCAAAAGCAACCAAAAATGGAAAACAAGGTGGGGGAGGAAAGCCAGGAAGAAACAGAAACCTGTGGAGTGCCAACAAGAAAAATTACTAGTGGTAAACCTCTCACATATTACTTTAACTGACAGTCAAATAAAAATTCTGAAAAAGGGTTTGAACTTTGCACCAAAAAGTGACTGTGACAGATTTTCCATACATGTTGATTTATTAATTTTTTTTTAGAAAAATTAGACTGAGAGAGTATTTTGGTAAAAATAAACTATCATAAATGGGATTTGAAAATGGTATATTGCTGAGGAAGGGAGCAAGTGGTGGGGTAGAGCAGAGACTGATAATTTGAATACTGAATCGCAAAGTTTAGTGGATTTACTAATGATTTTGGATGAATACCCTGAACAAATAATTAGCAATTGCCCAAGACACCCCCAGCTATTGGTGGCAATGGTAATATCAGCATTGACATTGAGGAACCACTCCATATTGAAATTAATTCAGAAATTGATAGTGAAAACATGCCACTGTTAGTCTTTACATGGAGAATCAGAGAAATCATGATGATACTGCTTAGGGCAGTTTAGGAGATATTATAATGGAAGGCAGAGAAATGTTCAGGCTACAGGCTACAATTAAACTTCTGCCCTATTACAATGAACCAGTTCATTAAAACATATGATAATGTAATATTCAATGAAGTGGAAACATTGATTTCTAAGTTACCACCTTTTAGACGTGACAATTTAACAAAGATGAAAAACAAGCACTTAGTGAACTCTGTAAAATTAAGGAGTTAATTATAAAACAAGCAGACAAGGGTGGTAACATTGTTGTAATGAACAAATTAAATTACAGTGAAATGGTTTGCAAGTTGCTACAGTATGAACATCATCACATTAAGCTTTCTGGTGATCCTACCGATCAAGTCAGAAAGGAACTGTTAGATTTATTGGAGTGGGGCAGAAAAATAGCCTTTATAAAAAATGAAGAAACTAAGTATCTGTGGCAAGGTAATCCTATTTTTCCAGTACTATATGCCTTGCCAAATATACACAAAAATCTGGAAAAGCCACCAGGCCAGCCTATGGTGTCTTGAATAGGATCTGTCACTGATAATACTAATAAATTCCTAGACTTTTTCCTGAAGATATGCCTTATTAAAATTGACTCCTACTTAAAAGAAAGCACATATGTAATCAATACATTCAAAAATTTTATTTGGAAGGAGTATTTTTGGTTTAGTATAGACGTGGAGTTGCTCTACACTAACATTTCACACAACTCAGGCTCAGCTTGCAGGGCACCCTTAGAGGAAGTAAATGAGGGAGAAATGCCAGTGCCATTCCTGATGAAGGCTCTGCAATGCATTCTTGCATATAATTACTTTGAATTTGAGGGTAATTTCTACCTACAATGTCAGGGAACATCTATGGATGCATCAATGGCCCCTTCTTATGCAAACGTATTTTTGGATATGTGGTAGAATGAGGTATCCTTGAATACTAACATAAACCCCTTTTTCCATAAAATCAAGAAATTACATCATTTTATTGACAATGTCATTTGCATGAGGGAGGAAACAGAAGCAGAGCTAGAAGATTTCATGACATGGGCCAACTCTAATGATTTGAATTTGAAACTCACTCATCAGCTCAGTGTTAAAAGAAATCATTTCTTAGACCTAACATTTTTTGTGGAGGATCAGGATAAAGTCCATACTATGACACATAGAAAACATACTGCCACTGATAGCCTCCTAAAAGCTGACAGCTCTCACCCCAACCATCTTATTAAGTCAATCCCACATGGCCAGTTTCTATGCATAAGACGTAACTGTTCTAGGAATAATTAATTTGAGGAACAAGCACTAGAACTATACCACGGATTTGTATAGAGGGGTTATGACAAAGGAAAGCTAGACACTGCTTTAGAAAAAGCAAGGAAACTTAATAGGGATTCCTTATTGGAAACAAAAATTGTTATACAAGGGGGAAAAAGAGAAAAAACAACCTCCAGTCTGCTTTGTTACAAAGTATAACAGGGCAGCTGTATCTATTGGCAATATCATCAGAAAATGTTGGCTAATTCTTTTGAATGATTCAGTCCTGGCTAAGGAACTAACAGAGGGACCAAGAATTGCTTTTCTAGAGTGACAACCTGAGAGATAGGCTAATACATAGCCATTTTGTGGAACAAGAACACCAACCCATTTATAGACAGTGGCTACCCCCACTCCCATTAGGAATGCATAAGTGTGGTAGATGCAGTGTTTGTGATTTTTATAATCACAGTAAACAATTCCAGTTAGACAGTTATGCTGAAACAGTGGAACTTCATGGTTTCATGAACTGCAGCAGCTCTTATGCTGTGTATATTATCTGGTGCCTATGTAAATTGGCATATGTAGGTCGAAGTATTAGACAAATTAGGCAAATAATTGAAGACCACATACACAACATAAGGGCTGGGCTGTTCAATAAGCTCTTAGCAAGGCATTATGCTGAAAGTCATGGTTTGAAACCTGATGGCACTAAGTTCATGGCCTTGAAATTTGTACCCAGAGCCCCAAGACGTGGGGACAGATTAAATTAATTATTACAAAAAGAAAGTTAATAGATTTTTAAAATTGGTACCTTATTACCCAAAGGACTGAACACAGACTTAGATCTGAAACCATATCTAAAAAATAAAAAGGAAAATGAATTGATTTAATAGATATTGTTGATGAAATAAAAGTGTATTACTGTCTATAAGAAATTTAGGCATTTTATCTGTATTTCTATCTTTTTCTCTTTCTTGCAGAGTTATTGCAAGCTGAAAAAAAGTAACCATAGTGAATGTAGATCCCTTTATATATAAATGCCTAAAAAAGAGAAATACTGGGTGTTCATATCTCCAGGGAGCCAACAACTTCTGCTCCTTCACTTCTCAGAGAAAGAATATGCTCTTGTAAAAACTTGGTTTATCAAAAATACATAGGTTTGAAAATTACTAGAATTTATTTGATACCAAAAAGAATGGGAATATAGTGCAAAAAAACATTTAAAATGTAGAAAATGTTAAACTGTGTAAAATGAATGAAAAGAATATCCTTTCTAGGTACTGTGAGTAAATAAAACGTGCTGAAATAGTAACACTCAATATAAAACTCATCGTACAATTACTTAGAAGGATTAACATTAGTTGAGTGGCAATTTATATTTGATTTGTTAATATTTTTATGCTTTAGCATCATCATTGTTCTTTCATTTGTATCAATTTTTTAAGTTTTATATTAGTTAAAACACTTGTTACTTCTTCGTTCAAATCCCACCAGCAGCCACTGTAATATACTTAGCAATGTTGAAAGTATTAAAGAGTGTAAACACTAGATGGCAGCATTTCCATACAGGAAAAAGTATTTAAATGGCTTATGTGCCACATTGAATCTAGCCCCGTCAGGAAAACTGAGTGTCGAAGTGCTGGGGTTTTGGTGTGGTAGTGTTCCATACAAATGCTTGTTCAATTGTGCTTAAAAAACTAGATGAGATGAGAGGATGCTTGTGTAACCTGATTTACTTTGTGGCTTTCCACCTCTCTATTCATGGGGTATACCACCCTGTAAGGGTACGATGCAAGGAACCCTAGAGGAGGATTCCCCCCCTACAGGTGCTGTGGGAATGATTGCATCTGCTAAAGGTAGCTTAGGAAGAAACCCAAAAAGAATACCCAGTTGGGTGTCGAGCATTGAAGAGGCGAGGATGACTAATGAATGAATTCTGAGAAGATGACTAAGGGTGGACTTCCTAAGGAGAGAGGGGAAAGCTGGGCCACCATCTGCCTCTGTCCAACAGTGGACCCTAACTAATTAACCCAAGAAAGCACTGACTCTAACTAATATTATGACCATTGGCAAGGAGAAGAGGAACCCCCCAAGGAGGAAAACTCTGGGCATCCAAGGCCTAGATCGCCTTCTGTCCAGGTTGACGATGTTTGATTTAAGGATGTATGTCATTAAAGAGAAGGATATGAGTAGAGAAGATGATGACTGGATAGGGAAAAAAACCCTAAAAGAAAGCACAGATTGAAGAAGGAACATGAGGCAGCAGGATGATGAAGAAGGACAATGAGGAGCACTGCAGGGGTGCAGCGGGTCAATGAGGTAGCATAAGACCACATGAGGGGTATGCCCAATTGATCTATATGAGTGTGAGGAAGAGGAGAGGAGAGAGATATAGACTCCAAGGCCAATAAGGCATGCCTGATTGTGTGATGTGAATGATTAGACCTTTGTCTAGAACTAGATGCTCAAAAATGAAAGAGGAAGTATGAGGATGCCAAGAAGGCATGCCTGTATCTGGAACCAGAGGGTAGAGAAGATATGGATGAACTGGAAAATGAACTTGAATGATGGTAATGAGCAACCAGCCAGCCCATAGCAAAGGGCAATAGACAGGAAGGCATGTCCTGGAGAGGAGACAGAGTCGATTCAAGGTAGCAAGGACAGTATGGATGAGGGAATACTGACCGATGTCATGAACCTAAATACACATGGCAAGAGGGCTATGGTTCGATGAGGTGGCATAGGAGTCATGATAGGTATGCCCAAAAAGAAATATCAAATGCAGGCTGTGAGGGGATTGAATCCTTGATGGCCGGTACAGGAGCCAGATGGAGTCAGCTCAGATATACCGATTGGTCAGCCAAGGCAGACAGATTGAGCAATGGAAATAGATGAGCAGGTCAGTGAAAGGCATTGTGGAGCTGAGAAGGCTAAATAAACTGGAAGAAGCAGGCCAGACTGAGGCAGCCAGAGAGAGCTAAAGATGTGGATGGCAAAGCATGAGAAGGTAGAAGGTGAGAACTGCAGGAGAACATCGATTCAGTGATGAAGCATAGGGCCCAAAGATAGAGTCACCGTTATGAGTAACGAAAATAGGAAACAGATGAGGTATGATGATGGAGGGAATCATTGAAGGCTGGAACAGGGGAAGGGGATAGTAGGATAGGGGAACCCCCAAAAGAAATGCACAGGCTGGAGCAGAAGTGGTGAGGGGGAGGACACAGACTGAGTAGTTGATGTGAAGGAGGAGAGCCAGGTAGAGGTTGGAGGAGTGATGCCTTGAGCAGGAGAAGTGAAGGATGCAAAACAACGAGGGGAGAGAAGGAGATGAGGGGAACCAGAGGATCCCAACACTGCAAATATAGCATGCAGAAAACCAAATAGCCTGAAAGCACTATGCACGTAAAAGCCCAACTCCATAAGACTCAGAAATGCTGTGGTTATCCAGAATAGGCAAAGAATGCAGTGGAGGGACTCTGGGCCATCACATCCCTTGAAAGCAACAAAAGAAGCAGTCAGGAATAATAGACAAGAAGAACTGCAGGTACGTCGTGCGGTAGCGAAACAATGCAAGCCAAGCAACATAAAACATGGCAGGGAGACGGGAGGTGGGAAACAACTATGCATGGCTACTGGATAATCACAGGAAGTATTGACATGAGGGACTTCCCTAGAGTGAGTAATGTTATCCGGGAAGCTAATCCGAGGCAAGGTGAGAGAGTCAGAAGGAAAAAGAAGCCAGGGAAGCAGACCAACAGTCAGAAAACGGAACTGAGGTGTACTCACTGGCAGGGCAGTATAGGAAGCAAAAGCAGAGTCCTCATGTCTCTGTAGATTAGTCAGATAATGGGTGATAGGTGAGGCTGAAGTAATCGAAGGTGCAGAGGAAGAGCAGGAGCTGGAGGTGCTGCAGGGATGTAGAAGGCAGGCATCCAAAAGGCCAAGAAACGGAACTGGAAAAGTGCATTGTAGGAGTGGAGTAACCTCTGGGGGTGTTCATAAGATGTGGTGCGAGCAGCACAAGAGCAGCAAAATGAGCAAGTGGGGGAAGAGGGAAGAATCAGCACATGAGGGAGGAGATCATTGGCCGTTGAAGTCAAGAAGATGAAGGGTATGCTTGCGGGGTGGACGGGAGAAGGAGAACATGCAGAAGAGACATGAGGAACTGCTCCAAAATGCAGTGAGGGACAGCACACCCAGGCTAAGTGGACCAGGAGGAGGGGAGAACAAAAAGGCCACCGCACAAAGCAGTGGGGGGTCCCAAGAGAAGAGGGTGGCTGAGGGCAGTGGTAAATGGAATAAGGGAAAAATCACACAGACAGGAGAGCGAGCCGGCAGCTGGAGGTGACCGCAGAGAGAGGAGGAGACCAGTGAGCTGGAAGCAATGCAGGGTGGTGTCTCCGGCCGCAACAAGAAACGAATCCTGAAGAGTCCCAAGATGAGTGATCTTATAAGCCCGATGGGTGAGTGACGTAGTTGCTCTGCCCATTGAACTCTGAGCTTAAAGCCCTCACATAAAATTCTGCAAATAAAAGTGGAGATTTTCTCTTGAAAACTTTGAAGTCTTGACTCCATAATTTGTTATGCAGAAGACTGGTAATTGTTTTGCCTGCTTACTTTTTCTGTTGGAAGGATTGGAGGGCTAGCAACCCTCAGCAGAGCACCGGACTCATAAATCCATTGTGCATACAGGCTGCTCATTTCATTTATGGTTGAATATTTGGCTCTTTGCTTAACAGAACTGAAATGCATGGTGATACGTAGCTATACCCAACCTTGGATTGCTTCAAATCATTGAACTACTCTTATTGCATACTTCATGGACATTAGCAACACCCTCAAACAGTGCAACCACTCATGATACAATAGTCTCCTCTACTCCCACTGCATAATGAATAGCTAGATTGTGTTGTGGGTGTTCCTGAGCCCAGGGAAGATGCAATGGGAGTTGGTCAAGAAATGTAAACAAACTTGTTTTGGTGTGGTAACACCAGTATGGTAGGCACTCAGTTTTTCACTTTTCAAAAGAGTAAAGGGAACTGAATCAAACTACCAGTTGCATCAACAGTCTCTGTGGAATGTTAACAATCATAAAATGTGTTTTTTTAAACAGGAAACACTTTGAGGCCTAAGGGGGTTGACAGTGAACCTTTAAAGTTGTTTAAAAATGCCTGTGGAAATAAAAAACAAACTACTCAGAAGACTCTAATGATGCCAAATATATTTCTAATAAAAAAACTACATGATGAAATTTGTTGCTGCTGGCAGATACTGCTGCTATAATAAACACATTATATTTTATTATTTAATTAAAATAGCTTCAGTAATGCAATAATATTAGCAGAGTGACTCAATAGATAGCATGCCCACCTCTGGGCTGGAAGATTAGAAAGTCATAGAAACATAGAAACATAGACTTTGACAGCAGATAAGGACCACTTGGCCCACTCAGTCAGTAGGTATTGGGATAATACCACTGTAGTGTAGTATGAGGGGGGTGGTGTACTGTTAAGGTGCTGTCTTTCAGATGAGATGTTAATCTAGGGTCCTTTTTGACATCCCAGGTCACTGTCCAGGTGAAATTTATAGATCCTGTTGTACTTACTGAAGAAAGGTCCAGAGGGACCTGGATACCCTAGAGGGGTGGTCAAGGAGGTGGGGATTGAGGTTTAATGCAGGGAAGTGTAGGGTGCTGCATCTGGGGGTCAGAAACCCAGGCCATGTATACACCCTTGGGGGGGGTCACGCTGTAAGCCACATTGAGCAAGAGGGATCTAGGGGTGGTGGTAGACATCAAAATGAATAACACTGAAAATTGCAGAAGAACTGTGGCAAAAGCAAAAAAAATTACTGGGCTGCATAGCCAGGGGAATTACATGGAGGAAGAGGTGATCCTCCCTCTGTATAATGCCTTGGTCAGACCGCATCTCAAGTACTGTGTGCAGTTCTGGAGACCTCACCAAAAGAAGGACATAGCACTGCTGGAGAAGGTCCAGAGGAGGGCAACCAGGAGGCCCAATGAGGAAAGGCTGGAAGAAGTTGGGCTGTACTTGCTGGAGGAGGGGAGAGACAGGGGGGACACAAGAGGGGTCTTCAAATATGTAAAATGAATAAACAAGGGTGGAGCCAAAGAAATGTTCAGACTAAAGAAGGGGGGGAACAACCAGGGGCATAAGTGGAAGCTAGAGGGGGGAAATTACAGGTGGAATGCAGAATACGTTACTTCACTGAGAGGGTGGTGGAGCCATGGAATTCACTGCCCAGGAGTCTGGTGGAGGAGGTCACAGTGGAAGGCTTTAAGAAGGGGTGGGACAGGTACAAAGGAAAACTGAAGCCGAAGATGACCCTCTCTGGGTCTGGAGGGGTGGAAAACGAGCACCCATTAGGAGGCTGGCTACTGAGCAGACATGACAGACCATCAGGCCTATTCTGCTGGCTTTTAGTATGTTAGTATGATTTTTCCTGGTCCATGCATCCCACCCCCACGACACACCTGGAAATGAGATGTCACAGCTCAGTGTGTCTTTTCTGGTCAAATATTTATGAATAAATAAAATATTGAATGCCGCACAGATGAAAGGTCTTGAAAGTCAACTTTTCTGGATGTTTTGTGTAACTGAGTTCTGCTGCTGCCAACACTGAATATTTTTAAAAACTAGAAAAGTCCTTTAATGTTTGTTAGAATTAATGACTTTTAGAAAATAGGTAAGAGAAAGACTGGTCCCTGGTTGGACCAAAGCATTCCCTACCCATATGTTTATGAGGCAACAGAATCCAGTAAAGAAAGAGCCGTTATGCTGCTAAGACTTCCGTACTGACTTCCTACCTCAATCTATGCCTTACTTTTCTGCCATTGCACTCACTAGTGCAGCGCTCATTGGGCATATTCTCACACTACAATCTAAATGGCTCATTTTCTAGGTGTGATAAGACTCTTCAGAGTATGGGTTGTTGTGTGCTACCCACCCTTCTTGGGGCTACAAAGGCCCTCTACCATTGGGCTATACACCTGGAGTATGCAGATATCAAAGAACAACCCATTCCCTGTTGGACCTTATTGCTTACTGATTGTATAGGATCCCTTACTAATTATCAAATGATAAAGATCTGTTTATGTTTTAAAACTTCACATTTTAAAAGACAAAGAACCAGAGCACAAACAGGCATTATCAAGGAAGCCAGAATTCAAAGAAATACAAAATGACACATACCCCAATTGTCTAAAGCATCATAAAACATAAAAACATAAAATATGATGGCAGATAATGGCTGCTTGGTCCACCCAGCCTGCCCAATTTGTTTTTTTTTTTCTTTTTTTTTTCACCATCATTTTTGTTGTAGACCCACTTGATTAATGGTGCTGCCTCCTCCTCCCCCTTACTCCAACAATTCCCTTGTGCCTATCCCAAGCATTTTTGAACCCCACAACTGTTTTTCCCCACTACTGGCACTGGAAGAGTGTTCTAGGAATACATCACTCTTTCTGTAAAGAAAGATTTCCTCACATCTCTCCTGAATCTATTTCTCTTCAGCTTCATAACATGTCCCCTTGTTCTACAGCACCTTTGTGTTCTGAAAAATACTCCACTCCTGTACCTTACTTACCCACATGAGGTATTTAAAAGTCTCCTTTGTATCACCTCTCTCCATCTTCTCCTCCAGGACATACATATTGAGTTCCTTTAGTCTCTCCTCATATGGCTTTTGATGCAGACCCTGCACCAGTTTGGCAGCCCTCCTCTGGACTGCCTCCACTGTGTTTATGTCCTTCCTGAGATGTGGTCTCCAGAACTGAATACAGTACTCAAGGTAGGTTCTTACCAGATTCTCTGCTTCTACCAGAGATCTATACAGGGCAATACCACCTTCCTTTTTCTGCTAGTGATACTGCTTGCTATGCATCTCAGCATCCTATTAGCCCTCCTGACTGCCTTGTCACACTGCCTGACCATGATTAGGTCACCTGATGTGATTACCCCTGGTCCATTTCCCGCTTGGTTGTTTCCAGTATCACTCCACCTATTTTGTACTCTGGTGTCAGGGTTCCTATAGCCTAAGTGCATTATTTGAAACTTTTTTGCATTACAACCCAGCTGCAATAGCTTTGACCACTCTCCCTATTTTTTCTCTCCAGATTGCAGCCCCTCCTTTCCACACCCTCCCCCTGGAGTGTCATCTGCAAGGAGGCAGACCTTCCCTTCTAGCTTTTCTGCATGTTGCTAATAAAGACATTACAGAGAACTGGTTCCAGCCCTGAACTCTGAGGTATCCCATTCGTCTCCCTCCCTTCCTTGCAGTGAACTCTGCTTACCACTATAGTACATTATGTCCCCTATCCCCTAACCCATTTCCTACATAGGTTACCACCTTGTTGCTCACCCCCAAGCTAACCAGCTTGCTTACCAGTATCCCATATGGAACTGTATCAAAAGCCTTGCTGAACTTCAGGTAGGTGACATCCACCACTCCTCCCAGATCTAACTCCTTGGTCACCCAGTAAAGGAAATCTATCAGATTTGTTTGGCATGACCACCCCCCGTAAATCCATGTTGCCTTGGATCCTATAAACTGTTGGATTCCAGATGTTCCACAATCCTTTCCTTTAGTAGTGTTTCTATTAACTTACCCACCACTGATGTCAGGCTAACAGGCCAACAATTGCTCACCTCTTTCCTGCTGCCACTTTTGTGAAGTGGGACTACATCTGCCCTTCTCCAGTCCTCTGGGACCACTCTGGTCTCCAGTGAGCTGTTCTAGGTGCAACTAGTACCTCTCTGAGCTCCCTCAGCACACTTGTCTGCACCCCGTCTGGCCCAATAGCTTTGTCCACCTTCAGATTAGCTTTCCATACTCTCTCCTCAGAGAAAGGACTATTGTCCACTTCCCTGCCATCAGGGACCCTGATGCTTTTTCATACAAACTCCCTTTCCTCTTCCTCTGCAAACACTAAGCAGAAGTATTTGTCCAAGGCCAGCTGTTGAGGGTTAAGGTACTGGACACCACAACTTGCACCATGCCAGTGACCCACATTTAGGAATGGGCACAGGCCATCGGGGGTTGGCAAGGGAGGAGAAGGATCAAGCATCTGACGGACTGCTCTCCTTCTCTTGGGGGGGGCTTTCAGTATTGGTGCCTGCTTGCCCCCTGGTGGAGGCAGGGGTGGAGGCTGGGGGACAAGACACTGTGCTGCAGTAGGGTGGAGCCATGGGCAGATGCTTGGAGGAGAGTGCACACGGATGGGTGCATGCTCTACCTCCACCTCCATTAGTGTCACTGTATGCCCCTCAACTCCAGGGAAGAAACGCTAGACAAAAATTGCTGGCTCCAGCTAATGAGCCATCTCCGGTGCCGACCCCTCTGGCCACATAAGTTCTGCTCTTGGCACTCGGGGGGGGGGTTCATCCCTGAGTATGAGGGGGCAGGTCACCGGAGCCTCATGAGCCCATTCACGGGGCTAGGAGGCATCTGGCCAAAGAAAAAGAAGATATTGTTCTAGATGTCTGTCTTTTCTAGGAACGTATATATGCAAATTACCATGTAATAATTTACACTGGTTCTGCTTTAAGTTGGAGAATAATATACCAAATGACCTTTAACACAATCTGCAAAAGCTGAAAACAGAAGCAAAAGACACTTGTCATCCTTCTGAGGACTTATTAGTGTTTCCAGTCTGTATTTCAGGAGGAGCCAGCCCTATGATGGTCTAAAGGGTTTTACTCATGATGAGCCCAAAAAAGGAAAGTGATCTAATAGTCAAATAACTTTTGTACAAAAGCACTGAGACAGGGGTTACCCAGAGAGGGCACTGACAGCAAACCCAGTGGTTAAAGAAATGCAAAATTACACATACCCCAACAATGTAAAACATCATGGGAAGTATATGCATATCACTGTGAAATAATTTAGACTGGTTATGTTTAAAACAAGAGTGCATGGACCCTCACATAACCAACAAATTCTGTGAACAGAAATCATGGTGATTTCTATATGCTTTGCATTTGCAGATTCTGTGAGAGGGCCTTTTGGCACCATAATGCCCTTTGTAAAATATAATCAGTCTATACTCTTTCATGGTGATTTGCATATGCTTTCTGTAATAGGGGCTGTGTGTATCCTGGAATAAGCATGATCTCTCTTTAAATCAAATCTGTTGCAACAGTAATTCTTTCTCTTTGTACTATTCTATATTTTTGCACCAGGTTCTCCAACTAACAGGAAGGCCACCTGTAGCGGTTCTGTGTATCCCTATTTATTTCTTCCTTTCATTTCTTCTTGCTCTTCAACATTTGCACTGTGCCCCTGATTACATGAATAAGTTATTATTGGCGCATAGTGCTGCTCGATCGTGCACATTACCGCCTGCACGAAGGTGCGCACAATCGTCTAGGCGAATGTGCGCATGATCGCCCATGTGAATGCGCGGAGGTTCATTTACACTCCCGCAGAGTTAATTGCCAAAACAGGCTTGTTTGTCCTAACATTTCACTAGGACAAATCCAGTGAAAATAGCCCTTATTTGCCTTCTTGTGTAGATTAGAGGTTGTCGCTGCAGGATGAAATGAAAGACAAGCTGAGTGTCTTTCTGGCTGTTTCTGATGCCCTCATAGCAAAATAAACTGCAGAGAGAAAGTTTTCTAAACAAAATAGAATATGCACACAAGGTAACCTGTATTCTGGTCCTTCAGTTAATGTTACCTGCAGTTTGAAGTTCAGTGTTAAAATGAGGCTGTTTGGTGCTTGCTATCTTCTATGTGATAGACTGAAAATGAGCATGTTTGACTCCTCAGGCTTCTGCACCCCATTTTTGTTGTTTTGTTTCATTTTAAAGACAACACATTTCTTGCTGAAAAGAGACTTCTGTATATTAACAGACTTATGCTTTGTGTGCTATGTTTTAGGCAAAAGAAAACTTGTATTGCTGTGCTAGAAAATATTGTCTTACCTATTTAGTATTTCTTACAGCCTGGGCTGTCCTCCATCCCTCTGACTCTGCTGTAGGGCCAGGCAGCCATTTTCTCTGTTTATAGTCAGAAGTGATGGGAGGAGCCTGACTGTTTGGAATTGCACACGTAGAAGGATTTGCCTTATTACTATTACTACTAGCTTATGTTATTGTGTTTCTAACAGCCAGTTGTAGGTTTTCTTTAACTCTAAACTAAAAATAAATGTTCTGGAAGATTTTTAGTTTTTAGTTATAAAAAGGGGCGGAGCCAAAATTGATCAGCTGATGCTACTCCTGTATAAAAAGACTGGGTCTGTGAGCATTTAGTTAGTTGGTGATAGGGTGCTGACCCTATCAGACCCCTAGCTCATTTCTAAGTGGTATTTTGTTTCTGTTTGAATCTATACTGAACCGTTATACCTTTATTTGATGTCTTCTTGTTTATGATTATTTTCCATTGACGAAATCAGTCCGCTTTTGTTTATTTCTGTTGTATGAATATATACTTATTTTATTTGGCATCTTGACACTGTGTTGGATTTCTCTTCTATCCATGTTTACACTTTCCATGATGCTTTGCATTACTGGTGTATGTGTAGCTTTTATTTCGATCAAAATTTCTGACTGATGAGTTGATTTCATAATTTTCACAAATTTCACCACATCCCAAAACTGTTGCCAGAGTTGTAGCTGAATATTATAAACAAATACAGACTTACTGTCAGTTATCATGATTTCTTTCAATATGACAATGCTTTCTTTTTCAATTATTCCACACCAATACACTCCTGATTCTTGGTTGATGGCTGGATTGACAGTTATGGACAGCTCTCCATTTTTGTCATCAGTGATGCTGATTCCATTTCTCTCATTTGCATTTGCATTTGGGATGGTTGTATCTATGATGGTGTCACAACAGTCACTGTTGGTATTACTCTTTCTGCACCAAATTTTGGGATGATCTCTGAAGGAAGTAGCATTGTAATCGCATTTATATGTGGTTGCTCCAGTTGGTATATATAGGTCTATTGGCAATTTGGAAAGAGAAAGAGAAAATATAATTACATATTTAATCATTGCTTTTTTTAAAGTGGAAAAATAATGTATACCTGCAATTATTGCTTGATTCTTACATGTTACTTTCTGTATATTTAACACCTTGTTTATTACAGTAGCTGTTTCCCAAACCCCTAGCCTATAGAATTATTTGCCTGTATTCATAAACATTTGTTTACTAGTTTTTGATGACCAAGAAAGGAGGACTAGGCAATTCTGCCTATTTTCAGCCTTGTCCGGGGGTGGAGGGTGGGGGGTGTGTGGAAGATACAGAAGGAAACCAGCTGGCATTAAACCAGACTGGCTGTTGGTGGTATTTTTAGTAAATGGGAGAAATGTGGCCAGGACACCATGGATTTCCCCTACTCTCTTTGAGAAGTGCTGTGGAATCTTTAACCTCTGCATAAACAACCACCTCAGTTTCACATCTTGTCTGAAAGACAGCACCTCTGGCATGCAGAAACCCCTCCCCCTTCTGCACTATAGTATCGGTACTGAGACTTAACTGGCATTCCTGGTGTGGGGATGGAAGTTGCAGCCTTGTGATCTTCTGGCCTCAGAGGTAAGTGTGCAACCTGCTGAGCCACTGGCACTGTACATTACCTACTGCACTGTTACAACAGTACTTTACCTTTAACCCAGTTCAGTAACATTCCATTAAACAACATGGAAGGATGCTGAATCAGACAGTAAAGGCAAAGTATAGTGGTGTTAATCCTGGAGGTAATGTTCATAAAGCTAGGCCATTACCTCTTCTTCCGTTGCTTCCCTCCACCAATCCTCAGGTCAAATCTGTAAACATGTTTACTGTTTTTCACTTTGTGTTTACCAGGTAAAATAATTTCAGATAAAGCAAATACATTCAGTAACGACTTTCTTCTTAAAACACTTTAATATTCACTGGCCTGCCAGTGCAGTAATAGTGCTACCACCTGCAACACTGACAGCTCGGGTTTAGAAGTGAAGCTGGGGTGTCAGAGAGCCAGCAAAGGGGAAGAGGATTGAGCATCCATAGGACTGCTCTCCTCTTCTGGGGGAAAGGGTGGGCAGAGCCCAGTGCTTGTCTGGTTCCTAGCAGAAGCTGGAGGAATGAAAGGCCAGGCCAGAAGGTCAGGAGATGGGGCAGATGCTGGCACATGTTGTGTGGGCATGCGTAGTGTGCACCAAGATGTCCTGGAATGCCATGTCTCCATGGAGCACAGAACAACAGAAAACGCTGGTGGCAGGATGCAGGTGGGTGCTGGCAAGTCCCACACATGATTAGCTGGGCTCACCAGCCCAAACTGGATCCTGACCTCAGTGGGGACTGGAGATCCCTGCCAAACTTGCCGGGGGGGGGCAAGCCCTGGGGGAAGATGGCTGGTAGAAAGTTCTGGTGAAGGTCAATGAAATGGGGCCAGCATGCTCATCTGAAGGAGGGCCATCAAGTGATTGGAGAATAAAAAAAATAGCTTAATATTTGTTGCAGAGACACAAAACTTAGCATATACAGTGGAACTTGCCTGGATGTAATGCAAGATTGCAGCAATCTGCAACAGAGTTACTGCAGGAGTCAAAACAGTTTCAATGGTAGTTAATGCCTTTTCTCATGCAGAGACTTGAAATGCTGCGTTGCATCCTGGAAGACTCCACTTGTACACAGGACCCTCCATTTAAGGCTTTAAGAAATGGATCCCAAACAAGCAGCAATTTATGGAGGTGGCAACTTAAACAGCATCCGAAACCATGACATAGAAATAATTAATAGACCACATACAAAGTCAGGTATTACAGTTCACCAACATGATAAAAATCTCTTGTGATAAGTACCCTTAAAAAACATTTTATTGATATAAATCAAAAAAATGGTACAGCTGCACCCTCTTGCCCAAATGCCAAAGTTTCATGTAATTCATATGCTTTTTCAAGCCAGTGCTGGGTGAAATTGTGAAACTGTGAAAATGCATTTTGTGTATTTTTTACAAAATTGCACCATTATAATAACATTTCACATACTTCCACATGTTAAGCAAAGTATATTTAAAAGCACAGTTTTCACACATATCACTTTGCACGTGTAAATGATGCACATTCTTGTTTTGTTTGTGTAAAGTGAATGGTGCTGAAGAGGTAATAGGTGAAATCTTGTGATATGCATGTCACTTGGGGAGGACCACACGTCTTTCTTTGCAAAATGAACAAAATGAACAAAACTGCATGTCTTTACAGATTTAGGTTTTAAAAAATGCACTTTTGAAAGTACACAACATTCACTTACGAAAATTAGCACAACATTACCAACTAGTGCTTTTCTGGAGGGAAAGGAATGCTTTTTCCCCATTATTCATGGTTAGTTTACATTGAGTATGATCCAGAGTTGGTTAGTCATCCTTATACACATGAGAGAGAGAAAGAGAGAGAGATTTAGACCTGCAGAGCTACAATCTAGAACAATCCTTAATAAAACAAACTTCAAAATCTTTTTTTTTCTTTTGCAATCTGCTGGAAATTTTATGGCACTCCGTTATTTAATGTTTTCTTACAGTGCTTTCAGTCTATAGGGTGTATTTAGGGAGTTTTAATTTTGTCACAGCAAAGTAGTCAGAGAAGGATGGTACAGCCTTTTTATGTTGGCTTGTGTATGCGCAGCCAACATATTGAGGTAGTAGCAGATTTGGAGGCACAGTCATTGTTGGCCGAATGCAGGGCACACATCAGTAGGTGCATACCCCATTCCCCAATCAGTCAGTAGCAGACACTGACACCCTGCATAGGTAATGTGTCCACCAGATCACAGAAAAGGTCCACTGCAATGAGAGTGAAGCTCTCGTGCAGTGGGACCTCAACACACCTCTCGACGTGCACACAAAATTGCAGCAGTGACTGACACCTCCTTCTGCCACAATGCCGATGGGGAGCTCACTCCCTGTCAGCATAATGACCCCCCCCTCATTTAAAATGTATGCCAAGGGGGTGCCCAATCCTTCTCAGCATCATGCGCCCCCCCAACGGTTTTTCTTTGCCGATGGGGGCCCCAATCCCCATTAGCATTTATCCCCATCCCCATTTTATTTTGTCTCATTTATTTTGCCCACTCCCCATCAGCATAATGTCTCCCCCCCACTTTTGTTGTGTGCTGAGGGGGGCTAATCTCCTTATCTCGTGTGTCTCAGCCCCTCTTCAGCATATGTAACAGGGTGCCCAATCCCCCTTCGGCTAAAGCATCTCCCCCAAAACACTTAAGTGGCATGCTGGGAGCCCACTCCAGCATGCCAAATCCCCTGCAAAAAAAAAATCTGCCCCGCAATGTGTTTTTTTTTAAACCTGTAAAAAAGAAAACTTTCCCTTGCAGTCTCCCTGCCCCCTCCCACAACCTGCACCCACCCTCTGCACACCCTGCCTCCCCACACCCCCCCTCACCCTATTCTTACCTCCAGAGTCTGGTACGATGATCTTAGGTGGACCAGGAACATGTCTGCACTCTTCAAAGTCGATCACGAACTGAAGAAATGACTGTAAGCTGTATAATGGCATAAATAGGTTTTTTTTCAACTTCGGTGCATATCTCAGCCATTTTGGGAAATTTTAGCACCACATTTTCAACATGGGGTCATTGGGACCCCTCCTCATGAATTCAGGCACTGTCATGGTGTTATTCAATCCCAAAAGGTGATTTCTTTGTCACTGCATGGAATCACCTTTTGGGACCGATTAACAAAATGACAGTGCCACTGTTCATAAAGGGGGCTCTCAAAAACCCTATGTTGTAAATTTGGTGGAAAAATAAGAAAAATGTCTGGTTTATGGAGTGTGCATTGCACAGCTTCCATGCACACTCATAACTTCATGAATTTGTAATATTTTCACTCCAGATTTTCAAAATTAGCATTTTTCCACACCTCCTTATGAACAGTACTGCTGTCATTTTACATATCCTGGCCGAAATGTGTTTTCACACGTCCACTGCAGAATAACACGGTCGCTGTGCAAAATCAGTTTTTGGGACAGTTTGAGGAAATGATGGTAACACTGTTCATGAGCAGAAGTCCTAAAATGCCTATGTTGAAAATTTGGTCACTAAATTCCATAAAATGACTGTATTGCAAGTGTGTAATGCACAGTTTCCACGCATCCGTGTAACTTCACAAATCTGCAATATTTTCATGCCAGATTGTCAACACTAGCATTTTTTTACACCTCCTTATAAACAGTACAGCTGTCATTTTTCACATCCTGCCCTAAATGTGTTTTCGCACCTGTGGTGCAATCAATGTTTCAGACAAATTAATAACATCACAGTGCCACTGTTCGTGAGGGTAGGTCCCAAAATGCCTTTGTTAAACATGAGGTTAAAAAAATCCCAAAAATAACTGGGTTATGGACGTGTGTTGCACAGTTTCTATGCATGCTCATAACCAATTTTTCATATTTTCACTCCAGATTTTCAACGTTGCCATTTTTTTACATCTTCTCATGAACAATTCAGTTGCCATTTACCACATACTGCCCAAAATGTGTTTTCATCCCTGTGTCACCAAATGGCATAGCCGCTGTGCAAAACCACCTTTCAGCCAACAAATTGATACTGCCACTTTTCATGAGATGGGCTCACAAACATCTCATGTTGAAAATTTGGAGTGAAAATACCAACACACACGCCTACGGTGTTAGGGTTTCCAACTGTAACACCCCACCCTGTAGAGATTGACAGGCATCATGGGTGTGACTTGGGATCATTGGCTGTAATGCTCATGCCATTCCACCCCAACCCCCACCCTGCAGACAGCGACAGGCATCGTGGTGTGCCTTGCACTGTTGAGCCACATAGTTCATCAAATGCTCCTATTCTGTACCTACCTCAGTGTATTTCCTTATGGAATGGGGTACATATAATGCCCAAAGACCCCAAAGCACACCACGACACTTGTCAGTGTCAACAGAGTAGGGTGAGGTACAATGGCATGAGCGTTACAGCTGATGACCCAAAGGCACACCTCAATGCCTGTCGGTCTCTACATGGTGGTGGTGGGGTTGGTGTCACTTCAATACTTCACTGCCATTCCTATTATGCACCTCTAACTCCAGCACTACCAATGCCAATGCCAGTGAGACACCACTCAGCATTGACAAATGCTTGTTTTCCTGAGCAATTACATTTTTTAGTGCATGATCCATAAGAGGGTTCGGCAGCATACTGTAATTTTGATACATTAGCACAGAAATTTGCCATATAGCAGTAGTGGCAGCAGAAATTGTGCAGGTAAGTTTTGCTAGCAGCTCTACATTAAAACAGTATTATTTTTGTTTTTGAGATTGGCCAGTAGCAGTACAAGCACCCTACTTATAATGTGATCTTGTGCCATATGATGCTGCACAATACACATGCAGGCCTGTAATTCCAAGGCATCTGCACTGAAGGTCTTCATATAGTTGTAGCACAAGAAGAATTTGTATACATAAATTGTATTTGTAGCTGTATATGAAAAGGAAAAAACATTTTATTGTTTCTTTTATTAGCCAGCAGCAGAATAAGTACCTTACTTATAAGGGGATCCTGTGTTGTGTGGTGATGGTGTCAGCACCGAAATCCATCATATTGCAGTAGTGTCAGCTGAAACTGTATGGGGAAATTTTGCTAGCAGCTGTATAATACAAGCATTTGTCAATGCCGAACATTTAATGCTTGGTAAACAATTATTTATTTATATTTTTATGTACATTTTGACCCCAGCATTTGAAGATACTTGTTTTAGGGTTTGCCTCATAGACTTGACATGTACCCCATATAGTATATTGGCCGAAATGCAATTTCTCATCAAAAGTGTGAAAACACATCTCATCCAGGATTTTAAAAATGACATATCACATTTATAAGGTGGTGCGGAATAATGACTATGTTAAAAGTTTGGAGTCAAAATATTGAAAATTAGCAATGTTATGAGTGAATGCTGAAATAGTGTAATGTGCAGTCATAACCTGGGCATTTTACCATATTTGTACACCAGATTTTCAGCATTGCCTTCTTATTACTCCACCTAATGGACCCAGCAGGTGAAAATTTTCAAATCCTGGCCAAAACGTCATTCCGCACCATCAAAACATCATTCTGGGCCACAGGTACAAAAACACATTTTGGCCATGATTTGAAAAATGACAGCTGTCACATTCATGAGGTGCTGTGAAGAAATGGCTATGTTTGAAACTTGGGGTCAAAATAATGAAAATTACCAAAGTTACAAGCCTGCATTTGTAAATTTCGAAAATAGTCTCATAACTTTGTTGTTTTTTAATATTTTTGCCCCAGATTTTCAACATAGCCTTTTTATGACCCCTCCTCATGAACAAGTGCAGAGAAAATGTTCAACTCCTGCCTGAAAAGTGATTTCATGCTTTCATGCAGCAACTGCAAAATCACCTTTCATGGAGATGAAGACACATTTTGGCCAGAATTTGAAAAAATGAAAGCTATCTCATTTATGAGGTGCTGTAAAAGAATGGCTATGTTGAAAATTTGGGATCAAAATATTGCACATTACCAAAGTTATGAGCCTACATTTGCAAATTTCAACATAGGCTAACTTTGTTGTTTTCTAGTATTTTTACAACACATTTTCAACATAGCCATCTTATAACCCCACCTTATGAACAAGGGCAGATACATTTTTCAACTCCTGCACGAAAGATGATTTCATGCAGCAACCACTAAATCATCTTTTGTGACAGATTTGCCTAAGTGTTCATCAGGTGGGTCCCAAAAAAGACATGTTGAAAATTTGGGGCAAAAAATATAAAAAAATGGCCAAGTTATGCCACTAACTTCAAATCCCCATTGAAACACACTGAACCACGTACATGATTTCCTCTGTTCACAGTCCAGCTTTGAAGAGTGCAGACATGTCTGTAGTTGAGAAAGGATTATGGCATTGGACCCCCAGTGGGTAAGTAAGGGCTGGGGGGGGGTTGTGGGGTAGTGGGTGTTCAGTGGGAGGGTCAAGTGGGGGGATAACGATGCAACAGATGGACAGTTTTCTTTTTTCTGTGTTAAAAAAAAAACAACAACAAGGTACAATTTTTATATTTCAGGTGAAGACACTGGGGATTGGGCACACCCAGTGTCAGTATTCTTTGTGTGTGTGGGGGGGGGGTGCTGAGAAGAAGGATCAGGTTGGGGAGAGTTACAGGGGTGCTAGCACAGACATCAATGGATGGTTTTCTTTGATGCAGCCTATAAAAAAAAGAAAAACCTACATGGTGGACACTGGGGGACTGTGCACCCCTGGTGTCAGTGTTCTGTTTGGGGGATGCTGATAGGGAGACTTGGGTGGTGGTGCCACTAGACATCAGAGAAAAACAAATAAGTCACAGTAAGGGGAATGTGTGGAATTTCTGTGATTTCAGGCTTGCACACTAGCATGGATGTTAATGCGCATGCCGGAGTTACTGTTTCAAAGACAGGTTCCTGACATAGAAAGCTGCTCAAATGTTTGCAGATGTGGCTTCATGCAGATCAAAGGACTGAAGCCCTCTCTAGCTGAAGCCTCATTGGTCCTTTGAAGTATACTCAATTTCAGTCCACCAAACAGAGAGTTGCATCATAACCACAATGCATGGTCATTGGTCTAGACTGATGAGACCCTGGTATTGTGAACTGCAATGGACTCAGCAATGACACCCCCCACCCTGAAATCCCTTTGCACTCATCACAAAATGTTTGTTGCATGTGCATCCACTATATAAAAGGAAAATAGTGGGATTTTTTTTTTGTGATTAGCCAGCAGCACTACAAGTACCCCACTCAAGGGTCAAGGGGTGGTCCTGTGTCCTGCTCTGCAGTGAGATCCACATGCAGTGCTGTAATTCCAAAGTCTCAACACAGACATTTACCATATAGCAATGACACCAGCAGAAACTGTATAGGGTAATTGTACCTGCAGCTATATATTTAAAGACTGCTTTTCTTCTTGTAACTAGCCAGCATCAGTTCAAGAGCACAACTCGAGTGAGGGTCTTTCGTCATGCCCCATAATGTAGTATACATATAGTGCTGTAATTCCCTCAACACTGAAACTCACTGTGTAGCAGTAGCTCCAGAAGAAACGGTACAGGAAAAATCTGCTAGCAGCTGTATAGTACAAGAAAAATAGTTTTTTTGTTTGTTTTGATCAGCCAGAGCTGTACATGTGCCCTACTTATAAGGGGGTCATGCTGTGCTATAATTCCCAGATGTCAGTACTAACATTCATTATGTAGCAGTAGCACCAGCTGAAACTGTACAGGAAAACTGCACTAGCAGCTGTTTAGTAAAAGTAAAACAACTGTTTGTTTTGTTTTGGTTGTTTTTGTAATCTTCCAGTGGCATATTTTGCTTAAATTATGCATTATTAAAAACTACAGTTTTGAAAACTGTGCAGTGTTTATGCAAATAGTGATCACCATATGGAGTGGTTTAACATTAAGACAGGCATTTATTTATTTATTTATTTATCCATGTATTTATTTATTTAAATGTCTCACCAGGAAGGCACACACAGAGCCAATGCTTGTTTCCAGGTGCGACCTGGGGGAAGGGAGAAAGGGGAAGTACAGCAAATAAAAATATAGTAGATAAAATATATAAGTAATATATAAGGATGCAGTAAATAAAACTATTTACAGAAATATATACAGATATATACAATGAATATATACATAACATAGTCCAGCAAGGGATAAATGAGTAAATGTATATTGATTTATGAGCAATATGCACAAAGACATACATATTATTAGAGATGTAATGCAATGCAGAGTTTAATAGCTGTAATATTTTAACCAAATAATATGAGCCAGCCTAAGAGATCGGGAGGATATAAGTGCAAAGTCAGAGAGGAGTGTAAAAGGGATAGAGGGAGGTGAGACATGGGTGAGAAGGTTGGAGACAGAAGGATATTAGGAACAGGAACAGATCTGCAGAGGGAGATTACGAAGGAGGGAGGAGAGAGCTGCAGGGGACAGGGCTATATGGAGGGGTGGGGGAGGGAGTCCCACAATTTGGACAGATGGTAGGAGAAAGCCGATTGGCCTTCAGAAGAGTGTCTTCTGGGAATGGTTAGTGAGTAGGTGTCATAACTAAAGAGGGAGTGAGTGTGGGGGGGGTGGAGATAGGGAGGAGGAGAAAGGCAGGAAGGGAGCCCAAACCAGTATTTGACTGTGAAGGAGACACAGTGGGAGCATCTCCTTTCCTCAAGAGAACAGAAGGAGAAGGAGCTGTAGAGGTCACAGTGATGGGAGAGAGAGAGCATACAATGCAAGTGACAGAAGGAGTTGTAGAGGGTATCCAGTCTAGCAAGGGAGGCTTTGAGAGCAGCACTGAAGACTGTGTCACCATAGTCAATAACTGGGAGGATCATTTTTTGCACTACCACGTGGCAGGCTGGCAGTGGGATGCAGTTGCGGTTACAGTAGAGAGCACCAAGCCTGGGGTGAAAGTTTTTGGCAATCACATCCGTATGCACAGAACAGTCCGGGTGCTAGTCAAGCCATACACCAAGATACTTTGCTGATGAAGTATCCTCCAGTTTTGCCCCATCTAGGGTGTGGAAAGAAGGAAGGAAGGGAGAGGAAGCAAGACAATCTCTGACTAGTGCCAAAGGTCATGGAGATTGTCTTTTTGGCATTGAAGAATAACTGATGAGACAATAACCAGCACTGGAGCTTATTGAAGTCCAGCTGTAGGCTGGAAGTGACACTAGAGGTAGATGGGCCAGATGTATACAGAACAGTGTTGTCTGCATATATGTGGATGCTAGAGGAGGAGCAGACAGAGTTGAGGTCATTAAGAAAAAATGGAAAAGAGTAGTGGGCCCAGAACAGAATCCTGTGGGATACCTATCTGGATAGGGAAGGGAGGGGATACGGATTCAATAATCCTAACCAACTGGGTTTGACTAACTAGGTAGGATCTAAACCAATTAGAAGCAGAGGGAGAGAGCCCAGCTGAAGAGATTTTGGTTAGAAGGATGGGGTGAGAGGCTGTATCAAAAGCCTTGGCAAGGTCAATGAATATGGTGACAGTGATGAGGCCCCCATCCATCCTAGTAAGTATGGCATCTGTGAGCCAGTGGAGAGAAGTGATGGTGGAATGATTCTTCCTGAACCCATACTGGAAAGGGGTGAAGAAGGATGTGAAGTCAAGGTAAGAGGAAGCTGAGATAAGAAAAGATGTCCTTGGAACTTAGACAGGATAGGGAGGAGGGAGACTGGCTGATAGTTGCCAGGTGAGGACGAGTCACCCCTTTTAGGAAGTGGTAGGACTGTAGCATGTTTCCAGGGCAAGGGGACAGAAGATAAGGAGAAGGAGAGATTCAGAAGTGAGATGAGAGGGTTGGCTATGTCAAGAGCTGACAGGAAAATAATTGTTTTATTGTTTATTGTTTATTTAGATCTAGGATTACAATTACCTTTGAGCCAAGGCTCTTTTTCAAAGGTTCCACGTCAGGAGAGTACATACATGTTAAACAAGGGCATACAACATTAAAGAGAGCATACAACCATATTCATCCGTTCAGGTATGGCATCATGGTAAATAGGATACATGAATTACACATACAAGGAATCATTTCAGAAACCTAGAAAAATCAGAGAGGAAGGGTGAGAGGATGGGGGTGGCAGCTGCAAAAGAGACTAGAGCAGCTCACGGCATTGTCAAAGAACATCAGAGGGGGGTGGTTGATCTCAATGGGGAAGGGGGAAGTTAGGGGTGGCAGTCACATGAGCTGGAGGCCATGAGATGATGATGGAGGCTTGATTTAAATATGCCCAGTGAGGAGCTGGAGGTGATGTGAGTGCTGAGGGCATTCATCCAGCTGGGTGCATGGTGAAAGGATCTTTGGCCCAGAGTGGTGCAGCATCAAAGGACCTGTAGAAGCTGACATTCAGACCCTCTGGTGTTATGAGAATTAGTGTCTTGGCACAGGAGGGCTTGGACACTAGGTGGAGTAAGGCCCAAAGTAGTTTTTTTCGCAATCAAACAGGTAAGGTACTTCATGCGGTTAGCGAGTTGAAGCCATCCCATTTGAGTGTAAAGCTCACATGTATGTGTGAGTCAGTGGGATCCAGTAAGCAGTCGACAGGCCTTGCTTAGGGAGGTCGTTTTGTGCCTGAGGGTGGTAGTAGAGGCACAGCCATAGATTATGAGGCCGTAGTCTATGACGGAGACCTCTGAGCTCTGGATAGCAATCTTCAGTGCTGCCTGGCTATGATGCTGTCTATTTTGGCAGAGAATTCCAATGCATGAGTTTACCACTCTGGCAACACTATCAATGTGAGTCCCATAAGATAGGCAAGGGTCAAGTGAGAGTCCAAAGTGTTTAAAAGATGACACTTGTTCAAGGGTGTTACCAGCACTTGTATTGATATCAAGGGGGTATCACCTGTGTTTGTTTTGCCAGCTGCAGAAAAGCATAGATTTAGTCTTTTTGTGGTTTAGAACCAGTTTATGTTTTGCGAACCAGTTTTCAACAGTGGAGAAAGCAAGCTGTAGGTTGTGAAGTAAGGATTGTGGGTCCTAATGGGGGGTGAGAAGCACAGCGTCATCAGCATAGAGGATAATTTGTTCAGGGCAGGATAATGGAAGGGAGTTCAGGAAAAGGCTGAAAAGTAGTGGGCCCAGTATGGATCCCTCAGGGACGCCAGAGCGAACAGGTTTGGAGTCAGAGAGTACTCCTGAGATTTTTACTCTTTGTGAGCGCTGGTCCAGGTAGCTGTTAAACCATGTAGTGGAGTCCTGGGAGAGTCCAGCATTCAGCAGCTGTTTGGTAAGCAGGCCATGGTGAACAGTGTCAAATGCCTTAGTCAAGTTGATGAATACGGCTCCAGTTAGATGGCCTTTGTCCAATGAGTTGTGAAGGACTCCAATGAATTCCAGGAGGGCTGTTGATGTGCTGTGCCCTTACCTGAACCCGTGTTTCTGTCCACATAGGATGTTATATTTGTCCAGGTAGTCTGTAAGCTGGTCAACAACATTGTGCGCAAGGGCTTTGGGGGGGTAATATAGAGATCGGCTGGTAGTTCCCCTGTATGGACTTGTTGCCGCTTTTAAAGACTGGAGTGACAATAGCAGATTTCCATCTGCTTGGAAACTGACTGAGGCTGAGGGAGAGGTTGAAGATTCTGGTAAGTGGGCACAATACCTCTTCAAGGGTGAGGGATAGCAGTTTAAGGTCCAGTGAAGCACCACTGGCTCTGGGCTTGGAGATATCCTTTGTTATGTATTTGTGGACATCATTCACCTTGACTTTTTTGAAGTGGAACAGCAGATGATTTTAGGTGGTAGGTAGGGAATTTGGAGCAGGGGAGTCAGCTTCAGAGAAAAAGTCTGGGGGGAGAACAGCACTGAGGTCAGTGAAGGCTGCATTGAAAGTATTGACAATGACCTTCGAGTCAAGGATGGTGGCTCCGTCAACCATCAGTAGGGTTGGGGAAGAGTTGGACTGCTTCCCTGTGACGTCCCTAATATTGTCCCAAAAAGCTCTCCCATCTCCCCAGGAGTTGATGAGGACTTCCTTGTAGTAGGTACTTTTCATCTGTCGTATTTGTTTTGTGCAGTTGTTGCAAGTCTGTTTGTAGTTTTGAATGTCCAGTTGAGCACCTGTGGCCCTAGCTATTGCCCAGAGGTGGTCCCTTGATTTTAACTGAGCCAGTAGCTCAGCCGTGACTCAGGGATTGGAGAGTGCCTTGACTCTGTGCTTTCTTACTGGGGCGTAGGAGTTGCAGGCAGCATTGAATGTGGTGATGAAATAATCAAGGGCCGAGTCAACATCCAGTGCATTGTATATGGGAGACCAGTCTTGCAAACTAAGACAGGATTTGAGATGGGTCAGTTGGCCATGGGGTAGGACTCTGCTAGAAATAGCTTTAGGAGGAGGCTTACGAAACTTATTTGACCAATTGCAGATGACAGGGGAATGATTGCTGAGGGAATCTGGGAGGACAGTGGTGTTGCTGATATGGGTTGGGTGACTGGCAAGAACCCAGTCCAGGAGAGTGCTGGTACCTGACTTGTAGTTCTTCCTTGTGGGGGAATTGACCATCTGCGTTAGGTTAGCTGAAGAGATAGGATCCTTGTGGGTTCCCACATCAGGTGCAAGCCAGTTGATATTAAAATTGCCAAAGGAGGAGGATCTCAGATCTGGGAGGTCGGGATCTTACAAAGTCCAGGACCGCACGGAGACCAATCCCTTGGTCTTTTGGTGGGATGTAGACTGAGACTACAGTGAGCACTTTATTTTGGGTCCCAAGCAGTAGTTTGATAGGTAGGAATTGCACAGAAGAGTCAGAGGGGGTAGTAGAGATGGGGGGACAGGTGATGCTGTCTTTGATGTAAATTGCACACCTCCCCTCTTTTTGTCCTCCAATCAAGTCTGAAAACGTTATAGCCTTGTAGCACAGTAGCATGGTCAGGAGTATTGGGTGTCAGCCAGGTTTCAACAACAGTAAGGATATCAGGGTTATGCTGGTCAGCAAAGATTTGAAGGGCAGCAAGCTTTGGGAGGAGGCTGCATAAGTTGAGGGTGGCAATGATGAGACCCCCATCTGATTTCCCAGTTCTGGCTGGGCTGGAGGTAACCGGGCCAGGGTTTGGGTGAACACTCCCCGACATCAGTAGGAGGAGGAGCAAGAGTTTTAGTGCAATCTGTCATTGTTCATAGTCGGTGTGGTTTTGTCTCCATATATTGCAAGACCGAATATAGAGTACGTGCTGTATGTCCCAGTGCAGAACAATTTATAGCAGTGGGGGTTGGTTTGCCCAGGTTCCATTCTCATGTGTATCAGCATACAGCCAAACCTTAATGGGGGGCTGCCCCAATGGAAGGCAAGGTGCATAGGCCAGGGTTTCAGGTTGGCAGTAGGTGTAGGGTGGAGAGGGGTGGCAGGCACCAGGGAGGTAGCTGAGGGGAGGAAGGAAAGAGAGAGTAAGAAGAGACAGGAGCAGGTGGTTGAGGAGAGGCATGGTCTGGGGGAGTACTAAAAGGAAAAGAGAAAAGAACAGTTGGATTTAGCAGTGGAGAAGACTAATGGATTAGATTAGGTAAGTGTGCTTATAATTGGGCCCACTGGTGGCCAAAAGATATAATCTGCTAATGGAAAAGTCAGCACTTTAAAAAAAATAATTTTTGGGGGTCAAGACCATCAGCTGAGGCCCCAGAAGATCAAGACCATCAGCTGAGGCCCCAGAAGAGAGGTTCAGGGCAAGAAGGGCCTTGAGGGTGATGGAGGGCAGGTATAGAGGAGAAGGAGAAGGGGAGGGATCAGTAGGGATGGTTGAAGAAGGAGGGTGGAAGGGTAGGGAGTTGTGGCAGTCAGTAGCACAAGTGGTAAAGTAGTGGTTAAATTTGGTGGCAACTGCTAAGGGGCCAGATATCATTGAGTCATTGACGTGGAGAACCTGGACAGGGGTTTGGGTGGGAGTGGAGAAGAGGGGTTGAATCACTTTCCAACATTTTGATGGGTGATTAAGATTGTTGTGGAAGGTGGATTGGAAATATTCTGCTGGTGCGAATCTTATGGGCGCAAGTTAATGAGTTGCAGAGGGTGAGATAATGCTGGAAGTCAGTTGGGGAGCCTGAGAATTTGTGTGATTTCCAGGCTAGCTCATGTGTGTGGATACAAGCTAGGAGTTTGAGATGATCCTACGTTGACTCGTCTCAGGGGGACAAATTTGTTCCAAATGGTGAGGAATTTGGTACGGAAGTACTCTCATGACAGGTTGACCTTCAACACTCTCCACCCTGGCACAATATCCTTGATCCCTACTTTACTTCCATTCTCCTAACTGTACTTGTTCTTAGCCCCCCTTCACAACCCTCCCAATCTTTTGCACACTATCCCCTACTCCTCTATCCCTGATTTACCTCCTGTCTCCTAACTGAACCCTTCCTCTGATTACTTCCTCACATGCTACTTCCTATTATAAGCCCTCCTCCCACCCCCTACCACAACCTATTGTGCCATTTTAACACTCTACTACCATCCACAAGCTACTGTGCTATTTCGACATTCTAAAGCTGTCCTTCTCCCCCACAACCCCCTCTTCCCCCTTACTGAGGCTCTCCCCTTTTTCCATTCCTAGTTAACACCTGTTTTCTCCAGCCTCCCTATTCCTTATCCCTCTTCTCCCCTCCGGTCATCTGTCACACTCCACTTCTCCTCTCTGCCCCTCCTTCTCTCCCCCCTTCTTTTCTGCCTGTCCTGTCATCCTTGTAGAGTTCTCTGTCATCCTGAAGGGGTATAGATCTTGGCTCCCTCTCTTCTACTTCTCTTCCTTTCTAATCCTGACCCCTGGTAGAGTTTTCTGCATCCTGAAAGGGTATAGATTGTCTCCCTCTCTCTTCCCCCTCTCCCTTTCCCCCCACTTTCAAATCCATCACCTGCCCATCTCTCTTCTTCCTTGTCTCCTTCCTCCCTCCTCCCCTCCTGTTTCCTGCCCCTGTCTTCTCTACTACCCCACTCTATTTCTATCCCTTCCCTTTCTGCCTGGTCCTGACCCCCTTGCAGGGTTGTCAGAAACCAGGATGGGAATAGATCTTAACTGTTCCTGTTCCTCTCTCTCCTCCTCTTCCATTCTCCACCCTCTACCCCTTGCCCATCCACTTCCTCACTTGTCTTATAACTGACCTCCCTTGGGTATACAATAGCACTTTAAATCTTGTGCTCAGCCTATTACTTCCAGCACTTCAAATGTGTTATCCATCCTTTAACCTTTACCCTACTGGATCACCTGATCTTGGGTTGTTGCAATGTATGCTATATCCAAATATGGTTTTGTTTATCCTGGCTGGTTGGTGTGGGTTATTTTGGCTCTGTAATTGTACTACACTGTTTTGTTTTTAGAAATTGTACTTGTATTCCTATGATTTGCTTGTTCTCCCAACTCTTGTCCCCCTCCTCCCACCGGTCGCTTCTGGAAACTAGCTGTTTACAGCTCATGTTGTCTTTCCTGGTGAAACATTTTCCAAATAAATAAATAAAGGTTGATGGAGGAAGCAATAGTAATAGTGGAACAGTCGGCACCGGATAGGTCAGTAAGTACTGGGTTTAGATCCAGGGATTTATAGGAACGAGTCTCAATGTAACTTGGGGGTGCTTAGTGGTGATGGATCTTTCATACAAGGTAGATGAGATGGTGGTCACTTATGGTGTCAGGGTATAATCCAGCAGCAATAACGCAGTGGATGTGTGTGGTAGGGGCCCAATCAATGAGTGAATGGTTGAAGGATTTATTGTTGCAGCAGGTAGGATCCATGATAAGTTGGGTAAGATTGAGCGAGAATATATTGTGTGTTTTAAAATGACAGGGGACAGGGTAACAGTGAGGGGGAGCAGCAGCGGGAGTTTATGTAGCAGGCTCCTGGTGGTTAAGTGGGCAATTTTGAGGCTCTGAGGAAGCTGGGATGAGGATTGGGGTGAGAGGCCAGGGTTAGGTTCAACATCACCTGCTATTAGTAGCAGAAGACCAAATATTAACTTGGCAGTGCCAGAAGGTCATCTTAGAGAGGCTGGAGTGGGGGGACAGCAATGGGAAGGGTGGGAGGAGAGATTTGTGAGCATGAATCTGGGATACAATGATATAGCTGGGAGGTAAGAAGGAGGGAGAGCAGATGGTCCTATAAACCAAGTAGTATGGGACCAGGGATGAGGATGAGGGTCCTGAACTTTAGGAGAGTGGATATTAAGGAAATGAGAGACTGCCTCAGAAACTGCCTTCAAGAGGGTGATTGCCAGGAAGAGGTGGAGACACAGTAGGAAAAGTAAGGGAGGGCATCATTAAAAACAACCAACCTCTGTGTGAATGAAGTGAGTAAAGTACATGGAACAAGAGATGAATATGGTTCTCTAAGGAAGTTGCAAAGAAGGTGAAGTAAAAAAGGGTGGCATTCAGGAGGTATAGGGAAATACAGAAGGAGAAGGAGGACAGGGATGTATGCCTAATAAATCAGGCAAGGTAGCTAGAGGAGCAAAGGTTCTGACAGATGAAAGAATTGCTAAAAGGGTCACAACGGAGGATAAAACTTTCTTTGTATACATAAGTGAGAAGAGGAAAGCAAGGGAAAGGATAGTGAGGATTAGAATGGTGGGGAAGGGAGATTGCACAGATGAGAACCAAGAAGAAGTAAACATGTTAAAGAGGAACCTTTGCTCAGTCTTCATATTTGAAGGGGGAGGGTACAGATCAAAGGGATCTATTCTGGGACTGGTCCTCTACAATATTTTCATTGGTGACATTTGGTGAGGGTATCTGGGAGAGGCTGTGTCTCTGTGCAGATGACACTAAGCTCTGTTGAAAGATGGATCTCGATGAGGGAATCAGGGAGATGCAGAGTGATGTAGAAAAGCTAGAGGGGTTGTTTTAAGTTTGCCAGCTGACATTCAGTGCCAAAAAGTGCAAGGTAATGCACCTAGGGAACAAGAATCCCAGGACGGTGTATTTGATGGGTGTGCTGAAACTTAGCACTACTGCTAGGGAATAAGACCTTGGAGTTATCATCAGTGACTCCCTCAAACAATCGAGTCAGTGCAACAAGGCTAATAGCAGAGTGAATAGGATGCCGGAATGTATCAGGAGGGGTGCTGATAGAAGAAAGTAAGAAGTAATGCTTCCCCATATAGACCCTTGTGAGGCCACACCTGGAATACTGTACCCAGTTCTGGAGTTCTCACCTCAGGAAGGATAGAGATAGGCTGGAGATGGTGCAGCGCAGGGTAATAAAAATGACTCTGGGCCAACAGGGCAGGACATATGAGGAGTAACTCAAGGCACTGAACATGTAGTGGCTGGAGAACAGAAGGGAGAGGGGAGATATGATAGAGACTATCAAGTTCCTAAAAGGAATTAATAAGGTGATCTGTGTGGAAATATTTAACTTTAATACTACTCCATGGTCACATGGTCACAAGTGGAAACTGACAGGAGGGAGCCTTAGAAGGGACATGTAGAAGAATTATTTTACAGAAAGGGCGGAGAAGCCACAGAAGAGTGTGCCTGCTGAAGTGGTGGTGCTAAGAATGTTGATGGGTTCAAGCACAGTTGGGATACAATGAAGGGTATAGTGGGTTCTTGGGTGGCAGAAGCCAGGAGGGTAATGGGTGAAAGATGGGGAGGGCTAAGGCCCTAGAGAGATAGTAGGTCCCAAAACTAAAGTGGGAACTCAGACTGGATGGACCATTGATCTTTTTCTGCCATCATTGTCTGTGTTTCTGTTTGCGTACCGTGCAGAACCCCTCAGTGTGCTGTTCAACTGCTGACATAGTGGTGTACTACAGGGGAAAAAGTGAAATTAGCTGACCCAACCAAAAACAAAAAGTTAAGGACTACTGAGCTTGCTGACCATCAGGCCATTCCCTAATCAACTATTGGTCATCCAGGAGGTGGGGATGAAGATGCTTCTGGAGCTCTTGACCCAAAAGGTAAAGGTACGATGGATGGCAGGAGGAAGGGGAGACTGACAGGAGGAAAGCAGTACATTTTAGTTGAAGGAGGTTTCCCAGTACAGACAGACTGGGGAGAGATATTGCCTAGTTGAAAAAGTGTGATCTAGTGGTTAGAACAGACCTATGAACTCAGAGACCCAGATTTGAATCCCCCCACTGCCATGCATAACTCTGGGTACCTCACTTAACTGCTCTTTGAGCCCTTTGATCATCTTCTCTGTAATCTATCTGCTATCTAATTCTTTGACACCTAATGGCTACAATGTTCTTTCCCTACTTCTTCAGAAATGGAAAGCATTTTTGGAGTTTGTATGAAATGCAATGTATAAAACTAAGTTGGATTATATTCAACAGCCTGCACTACCAGTATCGTACTCCATGCTTTTTAAAGCACTTTGGGCTATAGTGAGAATGAAAGGTGCTGTAAAACCCATACTTTCTTTTAAGCAATAAAGTGAGATCAAGAGTTAAAGTAACATTGTGTTAATCACCCCCTTGTGGTGTAATAGGAAACGAGGTACAGCCCCTGGTTGCAATCAATTGTTAGAAAAAAATAATCACAGTGGGTGATAAATTTGTATTTTGGCAATAATTTGAAAAGTGTTAAGTCTGTCACTGTGTAACAAGTAAGGATGAACCCAGGACAGAGCGTGGGTCTACCTGGGAATTTCTTTCTGGCTAGGACCCACATTAAGGGACTTGGACTCCCCACCGACCAAATATTAATGAAATTCTATACATCTAATGATACACAGGTGCTGACAAGACCTGCACACTTTTTAAAATGTATAAAGTTATAGGATTGTATTAAGTTGATGTTTTTACACTATTTCTATTTATAAAGATGGAGAATTTCTATGTTATAATGAATGTACTTATATGTGTTATTGTTTTTATCTATTTAACATGCACTGGGTAAATGGGAAAGTCACCAAATGGCTCAAGCGCCCCCTTCTCCAGCTGCTAAAATGTAGGGATAAACTCTGGGCAACTTGGAAGTCTTCCTCCCTTCAATCTGACTTTGAGGCCTACAGGTCCCTCCGCAACACGTGTGAAAAGGAGATTTGATCAGCCAAGAGCATATACTACCGTAACCTGCTCAGTTCCTCTGCCTGTAACCCTAAACGTTACTGGTCTCAAATTAAGGAACTCCTCAGGAACAACAAGCCAATGTCTCCAAATGAGATACTAATAAACAATACCCACTGCAATAACCCTCTCACCATAGTGAATGCCTTTAACTCCCTCTATTCATCGCTTCCAACCCCTTCCCCCTCATCACCCGACATTTCCCTAGAGTTCCCAACCCCACTAGCCACTGCTCCCCCTGCTCTTGTGCTGGCTCCAGTCACATGTCAAGAGGTCCTTACACTACTAAAGTCATTGCTGGCTAATGGCAGTGCAGGACCTGATGGTATTCATCCTAGGATCCTGAGGCAGTTTGCCTTGTGTTTGGTGACACCTGTAGCCCAGCTTTTCAACCTCTCAATCTGCTCAGCCTCTGTCTCCTTGGTCTGGAAAGTTGCCAGAACCATTCCAGTGTTTAAGAAAGGAGACGTCAAAATCTTTTCAAACTACTGTCCCATTGTACTCCTGCCCACGCTCAGTAATTTGCTTGAAAAACAGATTCATCCACAGGTCTCTGCACACCTCCTCAATTCCAACCTTCAATCTCCAGCACAACATGGCTTTAGGGCTGGACACAGCACAACTACTGCTCTCACCCAGTTCACCAACGATGTCAAATGCAACATGGACAAGGGCTTAGTTACTGGAGCAGTGTTCATAGAACTCTGTAAAGCATTTGACATGGTGCATCACCCCCCTTCTTCTGGCTAAGCTGTATTCACTCTATGCCTCTGACACTACCCTGTCCTGGTTTGGCAGCTACCTAGAAAATTGCTCTCAGGCTGTCTCTTTCTATAAGGTTCTCTCCTCCCCTGCTCCTATCTCCTGTGGTGTTCTATAGGGATCTATTCTTGGTCCTCTTCTCTTTTCTCTTGTCCTTAAAGACATCCCTACTCCATCTACACACTGCAGTATTTTCATATACGCATATGACCTGGTGCTTTACTCTGCCTCCAAGTCTATTGTTGACATCAATCTACATCTCTCATCCACCTTTCAGACTGTCCAAGCCTAGTTTTTCTCCAACTTCCAAATCTTGAATTTATCTTAGACCCAAGCCATGCTCTTTGGGTCCACTAGAAAGGTGCCTGCAGAGTCCCACAAGCTGCTGGTCCACTGCTGCAATGGGACTGCCATCATTGACACTTTATCCTTCAAATATCTTGGGGTTACTCTGGACCCAGTACTTGATTTTGCTGCTTATGTCAATGAGGCATGCCGGTTAGTTAACACCAAGATTGGTGCGGCCTATAGAGTGTGCCACTCTTTTACTCCAGCTGCTAGGATCTCAGTAGCAAGAGGGGTTTTACTCCCACAGCTGCTATATGCCCTCCCAGTATTCTCTCATGTCAATGCTAGGGTTCTTCGCCAATGGGACATATCTTATAACATCTGTAGATTTGCCTTATCAGCTTCTCGCCTAACCCATCACTGCCAGCTCTATTCTGCCTTGAACTGGCTGTCTCCCAAAGCCCTCCATTCTTATGCTCTTGGGTGTTTTGTTGACTCCCTAACCAGAACCCCCCGCCCCTCCTCTCTGGGTGACATGCTTACCTTGGTCGCTCACTCTCGCTCCCTTAGGTCCTCCACCTCCCCCTTGCTCAAAGTTCAGCCCTGCTCCACTAAAATGGGGGAGCAAGCTTTTTCATGTTTTGCACCTCGTTTCTGGAACTCACTCCCCCTCCACGTTACAAACTCCTCTTCTCACCTTACATTTAAGCATGCTCTGTTCTCTCACCTTTATGCTTTTGGAACCTGTGAATGCACTTAACTTCTGCTCGTTCTCTCAGTTCTGTCCAATCAGCTGTGTACATGGCCATTGTTTATGTAAGCCTAATGTGCACGAGTGCCTGCCTGTCTTTTTCTCCCCTAGCTAGGCAATATGACCTGTTTGTTTCACTATTATGCCATCATTGTGCTATTATGCAATTTGTATTCAACCACAACTTCTCTATTCCTGATGTTATCTCTGTGCTGTTATTAATTCCTGTAATCTGCTTCTGCTGATGTATTTGTTGCTTTGACGGTTATCTTACTTTATATACCTGATTGTTGTTCACTGCTGTATTTTTCAACGTGTACTTTCCCGGGTTGTGCCTGAAAATATGCTGTTTTTTTGTCTCGTGCACTTACCCGGTTACCAAAAGCTAATAAATAAATAAATATTGTTTTGTAAAGGCTTTCTGCTGAACAAGTAAATTGAATTGACTGATTGGGTGCTACCTGGGAATTAATTCATGGCTGGGGGGGGGGGGTTCCAACCAGCCAGCCGTGGCTTAATTCCCAAGTAGACTCATGCTCTGAAGTGAGTTAATTCACTTGTAACATGGGGAAGAGAAAGGGTCTGGTGCTCTTTCTATATGTTTCTCTTCCCATGTTACATTTGCATAAAAGCAATTTTAAAGTGCAAAATTACAAAGGTTCCGGAAGGATATTAAGGTTCCTACCCTGGGGAAGAGAAAGTGAGTTGTACCTGACTGGAGAAATTACATGCTGAACAGGCAACGTTGTTGCCATTAGGTGTCTAACTTTTCGTCTTTCCTTGGACAATCATATTAAATTATTGGCATTGGGTTTTCTTCAAAAAGTAGTGTTAGGACTAGCCCCACGCAGTAGTCAGGATATTTTTGCAGAATCATTTAATATCAGATCTACTAAAAATTAGTCATGTTTTTCATATTCCAAATATGAATAGCTGTTTGTGTCAATGATCTCTAGTTTATAGGGCAACAATTTGGTACAAGTTACCTACAGCTATTGATGCACATAAATCAATTTTCAGTTTCAAAAATGTATATTCTCAGTTTTTATCTTCTCAGTCCAGTTGTAATTGTACATAATTGTCTTATATTATGTATATTTATTGTTCCTTTTAACCTTTTTGTATGTACTGGTCACTTGTGAAGGAGGATTTTTGCCCATTAAGGTTTTCCAATATAGTAAATTAAATGAAGTGTAAACTACACGGACACAGGAGGGATGAATTTTCAAAGGTTGAGCAAGGGCTTGTATTATGCCCTACAACAAACTTCATCAGCTGCTCCAAGGCTGAATGCTACAGTTGCACTTGCCCTTGTAATCATGGACATAGTTAGGACATTTCAACTTTCTTTACGGCAGCTTGCAGGAAAGCTTGCAGCAAGCTGCATTTCATAGGCCCCAGCACTGACACATGCTAGGCCACAGAAAAGTGACCTAAACAGCAACAGTTTGATGCATGGTATAGAAAATTATGTTATTTGGCTACAAGCCTGGCGTGCCATATATTTGATGCATCCAGGGCTTGCGGCAAAAATGAACTTTTAAAAACCCAGCCCTGTAATTTTGTTTGAACTAAGAAATAATGCATCCATCAGTGGACATGTGCTCAAGATGTTGCGGGGGGGGGGGGGAGATGTTAAAAAGGATGTTAGAAAATAGTAGCACTACTTTATAGAAATGGTGGTGGATGTGTGAAACAAACTTCCTGACAAGGCAGACTCTAGCGGAATTCAAAAGGGAGTGCGATTCATATAAAGGAGTTATCAGGTGAAAAGATGGGAGGGACAAAGACAACGGTAAAGTGTCTCCAAATAGGGAATCTTGGGGCAGACTAGATAGACAGTGCAGGTATTTTTCAGTTTGTCGCTTTTCTTTGTTTCAGGACCCCATCTGAGATGAGCTTTCAGTTGGACACAGGGTAAATGCAGTATACAAGAGTTAAGAAACAGGAACCAACTGAAAATGAGGTGAGGCATTTTTGCTGAGTGACACAAAAGTGTAAAGTTGCCAACTTTGCAAGAATTTTGCAAGCAACATTTATCTGTGTCCCTTCCTGACCATATCAGATAAAATAAAACTCAGCATTTGTGGTTCCCTAGTTACTCATTTCTGTATTAAGGTATGGGCCCTGGCCTTTTCACTGTAAATACCGAGCTGAAATAGCCCATCAGTATGATAGTTTTATTCATGAACCTCTTCTATGTGCTCCTCTCTCTAGCCACTGTGTGCCATGTCTTTATTTCTTTTCTCAATATATTGCTAAAACAAACTTGTTGTTTGACCCAACACACTCAGCCATTCTCAGTTCTGCCTCTGCATGTGGTCCTTTGATAACCTTTTCAACTAGCTGTTGACTGACCTTGCATGTACTGTGCTTCCTAAGTTGAGATCTACACCTCTGTCACTGGATCTTTACAAGCAACTCTTGCTCAGATTTCGTACTGTTGAAATGATACCAATAAGGGCACTGCTATTTTCCTAAACAATGCCTAAGTCCAGCCATCCACTCACCCTCTTCTGAGAAAGCTGCCGAGTGATTACAGAGAAGCGGGAACCTGCAAAAGCAAAAAAGCAAAGTCCTGCCTTTGTACTTGCTTGGGGCCAGGGACTATGGAGTGCTGATCAGATTTTTGCTGCTGTGCTGTGGGCCGGGGCTTGGGAAGGAGGGAGCTTTGCTAAATCCTGTATTTGTGTTTGTTTGGTGCCGGAGGATATGGAATGCAGATCAGATTTGTGTTGCTGTGCTCTAAGCTGGGGCTTTGGGAGGAGGGAGTTTGGCTGCAGAGGGAGGGCTGAGAGAGAGGAAGGGATCACACCACTGGTGAGCACATCATACCAAGTGGCAGGGAAAGCCCAATGGGGCACTATAGTGCCTATATAATATTCACAATCCCAAGCAACCCCTCACATAAGCAGCCCCAAAGTATGAGTGCCATAAAGCAGGAGTGTGGTGTCAAGGTACATGATGTCGATGGAGAATCTGCAGGGAGGACTACAGGCCACAAGCAAAGCTGGCTGTTGGAGGGTAGTTAATATAAATAGATTCTCTTGATTGGTTTAGTGGTTGATTGCATGCATGCATGCATGGATATAAATATTTATTTTTATGGACACACAGAAAATCAAAGGTTTATTTTCATGTATGTCTGCTGCAGGTCTAGATAATAGGATGGTTTGTTTCTTTTTATCACACCCCAGCTGAATACCATAGTATACAAGAGTTTATCTTTTTAATACAACCACAGATTTTCTTGACTGGCACCCTACCAATACAGGGAGGTCAAGCATTAACTGTTAGCAGATGGGTACTGTTTAGAGAAATGCTTATTCCAGGGATTTATAACCACTCTCATTCATGTAAACAAAGTATGTAATGTCTCTCTTATTCATGTAAACAAAGTATGTAATGCCACTCTTATTCATGTAATAAAGCATGCAATGACACTCTTATTTCATGACTCCAATGTGCAACTCAGCTGCTATGTATCATGTACACTCCTTCTCCTCTGTACCTCCCCAGGTCGCACCATGAGATGAGCATGGTATTGCTCAGTGTGCCACTCCTGGTGAAATATTTCAATAAATAAATTTATGACATCCAGTTGTACATTAATGCTGACTCAATGGTGGCTCAAGGAAACTGATCAAAAGCATATCAAACTGGGGATTATGTGAGTGTACTTGGCTATTGTTGAAGTTAGGAGCTAAAAACATTCTAATTGTGAGAATACAGTTGTCAGTTCCAGATACAAGCAAAGACGTACAGTTTGTGAACAAAATGCATAACTATTTTTTTTTTTGTGAGAACCAGTTAATGTAAATGATTGAGAAATTAAATGTTTGATAGGACCTGGTCAAGATAGGACCTGCTCAAGATTGGTCATGACTGATCATAAAAAAAGTTGGCCTGTATGGATCCGAAAGTGAGAGTAGGATCAGTCTGTTGGTATATAGGCTGGCTATGTCTGAGAAAGAAGGACACGGTCATGGTCACACAATTGGAAACACAGACACTTACGGTAACAGCAACAATGATGCCAAAGGAAACACAAACGCAAATGGAAAAGCACACGAAACCAGTAATGAAAATGCAAATGTTAACAGTAACATAAATGCAAGCGCAAACAAAATCGCAAAGGGTAACGCATACGGTGGTGTAGATGGGAATGCTAACACAAACGGTAACAGAAATGCAAGTGGAAATGCTAACTGTACCAGTAACGAAAATGCACAGCCTGTTTTTCCCCAAAAGCTGCATAGAGAAACACAGCGAATACAAAGAATGTACGCATAATAATGGGCCTCGGAGCAGAAAATGAACACTTAGAATACTAAATTGCTTATATCTCAGGAACCGTAAGATGTAGAAAAAAAATCATATAATTTATGACTTTCTTATCTAGTTTTGCAATTAGCCCCTAGCAGGGGGGTTAAGCATTTTTCTGACGAAAAGTCCATATCTCGAAGCATTTCCGAGATACGTGCCCTGAAAGGCATGGTGGACACCTTAATGTTGTTTTAAGGGAAAAATTGTCAACTTTGGAGTATTATATCTTTGCAGCCCTGTAATAGTTTGTCACCAAACCACCAAAAGGCACATCTGTGGGATCTTGGCTGTCTCCTCTCCAAATTTCTGCCAAAAGACCAAACCATTCTTTTGCAGCAGGGTGGCAAAGATTTCCTATTCTTTTGGGCATAATGTTGCAAAGTAGTGTCACAAATCATGACACTTTCACAGAAAAAATCATGAAAGTGTTGCAAATGCAACACTAGTTTGCGACACTACAGTTTACAAAAATTTGAAAAATATATTTCTGGGGTGTTTAACCCCCCAAAAAAGACATGGCTAGCATCCTCAGGGCTCGACTAGGTGAACACAAAAATAATTGTGTCCTTAAAGGGTCCCAAATTTAAATGCCAAGCATTTCTGTGACCAGTAACTGAAAACAAATGGCTAACTCATGACACTACATGGGTCATTTGTGATACTGAAAACTGCATTTGTGACACTATCCAATAGTTTTTTTCACTTTTCCCATTGACTATAATGGGAAACTTGTTTTTTGAATAACTTCTGAACTTTTTAATATTTTTTAATGAAATCTTCGAAAGGCACATCGGGGACCATGGCTGCATGTTCTCTGAAAGTTTTGTACTGGTCACGCAAACTGTGCAACCTGTAGGCGTGAGCAAAGAATGCACAAAAAAGCATAAAGGTGATTTTTATTGTGCTTTATAGCTCCCACAACCGTATATCTGACCATTACGAATCTTGGCAGATCCAGATATCTATGGTGCTGCTCCAAGCCTGCCAACTTTCAGGCAAATCTGTCATATGGTGGCAAAGTTATTAAGCTGCAAAATGTCACACTTTAACCTTAAATGGGGTACTCAACCCTAACTATAGTGGCACTACTGTTCCACTATTATATATATATATATATATATATATATGTTCCCCTTTTTCTTCTTTTTCTGTGTGTTTCTGTGTTTGGTGCATGTATGCATTAGGGTTGTTAATCGTAGGTTTTAGTGTATTTATTGAATGCTTTGAAGTGTGTATCTTGTGTGTTTGTAGTTGTATGTTGATTGATGGGATTGTGCATTTTGCTTTGGTTTGTGTAGGTGGTGTTTTGGAGATTTTCTAAAACAAAAATGCGTAGATATATTTGTGATTGTATTGTTTTCCTATTCCTCCAGCAGCTATTTCTATTGCACCCTTTTGGGGAGAGTAAATGTACCATGCCAATGGTGGTCATTGATCGCTGTAGGAGGTTGGCAAAGTCAAGTTATACAAAAGTGAGGGTACTGGACTTCAGGAGGGCTGACTTTGGCAAGATAGGAGAGTGCCTGAGAAAAGCACTAGCAAACAGGCCAGAAGGAGGGTGGAGCAACAATGGGGACACATCAAAACTGTCATCACAGAGGCAACAAGCCTTTGTGTGAAGCACATAAACAAATAAAAATGAAAGAAAAAGCCACTATGGTTCTCAAAAGAGGTGGCGGGAAAAGTTAGGGAGAAAAATATAGCATTTAGGAAGTATAAGGAAACACAGAAGGAGCAGGACAGAAAGATGTACCAGTTAAGGCAGAAGGAAACAGGGAAAGCAGTCAGAATAGCAAAGGCCCAGACTGAGGAAAAGATAGCCAACTCAGTTAAGAAGGGGGATAAAACCTTTTATAGGTACATTAGGTAGCATAGAAAAATAAACAGAGGGATAGTGAAACTGAATAGATTGGACAGTGGGTGGGCAGAGGAGCAGTGAAAAAGCAGGGATACTGAATGAATACTTCTGCTCTGTATTCACAAAAAAGGAGGAGGTGGAGGTACCTGATCCAATTAACAGAAGCACTCTGGTTAGGGGGTCAATCCCAGTCCTTTCACAGAAGAAAGGGTTCTGAAAGAACACCTAAAACTGAAGGCATACAAAGCAATGGGGCCTGATGGGATTCACCCCAGAATTTTAAAAGAATTAAGGGGAAAACTAGTGACACCACTGACTACCCTTTTTAACATATCATGGGAGGATGGTGTGGTACCTGAGGACTGGAGGAAGGTGGATGTGATTCCCTTTCACAAAAGTGGGAGCAAGACAGAGGCAGGAAACTACAGACCTGTCAGTTTGACCAGTGTGGTAGGGAAAGTGATGGAATCACTTCTGAAGGAAAGAATTGTTGAGTACGTAGAGGCCAGTGGGGCACAGGACCCAAGGCAGCATGGGTTCACAGTGGGAAGGTCATGTCAGATGAATCTAATCAATTTCTTTGATTGGATGACCAAAGTAGTAGACCAGAGAGGGGCTGTGGACATGGCTTACCTAGACTTTAGTAAGGCATTTGACACAGTCCCACACAAAAGATTAATAAACAAATTAGTCAGCCTGGGAGGGGGTCCCAGGGTGGTAGTCTGGGTAAAATCCTGGCTGGACAACAGGACACAGACAGTAATAGTAAACTGAGTCCACTCTGAAGAAAGGGGGGTTACTAGTGGGGTACCGCAGGGTTCAGTACTGGGTCCAGTCCTTTTTAATGTCTTTGTAAGTGACATTGCAGAGGGACTGGAAGGAAAAGTATGTCTCTTTGCAGATGACACAAAGATCTGCAACAGGGTTGATACACAAGGAGGTGTGGAAAGGATGAGAAGGGAGTTGGCAAGGTTGGAGGAATGGTCAGAAGTATGGCAGCTTGGATTCAATGCAAAGAAGTGCAAAATAATGCACCTGGGAAACAAAAACCCAGGAGAAGAGTACACAATGGGGGAGGAGGTAGTAACAACAACAAAAATGGAAAGTGACCTGGGGTAATCATATCAGATGACCTTAAGGTTGGCAAGCAATGTGAGAAGGCAGGAGGAGGAGGAAGGGCTGGGGGATACTGGGATGTACATTATAGGCAGAGGCATCACCAGCGGAAAACAGGAAGTTATTATCCCTCTGTACAGACAGTTGGTGAGACCCCATCTGGAGTACTGCATCCAGTTCTGGAGACCCCATCTCCGCAAGGACATAGCGAGGATGAAGGCAGTCCAGAGGAGGGCAACTAAAATGTTGCAGGGTCTGCAAGAGAAGCCATACTAGCAGCGACTAAAGGAGCTTAATACATATACCCTTGAGGAAAGGAGGGAGAGGGAGAGGGAGAACATTATAAAAACTTTTAAGTACCTCAGTGGAATCAACAAACTCCAAGAGGGTAGCATCTTTCAGAAAAAGAGATGTGCAAGAAAAAGGTGACACAATTGGAAGATAGAGGGGCAGCTCAGGGGTAGTGTGAGGAAGTATTTTTTCACAAAGAGGATGGTGGACACATGGAACAGCATTCCTGAGGAGGTTGTGGGGTCTAAAACTGTGGGAGAGTTCAAGAATGTATGGGACAGACATAAGGAAATTCTTGTTGGGGGGGTAGGAAGAAATAGACTGTTGGTTAACCAGGATCTGCAGCTTATCCAGTAGGTAGGGAAATGGGAAGACTAGCTGGACCAAGCAGTCCTTATCTGCCATCAAAGTTTATGTTTCTATGTCTCTGTGTTGGGTATCCTCCAGGGGCATGGACGGAGATGTCAGCTGGCTTAGTGGGTTGTAGTGAAAGGGGGGGATTAGGAATGTCAGGTCAAGAAGGTGCCCTGGGCATAGATTGGCCCAGGACAGAGGACCATCCTGTCTAGTGCCAGTCCCAAGGGATCTCCAATTTACAGTGGAAGAGGTAGTGAGAGGACCTGCCATACCTGCTTCCCCCTTCATGCAGTTCTTTGTAATGCCTAGTCCCTTAAGAATAAAACCACGGTGGTGGAGGCTTTTTATTGTGGATTCCTCTATGGACTTGGCATATATCACAGTGACCTGGTTGGGTGATGACTCTGGCCCTGTGCTGGAGACATCTATACCCCTAGTTTATTTGGTGGTGCATTGCAAGTGGTGATGGCATGGGGGGGGTGGGGTGTCATCCACTTTAGATCCACTCTGTGACTGATGGTATACCTCATGGCTGAAACCACTTCATTTGAATGCGTGGCTATTGAAGGGGGTCAAGGTACAGGCTGCAGAAACATCCTCATGTACCGTCCACTAAGGCATGGGAGTAATCTTATGCAGGAACTGGAGGGCTTCATGGTTGACCTAGTGGTGGACTCATCCAGTCTGTTAGTGCTGGGTGATTTCAATGCTTGGGTCAACAGTGATGACTGTCATTTTTTTTTTAAATTAGATATGCTTTATTGTTTTTCCAGACTCTCTGTTTGAACAACAGTTCCTCCAGTTCATGTCTTCATTGTTCCTAGTATAGGCAGTTGCCACCAGGACCCACCAAAAAGGCCATGCCTTAGATTTGGTTTTCGCTTTGGGTCTTGACATTAAAAACATCAGGCCTTATCTGGTTGAATGGTTAGATCATCATGCTATACAGTTTCATTATTGGGCCTCCAATTTGAAACTCCCTCTGTGGAGATGATCAAATGCCAGCATTTTAAAAATGTGGAGCCAAAAAATCTCCTGGCGATTTGAGATGTCTTGAGTATAAAATTACCTTGTGCCAGGGTGTGGAGAATACTGTGGAGGGTCATAATAAAGCTCTTATTGCAGCCTTTTGGCTCTCTGGTGCCTTATTGCATTCACTTTTGACATCCTGCCCCAGATCTCCTTTGTTTGATGTTGAGCTGAGGTGGTCAAAGACTATGGGGCAGAGGCTGGAGTGCTCCTAGAGGAGGGCTGGCTCTGAGGAGGACAAACTGGCATTGTATGCTCACTACAAGGAGTATTAGCGGGGCAAACAGTGAAAAAGACAATAGTTTCTGTCATGTGTGATAGCTGAAGGTAAATATCACATGGCTCAGCTCTTCAACACTGTGGATATATTGTTAAATCCTCACAGTCTACAATCAGGAAGAGTTTCTACAGCAGAAAAGTTCAATGAGTTGAATGCAGTTTTCCTTAGCAAAGTATCCTCCATCTGGGCTGAAGTCTCCTCAGTGGCCTGTAATGGGCTGACAGTGTTCAGAAGTTGAGGGTCTTGACCACTATGTTGCCTTGGGAGGAGTTTGATCCAGTCCCAGTTGAGGAGGCCTCCTGAGTGGTTCTGGAGCTGTGCCCCATGTACTGCATTTTAGATCCAGTGCCTACTAGCTTTCTCTCAAGTTGCTGGTTGACCCTGGCACCGGTTATATCCAAGAATGTCACGTGTTCACTTCAGGAGGGCGAGTTCCCCACTGAACTGAAGAGGGCAGTAGTGAAATGCCTTCTGAAGAAACCATCACTGGATCCTTATGATATGGTGAATTAGAGGTCTGTCTTGAATGTCCTATTCTTAGGGAAGGTTATTGAGAAAGCAGTGGTGATGCAGCCACAGAACCATTTGGAATGTTTTGAAATTCATTTCAGTCTGGGATACAGCCTCGTTATAGTACAGAGACTGCTCTTGTCAAGGTCTTCAATCACCTTCTCTGGTCTAGAAACAGCAGCCATTGTTCCATCTTGGTATTGTTGGATCTACCCATAGCATTAGCCGCAGTAGACCACGGCATGCTATTATCCCATTTGAGACACTATGTAGGACTCTCAGGAATAGTTATGCGATGGTTTGATTCCTACTTATCTGACAGAGTGCAACAGGGGACATTGGATGGTAACATATTGGATGCAGTTGCTCTCAGCTATGAAGAGTGTCAGGGGTCAATGCTGGTGCCTATATTGTTTGCTGTGTACATATTGCCGTTGGGGGAGATCATCAGGTGGTATGGTTTAGGCTTTCAATGCAAAGTAGGTGACACCCATATCTATCAGTCATGTACACCTGATGGGGTAATTGCAGTGGCTCTGCTTGACAAGTGTCTTGTAGAGATCCAAGACTAGATGGCTTTAAGCTGGCTTAGACTCAGCTCCTCAAAGATGGAGGTGCTACTAGTGAAACCGGGATTGGGCAGCTGCAACAATGAATAGTGACGATGCCTCGTTGCCATCGATAAATGGCACCACACTATGAGCTGTTGATAAAATTAGGAATTTGGGCATCATTGTGGATAATAGACTGACGCTAGAATATCAGGTGCTCTCTACTGTCCGCAGTGGTTTTTACCATCTATAAAATATTGCCCAAATTCACACCTATGTAGCTTGCTCCAACCTGGAAACACTAGTGCCCACTTTTGTCTCCTCCCATTTGGAATTACTATAATGCTGTTGACCTAGGGTTATCAGTGGGACTGATGCATCGCCTGCAGCTCATGCAGAACTTTGCAGCCTCTGGTCTGGGTATATCACGCCAGTTCTCTGGAAACTGCACTGGCTGACAGTGAGGTGGTGTATCAGCTTCAAGGTTTGCTTGTTGTATACAAAGCCTGGCACAATCTGAGTCCAAGCTATCTGAAATACCTCCTGACAGAATACACTCCCATCCACCCTCTTCATTCCACCAAAGAGGGTTTTCTTATGGTTCCATGCTCCTGACTTAAATCTTAGGGAGACAGAGCTTTTTGTGTTGCTACTCCTGTGATGTGGAATGCACTTCCAGTTTTTATTAGAGGAGACTTCTCTTTGGAATATTTTAAGAGTTTACTCAAAACATATTTTCTAAATCGGCCTTTGAGACAACCTAAGCTCTAGAAATTTTAATCTAAACATAATTTTGGGGAATTTTGTTTTGTAGTGCATGTTTTTATATTTCTTGTTCTTAAATTGTAGTACGTTTACTGTCTGTGTGGTGCCTAGAGCCTTGGAGAGGCACCAAGCAAATAAACTTGCCTTGCCTTGTATAAATAAAGTAGCTCTTTATTGATCATAATATATTAGTGGTGCATTTTAAACAAGGTATTGCTCTGAACCTCTAAAGGTATCCATTATTCAGAAGGGTCATGCTGTTCTGGTTTAAGTAATTTGAGTAACACAATCCTTCCTGATACAGGAAATTGATTTGGTTGAAAATTTAATAAGACAGACCCGCACTCCACCTGGGGTTCAAGCAGTCTGCTGTAGCTTGATGCAGAGGGATAGGTGATAGGGATCAAAGGTTCAAAGGGTCTGGAGCAGCTGCTTTCACAGAGAGTGGAATGTGGGTGCAGAGCACTGTACAGGGCAAACAGGGATGGAGATCTATGGCAGCCAGGTGCAAGAGAGGCACTGGCAGTGCGTGAGTGTGTGGTTTGTCACATATACTTATATTCCGTTTCTTTTTTTTTTTTTTTGTGAACCACTTTATTTCTGTTCCCTTTTTCCTCCGTCCTTATATAAAGAAAGCAGACTGACTACACATAACAGTCACCATTCTGTACATGCCTCTTTCTTTAAGATGTGCTGTACTCATACAAGAGAGAGCTGGAAGAGCAATACGAGTACTACTCATGATATTGTCCAACTGAAATACCATGAGAACAATGTCACACTAGTTTTAACTGAATCTAAGCCTAGCCAGGCATTTTTGCTTTGCTTAGCTTAGGACCAGTAATTTCAGACAGACAGGAGGTTGTTGTGAAGAGGTTTTTTCACATCTTTTGTCCTCCTCCTGCTCCCCCACCTCTTCTCATACCCTCATCCTCCCCACCTCCAATTGCTGACTATCATCCCTTCTTCCTTCTCTAGGTGTAGTCCATACATGCCCTCCCAATCTACCCCTTTCTTCTGCTCTCTTATCTCTTCTGCTGTTACCCTGTTGGAATTATATTATCCAAACCCTTTGAAGGGCCATACAGCCCAGATGGTCTGGAACCTGTACTCTTACATCTCTCTGTCCCTGCAAGTGCTTTGCCTACTTCTATTCTTCTTAACCTTTCCTTTTGACTCTGTATGGTTCCTTAGGTTTCTAATCAAGACAAAGTCCCCCTTCCTCATTAAAGCGGTAACCCTTCTCTCCATGGAACTACCATCCCATCTCTATCCTCCCAGTGTTGGTTAAATAGCAAGACAAACGTCCTCTTTCAACTTTATTTCTTCCTTGACTTCTCCTCTTTCCTGTCTCCCTTACATTTATTTTTCACCAGTTTCACACCATTGTTTTATTCCAACTTAGGGTCACTGAGTTCATCCTGCACAGGATAGATCTGGGCCTGATCATTGTAGCCATCTTTGTTGACCTGTCTGTGGCCTTCAACTCTGCAATTCACCCTATCCTTCTGGACAAACTGGTGGGGGCTGGACTGTCTAATCTTGCAGTCGGCTACAGACTTACTGCTCTGATCATTACCATTCAGTCCATGTCACAAATATAAACCTCCCTCAATTTGCATTGGAGTCCACAGGGATCAGTTCTGGCACTAATCATGTTTAACTTCTTCTGAAATTAGCGCCTCACTTTTTCTGTCTCTTCACACATTCACATGTATACTGATGACACCGTTTTTTTTTTTTTGCTTCAGTGCCTCAGCCTGTGAGTCGGAATCCTCTCTGCAGCAAAACAATATACAAGCTTGGTTCCACTCTAATCAGCTTTCTCATAAGGCTAACAGCCAATCATATGATCGGTTGAATGTGTTCTACCCCAGACTTTAATAATAATAATAATAATAATTTTATTTGTATAGCACCTTTCAATATATCAAGGTGCTGAACAACTTTGACATTTCAAACACTACATAAACAAACATATACATAAAATCAGCATACAACAAGATAAAATATATAATAATAAAATCCAAAACATTAATAAATAACTAATTATCTAAAAGCCATGCTCCACAAATAAGTTTTCAGATCCTTTTTAAAGAGTTCCACGGAGGTGCACTGCCATAACCGACATGGTAGAGAGTTCCAAAGAGTGGGTGCAGCATATGAAAATGCTCTGCTGCCAGAAGATTTTAAGCTCACTCTTGGGATCTCTAACAACCCCATGTCGGCCGAGCGGAGTGATCGGTCAGGGCAGTAAGCCCTTTAAGACTGTTGATGGCACCAACCATGAAGAAATCCCACACAGTACCTCAGTGTTTGGTTGGATCCATATTTGATTACTTTACCCACATTGATGCCATGCACAGAAGGTTCTGTCCCAAGCTTGGTACACTGTGCTGAAGGTAATCCTGGCTTCCACTTCTAATGTAGAAGGAAGTTATCCTTAAGATGATCCTTCCAGCATTTGATTATGCAGGCATGGCTTAGTGCTACTCTCAATTCCACCCTAGTTAGGCTGGCTCCCCTCTTTCATACTTTCTGTAATTTTGTCTGTAACTGCCCTTCTCACAACCACCACTGCTTGCATTACCAGAGTAGTTGTCGCATCTCTCTGGATGTCCAGTTTTACTGTGTTCTTCTTTTCTTGCTGAATGATAGTGTTCATCCCTTCCCTGCTATCTGTTCTCACTCCTGTTACCTACCTTCCCTCCCTTTCTTCCTCCCATCCTCCAATTTCCACCAATCAATGGAAACAAGATAGTTCTTGGTTGTCAACTGCCCCACAATAAAACCTCAACTGGGCAGTTTGCCTTCTCCTCCCACCTCTTGTGCCTCTCTAAACAGCCTCCCCCTCATTGTTCACTTTTCTCCTCCCCTCTCTCTTTTGAAGCACGTCACATGGACTATATTATCCCCTTCTGTACCTACAACTAGCCTACCCCTCTTATGCCTGCAACTAGCCACATTGTTCCATTTTCCTCCCCTTCTCCTACCCTTTTTTCTTCTCCTCTTGTCCTGCTGCTTTTTTCCCAAACTGACTCCTTTCTACTCTCAACTTTGTTGAATTCTCATTTGCCCCCTCTGTCACCTTCTTCTAGTAGTCTCTGGAGTACTGCATTTAGAATTACCTCATAAACATATTTATTTTACAATTGCAATTTGCATTTGGTTTCTGTTTAGTCTTGCACAGCCATCTTGCAGTTTGTTGTTGTTTATTTTCTTTACCCCAGTTGTAATTTGCACTGCTCTGATATTGTAAATTGGCTTTCAATTTTTTTCCTTTTTTCCTTGTAATCCCTTTCTCTGAGGATTAGCTAGAAATGAGCCTCAGCTCAGTGTGCCTTTCTCAGGCTGAATTTTAAACAAATAAGTACTGAATATGAATATGTAAATAACCCTTTTAGGTGCTGAGCAACCCAGCTTTAACCAAATCAGAACCACTCACTTCTAGTATTTTTGAATGCGCTCAACAAGGCCTTCATTATGAATTCAATATTTATACATTCAGTCACCCAGTATGCTCTTGGTTAGATTATGGCATGCATTCGGGTAGAAAGGGATATGAATATGTTTTAATCTCCTATATATGACCATAAGGAAGGTATACTTTTCATTTGCAGTAGATTGTTTCTGCCTTATGACTTCAAAATAAAATTTGAGTCCTGGTTCTCATCTAGGAAAGCAGAGGAAAAATCTATTAATTGACTACTGATTTACACTTAAATATAAAATCCCTTTTCCTGATAAAAGGGGTATGCAATAGATTCTACAATTACTGGAAATCTAGCTTTTGCAGTAAGGACTGTTTCTGCTGTTGGCTATTTTTTAACCAAACCACATCAAGTACAAGACTACAAGTCTCTTGCAGTGCCAAACAACAACTAGGCCACAGGAAGAGACCTTGTGTTGTGGGAAATGTTTTAACCGAGTATGTTCCTCTTTTAAATACTTTTCAGTTTTACACTACAGCGAACAAGTTTCCATTGTATATTTTTAAAGCATGACCATAGCATTATTTTGCTGCAGCTATGCCTTACATGCACACACACACACACACACACACACACACACACACACACACACACCTATTTTGAAAAAGCTTACATAAATTGTTTTTTTAGATAGTATCTACTTTGACTGCCTGATTTCTATGTGAGTGCATGGCTTGTTTTAGAAAAAAAAATTTCTGGGAAAAGTACTAAGTGACCCCAGTCTAGATGATTTTGGTGAATGCAATAAAATCACCATCATAAAAGAAACAAAAATACCACGCATATGAAAGGTAATGTTTTCCACTAGCTGGACTTTTTAAGAACTTTGGGCAGAATTCCTACCTCAAGTATCACTTTACCTTTTGTACTTACTGTATAGTATTATTGGGAATGTTCATTTGATACAATATTTGAAAGGGTATATTGTAGTTCTAAAGCAGGTTTTGTTTTTTAAATGCCCATCTTCGGAACAAAATCAAATCTACCTTGCCTAAATTATTAGGTCTTACTTTTATTCTAATTTTCACTAGTTGTAGATATCTTTTTAGATGACTTTTGTATTTCAGGTTATTTTCTTAAGGCAATAGTATTTATTAGATGGCAGAAAATTCATCTTGCAGTGGGTTTGAGTTTTTATGTAGTTTTTATTTAGATCTAGAACAATGTTTGGTTATTCATACAGTATCAAAGGCTCTGCATACTAAATGAAAAGTTAGTTTTTTTGTTCAGGCAATGTAAGAACAGGAGATGCCAGTTTGAGGGAAGACTTGAGAAAAAAGATAGTATAAGGGGGAAGTAAAATAGAGCAAGTTAATGGTTTATACATCAATGTTGGGCTTAAAGGGTAACATTCATGTACGGTGACTGACATAGTTTGACTAGCCCATGAAAAGCTCTAAAAATGAGGTATTGGGCTCACCTATAGTTGGAAGCACTCTAGCGTTATAGATTACCAAATCTGTTCAATATTATTACTACATTGTAGCCATTTGTAGAACATTATGATATCACCTATTAACAAGCTGTCCCTAAATACATTGAGTCAAACATAGCTTATTCCTGGATGACATCACAATGTTCTAAAAATGGTTGCAATATAGAATTTGTTTTGAACAGACTCAGTCATCTTTGTCTCTTGAGTGCATCCAGCTGCAGATGACCCCAGTAACTTATCTGAAAGAGCCTTTCATGATCCTTCAAACTATGAGGACCCCTAGGCATGACTTTATCTCTTTAACATTCTGACATTTCTCAACTTTTTGTAAACATGTTCAGAGTGGATCTCCTGTTTAATAAGAGCTCTCACTTCTCCTTATTTTTGGAGGAATTTCATTTTATAGTGTTTTACTGAGAGACACAAGAGACCATGCTGCTTATCTCCTTACGCATGCAGCTATAGAAAACTAGAAAACATCAATGGTAGCTAATGGCATTTACATTTAAGTGGTATGGTCTTTGTTTTCCTTTTGTGCATGCAATGGAACAGAACAGCAGAAACATAGAAACAGAAACATCGACAATGTCAGTAGAAAAAGACCGTCAATCCATCCAATCTGTTCTGTTTTACCCTAGCCTACTCAGTGGCCTATTGCCTAGATGGTGTTTACATCCTTGCTTCCTCCTTCTGCTCCCTGCCTAACTGCTTCCTCCTTGAGTAACTATCGGGCCTCTTATCCTGTCACTACTGTGGCTGAACCCATTTGAGCAGCCACGCTCTGCTCTGAGGACAGTTTTTTTAACATTTAGTTTTCCCTTTAGTTTCTTACTGTGCCCTATACACAAAAGAGTTTGAGTTCTGGAAGATTACGGGCTGCATTTTCAAATCTGATGACACAGGTACAGCTCCTTACTTTGGATGCAGCCTGCATCCTGGCAAATGTGCCACAATGCTTGCATCCAGGCATCAAATGTGTTGACACATCTGTGGTATTCTCCTCACCTTATGGCAAACAGATGATGTGTGTTGGATTTTTTTGATCCATGCATAATTATTAGAGCACAACTTGAGGCTCTCACAGCATAAAGTTAGATGGTGTTTTGTGTGGTCTAACAGTCATGTCACAAGAAGTGCAAGTATTTGAAAATCATGAGGCAGCTCTGAAAATCCAGCCCAAGAACTATAGAAATAATGGAAACATTCTAGATCATAACTAAAGCTCAGAACTTAGCGGGTTCTGAAAACCCTGCCATGTAGGTTAGTATGGCCATTGAGGTCAGTCTTACAGTTATAAGTTGTTCTAGAACCCTACAAATGCAAGTCAGACAACACCTACATGGGTATTCAGGCCTTGACAGCCATATTAATGTATTTTTGTTTATGGTTAATCAATAATGTATCAAAAAAAAAATCCCCAAACATGCCTGTTTCTAGGGCATATGCACATGGGGCACTCTTTATAAAATAAAGCGAGTCTCATTGCAGGGGAAGGAGCACTCAGATTGCTCAAGAGTCCTTCCTTGATCTATATCTATATTAACAGAATTCTAGACATGCCCTGTACCCCTTCCACTCGTTATTTACTTCTGTCTAGGAAAAGCACACCCCTATTAGGAAATCCAAGGTAAAAACATCTCACCACCCTGGATACCCTGTGATCTCATTGATTTGTGCATGACCTGTGACCAAGCCTGGGCCAAGTACAAAATATCCCATTCCCTACCAGATTTTCTTTCCTATAGGGTGCTTAGGAACACTTACACTAAGGCCATCCAAATTGCTAAGTCACTCTAGTTTACGGCTAACCTTCGGAATAAAACTAACTCCCCTGCTAAATTCTGGAAGGTGATTCACTCCCTTTTTAACCCCCATGCCCAGTCTGCTTCCCCTAGTCCTTTTGGTTGATGGATCACCAGTATCAGACCCTACCTCTGTTGCCACTCACTTCAAAGAGTTTTTCACAATTTCTGCTCTCCCCATCCATCCACCTACAGAGCCTTCCCATTCCCCACCTCTCTCTCCTACCCCACTCTCCCTAGGGTTTTGACTTTCCACCTGTCACTCCCCAGGAGACCCTTCTTGCCCTGTTCTCACTCAGCCTTTCCAGATCTAGCACAGATGGTTTTGACCCTAAATGTTTCCATCTGTAAGCTCTAGTTATTGGGTTCCCCCTTACTCACCTCCTAAATCTCTCCTTCATTGTTTACACAGTCCTGCAGTCTTGAAAGTTTGCCAAGGTTCTCCCCCTCCACAAAGGGGGTGATCCCTCCACTGTATGCAAGTTCTGCACTATCTCTGTCTTCCCTTCTCTTGTGAAGTTGCAGGAAAAAGTGGTCTACTCATGGCCTGCTTACTGTCTCCATACCTACAACGTCCTCTCCCCCTTCCAATCTGGTTTCAAGAAGGCTCACTACACCATAACCTCCATATGCAGAATCACTGATGCCATCCTCTCAGGGATGGACCATGGGCACAGCACTGTGGACATTTTCATTGAGCTGGTCAAAGTTTTTGGGTCAGTGTCCACTTTCTCCTCCTGGATAAGCTGAGCACTGCCAGCCTCTTAGCCTCTACTGTTGCTTGGGTCTGATCCTATCTCACAGGCCATCAACAATCAGTACAGGTAGGAGGTGCACTCTCACTATCTCTCTCTATTCAAGCCAGGGTCCCAGATGGCTCCATTTTGGGTCCAACCCTTTTCTTGTTCTTCCTCAATGACCTCCCCTCTGCTTGTGTCAGCTCACATATTCATGTGTATGCAGATGATACAGCTCTCTATGCCTCAGGTCCCACAACAGCTTATGTGGAAGTCTTCCTCCAGTATGACTTTCACACTGTCAAGCAGTGGTTCCAGGCTAATTAGCTAAGATTCAACATAAAGAAAATTGTATCTTTGTCCTTCATTACCAGTCAGAAATGGGCCCTGTTCACTTCCCTTGTTGTTTTACCAATTCAAGATGAGTCTCTGCTTGAGGATGTCCTAACCTTCAAGTACCTTGATTTTTGGTTAGATAGGTGACTTCACTTATGAGCTCACATGGATGCCATCCATGCTGGTCTCTACCCCAAACTTGGTGCTGTGTGCTGCAGTAAGGATTGCCTCCCTCTGCTGGTCTTCCGGGAGTTAGTCACCAAAATGGTTCTCCCGGTCTTCAACTATGCAGATGTGGTGTATGGCACCACCCCATCTACTTTCCTGACCAGACTGGACACCCTTTTCAATGCCTTTTTCCTCTTTACTACATGCTCTCCCTCTCAAACTCACCACTGCTCCCGTTTATCCTTCATATACTTCCTCCTACTCTCCACACAACCCGAGCTCCACTGTGCTTCCCTCATATCTAAATTCAAGTTTGGATCCCTCCCCTCCTACCTCTCCCATCTTATCTTCCCCTTCCCCTTCTCCTCCTCTTCCTACTCCTTGTGCTCCAGGCTCACACACTTTCTCCATTCCCCACCCACACTCACCACCTGGAAACTCTGCCTTTTCATACCACGTCCCCTCCCTGTCGAATCAGCTACCATCCTCCATCCATTTCTCTCCCTCTCTTCCCACCTTTAGATGCCAACAAAAACTTCTACCTCTGTCTCCTTGTTCCTGCATACACTCTTCCTGAGCCCTTCCTTGCCTTTCCTGACCTCATCTGTGAGTACTGCATCAGCATCCCATCGAATAGGCTTCTCCACACTTTTAATATTCACCTATTTGTACACTTGGATTGATTCTGTATGCTATGTATTGGACAACCTGTTGCCATTTTGGCATTACTGTCGGTACTGCTGTTTGATGTATGCACTTTCTATTACAGTTTTTGTAATGATCATAATCAGCCTGGTTTGTTTTCTGTATAACTGTGCTTTCCTGTCCCTTCCCCTGGGTGGTACCTCAAAATGTGTCTTGGCTCAATGTGCCTTTTCTGGTCACCGATTTTCAGATAACTAAACAAATAAATAATATATTTCAGAACGATACAGAAGAATAAGAGAAGCTTAATTTCCCAAAGTGAAGCATCTAGTTGTAGACACATACTTGAGGCTAAAAGGACTACTGGTATAGAATGAGTACATTCTTCATGAAATCATGATAGCAGATACAGCTGCAGTCATTGCTAACTCATGTTACATCTAGATATATCGGTTTTATGTGATAAGGGCGAGTCCCTTATCACATCACTCATTAGAGCAAGGAAAGAATTGCCCATGAAAAAAGGGTGACTTCCCTTTAGAGACGCCGCCGCAAACAGTGATAGTCCTCTAAATATGTACACTAATTCAAAAGCCCTCCACACCCCCCAAGATAAGGATTCGCAACTCCAGGAGGAGCAGACTTAGAAATTAATAGAAACTCCTCCTGGAACCAAAAAAATTATCTGCACCTGGCACCTCAGACTCCAGGGACAGTTGCTCAACCACTACACCACATGGCCAGCTCAACAAGGCTTGGCCAGATAATCCTTTCATCCTTATTTCTTGCGAGTGGAATGCATATCCCTGAATGCTTCACTTGCTTTCAGTATGAAAGGCTCCTTTCCACTACTCGCTGTACATGGCAGCAGTATTAATGAGTTGCTCATACTGATACACTCAAAAATACTCGCCCTTATATGATGTTACCAGATAAATCTAGACACAGTATATCACTGAGGAATCCCAAGTAATTTTAATTGGATTTATGGTGAAATATCAAGACATACAGTGCTATCTGTCATTGCCTGCGACTGTACTCTTCTAGGGCCTCAGACAAGCTGAAGATAATTATTGCGAGACATTTTTATGATATAGAAGTGACAATAGCCTCATTAAGAAATCACATTACACTTATTAAAACCTTACTAATAGGACTGCTTTGCAATTAGCTTTTTTGTGTGATCCATAAATACCCCAATAGCTTCTCACTATTCGTTTCCTAGAAATTGAGATATGAAAAACACATTCACATCAGTTTTTTAAAACTAACGTGCTAATTTTGCATTTGTAAAATTTGGAGCTCAGTGTTAGACTATTTTAGACATTTAAATAAACATAAATACACAGGATTCTTTCAGTCATCCATTTTTATGTTGATTGCGCGCGTGCACAAAAAACATATTGCGGCCGCTTGCTCCACAAGCAGGTTGTGGAGGCACGGCACTGTTGTGGCCAATGCCCCCACAGCCTTTTAAGGCTTGGCCCACTTTCCCCAATGCTGTGGCATGCTGCTGCTGACACTAGTTCAGCCAGCAAGCCACAACTTTGAAACGTTTCAGCTGCAGCAATCAGGGGCTGCCTCGTCATTGCAGCATCAGCCATTTGCTGCAATGAGGGAGCAACCCATCACTGCTGGGTGGAACGTTAGTACTGTAATATTGTTTGTGAACATGGTGGCAGCTTGCCACCATGTTCACAAACAATATTTCTGAACCCCAGGGCCAATGGGGTGCCCAATCCCCCTCGGCAGCATGTCCCCCCCAGAGTGTTTGTGTGCCGACACGGGCCCCAATCCCCATCGGCTTTAGTGCCCCTAATAAAACATTTATTTTGCCGACAGGGGAGCCCACTCCCCATCAGCATTATGTCCCCCCCAAAGATTCAGTTGCCTATGGGGGACCCCACTCCCCGTTGGCATAACCCCCTAAACACCCAGTGTAGTTGTGCCGAGGGGTTGCCCACTTCCCATCGGCTCTTGCGCCGCCCCCCTTTTGTGCCAACGGCAGTGCCCAATCCCCCATCGGTTAGAGCTGCCCCCCTCAAATAAAGACTGTTGGCACACTGGGAGCCTACCTCAGCATGCTAAATAGCCATGTAAAAAAAGAAAACCTTCTTGCAATATTTTTTTTTATTTAACCAGTAAAGAAAGGAAATGGTGCCTCACGGTCTTCCTGCACACAACCCTTGCCCACCCACTGTGCACCCTGCCTGTCCGCACCCCTCTCACCCCATACTTACCTCTGGAGTCTGGCGTGACAATCTTCGGTGGACCAGGAACACGTCCGCACTCTTCAAAGCAGACCTCAAACTGAGGAAATGCCAGTAAGCTGTATAATGGAATAAATAGGGTTTTTTCAACTTTGATGCATATCTCAGGCATTTTTTGGAATTTTGGCACCAAATTTTCAACATGGGGTTTTTGGGAACCCTCCTCATGTTAATTGGCCCTGAAAGGTGATTTTACAGTCACTGCGAGGAATCACCTTTTGGGACCAATTAATGAAACAACAGTGCCAGTGTTCATGAGACAGGCTCTCAAAAAGCCTATGTTGCAAATTTGGTGGAAAAAATCCCCAAAATGACTGTTTTACGAGCCTGCGTTGTGCAGTTGCTATGCACGGTAGTAACTTCGCAAATCTGCAATATTGTCATGCCAGATTTTCAACATTGCCATTTTTCCACACCTCCTTGTGAACAGTACAGATGTCATTTTTCACATCCTGACTGAAATGTGTTTTCACAGCTCTGGCTCAGAATCGCGCGGTCACTGTGGGAAATCAGTGTTCGGGACAGATTACAAAAATGACAGTGACATTGTTCATGAACAGAGGTCCTAAACTGCCTATGTTGAAAATTTGGTGACAATACTCTGTAAAATGACTGAGTTACGAGCGTGCATTGCGCAGTTTGCACGCACGCTTGTAAGTTCTCGAATTTATAATATCTTCACTCCAGATTTTCAACATTGCTATTCTTCTGCACCTCCTTATGAACAGTACAGCTGTCACTTGTCACATCCTGGCCGAAATGTGTTTTCATATTTCCGGCACAGAATAGCGCGGTCGCTGTGGGAAATCTGTGTTCGGGACACATTATGAAAATCACACTGACACTGTTCATGAGCAGAGGTCCTAAGATGCCTATGTTGAAAATTTTGTGATGAAACTTCGCAACTTTGTAATAGTTTCACTCCATATTTTCAACATTGCCAATGTTCTACACCTTTTTATGAACAGTACAGCTGTCATTTTTCACATCCTGGCCGAAATGTGTTTTCGCTCTTCTGACACACAATTGTGCAGTCACTGTGGGAAATCAGTGTTCAGGACACATTATGAAAATCACACTGACACTGTTCATGAGCAGAGGTCCTAAGATGCTGATGTTGAAAATTTTATGATGAGACTCCATAAAATGTCTGTGTTACAAGTGTGCATTGTGCAGTTACCACGCACCCTTGTAACTTTGCAAATTAGTAATATTTTCCTGCCACATTTTCAACACTGGCATTTTTCCACACCTCCTTATGAACAGTACAGCTGTCATTTTTCACATCCTGGCTGAAATGTGTTTTCACGCTTCTGGTGCAGAATACTGAGCCGCTGTCGGAAATCAGTGTTTGGGACAAATTAGGATCGAGCGAGTAAGAGAGGTGGGAGTGACCGAGCTCAACTGAGCTCTGTCGGGACTGCTGCGGATTTCCTTGTGGGCAGGAAAAGGCACCAATGCAGGCAGAAGCCCAGTACAAAAGGGCAGCCTGCAGCACTGGGAGACACAGAACGACCGAGTGAGGGAGGGGGAGTGAGCGAGCTCAACGGAGCTCTGTTGGGACTGCTGCAGATTTCTTTGTGGGCAGAAAAAGGCAGCAATGCATGCAGGGGCCCAGTACAAAAGGGCAGCCTGCAGTAGCAAGAGAAACAGAACGAGCGACTGAGAGAGGGGGAGTGACCGAGCTCACTGGAGCTCTATCATGACTCCTACAGATTTCTTTGTGGGCAGAAAAGGGTGGCAATGCAGGCAGGAGCCCCATAAAACAGGGCAGCCTGCAGCACCGGCAGAAACAGAACGAGCGAGTGGGGGGGGAGTGAGCGAGGTCAACGGAGCTCTGTCAGGACTGCTGCAGATTTCTTTGTGGGCAGAAAAAGGTGCCAACAGAGGTAGGAGCCCAGTACAAAATGGCAGCCTGCAGTGCCAGGAGAAACAGAATGAGTGAGTGAGACAGGGGGACTAAGCGACCTCAACGGAGCTCTGTCAGGACACCTGCGGATTTCTTTGTGGGCAGAAAAGGTGCCAACGCTGGCAGGAGCCCAGTACAAAAGGGCAGTCTGCAGCATGGGAGAAACACAATGAGCGAGTGACAGGGGGAAGTGAGCAAGCTCAATGGAGCTCTATCGTGACTGCTGTGGATTTCTTTGTGGGCAGAAAAAGGTGGCAGTGCAGGCAGGAACCCCATACAAAAGGCCAGACTGCAGTGCCAGCAGAAACAGAATGAGTGAGTGAGAGAGAGAGACAGAGAGAGAGAGGGTATGAGCAAGCTCAACAGAACTGTGTCAGGACTGCTGCAGATTTCTTTGTGGGCTGAAAAAGCCACCAACAGAGGCAGGAGCCCAGTACAAAAGGGCAGCCTACAGCGCCAGGAGAAACAGAATGAGCGAGTGAGCCACCTCAACAGAACTTTTTTGGGACAGCTGCGGATTTATTTGTGGACAGGAAAAGGTGCCATCGCAAGCAGGAGCCCAGTACAAAACAGCAGCCTGCAGCACTGGGAGAAACAGAACCAGCAAGTGACAGATGGGCAGTGAGCGAGTTCAACGGACCAACGCAATCAACATTTGGCATTGAAAAATGCTTGTTACTGTTAGCTTTCTCAGGGTGCAGCTACTACAGTACTGTAATAACCTTAGACTGGTACCCACTAACATTTGTACTCATATGTGCTGGAACAGGGCATCCCAATACGGCCATGGCCATACCCCTTTCATAAGTGAGAGGACATGGCCCTATAAGTTTTTGGAATCATGTTAATTTATTACTGTGGAGGATGATACTTTTCAAATGCAGCATGTGCAGTAAATCCAGTGTTACTTACTAATCACTCCCTTTGTGGTTTGCAGCATGTCAGCAGAATTTTGGAAAGTGAAGGCCTTAGTAATGTTTTTGGGGGTGGGGGCTTGGGTCATGGCCTAGTGCATTAAGGCACAGCGGTCAAACCTTAAAAATGAAAATGATGGGCCAAGGCTCCCTGGGGAGCATCAAGGAACTAGGCACAGGGTGAGGCTATCAGTTGAGGGTGATGAGGGGGGTTACTCTACATATTAAAAATGTAGTTGAGAACAATTAAAGGTTTGGGTGGGGGGCGGTGGATTTACTGCTTACATCATTGTCTCTACAACTTTTCAGACACTTTTGCCACCTATGTTTGCCCAAGTAAAGTTAACTAAATCATTAATCAAATTGATGCCATAATGTTATTTATTTAGCCTGGGTACTCTCAGACAGCCCTGGAGGGGTCGTGTTGTGGCACTCATTTGAGGAAGAATATGAAGTTTATATGCTATTGCATTTACAATAGTTATAGCAGTTGCTTGCTTTCTCAACTTTGTATGCTATGTTTTTACCTGCATTATGGTCTGTTAATTTAATCAGAACTACTGGTTCTATGGTTGCACTACTGAATATCTCACAAATAATTATACATTTTACTGGCATATCAAGTCTTAGATGACTCAGTCAACAAAACAGATCCAGAAACAAATGATTTGATACCTTTTATTGGACCAACATGGATGTTACAGAAAAGAACAAAATGCTTTAGCTTTCGAACCAACCAGGTCCTTCTTCAGAAGCTTTGTGGCAGTTTTTTCAAATATCCCATACTATTAACACCAGATTATATAGAAAAAGCAGAAATAATTCTCATTGGTTTAACATATACATTTAAAACATAATAGAAGATTACGTCAGAGAAGCTAATTAACACCAGTATGCCTTAAACTGAGGAGCCTCAGAAGGGCAAAGGTTATCAAGAATTCTCTACAGCCAGAGAGTTCTTGTCACATAAATATTAAAATGTCTCAGTATGCCAAGAAAGCATTCTAGTGATAAAAAAAACCTTGGAGTGGCATTCTCCCTAATACATGTAAGATGAGCTTACAACTTACATTCCAATTGTCCTGGTATATTAAAGGACAGATAATGAGAGACAAAATCCTGAAATTAGGTATAACTGCAAGTTGAAATCAAGCCTCAAATTAACCTACACATATAAACATGATGCATGAAAGTATCACTTGTAAGTGTAAGTGCAAAAAAAAATCCTTGTCAAGGACCCCCAAGAAAGACGAGACCATAAGCCTGATAAATGCAGATTTCAACACAGAGTCTGTGTATAACAAAAATGCACAGAATCAGTCTAAGCAATCTAAATGAAAACCCAAAGGAATTACACCTTTAATGACCCCCCAGAATTGATATTTGAAAAAACTGCCACAAAGCTTCTGAAGAAGGACCTGGTTGGTTCGAAAGCTAAAGCATTTTGTTCTTTTCTGTAACATCCATGTTGGTCCAATAAAAGGTATCAAATCATTTGTTTCTGGATCTGTTTTTTAAAAGGACCAATACGGCACCTACAACATTTTTTGCATCATGGAAGATACCGAAATTCCGCGAGGACATGGCAGTTGCATAACATCAGGAAGAAACTAGCACAGCTAGACAGTGACATCTACTTTTATCCCAGTGCAAAGGAATAACATTATCCCTAATGGTCTAACTATTTGGAATCCACTGAGAAACACAGATAATTCTACATATGCTGAACAACTTTGTCGTAGGACCTCTGAGAAATTGAGAAATCACAGAATCCACAGCTCATATGCCAAAAAAGCATTTTTGAAGAAACAGTTTAATGAAATAGCTACCACACTGGAGAGGATGTCTGGTGAGCCTATTACGGACATCTTGCATGAGATAGACATGAACTACCAAAGAACCTTAAGAAAAGCCATGCTCATTAAAAACAGGAAGTTAAATGCCCTTCAACTTACCATCTCCTAACAACCATGAAGAACAGAACAAGTGACTGAACAACTAATCCACACAGATGGGCACCTTTCAGTTGTTAATTTGTCCACCCACACACTGACTACTGGGAATTAAATGTACTTTCTAAGGGCCTCAATTTCTGCCCAACTAAACCACTGGACAGAATACAGTTTTGTGGTGAAATGGAGGAATACTTCCGCAGATTGAGACTCAGGGAATTTTTTCATGGTAGAGAAGACATCACAGACAGGGAAGAAATCACAAACAGTAAAACTACTATGGATAAGAAAAGAAACCATATGAGTTTACCCCATCAAGTGGCCGTAACAAGAAACTGGACAAATACATTAATTGCTTTTGCAGAGAGTTACTGGTGAGATTCTTAATAGGCAGAAACAGGCCTGCTACAACCTCTCTCCATTGGAACGGAGGGCTATACAAACACTAAAATCAAACCATAACATTGTCATAAAAAAAGCTGATAAAGGCTCGGCAGTGATGTTATTGAATCGGGAAGATTACATTACGGAAGCCAACCGGCAGCTAAGTGACCTTACTTACTACAAAGCACTGGGAAGTGACCCAACTACAGAATATAAAACAGAACTACAGAAGTTAATTAAAACATTTCCAGAGCATGTCCAAGACAAACTAAAGGACCTACGTCCCCAGTGAACCTAAGCCAGGGACATTCTACATGCTTCCTAAAATACATAAGCCTGGTAATCCTGGTAGACCCATAGTCTCTGGTACTGGCACCCTGACAGAGGGATATCAGGGTTTGTAGAAGCTATTTTCAAACCACTGGTTATACAAAGGGATAGTTACATCAAGGACACTACTCACTTCTACATAAACTTTCTGGTTTTAAGGACTTACCACCTGATACCCTTTTAGCCACGATGGATGTAACCTCCCTCTACACTAATATTCCACACACAGATGGCATTTCAGCCTGCCTCAAATACCTGCATGACAAAGAATTGGACCCCAACATTGACCCTGGAGTTGTGGGTAAACTCACTGAATTCATTTTGACACATAACAACTTCAGCTTTAATGGTAAACATTATGTTCAAACTATGGGAACCGCAATGGGAACCAGGATGGCTCCTCAGTATGCTAATCTTTTTTATGGCGAATTTGGAGGAGGATTTTCTAAGGCACTGTACACATAAACCACTCGCTTATTTCCGTTACATTGATGATTTGTTTATAATTTGGACAGAGGGCACTGACACACTTAAAGATTTTCACCAAGAACTTAATAACCTCCACCCAACTATAAAGCTTTCCCTAGAATATTCTGCCACAAGTGTACATTTTCTGGATACCACTGTCACTATTAAGGATGGTACCCTACATACCTGTCTTTACAGGGAAACCAACAGACAGACAGAGATACTTACACAAGAAAAGTAATCACCCGAGCCACACAAAGAAATCTGTTATATATAGTCAAGCATTTCGGTATCACCGCCTCTGTTCAAATGAGGAAGACAGAGACACACATCTGGCGATGTTGAAAAACACCTTTATTGAGCAGGGACACTCATCCAGGGAAATTGACAGAGCAGTGGAACGTGCAACACAGGTCCCAAGAGAACAGCTACTGCAATATAAGGAACGGATGACTACCAACAGAATACCCTTAGTAGTCACATACCATCCTGACCTTGAACTCCTACGTAAGATTACTAAGGATCTCCATCCAATAATTAGTGAGGATGAAACCCTTAACTGTATTTTTCAAGAACTACCACTACTATCTTTTAAACAACCACCTAATTTAGCCAACCTGATTATTAAGAGTCAACTGAACCGGAACAGAATACCATGACATCATATGGTACGACCCTGTCATCAACGCACATGTAAGACATGTAACCTCATTTCCACTTCAGACTGTGTGGTTACATCACAAAACAGACTATTCAGGATACAGGGGAATTATACATGTACATCAAGTAATGTGGTCTATTTATCCAATGCAAGAAATGTCCTCGCTACAGGTTATGTGGGGAGACAAGCCAACAACTCGCACTAGAATGAATTCACACAGACATTCTATTAATCACAAGATGATTGAGAAACCAGTAGCCGGCACTTCTCCCAGGATGACCACTCAATCTCAGATATGTCTGTGATGGTCTTAAAAGGACATTTCAACAGTATGCAACAGAGACGGGCTTCTGAAATTAGACTTATTTTACTTCTCAATATGGTGGCGGATGGATTGAACATTGATGTTAGGTACATGACACATTATTCCACTTAAACTTACACAGACCTTTACTTTAAAAGATGGACATAAACAGTTTAGTTCTTCAGCGGGCCTTTGATTTTGTAAGTTTATGGTTATCTACATTGTTGACTTTTCACCTTAACACTGTGGTGAGTGCGTTTGAGTGTGTGTGTGTGTGTGTATACTGATGTATGTATGTGTGTGTTTGGTGTGTGTTGTGTTTTTATGTGTTGTGGGTATGGTGTGTATGTGTGTTTTGTTTGTTGTGCGTGGTGTGGTGTGTGTGCAGAATGTGTTTGCTATATTTGTTGTGTGTTGTGGTTGTGTGGGGTGTGCAGGTGTGTGTGTGTGTGTGTATGGGGGGGTGTGGTATGGTGTATGTACACACATATGTGTGGGTGGAGCGTGGCATGGGGCAGTTGTTATGTGGCTAGAACACTTAGTTTTCACATATAGTGTGCATTTATTTCCTTCTATTAGTTGTCAGTGGGTGGATTTCACAGTCACATTTTCAACTGCTCATATTAAGATGCATATCTCATTTACTTGGGGGTCATTAAAGGTGTAATTCCTTTGGGTTCTCATTTAGATTGCTTAGACTGATTCTGTGCATTTTTGTTATACACAGACTCTGTGTTGAAATCTGCATTTATCAGGCTTATGGTCTCGTTTTCTTGGGGGTCCTTGACAAGTTTTTTTTTTTTTTTTGCACTTACACTTACAAGTGATACTTTCATGCATCATGTTTATATGTGTAGGTTAATTTGAGGCTTGATTTCAACTTGCAGTTATACCTAATTTCAGGATTTTGTCTCTCATTATCTGTCCTTTAATATACCAGGACAATTGGAATGTAAGTTGTAAGCTCATCTTACATGTATTAGGAGAATGCCACTCAAGGTTTTTTATCACTAGAATGCTTTCTTGGCATACTGAGACATTTTAATATTTATGTGACAAGAACTCTCTGGCTGTAGAGAATTCTTGATAACCTTGCCCTTCTGAGGCTCCTCAGTTTAAGGCATACTGGTGTTAATTAGCTTCTCTGACGTAATCTTCTATTATGTTTTAAATGTATATGTTAAACCAATGAGAATTATTTCTGCTTTTTCTATATAATCTGGTGTTAATAGTATGGGATATTTGAAAAAACTGCCACAAAGCTTCTGAAGAAGGACCTGGTTGGTTCGAAAGCTAAAGCATTTTGTTCTTTTCTGTAACATCCATGTTGGTCCAATAAAAGGTATCAAATCATTTGTTTCTGGATCTGTTTTTTAAAAGGACCAATACGGCACCTACAACATTTTTTTTCAGTCAACAAAAGTAATACTGCAAATGCTTCTCCCTGATCCACAGAGTTTCAGTTGAGGACCGTATTGCATACTTAATATTTGAAAAAGAAATGCTTTAGGCTTTAAAGGGACAGGATAACTATTCATTTATGTTTATGTCAAGAATTTGTTTTTCCTTGGATGGGTTTTTGCATGTAAATACTATAGAGACAATGACCAAGAAACACCAAAGATACTGATTTGAATGATGATTGGAATAAACAGGTAGGTAACAAGGGTAAACGTACTTGATCAATCTGTGCACTAGACTAGATCAGTTTTGAGCCGGCAGGATAGCCAAGAGCAGTTAATCAGAGAGTCACCATCAAGGATCTCCCAGCATGACAGAATGACACAAAAGAGAAGCAGGAGCAGGGAGATCCATTGCTAGTCATATCAAGTGCAATTCAGGATGTACAAATAACTATAGAAACAGCAAGTGGTAACTAGCAGAAATAATGAACAGACATTTTCGGGAAAATCCAGTTCAGTTAGACAGCAGAGAATGTGAGTTCAAAGCAGGATCATTTAGAGCAGGACTCTGCAGAGCAAAAGAAGGCTTTAAGATTGTTAAAGCACTTTCTAAGAGCTTGTTTGTGGACACTATTTTGTTTACAGAAAAAGCTGAATGTCTGGAAAACTTTTTTCATTTAAAAATATTCACAGGCTACCAGCTGGCCAAGAGGTAGCATAATGTGCTACCATGTGGATGACCCTGCTATCCTGCATAACTGGCAACCAGATACGAAAGGAATGCATGAGGCAAAGCTCCCCAGCCTAAGCTGAGTGTCGCATGAGCTCATAGCCTCCCCTGTGTCTGTGCTAGGAGTTATCAAATATATTATGCATTTGACTACGGTGGGAGTCTGCCATCGCATACATGTTGAACAATGGAGAGGATACCACACGTGTGCATTCAGCAGTGACAGTGTATCTGGACATCTACAATAGAGTACATTGGAGACAGAGAGAAATTGGAAAAGGCTCCAAGCAGTATACTCTGGCCCTGCCTGCTACGCCACTTCAATTTAAATCTGCATCCATTGAAGATAGGTGGGCAACACAACATAGGGAAAACCATAGAGTGCCAGGGCAGCTCAAGGCTAAGTGACAAACAGTAGACAAATGTAGAACTGCTGGACCATGTGCGGTATGGTATGACAGTAGAAAAATAAAGTTTATGTAAAAATGTATTCACATTTTGGGTCTCCCAGTTAACCAACTTGTGTCATGTTCATTTGGATATGATAAAAAGAACATTCATAAGCTGAATTATTTTTATTCTGACACCCCTAAGAGAGTGGAGAAAATGTTGATGGTGTACGAAGCCTGGCATGTGATCAAATATCCTTCAGAGGAAATGTTGGCTCATTTGCAACATTTATTTTGTTGTCTGCTTGATACTGAGATGTAATTCTTACTTTATCCAATACTATGAAGTCATTTCTATTTAGTGATTTCCACCTCCATTGTTCACAGACCAAATATTGATTATAAATTATTGGCTAATCTTTTCTAACAATGTTAAAGCTGTGTGTGATTTCCTGTCATAACCAGTTGGTTAAAATTGCTGTTCTGTGCCAGATAGCTCTATTGCATGTATCCAGACTGCACATTTCTTTGAGCATACACAGATACTTTACACAGACAAATAATTACAAATCACTTCTTTAGCAGCAACTATTTCTCTCAGTCATTCAGTAAATGAAAACCTTCAGAAACCAAATCTGGAGTGGTATGTGAATTAACCTTGTGTTTTTTTTTTTTGTTATATTTATCCCACACAGCTGATTTTGTAACTGTAGCACTTAAATGTGAACCCCGGGAGGCTTAGAGGTGCTGTCCATAATCAAGTGTGAAGTGAGACGTTAGACTGGGAGGCAACTCCGACAAACCTGTTGGATACAATTAAAATGATGAGCCAAGGGTGCATTTTGAGAGGGTCAATGGGATCAAAGATTAGAGGGAAGCTCCTCACTCTTACTAGCACACGTGTACAGACACTATGCAAACCCAACCAGTGAGCAGAGTTTGAATAGGCAAGCAGGGAGGCCTTGGACTTAGGGTAATTCAGGGTAATCAGGTGGTGCATGACTTCCTGCCTCCAACACTGGTAGCAAGTTTACATAGAAACATAGACTTTGACAGCAGATATGGACCTCTTGGCCCATCTGGTCTGCCCATTTCCCCTACCTACTGGATAAGCTGCAGATCCTAGTTAACCAACAGCCTATTTCTTCCTACCCCCCCCACAAGAATTGCCTTATGTTTTTTCCCATGCATTCTTGAATTCCCCCACTGTTTCTTACCCCACAACCTCCTCAGGAAGGCAGTTATATGCATCCACCAGCCTCTCTGTGAAAAAATACTTCCTCATATTGCCCCTGAGCCATCCTCCCTCTATCTTCAAATTGTGTCCCCTTGTTCTTGCACATCTCTTTTTCTGAAAGATGCTACCCTCTTAGACTTTGTTGATTCTCTTGAGGTACTTAAAAGTTTCCATCATGTCCACCCTCTCCCTCCTTTCCCCCAGGGTATACATATTAAGCTCAATTAGTCTCTCCTTGTATGGCTTCTGTTGCAGACCCTGCACCATTTTAGTTGCCCCCCCCCCTGACTGCCTCCATCCTGTCTATGTCCTTGCAAAGATGGGGTATCCAGAATTGGACACAGTACTCTAGATGGGGTTTCACCAACTGTCTGTACAGAGGGATAACAACTTCCTGTTATCTACTGGTGATGCCTCTCCCTATACATCCCAGTATCCCCCCAGCTATCCCTACTGCCTTTTCACATTGCTTGCTAACTTTTAAGTCATCTGATATGATTACCACCGGTCACTTTCCATTTTTGTTGTTATTACTACCTCCTCCCCCATTGTGTACTCTTCCCTGGGTTTTTGTTTCCCATGTGCATTATTTTGCACTTCTTTGCATTGAATCCAAGCTGTCATACTTCTGACCATTCCTCCAACCTTGCTAAGTCCCTTATCATCCTTTCCACACCTCCCTGTGTTTCAACCCTGTTGCAGATCTTTGTGTCATCTGCAAAGAGGCATACTTTTCCTCCCAGTCCCTCTGCAATGTCACTTTTAAAGACATTAAAAAGGACCAGACCCAGTACTGAACCCTGCGGTACCCCACTAGTAACCCCCCCTTCTTCTGAGTGGACTCTGTTTACTAATACCGTCTCTGTGTCCTGTTGTTTATTCACTTGATTTGGAATTGGGGAGTGAATAGTATCACTGGTATGGCATGGGTTAGGAAAGCTATGCTGCTGCTGGTGGGGGGGGGGCAGCCACACCACCAATGGAATATCTGTCCATCACAGTTGGGAGGGCAGAGGATCATGTTGGGGTGTGATTCTCCAGGGACAGAGGGAGGGAGGAAGGGATTGGCAAGGGGGAGGGGAAGAATGCTCCACAGTTGGGGATAGGAGCACATTTCTAAACCAGTGTACAGATGGGCAGTCCTATATGTAGGGGTACATGGGAGACTGGTGAACATCAGGCAGAGAAGCTCATCTCTTCCTAGTCAAAATAATGTTGGACTGTGGAATGTTTATGCATGTTCTAATGTAAGAAACACCAAAACTGTTGCTCTGGAATGTCAGTGACTTCAAGTTAATGGTAAAATGGTTATGGTAAAATGCATAAAAGTATTAGGTGCCATTAAAGGAGTTAATCCAGATGTTGTATGTCTGCAGAAAACCCACACCACTCCCAGGGAACTCCAATATCTGGCAATAAATGGGAAGGGGAATGAGTGGGAGCATGCTTCATCTCCAAGACTAGAGGCATGGGTATATAGGTAAGACCTCACATGCAAGTGCACATTGTCATGGTCATTAATGATCTAGGGGTGCCATTTGCTGATAGAACTACATCTTCAAATTGGGGCAAATGTATTCAATATGTTCCTTCTATTAACCCAACTAAGGCACTACAGAATTCTACAGAAAACTTTCCCTGGAAATGGCAACTCTTTGGAGGGGGGATGGTTGATGGTGCATTAGATGGAGTTCTCGATAGATCCTTGAAAAACCTATATAAAGAAACCAAAAGTGCAGGTACATTGAAGGCCCTGGGGGAGAGCACAGATTAGTTGATATGTGGCTATTTAAGAACCTTTAGGAATGTGACTACACAGTCTATCCACTTGCTCACAATTTATATGTCAGAATCCATGTGCTCTAGGCATTACAGGGGGCACCACAAGGCACATAGATGATACAGCATAGCATCACGAGGGTGTCCAACCATGCTCCAGTCATTCTATCAGGGTGTAGTGCAGGAAGGGATGACCAATCTAGCTCAAGGTCCTGGAAACTAGACCCCACACTACTGAAGGAAATGGAATTCAGGGAGAACACGGCAGAGAGAATCAAGGACTTTTTAGAGAATAATAAAGCTAATGACATCTCAGAAGAATCCAGATAGGAGGCACTAAAGGGAACTCTGAGGGGCGAAGGTGATCCCTTATGTATACTACAAAAATAAACAACCTAGAGGGAAACTGTCAGAGTTAGAGGTACAAATAGTAGATCTTGAGAAGACCTACAAACAAGACAGCATTCTTGACCTCTGTGCCACTATCTAGAAAGCACAAATACAGTATAATATCTGGAACACAAACAAAATTGAAAGGGAGATCCTTTTGACTAGGTCAGGCACCTACTATGAGGATGATAAAGCTGAGAAGTGGCTAACATGGCAGCTCAAGGCCAGAAAGGGGCAACCTTGTCCCCAAAATAAAAACCAAAGCATGGGTGGGGACAATGAAGGCAAAGGAAACATACAATTTCAACAATTTTATCAAGACCTTTACTTATCTGAATTTCACCCTGGGGAGAAAGAAATGAAGGATTTCTATGACAAGGTGTCAGTTAGGGAGATCTCTTTGGGACCCAAAAGGGGCCCTGAATGCACCTCTGACTTGGCAAGCAGACAAAGTCAATAAAAATCTGACTGGGGCGAAGGCATGTTTTCAGGAATGAACTGAAATGCCCCCTTATGGGAATGTTAAAAGACTGTTTAGAAGGTGGTGCCATCCTCTCTCCATAGGGTCGGCAGCTGTAGTCAAGTTGCCCTAACCAGGGAAAGATCCTCTTCAGTGCTTTTCTTACCACCCTAGCTTCCTCCTCACAGTAGGCTAGAAAACTTTAGCTAAAGTCATGGCTATGACGCTTGAGATGGTGCTGTCCAGTGTCATGCATTCAGATCAATCAGACTTCATGAAAGTAAAACAGGATAGAGGAAAAATTCAGAGAGCGTTGAATGTGGTGTGGTGTGGAGGTGGATGAAGGTGGGGGGAGCCTGAGGGGATCCTAGCATTATATGTAGAGAAAGCTTTTGACCATATGGCATGCGGGTTCTTGCAAAAAACACTTGAGAAGTTTGGCATCGGGGAGGTCTTCTGAATCTGGGTTCAGGTCCCGTATTCCAATCCTACTGCCCCAGTCATGGTGAATGGGGGCCTAACACAATCTATCAACCTGTAAAGGGGAACACAGCAAAGGTGCCCCCATCACCCTTGTTGTATGTTCTGACGTTTGAGACCCTTTTTGTGGTACTGAGGGAGAACAGTAATATTGAAGGCCTCAGATGTGTGTGTGTGTGTGGTGGGGTAGAGTTGAAACTATTCCTATTATTTGATGACCTGCTCCTTTATGTCAGAAGACTAGGGATGGAACCAGGCCACTAGCACAGCAGTAGTGCTACTGCTTGTGACACTGATGACCTGGGTTCTGAAGTGAGTCTGGGCACCAGAGGACTGGCCAGTGGGAATAGGATTGAGCATACCATGGACAACTCTCCTCCTCTGTGTGGGGAGGAAGGGGATATTCCCAGCATTTGCTTGACCCCTGGTGGAAGCCAGGGGTTTGACAGCCAGTGCTAGCCATTTCTGGTGGTGGTGGGCAGATGTTGGTGCTGGCACCTACTGATGTCATTGCACAGCCCACCTCCCTAGGGCAGAAAATGAAAAAAACTCCACCAGTAGGATGCCATCCATTGCTCGTCACTGGCTCCACACTTATTTCTGGGCTCTCCACCTTTGCAGACCAACTAGCCATACCTTGATGGGGTTGCAAGGGTAGGTCCACTTTAGCCCTTCCCATAGGGCAGTCATCCATGGGGTTACATGAGGCCCAGTTAAGTCACTGGATGGTGGGTGACAGGGCTGGGTGGGAGGTCAGACTGATGGGACTGGTGGAGTTGTAGGAGGAAAAAAATGCAAATTTAAAAAAAGATAGACCAGGGGTGGACGTCCTGATCATCTCACAGGTCTTCACAAAATATGGTGCTTTCTCAGGGCACAAAGTCAATTGGAGAAAGAGTGAACTACTCTATGTTGGGGGGGGTATGCCCAAAGACACAGATTAGGCCCTCAAAGATGTAGACAAATTACCTAGGCAGTCATATCCTAGCTAAATTACGAATTTAACCCCCTTCCACACACACTGAAAAAAGTAAGGGAGATATGGAGAGATGGGTCTTGTTTCCACTTATGTTAATGGGTTGGGTGAGCAACTTAAACATTTTGATTTTCCTTATACTCTGTTATATAATCCAGGCACTCCCTGTAAAGATCCCTCACATTTTCTTCATGAAAATAAATGGTTCTTTTCATAGTTTTCTTTGGAAGGGAAAGCTGGCTAGGGTTATTTATCTTATTTATTTGGCTTTTGATTATTGGCTAAGTGAACTAGACAGTAATGTGCCTATTTTCAGGCACAACCCAAGAGAGTACAGTTACAAGCACAATGGAGTACAAATACCATAAGGAAATAATGACATTAGAAATAGTACAGTTATACAATTCAGTACATGAGCAGTAGCTATACAATACAGTACATGAATCCAGGCAGCAAGGAGACATCAACATTGCAAGGACAGCATGGGAGGGGGACTAGGCATGTTCAATATCCAACGCTAATATTGGGCTGCCCAGATGGCATGTCTATAGACAGGAAATCAGGTAGACCCTCCCCCCCAACAGAGATTATTGGAGGAACAAACGTTGGGAAATTTCTCTTTGTTGGAGTCCATCCTCAGCCCCAGCTTGGGGGGGTGGCACAGGAAAAAATTGTGGAACATACTCTCCAGGATCATCAGCCAGATCTGGATGCTGGTACACCAGCATACTGGGCTTGTGCAGCGTATTGTACCACTGACAGCTATCACTGAGGCATTTAAAGAACATGGGGGAGTACTGTTTTCATGCACCAGGGGCTGCTGGACTGGGCAGGGAGAGGTCTGGCACTTATCGATGACCTTTTTGAGGGAAAGGTACTCACATAATTTGTGGACCTTAGAAGGAAATACAGTGTGGCTCCTCACTCTTACTTTGTGTATTTATGTGAAAGGGGTCTCCTGATTGGTGGTGGGGGGGGGGCAAGGTAGAGTGCCAGTTCTAGTTGGTTCACCAGTTGAAAGCATTCTAGTCATCCCCAGACAAAAACAAAACCTTCATCAGTTTTCTATAAACTAATTAGAGTAGAAGAACCACCCCAGAATGAAGACTACAGGGGAGGGGCATGGGGGAAGGTCCTGGGGAATGAGATCAGTCAGGAAATATGGAGCAAAGATATCAAGCATGCATCAAACTGTGCACAATCTAAGAGACTGCAGCAAGTACAGGACAAGTTCTTGTAAAAGACTTATCTTCCTCCAGCCAGGTTGCACAAAATGAAGCCAGAGGTTAGTGAAGTGTGCCCCAAGTGTAAGAGCAGAACAGGGACCTGTGGCCAAATGGTTATCGCATGCCCACAAATTGGAACACTTTGGGGGGGGAGTGCATCATATATTGGAAGAGGTACTGGAAACACCACTTCCCTCCACCCCCATGGAATTCCTATAAGGGCAGAAAAACGCTAAGATCATGGTTCTTCCAACCAATTACAGCAACATTAAACACCCATAACTATATATGCCAAAGAAGTAGTAGAATTATATAAAACTGACTGCTGTCTTCCAGATAAGCAGTTTTGAAACTGTCTCACTACTGTTTTAGAGAGATCCCTGAGTCTTGAAAGAAGGTGGCCATGGTGCACCAAATCAAATGCCCTTGATAAGTCCAGGAACAATGCACCATCCTTGAACGAACCATTCAATACCCTATAAAGAGCCAGAATGACTGTCATTTTACTATTATTCTCCCTAAAGGCATGCTAGGATACTATCAATGCTTTGCAACAGTCCAATCATTTCTATAGCTGGACAAAGCCAATCCTCTCTAGGTCCTTGGTCAGTGAAGCTAACAATGAGATGGGACAATAATTCCTGGACAGATTATGATCCCCAGATTTCAAAATTGGGACCTCTGTCACCTGCTTTCAAAACTGAGGGCTCTCGTATGTTTGCAATGAGAAATTAAATAAAACATTTAAAGGATAAGCCAACAAATCACAAAGTAATGCAAACAATTGTAAATCAACATTAGCAGGGCCATTCCTAGATTTAGGCTTTATTTTTCCAAGATATTCCAATGTTTTTTTTTCTACTGTCAACATCTCAATCTCAAATTTTTGTCCAGATTCTGTATCCAAAATAAAACCATCATTTGGGACAATATTATCCACTGAGGATGTCATCTTGGTAGCACCGCAGAACACTTGATTAAATTTAATGGTGATGCCAAGCTGGTCAGTAGTATTTCCTCCCTCAGTAGACAACAGTGGAACCTTTGTTGTAGATGATTTGCCCATCAATTTATTTAAAAGGACACTGTCACCCCCCTTAGGTTTTAAAGTGTCCCTAGTTTAAAAAACACATTTTGTGATTGCCAACATTCTGTAAAGATTGTTGATGTAGCTGGTAGTTTGATTCTGACTCTAATTTTCCTTAAAAAATTTAAAAACAGACTGCCCAACATACTGGTGTTATCACACCAAAACAGGTTTGTTTACATTCCTTGATCAACTTCAAATGTATCTATCTTGGTTTTGGGAACATCCACACAACAGTCTATCCCCTCATGATGCAGTGGAAGTTTAGGATGCTACTTGCTCACAAGTGACTGCACTGTTTGGATGTGTTTTTAATGCTCAGGAAGTATGCAGTAAGAACAGAACCAGGATTGTAAACAAAAACAAGGTTGTTTATAAATATATATTGCCATGCATTTCAGTTCTACTAAGCAAGGAGACAGACAAAACAAACAGCAACATCAGTGAATTTTAGAGAGGGTAAGCAATCATAAAATGTGGGGTTTCAACTAGAAACAATATGATGACAAACAGGTTGACAGTGTCCCTTTAATGTATTCCAGTTATCTTGTTGCCCATTAGACATAGGAAACTGAGATTTCAAAAAATATTTAGATTTAGTACTTTGAACTTGAAGCTTATAGTAATTTCTCAGTCTTTTATAGTCCATCAAGGACTCTGCAGTATGTGGCTTCCTATATGACCACCCGGCATTGTCCCTTGCTTGAAGTAACTGAATTAGCTGAGGGATTACGTAGTCCTGGCAGCAATCCTTGACTTGAAGGTTGCACATGGGGCAAACCTATCACATGCTTTGGTAAAATCCTGGGCAATAAAATCAAGCATATGGTCAAAATTTGGTATGACAGATAAAACCAATTAATATTGGATACTGCGACCTGAAATTTTTCAAGATGAAGATTTTTCATAGAACAGGACCTATTAAAAATAGGAGCTGACCATGGCTTAGGGATACTTCATAAGCAGACTATAGGGCAATGATCAGTAAAATTATTTGGAATGAGATAAGCCTTCAAAGTTCAGTCTAGTCTTGTTAAAGTCCCATCTATTAAATATTCTGTATCAGTTTTATAATTATGCTTCATTGACAAAGTGGCACCCTGGGATATATTTAACCCATTAATGTAATCCTTAATTTGCAAGATGGAGTTATCTCTCCAGTTAGTATTTGCATCTCCCATTACTATTAACTCTTTTGAACTATGTTTTGAAACCTTATGTTCTCAAAGCAGAGAAACACCATCATCTATGAGGACCGGAGGGATGTGGTGAGAAACCAAACAAACTTGTTTGACACTGCCCAAATGCAATAAAACTGGGAGAAAATCACAAGTTGAATAAGTATGACCAAATGGGTCAAGAGCTACTGATAGGTATGAGTTACAAAAAAGAGGAACACCACCTCTCAGCTTAACTAGCCTATCTTTCCTGAATGAGTTATCATTTTATATTTCATGTTCTATGTCCAGAAACATTTTGTGGAAAGCCACATCTCTGGCACTGTAACAATGCTGAAGTTATTGCAAAGAACTCAGATTCAGGAATTATCAGTTTTAAGAAGCAAACTGCTAATATTAGCATGCACTCAGACGATTGACTGTGTTAACCTGGGATCACTACCAATTTCTGTATTAACAGGAATGCCAGGACCAGGATTTGACTGAACATTACCAGCAAAAAGTAGGATTAGTACAACTAATACTCATTTTTGTTAGTCTAATTTCAATGGAATAAATTGCTCCTAGTACAAAACATTGTACTACTACTAAAATAAAACAGAAACTGCATCCTATAAGAACATTGTAGAATTAAATGGCTAAGTTGATCAAATGAGCAAACGCACTTTGCAAAAACATTAGTAAACATAGAAATATAGACCATGATGGCAGAAAAAGACCATAGGTCCATCCAGTCTGCCCATATTCCCAATAATCCCTGGAATATTCCCTGGAACCTATTGTTCCTCCAGGGTACTAACCCTCCCCATCCCATCCCCATTCTCTGCCCTGGTCGTGTCACCCGGGGTGACTACTCCTTTCATTCTATCCCATGCCTGCTTGAATCCCCTAACTGTGTTTGTACCCACCACATTGGCTGATAGACTGTTCCAAGGTTTCACCACCCTTTCCACAAATAAGTACTTCCTAACGTCTCTTCAGAAACTCCCTCCTGCTAATTTCCACTTGTAACCATGGGGCCTTGCAATGATAGTCAGGGTAAATAATTCCCACAGTTTACCTTGTTAATTCCTTTAAGGAGCCTGGAGGTCTCTATCATATCTCCCGTCTCCCTTTTGGTGTCCAGTGAGTTCAAATTTAACGCCTTGAGGCGCTTCTCATAGGTTCTGTCCTGCTGGCCCTGAATCATTTTGTAGCTATGTACTACATTGTTTCCAACCTATCCCTGTCCTTTCTGAGGTGAGGACTCTAGAACGGGTTGCAGTACTCCAGGTGAGGCCTCACCAGCGATCTGTATAGAGAAAGTATCTTTTGTTCTGCTACCAATAACCCTCCTGATATATCCCAGCATCTCTTCACCTTGCTATAAGCCTTGTTGCACTGGCTCATTTGTTTAAGAGAGTTACTGATGATAACTCTTAGATCTCGTTCCTCTTCTGTAGTGCTAAGTCTCACCCCACCCATGCAGTACTCCATCTTGGGGCATGAAATTTTAACTGCCAGACCTTTGAACACCCCTCTGTTTTTTTTGTAGGTCCCTCTGCATATCCCTTATTCTCACATCATTATCCACCCACCCATATAGTTTTGTGTCATCTGCCAAGAGACACAGCCTACCCTGGATTCCCTCACCAATGTCACTAATGAACATATTGAAGAGAACTGGACTCAGGACAGGTACCTGTGGAACTCCATTCATAACCTCCCTTTTCTTGGATTTAACCACATTGACTACCACCCTCTGCTGCATCCCTTCTAGCCAACTACTCACCTAGTTCTCAATGGTTTTAGCTGCACACAGGTCTTCCATCTTTTTTGAGCAGCCTTTTGTATGGCTCCAGATCAAATGCCTTGCTGAAGTCAAAGTACAGCAGATCCATAGTGTGGCCCTTTCCTACTTCCTTGGTACCACCAAGTGCATTTACAAGAAGCCAAATTGCAGGTTAAAATTCATTCTAGCAGTTGGAAAAGTCACCTTCATTAGAACCAGAACTCTCTATTCAAGATATCTTAAACAACAAAGTGTGCTATTAGGGTTGTCAAGCTTAACTCGCACCCCTCTAATACCCTCATGACCCCAGGGCAAGCTACAGATATGAGGCTATGAATCAATGCTTTGGTGCCTCACACAGGGCCAACATATTCTAAACTTGTAAACAGCAGCCATAAGCATCACCCATCCCCTGCCCTCATGACCCAAGGTCAACTTACTGGTCTGGCTCTGTTCCACAAGGCTGTGCTAACTCATGTGAGTCTCTGTAGTTTCAATGTTAAGTTGCACAGTTACCACACAGGTTTATGTTTGCTGCTGTATAACCTTGTAGACCCTTTGTACAGTATGATCTCTATTTAATAGCAAACATATTGTCTAGCAGGATATGTACTGTTCACTTGCAACTTGCTTCACAGCTACACCAAGACCCTGCATGATATAGTATATATGTCCGAGACATTTAACTTGCTTTGAGTAGTTCCATGTAAATGTCCTAGAGAGAAAGCAAGTTACAAGTGTGTAGTGTGTATGGTATGTCGCAGGGGACCCACAGGATGTTTTGCAACAAGTGAATGGTATGTGTTCTACTTCCTGAATGACCTGCAGAGTTGCATGAAAAGAAATAAAACTGAGTGAAATTATCTGTCATTCTGTGCACCTACTGTAGCTCATAATGGCTTACACTACACAACATACAGTTTCATAACTGTTGTATTGCTTTGTGTATGGGCCACAGGACCCTATAGGAAGCAGCTAACACATTTGTAACAAGTCTGTTGCTTTGCACAGGATCTACTGTATAATGTGAAAAGTAAGCCACATGTCATAAATGTATGCAAGTCTCCACAGCTGTGCCCCACAAATATTTTAATTACATATCTAGAATGATTAAAATGTCCCTGAGACCCCAAACCTGTGTGGCATGACTCAAATTATTTTCTGGCCTTAAATCACAAGTGTAGTGGATGGGGAAGGGGTGAGAATTAGGGTTGCTGTTTAAAAATCTTACATATGTTGGCCCTATATGAGGTGCCAGATATTTGATGTATGGCCCTGCACCTGTACCTGTAACTTGGCATTGGGTCATGAGAGTAGGGGAGAGGGAAATGGGATTTAGGACTTAATAACCCTAATAGCACATTTCCAAATTATGTGGGGCTTGAGTTTTTTTGTGGTAGCATAGCAACCTTAATCTACATTAAAATAGTTTTTGTCATGAATACAGATATAAAATAGTTTGATAAATAAATATAAACTGAAACATACATTGTTTTGGTTTTTCTCTATTACAGCGTACAACAGAGAAACTCTAGCCAACCTCTAGTGGGGAAAGAAGAATATGCAGAAATGGGGTATAACAAAAGCAAAAACAGGAATCTCATCACTCCATTCATGATGGCCAGAGAGATCAGGTCATAGTACCAACTTCCTGCACCACACTCTGTCAACAGTGTTGTTCTGGTGCTGGAATAAAGATAAATTGCTGCACAATTAGAGACGTTGCAAAATAAAATTTCACCAGTGAAACAGCCACAAAATCGGCAATTTTGCCATGTTAAATATTTTGAAAAATTCTGCCATTCTGCAAAATATTTTGCGGGTAACAAACTTGTGAAATTTTACTGTGAGATGCAAATTTTGCCGGAAAATGGTGAAATTTTGCACACAAGCAGTGATTTTCGCCATTCTGTGGGCAAAATTATGGTATTTTCTGGTGAATTATCACAATTTTTATCAAAATTTTTAATTTTGCACCATGCTAAATATTTTGAGAAATGCGTGATGTTCGCAAAATATTTAGCATAATGAAATTTCCTTATTTCACACAACACTATAAGCAATTTTAAACAAATAAGCATTACATAATCACAAAAGGCAGGCCATAGCTCTGTTATGCAAGTTGTTTAGCTGCACAGCAGCATGTCAATGTCACTGTATGATGTCTTTCTCAGGTGCCTAATAAAGACATCATACAGTGATGAATAAATGTTTTGATGCAACTGCATGACTTGCCTAACAGATCTGTATTCTGCCTTTATTGATTAAGTAAAAATGTTGTACTTAAAGGAGAAGAATTAGCACAAAGGATCCCACATTAATGTGTGGGCCTGTTCCTAATGTGCACTTTATGTGCAAAAAGTATACTTCAAGGCTGACATGTTCTGTTATTGCAAATCATAGAATCCCATGTGGCTAACATCAGAGCAGTGGGCAGCAGTGGGACATTCGAGACTCTGCAGTGCATGTTAGAAGTTTTACAGACTCTGAGCAGATGTTTTGTGGTTCTGCTTTTCTCCAGGGCTAAATACAGTCCTCTGTGAGTGTACTTAGCCCAGAATGGACAGTGGGACCAGGAAACAAAAGATTCTAACATGCACTGCAGACGATTGAATCTCCCTCAGTGCCTACGGATTTACCACGGCTGGAGTGGTTTGTCCATGAGGTGCAGGCGAGTGGATAAATCCTCACCAGCCATGGTAAATCCCCCAATAACCCACATCCTCCGAGTGGGTTATTGGCGATTGTACCAAGGTTCATTTTTTTACTGTAATAAAACACAACTTTTAAAGAGGTTGCTGTGTTTGTTTATTTTTATTGTATTTATTCCTGGGCTGCAGATGGTTAGGATACAATTACCCACCCAACAATGACAGTTCGACAGCGAGGTCCCCCACAGCAACTACAGTGCCATGCTGCTGTAGGGGACCTGCTGGAACTGGGCACTGTCTGTGAGGGGTCCTGCGCCCCCCCCCCGAATCAACTCCAACTCGGAGTTGATAATCCTTAATTGGGGGTGGGTGGGGGTGCAGTCCCCTGCATGGGGGGTTTGGGGTAAAACCCCCCGAAGAAAACACAGACAGCACCTAGAAACCAGCAGCTGACTGCAAAATGCAGTCAACCTGCTGGTTTTGCTGTCGGGCCGGTTGGCAGGAAATTTGTCGACCACCCATCAAGGATCTGTTAGGATGTAGATGAACATTTATACCACCATTACTATTTGCTTAACAGCCAGTGATTATCAGAGGATTTACACCAGTGGAAAACTGCCAGTCTGACCATTTCATTGGCTGTTCACTTATGTCCATGGTATAATCTGGGATTTGCAGTAACGAAAGATGTCAGCCTAGAAGTAAACAAAATTAGTCTGATAACCACTTACTATACTACTGTGAACATCAGGTAAACCATGATTTGCACACAAAAGTTCACATTGGACAAGTCCCACACTTGAGGATGGGACCATTTCTGCTGACTATACCACTATAAAGGTGCTGCAGTATATTTTTATTCCAGAAACTGAACAATGTTGTGAACATGGTGTGATGTAAGGGGTACATGCTCTGATGTAATCTTGCTGGTCACCCCAGAGTGGAGCAGCGAGCTTCTGGTTTTTCCTGCAGTAATATTTCAATAGTCACTGGACACCTGGCTGTGGATTTCTTTCAGTCTTAGGGAAAACTCAGAGTTTGAGTGCAACACCTGGTACCTCACATAGCAACAATTATATTCAAGGTATACCATCAGGTCATCACTATATTTCAAATGGAACATGGAAAGTTATGAAAATGTTTATTGATACTTATTTTGGATAAATAAATTCTTCAATAGTGTACTGTATAAATAATTGCCTTTATATGTTTGTCAGATACATAATACACTATCAGCAAAATATGTGTTAAAATATTTTCATGTTCATAAAGCTATAATGTATACCTTATTAACTGAAAATAGCTGTCTTAATTCATATTTTAAATATATAATTAAATATATGTTACATCCTTGTTAAATGCTTATCACTGCCTAGCAAGTCTTATTTAATACTGTACTATCTAAGAATTACCTGTTTACTATATAGTAATTAAATATTTTTGTTGACTGCTTAATTAAAGTGTTATGCTAAAGATCAGCTGACAACACAAATGTAGACATATTTCAATATATACTGTAGTTTACATGTTTCTGTATTTTGTTATCCATCTGTCATTACTTTTAAGAGTATTTGCATGAAACTTGGATTTATTTCCCCCAGAGTTCTTCTGCCCCTGTTTTCTATTCAACGACTGAGGCCATGAGCCTCTACTTATAACATCACACACATCTCCACAGATGCAGACTGTGATGCCACAAGCAGGGGATTATGATTTTAATTAGGGAAGATTCATCTGGATCAGTGGAACTCTAAGGGAGAAAGACCCAGTTTTCCATGCAAATATACTAAGTAAATAGGAATGACTGGAAAATATATGACATACAAAGTGTGCATTGTTGAATTATGTTTTACAGAATTTGCCATTGGAATAGCAGTAAAATAAGCTTATTCAGAAAAGAACCTTTGAACTGAGGCTCATTTACAATGGTGACCAGCAGAGATTTACATAACTATAAAGCATGCATGCTAACACTTGATGTTTGTGTCCAAATATAAGTATCTGGATGTCATTCTGGATAATTCCCTTGACTTTTCCAGACACATTCAGTTAGTAGTTTCCAAGTACTACAGGAAGCTTGGAGCCATCTATTGGGTGGGTGATTGTCTTTCTCAGGATATGAGAAACTGTCTGGTTGAATGCTTGATCCTTCCAGTTATCAGCTTCAGAGATGTGGTGTATAATATTCCCCTAAAATGCCAGTTATTGAAGTTTGGTACTGTAATGCCCTCTGTAGATTTATCCTTCACGCCCCATCTGAATGCACTACTGTATTCTATATGATTGTCTCAGCTGGCTCTTGATGAAGGACAGAGTGGGCTGCACCTTGCTCTGTGTGGTATTAAGCACTACTTCTGAACAACTTCTGCACCTTTCTTACCCCTGTTGCCCAGTCTACCCACCTCCTTTGTTCCCACTCTGGTAATTGATTCCTTGTTCGAAGAGGAAAACAGAATTCTGGTAAGCATGCTTTTAGCTATCGACTCCCACAGGTCTGGAGCAAGCTTATCATGGGAAAATGCCACTCATCTGCCACTCATCAGTAGGTATGTAGGTTTGTCATGGCAGTCATACATGTCATTGATTCCATGACATTTGATCTTTATTCAGGACTTCCATGACTTTCACTGGCGTCATCAGAATGTAGCAATGATGACAGTGCCACAACATTTACTACTGTTTACTAATGATTTCATGAACAAACAATGAGTGATTAAAATCTCATCCATGACAAACTTACATCCCTACTCATCAGTATTGCCTCAGCTGGACAGTTTCTCAAATACCTAATTAATTCCTACTCTGACTAAACTCAACAATGCTTCTGGATTGTGTTACATCCAATACTCTTGTTCATCCTCCCTTGCTGATCTCACCTATATTTTGTTGTACTACGTACAAATATTTTAAATATGGTATGTATGTCATTTTCTGCTGCTATTAATTGCTCCTCTCCCCCTTCCCCAGACCGCCTCTGTAAATGAGATTATTTTCTGTCTCTGTATGCTTACATAGTAAAACAGTTAAAACAAATAAATAATACAGCAAACAATGACAATTATCTATTGAAACATTCGTTAACTTGATAGGCATCATATCTGTGAAGAACTTACTTGAGTAAAAAAATGTCAAAAAAAAGAACAAGTTCTAGTTCATAAGCTAAGGTTCTGAGGCAGCAAATTCCTTACTTAGGAGCCCTATATACAAAGGTATGCTTACCATAATTTATTCTATGATGGAGTTAATGAAGGTAATTAACTGAGAAGATCTAAGATTCAACTGGGAATTCTTTAGACAGTACACCTGTAATATAACTACTGTAGGTGCTTTGTGCTGCACACATTTGTGCACAAAATGTGCAACATGCAGATCACACCTTGCTTGCAATGACAAACAGCCTAGTTCTCTGTAAATTGAACAATTTATTTATTTATTTGCAAAATGTTTCAACAGGAAAGACAACATGAGCTGTAAACAGCTCATTTCCAGAAGTGTCATGTGGGGAGGGGATTACAAAAGTTGGGAGAGCAAGCAAATACATATACAAAGTGAAATAAAAGTACAATTACTATTACATAACATTGTAGAACTATTACATATCATTGCAGTACACTAGGAAGGTAAACTCAGAAGACTCAAATGAGGTGCTAGAAGTCGAAGTTTGAGCACAAGTTTGGTAAGTGCCAATATAGGTCCAAGGGGAGACTAGTATATGAGAAGAAAGGAAAGGGAACATCGCTTAACCAGGACTAGCACACTAAGCTGAAGCTTGTTTCCAGATGCGACCTAGGAGCACAAGGAAGTTACATGACTTGCTCAGGATCACACAGTATGCACCTGTGGGATTCAAACCCAGGTCTCCAGATCTGCAGGTCAGAGCCTTAACCCACTGCGCTATACTGCCTCCCTAAGGGATGTAGGGGGGTAAGGGACAGAGAGTAGGGGAATGGAAGGGGGAGAGAGGAGAGAGCAGCCACAAATCTATACCCCTTCAGGAAGCAAGAACCCTGCAAGGGGGACAAGAGATAGGCAGAAAAAGAGAAGGGGATAGAGAGTGGGGGGGGAGGAGGGAGTCAGCCAAGATCTGTTCCTCTTCAGGATGCTGAAGAAACCCTGCAAGGGCAATAATGAATATGTCTAGGAGTATTCAAGCTAAATCTTGCTAGATGGTAATACAGAATGTCCACCTTATTTACAACAGACTGAGAAGTGCTGTCATCATATCTGCATGGTCAACTTGTGGCAAAGATCATGCCTGTAACCATTTGTTTCCTCTCTTCGAATAAAAAGCATTGACAATGTCAGAAAAGGTGTTTAATCTTAATCTCTTCACCAAAAATATTCTATGAGCTTTAGGCCCATGAACTAATAATGATCCCCAAATGTCAGTAATGTATTGCCTAGAGTAGTTACACAAGATGACATATTAGAATAATTCAGAAGGTTTATTTCAAAAGAGGTATTAGCTGTTCTTGAAATACTCCCATTTGCTGACCGTATCATCAAGAGGTGTGTGAGTCAAAACTGAGACCTCCTTTTTCACAGTTTAATGCTCAAACCACTAAACCACTTGGCCTAAGGTGTAAAGAGGCACCACATCCCCGTTGAGATCTATTTTTTAATGTGTTTTTTTTTGCAGTTTAAAAAGGGAAGAAAAAATAAATTGAAAAAAAGGCTATGCTTTTTTATTATTAGTCTTCTGGGAAACAGAGAACTGCATTTAAATCCAATTAGAACCATTTACTCACTGTGAGATCTTGAGCAAGTCCCTTGATGTCTGTGCATGTCAGTTCTTCCTTGCTGTAATAGTGTTTAAAAGTATGACCCACTGAGATTGTAAATGACTCAATAGGTTGTGTGCTGTACTCTAGGGACCAGAAGATTGAAAGGTCATGGGTTCTTTTCCCACATCAGGAACTTGGGCTGCTACCCAATAGTGACACTATAGGACAACTCCATGGAGTTACTGCACTGTTGGGATATCATCCTTTAGATGACATGGTAAGCAGAGGTCCCTTTTGTCCATCTGTAGTGGCTGCCTAGGTGAAAGGTAAAGACGCCATGTTGCTTATAAGAGCAGAGGATTTTCAAGGGTGTTCTGGCCAACATTCCCCCTGTCTATAAAATAGAGGATAATATATGAGCAGCTATACACAACAAACTTGTGTTGACTTCAGAAGGCTGCCATGTCAACCTCTTAATCCTGGAGAGTGAAGCTCAAGAGGTGTTGGTTGCCATGGCAACCTCAAGATGCCAACTCAGGCTTTTCTGCATATTGCCACCCATGCATTATCTTTTACAGTGTATGAGCATACAGTGTATGAAGCAGGAATCTGCCATGATTTATGAAGGCTATGATCTCTCTCTCTCTCTCTCTAGTGGACAAAGCACTGACCAGAGAAATCCGAGAGGCAGTATGAGTGTGACTGCCATTATAGGCTGCTACTGCTGCTGCTGCCTGCTCACACACTGCATGACATTGAGAAGGAGGCTGAAGCCGGCCCAGTGGCACTTAGGGTTGAGGTGCAGGATGCGTCACCTCACTACATGCTGGCAACCCAGGTTTGGGAGCAGATTCAGGTCACCGGAGGTCAGCCAGGAAGGAGAGGATTGAGAATCCAGAGGACTGCTTTCCTGTCCTGGGGAAGGAGTGTGGTGCACTCTGCAACTCTGGTGGCTCCCAGTGGAGGCTGGGGACATGGCTGCAGTGGTGGGACTTACAAGAGGGGGTTGCATCACTGGACATCCTGTGCATGGGTGTGGAAGTGTGCTCATCACGTGCTGGATGTCAGTGCACTTCCACACCCGTGGGGCAAAACAGGAAGGAGAAACCCTGGCTGCTGGGTATCTATAGATATCTACATGTATATATATATATATATATATATATATATATATATGTACAGCTGGCTGTAACAACAATGGCAAAGGTCCTGGGGTTATGATTGAAGCTAAAGGGAACAACTGAGAGCAATGCAGGAGGGCAGCAGCCAAAGCAAACAAAATGCTTGGGTGTATAGCCTGGGGGATAATGTCCAGGAGAAAGGAGCTCAAACTTCCCCTGTACACCACACTGGTGAGGCCGCATTTGGAGTACTGTGAGCAGTTCTGGTGTCTATGCCTTAAAAAGGACATCACACTTCTGGAGAGGGTCCAGAGAAGGGTAACGAGAATGATCAGTGGTATGGAGGAGTTGTCATATGAAGACAGGCTCAGAGAGCTGAACATGTACTCCCTGGAGGACAGGAGGGATGGAGGAATATGATAGAGACCTTCAAATACCTGAAGGGATTCAACAGAGGGAGCGGGGAGGGTTTGCTCAAGCTGAGCTCAAGCTGAGGGAAAAGGGGACTACAGGAGGCCATAGTCTAAAGTTGGCGGGGGGGGGGTTCAGGTGGGAGATGAGGGGTCACTATTTCACAGAGGAGGTGGTGGCATCCTGGAATGCTCTGCCAGATGATCTAGTAAAAATGGGAACAGTGGAGGGTTTCAAGAAGGGATGGGACAGGCAGAGAGGCATGGTATGGAGGGGGGCAAGGAGATCAAGGGAGCAGTACCGTGAGGAGATGGGGGGATGGAATGGTGGGTGGTAGAGGTGCCGAGGTACATTACCAGTGAGCTGCATTGGGCAGACAGGATAGACTGATAGGCCTAATCTGCTGGCAGCTATGTATGTATGTATGTATATCTGATCACTCGGATAATCTTGTTCCCCCCTCAGCATCAAGCCCTGAGCCCCCACACAGACTGCAGTCTGTCCATGCTATTCCTTGGTAGTCTAGTGGTCCCACATACCTCTCCTGTGTCCTTCATTATGAGGGCATCCCTCATTTAACCCTTCAGATTTGCCCTGTCCCTCATTCATCGCTTGTGGTAAAGGTGCTGCACACACAGATACTGTGGTGTACAGTCAGACTGTACAGCAGTACTTAATACTATTGTCAGATGCTACTAGACACATAAACTGTGCGTAAATAATGGCAATGGTCTCCACAGTGTCCAGAGTTTGTATCCCCATGTTTGAGGATGTGTCACACATTATGAGAGCCAATGTCCCTTAATGTCCCCCAGATCACGTGCCTGTGTCCCTCCATTCAGTGACAAAAGGTTGAGAGGTATGCCCCCCTGCCAAAAAGCACAGCTCATCCCCCATTCAGCAGGGGACTCTACCACCAGACATATGTCCCTCAACCCCCCCTCGCCGAGAGTCTCCCCATCCCCCATTCAGTGAGTGCATGGGGATTACATCTCAATGTCCCTGGTGTCTAGTGGTCACCCTCCTGGCCAGTCACTGGCCTGTTGTATTACCTGAATCCCCCCATGAATCACACCTGCCCCCCATTGTCAGTCCACAGGTGCACAATATGTGAGAATGAAGCCAATATTCCATGGTATCTAGTGGGCTCCCCCACCCTATCAGTGGTGACCCCCGCTCCCCTCCCACCATCCAAGTCCCCGCTGGGCCACTGATACTGCCCTTCTCTCACCTCCATGGGCTGACAGCCCAACTGAGTGCTTGCAATGAATGGCTGCGTGTTTGTACACACACACATGCGTACATTCATTGAAAGTGTGCAGTCTGGCTGCTGGCCGTGGAGGTGAGTGGAGGGCTGTGCCAGTGACTTGACGGTGACATGGATGGTTGGGGGGAGCGGGGGTGTTGCTACCGGATAGGGTGGGGGTCCACTAGATACCAGGGAATATTGGGTTCTAGTCTAATATTGTGTACCTGAGGACCGGACACCTGGGGGTATGGGTGATTCACTGGGAGGGGGGTTCAGGCAACATGACAGGCCAGTGATCGCCAGGGGTGACAACAAGACACCAGGAACATTGGGGTATAATCCCCATGCACTCGCTGAATGAGGGACAGGGGGTGATTCTCGGTGGGGGAGGTCAGTAACTATAAAGTGCCAGCGATTGACCACTGGGGGACCTCTACGGGATCAGTGGATCCTTATCATGTTTGGTGCCATTGGCGGGGAGGTACGCCTTGGGGTCAGGGAGATCCACCTACTCCTGCTTGCCCCACATTATCGCCTGCTTTTTGCAGGTGGTAATGAGCGCTGCATTATGGGTCACACAAACACCTGTAATGTGGTGCTGATCTTCATTCATGGCCCCTCCCCTCATTCTTTCCCCTGCATGCATTATCATTTAGTGTCGGTGCTAACACCTAGCACTGGTGCTAAACGTCCTTTTGAACATTGCAGTTGGGCACAAATTCAGCACTATTCCAGCACAATGGATTTGCGACTGGCAACCAAGTGCATTAATATCTACATAATCAGACTCATTATAACATAGATCTCTGTGTGCAACATGGTTGACTCCCCAAAGAAACCATATGAAGAGGCTGAATTGTATATCATTGATCCTTAGAACTGTGCATGAAACAGCACACAGCTGCACATTAAATGGGCATGGAAATATGTAAACTATTTGCCCTAAGTAAGCAATAATACATGATGGGGTGTGGGTTATGCTTTGCTGAAAACATGCCAAGGAGCATTGTGAGGCTTGAGGCTGCAGGCTAAATGCATTACTGCCCAAAGAAGTGCTTTTATCAGAGTATAACCCACAACCCGAAGTGTGTTATTGCGCTTATAAAATGGGTATATGTTGTTAAACTGTAGCATTTAAAAAAAAATACTAAAATAGAAAAAATAAATCTGGGTTGATGTGAAATAGTCCCTCTACATTCCTTAGGTTGCTAGTAATGCTTTGAAATGAAGTGCTAATACTAGGGGCACTGAAGACAGCTGCTGATTCACTATGTCATGCCACAGACAAGAGCTCGATTTTATTTTGGTCTTTCCAGCAGCACACTACCACCTGCAGTAGCAACTTCTGTGAATGTCCTGGCGGTCTCCCTCTGCTTGGGGCTTTGGAGAGAGTTTCAAGAGCCCGTGTAGCTGCAGTTAAGGAGGGGCAGCAAAATGATTTCTAGGTACAAACAATAGAAAACATAGAAACATAGACTTTGACGGCAGATAAGGACCGCTTGGCCCATCTAGTCTGCCCATTTCCCTACCTACAGGATAGGCCGCAGATCCTAGTTAACCAACAGCCTATTTCTTCCTACCCCCCACAAGAATTGCCTTATGTCTGTCCCATGCATTCTTGAATTCTCCCACAGTTTTAGACCCCACAACCTCCTCAGGAAGGCTGTTCCATGCATCCACTACCCTCTCTGTGAAATAATACTTCCTCACATTGCCCCTGAACCGCCCTCCTTCTATCTTTAAATTGTGTCCCCTTGTTCTTGCAAGTCTCTTTTTCTGAAAGATGCTACCCTCTTGGACTTTGTTGATTCCACTGAGGTACTTAAAAGTTTCTATCATGTCCCCTCTCTCTCTTCTTTCCTCAAGGGTATACATATTAAGCTCCTTTAGTCTCTCCTCATACGGCTTCTCTTGCAGACCCTGCACCATTTTAGTTGCCCTCCTCTGGACTACCTCTATCCTGTCTATGTCCTTGCGGAGATGGGGTCTTCAGAACTGGACACAGTACTCCAGATGGGGTCTCACCAACTGTCTGTACAGAGGGATAACAACTTCCTGTTTTCTGCTGCTGATGCCTCTCCCTATACATCCCAGTATACCCCCAGCCCTCCCTACTGCCTTCTCACATTGCTTGCTAACCTTAAGGTCATCTGATATGATTACCCCCAGGTCCCTTTCCTTTTTTGTTGTTGTTACTACCTCCCCACCCATTGTGTATTCTTCCCCTGGGTTCTTGTTTCCCAGGTGCATTATTTTGCACTTCTTTGCATTGAATCCTAGCTGCCATACTTCTGACCATTCCTCCAACCTTGCCAAGTCCCTTTTCATCCTTTCCACACCTCCTTGTGTATCAACCCTGTTGCAGATCTTTGTGTCATCTGCAAAAAGGCATACTTTTCCTTCCAGTCCCTCTGCAATGTCACTGATGAAGACATTAAAAAGGACTGGACCCAATACTGAACCCTGCAGTACCCCACTAGTAACCCCTCTTTCTTCAGAGTGGACTCCATTTACAATTACCTTCTGTGTCCTGTTGTGCAGCCAATGTTTTACCCAGGCTACCACCCTGGGACCCACTCCCAGGCTGGTTAATTTGACTATTAATCTTTTGTGTGGGACTGTGTCAAATGCCTTGCTAAAGTCTAGGTGGGCCATGTCCACAGCCCCTCCCTGGTCTACTACTTTGGTCACTCAGTCAAAGAAATCTATTAGATTCATCTGACATGACCTTCCCACTGTGAACCCATGCTGTCTTGGGTCCTGTGCTCCACTGGCCTCTAGGTACTCAACTATTCTTTCCTTCAGAAGTGACTCCATCACTTTCCCTACCACAGAGGTCAGACTGACAGGTCTGTAGTTTCCTGCCTCTGTCTTGGTCCCACTTTTGTGAAGGGGAATCACATCCGCCTTCCTCCAGTCCTCGGGTACCACACCATCCTCCCATGATTTATTAAAAAGAGTAGCCAGTGGTTTCACTAGTTCCTCCCTTAATTCTTTTAGAATTCTGGGGTGAATTCCATCAGGACCCATTGCTTTGTCCACCTTCAGTTTTAGGAGTTCTTGCAGAACCCTTTCTTCTGTGAAAGGACTGGGATCGACCCCCTATCAAGAGTGCTTCTGTTAATTGGATTAGGCAATTCCCCCTCCTCTTTTGTGAATACTGAGCAGAAATATTCATTCAGTATCCCTGCTTTTTCACTGTCCCCCTCTGACCATCCACTGTTCATTCTATTCAGCCTCACTATCCCCCCCTTTGTCTTTCTACGCTCGCTGATGTACCTACAAAAGGTTTTATCCTCCTTATTAACTGAGTTGGCTATCTTTTCCTCAGTTTGGGCCTTTGCTAGTCTGACTTCCTTCCCTGCTTCCTTCTGCCTTAACTGGTACAGCTCTCTGTCCTGCTTTTTAAGTGCCGTCACTGTTTTATTTTAGGTTTCTGTCTACTGATTTTGCTCACTGAAACCATGTATTTCAAATTTCCCATTAGCAAGTAATCAACATGGCAGTTTTCAGAAGTGTGAAGGAAGGGTTACACATAGATACCATTTTGAGTCTGCTGTTTTGGTGGACTTGTTTTTTCATGTGGTATAAGGTAAAAAAAAAACATATAGCTAGCAAGAGCTGCCAGCCAGTCAAATTGGAGGACTGTCTCTACCCATTTTATAATGTATAGTATGTTATCATCTGCCTTTTTATGTTTGCTTGTGCGCAAGAAACATGTTGTGGCAGCTTGCTGGAGAAGCAGATTGTGGAGGTGCTGCAGTGTTGTGGCCAGTACGGCCACTGATTTTTCACATATGTGTGTCACCAATGAAGGATCACACTGGCTGTGACAGTAGTCTGCAAGCCTGCCACCAACTTGAAACTATTTTGCAACTGCAATGAGGGAACGCCCCCTCATTGCAGGGCGTGCCTTGTCTGGTGTAACATTTCAATAAACATGGTGGTGACTGTCGCTGTCCACCTCTCACAGTCCCCAGCAAGCCAGTTTTGGGGGTGTCCAATCCCCCTGTTGGCATGCTCCCTCCCCAGTTCATTTGCTGATGGGGAAGCCCAATCTCTGTCTGCATATGTGCCCCTTTGCTGTGCTTTGTCTGCTGAGGGGTGATGCCCAATCCCCATCAGCATCACCCCCCCAAACACAGATACTCTTGCCAATGGGGGTCCCAATCACCATCAGCTTCAGTGCCCTGTCCCCAACTGCCAAGGGGGGTGCCCAATCCCCCTCAGCATCACCCCCAAACAAAGACACACTCGCTGACAGGGTGCCCAATCCCCTGTTGGCATGTTTAACCCCCATTGCATCGGCATTTTCCTGCCCCTGTCCCACCCCATTGTGTGCCATTCTGGGAACCCATCACAGTGTGGCTAACATGACCCCCCCCCAAACTCTTATACCTGTAAAAAACAGAAAATGGTTTGCAGTGTTTTTTTATTTTTTTATATCCTGAAACATAGAAACCAGTCCCTCACCATTGGGTCCCCTCCCCAACCTGCACCCACCCTCTGCGCACACCACTTCCTCACACACACCCCACCCTATACTTACCTCTGGAGTTTGGCGCAATGATCTTCGGTGGAGCGGGAACACATCTGCACTCTTCAAAGCTGACCGCGAACTGAAGAAATGCTGGTAAGCTATATAATGGCATAAATGGGGGGGGGGTCAACTTAGGTGAATATCTCAGCCATTTTTGTGAATGTTGACACCAAATTTTCAACATGGGGTTCTTCGGACCCCAGCTCATGAACTTAGTCACTGTCATGTCGTTATTTGGTCCGGAAAGGTGATTTTGCAGTCACTGCATGGAATCACCTTCCAGAACTGATTAACAAAATGACAGTGTCACTGTTCATGAGGTGGGCTCTCAAAAAGCCTATGTTGCAAATTTGGTGAAGAAATTCCAAAAAATGACTGTGTTATGAGTGTGCATTGTGCAGTTCCCACGCAGGCTCATAACTTCGAGAATTTTTAATATTTTCACTCCAGATTTTCAACATTGCCATTTTTCCACACCCCCTGATGAACAATGCAGCTGTCATTTTTCACATCCTGCCGGGAATGTGTTTTCGCACATCTGGCATACAATGGCACAATTGCTGTGCGAATTCAATGTTTGGGACATATTATGAAAATCACAGTGACAGTTTTCATAAGGAGAAGTCCCAAAAAGCCCATGCTGCAAATCTGGTGAACAAATTCTGAAAAATGTCTGCGTTACCATCGTGCGTTGAGCAGTTTCTACGCAAGCTCGTAACTTCACCAATTTTTTATAGTTTTACTCCAGATTTTCAACATTGTCATTTTTGCACACCACCTTATGAACAGTACAGCTGTCATTTTTCACATCCTTCCTAAAAGAGGCTTTCACACCTATGGCACACAATGGATGTGTTTGCTGTGCAAAATCAATGTTCTGGACAGATTAAGAAAATCAAAGTGCCACTGTTCATGAGCGGAGGTCCCAAAATGCCTATGTTTTTTTTTTTTTCTTTTCTGCAAACTATCTTTACTCATTTTCATTTTCGTTTAAACAAACAAACAGACACATACCTCGCACAGCCAGGGCACACAACCCCAAACTGGCTGTGTAAACTATATACATCCCCATATGTACAAGCCCAAGAGGAGACCACTCTAGCTATGACCCAACTCCAAAAATCAGTAATGTAATTAAAATAGTGGGCTAACTGGTATCAAAATATGCCCCTCCCTTCGACAGCCCAAATCCCCCTCTAATTACCAGCTTATGAGCATATACTAATCCACGACCCCCGTTAGGGGCCTTACACCAAGCAAGCAGCCTCCTGATGTGTCCCCTGGAGAGAGAGAGAGAGAGAGACCCCCAACCCCATAAAACCATGCAGACCAGAACCATCCCACCATTAGCCTAACAAAAAAAAAAAAAGGCCAAATAGAACCCCACTACCACCATCCAAAAAAATTGCTTGAAGCATGCTAAGACCATTAACAATAAAAAAAGGAAAAGCAAGCAAGGCACAAAATAGACATTTAAGCATTCCAGCATCTTTTCCTTAGCTAGTCACAATATGACAGACAGACCTGTGTTCAAGGGCTCAAAAATTCAGAGGCTCTCGACCTGGAGGGAGTAGATCGCATCTAGTACAACCCATCTTTTAACAAATACCTCCTTTCTCCCCTCAAAGTATAGGTGCCTCTTTATCATGCCCAACACCCTTAGCAAATCTTTCACCCACTGATCATAGGCATAGACCTGATCATCCTTCCAATATTTTACTAAAAAGGCCTTAATTACCGCCGCCATTAAAGAGAGATGATACTTAGGTGCAGCACCTGCAATTTGGGAAAAGTCACCCAAAACACAAACTTCCGGTGTTATAAAATCTGAGTAGTCCAGCAATGGATCCATGCCCCATTTGATTTTTCTCCATAAGGGTGAAATTTTACTACATCCCCACATAACATGCAAGAGATCACCCACTCCTTCCTCACATCTAAAACACAGGTCTGTCTGTCTCAAGTTGCTATCACATAGTTTCACAGGGGTATAGTAAATGTTAGAAACAATGAAAAAATGCATATTTCTGTACTTGGGAATTACATTAAATTTACTGCTTTTCCAAATGTTTTCCCAAGTGAGGTTTCTGGGGGTCATCACTTTGTCCCGATATGAAATTCTTATAGGAGAACTCGGGCCAAGAAAGTTCAAGAGGACTTTATATATTTGTGAGAGGGGGTTAGCTCTTTGATTAACTTCCCTTAATCTTCCCCACGAGAAGGAGTTGTCCACAGTATTGCCCGACCCCTTCACAAACCCTGCCAGCATTTGTTTAAGTTGCAACCTTTGAAAGAAAGACAGCCCGTCACATTGTGGTGGAAGGACTACGTCTGGCACCCTGCATAACATCCCTAAGCCTAAGATCCCGTAACTGAGTAGCCCACCGATATCTAATTACCGGTCCCCAATTACTAAGTTAGGGTTATCAATATGGCGATCACGACGCCCTCCTTTGATTTTTGTTTTGTACTGCAAGAAATGACCACCAAGCTTCTGCCGTTTCCATAATCGGATTCCCATACCCTGATATAAACAAACTTTTTCTTAATTTAGCATACAGCAATGATTCTGGATTGATGCCCACCCTTGCTAGCATCTGTTTCTCTATTTGCATCCAGGTTAGTAAATAACTTTCTCCCTCAACATTCTCTGCCCAACGGGCCATAATGCCCATCTGGCCTGCCACGTAATAAATATGGAGATCAGGCAACCTGATGCCACCCTCTGTATACTGCAGACGCAACACATTATGCTTTACCCTAGGCGGTTTCCCATTCCACAGGAATCCCAATATCAACCTCCTGATTATACTAAACCACTTATTAGGGATACTATATGGGGCTAAGGTAAACCGGATATAGCAGTCTAGGTAATATATTCATCTTGATAATACCCAGTCGTGCTGTATAATTCAGAGGTAGCTTATTCCACCTTAATATATCACCTTTGACCGCTGATATGACCCCCTCTAAATTTACTTCCGCCCCCATCTCCAGATTTGCTGTAATCCATATACCCAGATACCTAATTTTATCTGGACTCCATTGCATCCGAGAGATGCGAAATCTGCCCTATAAACATATGGTGTCAAGGGGAGAATTTGTGTCTTTGTCAAATTCAACTTATAATTAGAGACCTAAGAAAACCCTCCTATTAGCTCTCTTACTCTCTCAAAGCTGGATACTGGGTCCTGCAAATGAAGAAGTATGTCATCTGCAAAAACTGAGAATTTTAGCTCCAATCCCCCTATCCCTATCCCTTTAACGTTAACATCCCCATTGATAACTCTCAGAAGGGGTTCTAAGTAAATATTAAATAATATCGGCGAGAGAGGGCATCCTTGACGGGTCCCATTATCTAGCCGGAATTCCTTTGAAATATAACCATTGCACAATATTCTGGCAGTTGGCGCCGCGTATAAATTCTTAATACCCCTAAGAAAACCCTGCAGGAATCCCATTTTCTCCATTGTAGCAAAAAGAAAGATATGGGAGACCTGATCAAAGGCTTTTTCAGCATCTAAAGAGATCAAGGCCATAGGTATTTGGGAATCGGGGGCAGAGTTTAAAATATGATGCAATTTCCTAAGAGCATCTTGCGCCCCCCTCCCCGGCATAAATCCTACTTGTTCCTGGCTAACTAGACTAGGGGCACTGCTCAGAATTCTATTTGCCAATATTCTTGTAAGAATCTTAATGTCTTGGTTCATTAGAGCTATAGGCCTGTAACTGCCTAAGGCATCCCTGGGCTTATCAGGCTTAGGAATTAAAGTAATATATGCATGATAAAGTGGAGGATGATGAACCCCCTCCTGCATCACTGCACGAAAAAACTCTTGAAGCATAGGAAGTATAGTCTGAATATGGGTCTGATAAAATCTGGCAGTAAGGCCATCAGGCCCAGGGGACTTACCTGCAGAAAGAGATTGCACCACCCCAATAATTTCAGATGCTCTTATTGGAGCTTCTAAATTCTTGGCCTGAACAGGGTCCAAAACTGGTAAGGGAATACCCTCTAAAAAACGCTTGGATTCCTCCTCCCCAGCCAAATCTTTAGCTTGGTAAATTTCTTTGAAATATGCCGCAAAAGCCTCCGCCATCTCTTGAGGGATCCGTTAGAAGCTTCCCTTCAAACTGGATAGATGTGACTGTTCTGCCTTCCCACTCTTTTTATGCCGCATAAAAGACACCCGGGGACATCACCCTGCAGCAAGAATTTAATATGTCTTATTCAACCAGAATTCTACTTTCCCATAGGCACTATCCGCCAGCTCCTTCCTCAGGCTTTTGAGCTCTGCATCTATTTCCTCTGAAGACCCTCCCACCTGTGACATGGACTCAATTGCCCTAACAAAATTCCTCTTTAGCCCTTCTCAGCCTACTACTCTTGCACGCCATGCCCTGGGCCACCGCAGATACAGCACCTTGCAAGTAGGCCAGGCCAATTTCTTATCTTGCAAAGTGGGAACTTGTGACCTAATAATCTCCTGTAAAGCCTCCTCCAATTTTTCCCTTACCGTAGGTTCTATCAAGAGAGAGTCATGCAACCTCCATTGGTAAGGTCGGGAAGGTAAGGAGCTTGGTTCCCATATCAATCATATAAGAGAGTGATCCGAGAGAGTTCTCCCCTCTATTAGAACTTCTCTGACCTCTCTAAGTGCCTCACTATTCACCAAGAAGAAATCAATTCGAGAATAGCTCTTATGGGCAGCCAAGTAGAATGTCATATTACTACCCCCTCTTGAGAGGGTCTTAATTGGGTCGACCAGAGCTGTAACCTCCAAAAACCTAATCAGGGCAAGCTGAGCCTTAGTCAGTGGCCCATTATATGGTGGTATCCTATCCTCCCGGTTACTGAGATAGGTGTTCCAGTCGCCTACCAAAATAAGCGAGTGTGACGAAAGAGTAGCTATATCCCTCTCTATTGAAGCAAAAAATTCAGACTCAGAGGGAGTTGGCCCATATATGGAGGCAACTGAGATTGTCTTGCCAAACAGATTACCCGACAAATAAATCCCCCTGCTGTCTTCCCTTACTAACACCTATACCACCTCATACGGGCAAGTTTTCCTTATTAAAATCGCCAAGCCCCTCGAGGCTCTATCCTTTCCAACCTCATAGACTTGCCCCACCCATCGTCTCCTAAGACCACTCAGCTCCTCTGTCAACAGATGTGTCTCTTGTAACGCAGCAATATGAACCCCCCGTTGCTCAATGTATCACAAGATAACCATTCTTTTGCGTCTACCCGAGACCTTTAACATTCCAAGAGATTATTTTAACACAGGACATTAATAAATCTCAAAATTATATTGCATAGGCCAAACATTTATTCCCTTTCATGGTCTGCATCCATGTTATTCCCAAACTCAGGCTCTCTCTCTCTCTTTCCAATCCCCACAACCCTCCCTCCTCAGCCCCCGATCCTTAGATCGCCCACCAACCAGATATCCGAGTCATGGATGAACCTGTTCCCGTGACACTCCCCAGCCCCACCCCATAACAATGCAACTCCGGGTCCTAGCCCATAACCCCCATAGAGACCAAAGCATGAGGTCCTTCATCCCCGTCCATCATTCACCCTCCTCTCTCCATGAACCCGTCCTTACATTCCCCAAAAAAAAAAAAAAAAAACTAACCCTCTCAAAGATACAATAAATAATTAACAACGAAAGAATGGGCCCAACCAGCCCCTCTTCACAGCCCAGCAAGGAAACGAGGTAAATAGAAGATGGTACCCTCTAAAAGCTATAGGAACGAGCTATTTGCTCCTTTAACAATAATATTCCCTCGACCACCCCATCTATCCGCACCCTCATAATGCCCCAATCTCATTATTTTTCAGGCCTGGTGTTTCAGAAAGGAAAAACACAACCCTGGAGGCTCTGTGTCCACCGGGCAAGATCTAACCTGACTAGATCCCTGCACTCCCCAACCACTCTCCCTTGCCCCTTAAATTCATATCTCGCCTCTATAAGATGAAACACCATAACACCCTAACAGTATTACTCTCCAAATCCTCCTCCCCATCGCACAGCAGCTATGCCTCACCTCTCTGAGTAGCCTTTTACCACCTGCAATATTCATCCCCAACTGCAATGGGTGAAGATCCCAGTTTTCCCTTATTAAAGGTGGCCTTCCATACTCCCTGGCCTATACCTATCGCTTGAGAAAGAAAACATATTCAACAATTAGCAAAAAAACACAATCAATAACATGTTTTAAGTCCTTAAATTCTCCTCCATCGCTGCCCTTCAGGCTAGTACTGCCTTCTTCATCACAAAACACAGTCAGGTGCAGGGCTTAAATAACTCTGGAAGGTCAGCCCGAAGCCCCTCTAAAGCGTCTTTTGCTGTGAGGAACCTCTTGTCACCAGCTTGGAGATGAACCACCAACGTTGCAGGAAACTGTAGTCGAAATTTTATTCCTGCCAGATATAGCTTTTTCTTGATTTCTGCATATTCTTTCTGCTTTTCCCGAACCGCGGGCGTTTGATCCTGAAATAACCACAAAGAAGCACCATTCCATTGTAGAGACTTCTTTTGCCTGGCAGTGATTAATACATGGGATTTTTCTTTATAATTGAGGAAGCGCATGATTATCACCCGAGGCCTCGCCCCCGGCGGCGGCATCTCCCTTAGTGCCCTATGCGCTCTTTCCAAATTATACACTTCCCCCAATGGTGTAGGGCCCAGTAACTTCAACAGCAGATCTTGCATGAAGGAGACACAGTCCAGCCCCTCAGCCCTCTCCGGTAGCCCTGCTAATATCAGATTATTTCTCCGGTTTCTCGATTCTTGGTCCTCCATCCTCTCCTCCAACTTCTTAACCTGCTTTCTCACAGCCACCATCTCCTGGTCCAAAACAGCTGTCTTCCTCTCCTGTGAAGAGATCCGGGCTTCTGCATCCCCCATTCTCTGAGACAATGAATGAAGTGCTGGCTTTACCGCTGCAGAATCACTCACCAGCCCCTGCAACATTGATTTAATTTCCAGGATGTCATCAGCGGTCGAGCTTGAACCCCCTTCCTTCCCTGGCTCCTCATCTTGCTCACTTTCAACAGGTGAGTGGGGTTTCGGCCTCTTGGTGGCCGGGGTTCGCCTGCCTGGGGCTCTACAGAATCTGCTTCCATCTCGGTGCTGTAGTGCGGCCTGCCCTCACTACTGCTCTCTCTTACATACGTCACCTCGCTTCTCCTCCTCCACTTCGTTTAGTGATTCTGCTTACAAACACTCCCACACCAGTTCCCGACCTCTAAGCTCTGCTTTTTAGCAAATTAAGCTGGTCTCGGAGGACGAAGTATTAAAATATTAACAGCGGGGCCTCGGAGCGCCTCAGGAGACGTCTAACTTGATTCAGCTCATCACGTGACCTCCCCAAAATGCCTATGTTGAAAATGTGATATAAAAATTCCCCAAAATAATTACATTACAGTTGTGCGTTGCGCAGTTTCTACGCATGCTCGTGACTTCACCACATTTTTTATATTTTCAATCCAGATTTTCAGCATTACCATTTTTTTACACCTAATCATGAACAGTACGGTTGTAATTTTTCACATCCTGCTTGGAATGTGTTTTCGCACCTATGGCACCAAAAGCCCATGTTGAAAACTTGGAGTGAAAATGCCAAGAAACACCCAGAGCATTAGGGTTTCTGACCAAAATGCCCTACCCTGTAGGGACTGATAGGTATCAGGGGTGTGACCTGGGATTGTTGACAGTAATGCTCATGCTATTCCACTCCCACCCCCACCTTGCAGCCAGTGACAGCATCAAGGTGTGCCTTGGACCCTTCGGACCCAAAGTTCACCCCATTCTCCTATACTGCATCCATTTCATTGTATTTCCTTATGGAGTGGAGTGAGTGTAAAGCCGGAACACCCCAAGGCACACCTTGACACTTGTCGGTATCTGCAGGGTAGGGTAAGGTGAAATGAAGTGAGCATTATGGGCGATGACCCAAAGGCACACCCCCATGCCTGTCCATCACTGAAGGGTGGAGCTGGCATCAGCTCAATACCTCATTGCCATTCTGCATCTGTCTAACTCCTGCACTTCCATTGCTAATGTCAGCAAGAAAACATTCGGCATTGACAAATTCTTTTTTTTTTTATGCGAATCTTTTTATTGAAACATTTTCAAGTGATACAAAAGACAAGAACAAATCAACAATATAATAGACTTTGTAATCCAACAACAAATTAAGGCACTAGTGTCGGATGGATATAAATTACAGTTGTAATAGTTGACAACATATAGCACATGTCAGTGTAAGAGATATAGCTATTCAGTAATATTGCATACAAAGGATACTGAAAGGACCTATGAAGTAATTACTCAAGAGGGGAAAGATGAAAAGGAAATAAAATAGTATCTTATTATCTTGATGTGCTGACCACTTTCATGCCATCAATGCTACCCCTTGCATTCCAGTGGTTATTGGGCTGCCATGTTTATTTATTTATTTCAAAATCGGTAACTTGGAAAGACTCACTGAAGCAATGCATGGTTCCAGGTGCGACATGGAGAAGGGGTAAAATGGAGGTACAATGTTAGTGAACAATCAACAAGATGCAAATATGACAAGATAAATAGGGCATGCTCAAAATCTGAAGGACGCTGACAGCACAAATAATTGCAAGCTGTGCCTGCATGATGTTAGTGACAATATCTTCTTTGCTGTTTCACTTGATTCTAGTAAAAGTAAGCATTCATGACTTGAATAATTGTTTCATCAAACCTTTTACAGTAAGGTTTCAGTTCCCTGTGATAGCAGCTCAGCTAGTGTAATTACATATTTTTTTTCCTGAAACTACAGTAGGCAGTTTTAAAATTTTACTGAAGTGCAGTTATTTTCAAATTTTGCTGTTTTATTAATTACTGTTTTCCTTTTTTTCCTTAAACAAGTAGATAAGTCAGCAACTAACATATGCACATGAACCCCTGAGTAATGAAGGCAAATATGAAGGAAAAACATGAACTGATAAGTTGCATTACATTGTACAGCTCTTAGGGAAATCATATTTATAACCGAGAATGATAATTTCATGTTTTCTCTGGAGGGTATAGTGGAACAGTGCACACATTTTAATGAATGCTTAGTAGTGGCTACACCTCATAGTTTCCTTCCATCTATAATCCTTGTGGCAGAGAGTATAACAGGACACACTGGATGGGCCAGTGATATCTTTCTGCTGACTTGCTTATGTTTATCTGTTTTTACATAAAAAAAAAAATCTGGCTACTAGAGCTAGTAATTGGCCTTCCTCAACATTTTTCTGTTATGCTTATGTTACGCTGCATCATTCAGGATTTCTCCTTAGCAGGTCACTGACTTGTGCATATATTTTTTGATTGCCTTTGCAGAGGGATTCCAAAATACATAGTTAATTTCTTAATTCAGGTTAAATAATGGCACTGTATTACTCTTCCCCATGCTGACTTCCTCACAAGGGGCAACATGCACTAATCCATTCACCAGGGTGTTTCTAAATGTGTGAAAAGTAGCCCAAGCCCATATTAACCTGCGTGCGTCTCTAACCATGTATGACTCCCTCTTGTCCACTCTAAAATATATCCCCCTGGTATTGTGTTTTTTTCTATATCAAGGTTTCTTTCATTGATAGAGATGTGGCTTAACACATATCCAGCAATTGTATGAGGGCAGGCAGATGCTGTCCTTCAGTGAGGTGCAAAAACAGTGGTCACATCCCCCTTGGGATCTTTTTATATTTTTGCAGGCCCATAACAGACTGACCTATATCTCCTCAGCCCAGCCTGCAGGACCAGTCCCTAAACATTTTGAAGGGGAATTATATAGGTTACAGCCACTTACGTGACCCCATTCAGTTTATTACAGAATTTTATTAAAGAGGCAGTGGACCCCACTAGACACACACTTTAGGCCTGGGAGCTGGACCTGGGTCCGAGTATCTCTCCTGAGCTATGGTCTGCTGCTGTCCAGCACTTGAACAAGTGTTCCAAAAGTAACAGGTTAAGGCAAACTCAATTTAGCATTTTATATAGAGCATATTTCTCCCCATCCAAACTACACAGATTGTCTTTAGAGAGATCTCCAATTTGCCTCAAGTATAAAATAGAAGAAGGGACTTTCCTCCATATAATCCTAATGTGCCCAACAATTATTTCCTACTGGCACGAAGTACATGGGATTATGACTGGTGTGCTGGGGCTTGCCCACCTCCCCTCCCCTCCCCAAAAAAATCACCTGTTGAATTCAACATGGGGACCAATCCCACTCGCAGGATGCTCAGGTAGGACTTGGCTCTTTGGTCCCTAGCATTAATTAATGCACGCAAAACCATAGCGCAGTGCTGGCTTTCAGAAAACCCACCCACCATCCAGCAATGGGCACATAATCTGCTAGTCTATTTAAGAACAGAAGGAGCCCAGTCTATTATAGAAATCTAAGGTCACATTTTTACACAGATCTGAAACAAGCTGGACATAGCCATAGAGTGGTGTATTTCCTTAATAATTACAATGTATTCTATATAATGCACCCCACCTATCTCTTTTAACTCTTCTCCTTTTTTATTGGTATCAGCCCATGAAATGATTTTAATTATTTTAACCACATTACTTTAATTATGTCAATTACACTCATCACACAAATATTATCAAATGTTCTTGCAGTACTTTTTCACTTTGACCCAGCCCATGCAGCTCTTGTCACACTTACTGCTATTGCACTAACTGTACAATATGTAGTGGAAAACACAATTACTTATGTGTACTTCCTGGTTTATTGTTCATGTTTTTTTTTTAATGTTGACTTGATTTTTTCAATGTATGCATTTTATATAAGCATCCATGAATTATTAGGACACTGTTTTGTCCTTTGTTTTGTATGTGTGTCTCAAGTTTTTGATTGTTACTAAAAGTATTTAACAAAAAAAATTAATAATGTTAGTATAGCCAAGAGGTTAAAGTAACAAACTGTGACTGAGCTTGGTACATCTAGCAGACCTGGGTTTGAGTCCCACAACCTCCGCTTGCATCCTTTGTGACACTGAGAAAGTCACTTAACCACCCCAGTGCCTCTTGGTTGCTCCTGAAAAGATGCACTTGTTCCTAATGGGTCTTACATGGTTACCAAAGAATAAATAAATAAATAATCTTCCTCTTTTCAATCTGGTACCACACCCCACCCCAGCTACCAGAGCTAATTTTAAGTGTACTGGTTCTAGGACTAAGTTAAACCAGAAAATTTATAGTTTAGTATATGAAGCTGTTTGTGAAGCTCTATGGAAGAGAATGCTAACCGTCTACCCTGAGTCTGAGTTGTACCTAAGGAAGGGGTGTCCTAAGAGACAGACTTTGAAAACAGAGCAAAAGTACTTAAGAAAGAAACTAATTGCATACTGTTGATAATTCGCTAAATGTATTCCTTGAACTAATATAGACAATGTAATGGACTGTACATGCTTTTACCATGCAATTTCAATTAAAAAAACATGGTCACAAAAGAAAAAAATGTGCTACCCTTCTAATCATTACCCACTCATGCAGCTTTCCAGTAACCCACTGGACATTTGAAATGCTTGCTCAGGTCTATTGTTTAGGTACCTCTTGCCTTACAAACCAGGAACAAAGAACATCTTTCTTGATCTATTAACCACAAATTCATGTTTTCGTTTATGTTTCACTTGTGGATTCCATTCCAAAATAATTCATTGTGACCCACACAATCTTGTACATGACATCTTAGCTCTTTCATGAGGAAATAGAGCAGTGAAGCATGAGTCTTTAAAAAAAATAAAATGGCATGCACTTACCTGAAATATATATACATATCAAACAGAAAGCAGTGAAGTCCATGTTATAACCCAACGCCTGCACGTCTTTAGTGCAACTGTTAACATGTAATAGAATGCTTCCTTGTTAGTGGCTATTTGAGGACTCTGAAATGAGTCTTAGTATTCTCAGCCCCCTGGCGCCCGCTACACTGAATTTACTGACTCACTCAGTCGTGGGTGCATGGATGGATTTAAAACAGGAAACTTTATTTTCAGTATTTTCAGTCTCTAGTCTGATTTCACCTATATTTCTATCTGTGACTCTAGAACAGCGTATTTATTTATCCCACCATAAGTGAGGGGGGATGTGGCAGACATGAGGAAGCTATTGTCTCTTTTTACCTTAAATTACTATGTTACTATCACTAATTTAAACTATTTAAATTGAAGGATTCCAGACTTCTGAACCTTCCTTGCTTCTGCTACCAAACTGTGCAGCTTTCCCTGTCCTATATGTGAACTCCATTTTCCTCATTAATAACTCAGCTGTCTTTTGAGCTTGATACATGCAAATTGGCATGTCATCTTTTGTAGGATTTATAAAACCTGACAACTTTGGCAAAAATCAGCAGAGTGTTTTTTTGTGTGTGTTGTAAAATTAAATTTTTTTTTTTACTTTTGTGTTCCAAAAATAAAACCTTCAAGTTTATTAGCTCCTGTTCCAAAGATGGAGCTTTTGTAGTTTTGAGAACAATGTTTTTTTTTTAATTAACAAGCTACTAGTGTTCACATTTTAAAAAAAACACCAACTGGGAATGTACGGGGCACTATTCGTGCAATTTTTCATGAGGCGTTTTCATGCACCTGTAGTCGCACTCAATGAGTACAGGTGCATGCATGCCATGTGGCATACTGTTCATAAACAGCCTGCCCTTCCCTTCTATTAAATGTGGCATCAGGAGTCCATCCCTTGAATCTTAAGTTTTCCAACCTGTGTTTTTCATTATATCAGGGCCAGACCTGCAGCACAGTGGTAGTGCTACTGCCTGTGACTCCTATGACTCAACTTCAGTAGTGAATTCGGGAGTCAGAGGGCTTGCCTGGGGGAGGAGGATTGAGCATCTGTGGAGCTTCAGAAGGAAGCAGGATTTAAACAAAGAGGGCTGCTAGAAACTGCCAGAAGGAGAGAGGATTTAAACAGAGAGAGCTGTGAGAAGGAAAGGACCACTAGAAATGACCTGAAGGAGGAAGGATTTAAATAGAGAGGGCCGCTAGAAACTGTCAGGAATAGGGATGATTTAAGCAGAGAGGGTTGCTAAAAACTGCCAGAAGGAGACAGGATTTAAACAGAGAGGTCTGCTAGTAACTGCTAGAAGGAGGGAGGATGTAAACAAAGTGGGCTGCTAGTAACAGCTAGAAAGAGGGAGGATGTAAACAGAGTGGACTGCTAGTAATAGCCAGAAGGAGGGAGGATTTAAACAGAGTGGGCTACAAGAAACTGCCAGAAGGAGGGACGATTTAAACAGGGAGGGCTGCTAGAAACTGCTAGAAAGAAAATGCTGCTAGAAACTGCCCCAAGGAGGGAAGCTTTTGTGATGATCTTATCAACTGGGTGCTGACCACAAACATTGCCTGTCCCAGCTGCACACCCGGCATTGCCTCAAGCAGGTGGACTGGCAAGACAACGCTGTGCTATGAATAAAGCTGGGTGAAAGGAAACACTCTTTAAAGAGAGGCAGGAGACAATCTGGAAGTTTAATGCCCGATGGGCTTTATTCATATACTGGAGATGTAGTCATGGTCACAAGGGAAGGAAGGGGACCAACTCTTAGAAGCAGTAAATAACACGCTATTCACTCTGCGTTTCTTACTACTCTACAGCTGCACCTTGGCTTAAGGCCACTCTATGATACTGTATGACTCTATAGCATTTTGCTAGGAGGCCTACACACCAAGGGGTATAAACTTATAATACTTTATCACAATATACAACAAGCATGCAGTGTACAATAACCACCAGACAGTATAACACTTATAAAGTCTATAAGATTTAGATGTTTCATCATCTTCGTGCACAGCTGAGAAGTAGGAGTAAAGGGAAAAGGGAACTCTTGCTTGGTGCCAAGTTTACCAGTGGAATCTATGAGAGGTTGCAAGGGAAATGGAGAGATTTGTAAACAGACATTAGTCTTTGGCCAGCTCACTCTCCAGAGTTGCTGGAATATCAGGGTACAAACTGAGTGAACTGGACTATGCTCTTCCCTGACACAAACCCTTGACCAGGGCTGCCTAGGATGAAGAACACGGAATATGACAAGGAATCCACCTGCAGGATTGCCACAAGAGAAGAATCTACTGCTCTCTCCTCGGCACCAACCCTTGACCAGAGCTGCCAAGGATGAAGAAGAAACTGCTGTGGTTTTCCTGGCACTGACCCTCGACCAGGGCTGCCAAAGATGAAACAAAGGACTTGATGAAGAATCCACTCAGAGGATTGCTGAGGTTGAAGACACCAACTGTTGAGCTGCTTTGGTGAAGGATCCTCTTGGAGGACCACCAAACTTGAGTTGTATTCCAGAAGATTGCACAGGTTATGCAGGTTGGAACAAACAGAAAGAAAAGCTGGAAGATGAAGATTAGGATTCCACAAGGTTCAGAACAAAATAAGAAACCGGGGAACATGAACGCACCTTGGCCACAACAGACTCGACTTTCGGCGGGCATCTGGGAGTGACAGACTAGGCTTCTTCCAGACGTCTCACTTCCAAACTGACCAGGAACTGGCGGTTGCGACTTTCCAAGGGACGACGATGTTGGCTTATGACAGACAATAGGGCAAGAAGATGCTGAAGTTCTCCACTGGCTGAAGACTGCTGAGGTGAAGAGTTGATGGAGGCTGAAGATTAAGTCACAGACTTTGCACTTAACACTGGTACATTTATTAGCACTGTACCCTGGAATTTCACTTGCAGGGGCAATTCACCTGGGGCAAGGGAAAATTGCAACAATCCAGGGCAATTGTTTACTTGCAGGGGCAAGTTGCCTGGAGCAGGGGCAAATTGCAACAATCTGGGGCAATTGTTCACTTGCAGGGGCAATTTGCCTGGAGCAGGGACAAATTGCAACAATGTGGGGCAATTGCTCACTTGCAGGGGTAAATAACCACAATCCTAATGTGTCACAGTACAGTCTTGGTGCTTTTTGCAATCAACACAACACTTTGGATGCTTGAAGAATAAGCATTTTGTAAAAACAGTACATTAGCTGACAGTCACTTTATAGTAAGTTGTGTGTTAAGCACCCAATGGTTGGACCCTCATTTCCTTTTGGGGTCTTCCTTTACTAGGATCTGGCTACCCCTGAGCACTTCAGTGCGGATGCCCCTAATTAGACTGGGTCTGGATGCCCTAATTACCACTGGACCTGGATGCCCTAATTACTGCTGGGCCTGGCTGCCCTAATCACACTGGGTCTGGATGCCCTAATCACACTGGCCTGATGCCCTAATTGCACTGGGTCTGGCTGCCCTAATTCCCACTGTGCCTGGAAGCCCTAACTGCATTGGGCCTGGCTGCCCTAATTACCATTGGGTCTGGCTGTCCTAATTCCCACTGGGCCTGGATGCCCTAAACACACTGGATGTGGCTGCCCTAATTACACTGGGCCTGGCTGCCCTAATTCCCACTGTGCCTGTAAGCCCTAACTGCATTGGGCCTGGCTGCCCTAATTCCCACTGGGCCGGGATGCCCTAAACACACTGGGTCTGGATGCCCTAATTACTGCTGGGCCTGGATGCCTTAATTACTGGGCCAGGATGCCCTAATCACACTGGGCCTGGCTGCTCTAATTACTACCAGGCCTGGCTGCCCTCTTATATTGGCCTGGTAACCCCATTTGATTTTGGGCCTGGCTGCTCCCTTTATGCTGGTCCTGGCTGCCCTCCTAAATACTGGGCCCCTTTAAATCTCTTTAAATTCCTTTGTTCCTCGTTATTCCTCACGCCCTTATAAATATTCAATAGTACTTATAAATGGCCATGCTTTCTGGCTCCTCCCTATGGGAGTTGCTAGCACAGCCCCTTCAGAATATTTAATGTGGTCCTGACCTCCCCGTGGTGCTCAGCTGCCTCTGTTGTGCCTAGCGCTACTTAAATAAATAAAGAAATATAGTCCTGTCTTTAAATTGGATGGACAGCATGGACTGAGTGCTGCCACTGACTCACCACTCCTTCTGGGTTCCACAGTGGGAATCGGGAGGTGGGAGGTAGTCTGGCAGTGGGAGGGTGAAAGTTAGGCACTGTGGTGGATATCGGGGGGCCTCTGGAAGACCAACAGTTGAACCGGCAATGGGGCCCTTGCTAGCTGCTGACATGGGCCCGGGAAACTTTCAATTTAATATAAAATAAACAAAATGGGGCTCTTAGCCCAAATGGCCAAACAGGACAGTTTTCTTTCTTTGTGGTGCCCCGATGGCACCACCGACTGTGCTGCACAGCTGCTGGGTGAATCTTCAGACAGTGGAGGCAGAGCAGGCATGCAGACAAGTTCTTAGGGACAGCTTCAACCAGTGGTAAGCCCTTTTCTTTATCCCCTTAACTTGCTGCATCGTCTCTCCTCAACAGCTGCCCAGGAACTTCTCAACTGACTAGAATAATTTTCAAAACTTAAGCTTCTCATTCTAGAATGGCTGGAGTGGAATGCTGTGCATGAGCAGCTCAGCACAACATTCCATCCAGACCATTATTACTTGTGCAGCATATAAAAATCTATTTTACTGCAATTTAATGTGCTCTGGGCACCTTTTCTATTTTTGTACCAGTGTTTTCCCTTAAAATGAGGGAATGAACTTATGAGGGGCCCCTTTTTATTACTCCCTGCTAGCCCCATACAACAACAGGGCACCCTGGGCACTTGTAAACCTTTATTCTTGCCTTTCATTTTCTGTAGTGCCACAACTTTGGAGCATTACAGATTTTAACAGAGAGGGCTGCTAGAAACTGCCAGAAGGAGGGAGGATTTAAGCAAAGAGGGCAGCTAGAAACTGCCAGAAGGGAGAGGATTTAAGCAGAGATGTCTGCTAGAAACTGCCAGAAGAAGAAAAGGAGAGGATTTAAGCAGAGAGGGCTTCAGTAATTGCTAAAAAGAAAAGGCTGCTAGTAACTGCCAGAAGGAAGGATTTATACAGAGAGGGCTGCTAGTGTCAATGTGTTCCCCTAAAGCATGGATGTGCAATGACTTCAGTACAGAGGCATGCAGGCTCCCACACATATCCCGTAGATGTCCGCCACTGCCTTCTCCCTCGGTATGTGATCTCTGGCTAGTAGAGCATCCAGCTTCTGCTGTGTGTCACCAAAGTACCAGGCTCCATGCCCCCACCCCAGCAGCTTTCTGAAAGATTATTGCAAATGACATTACCACTATTCTCTCTAGCTCCACTATGATCTTGGGGTATATTCCATTGGCCCCTTGGAACTTAACTGGAGTGTTCTTTACCCTTATAATCCCCTCCTTATACATGTACAGAAATAAAAAAAAAATGAAATACTACTCACAGTTTTTATTTTCTGGATATTATCTTTTAACCATGAAAACTCCACCTCCTATCAGCACCTAATAGGAACCAAAAATTGCAAACACTCAGCAAGTAAAGAACTCACCAAAATCAGGAATTCAAACAAGCAAAATAGACTTCATTGTGGGTCAACCAAGAAAAATGTACAGTACACATCTGTAGTACCCCAGTGCTTCGAATCTGGGTACTCCCTCACACCCCCTTAGGAAGAACCCTAACTGGATTTGAAGTGCTGGGGTACTGTTGACATACTGTGTGCTGTGTATTTTTGTTGGTTGACCAACAATAAAGTCTATTTCACTTGTTTAAACTCCCGATTTTGGTGAGTTCCATATGCAGTGAGTGCTTGCATTTTTTGTCTCCTACTTGGTTCTTTGTATTTTGTAAGCTGTTTCTCCTGTTTTCTGTTGCACTGGATTATGCGCTGTGTTTGAGTCCTATCTGCACCTGTGTGCCTACATGAAAGCTCTTTGTTGCTTACATTGTCACAGATAAAACTGAATACCTGCTTTCACTGTGACCTTTTGCTGTGTTTGCCTGACTGGGGAGAGGTAAACACTCTGCAAGTAGAATTCTGCAGAAGTTAGAATTCCTTCCTATATTCCATGATAAACAAACATTATATCTAGTGGCACTGTGTCAATACCCCATGATGAAAAATGTCACAGGCAAAAACTGCTCTGTGTGGGTCCATGTAATCTAGCATGATCTCAAACTATGCTAGATTGTATAAACAAACTCCGAGACTACACATACGTTTATGCCCACGTGGTTTTTCACAGGGTGTATGTGCAGTCAGGGTTTTGACTGGATACCCCATCTAGTGAAGTGTGACAATGTAGATAATTGGCAGGTGAAAAGGGATTACATTTACCAGTTACTTTTAACAAAATACAAAAATCTGGTTTTAATTTCAAAATGTAGTATTTTTGGTTTTTTGAGATTTTCTCAGTTTGCTCACTTCACAAGTGCAAGAAGACACATTGGGGTATGGGTTTTTATGTGATAACCACATGGTCAAGTGCTGAAGGCACTCCATGTAAATATCTCATGCCTCACCAGGGGTTAAATTGGGCAGGAAGTTCTACTACCTTTTAAAAAAAAATTGTGTGACAGTTCCACCACCTCTGCCATCTTTCTCCATTGACTAATATAGAAGGGTTCTGCCACCTAGAAATCTTGATGTGAGAGTTCTCCCACCTAAACATTTCTAGTTTAAACACTGCCTCACAATGTACCTGGATGTGAGAGTTCTCCCACCTAAACATTTCTAGTTTAAACACTGCCTCACAATGTACCTAGATGTGAGAGTTCTCCCACCTAAACATTTCTAGTTTAAGCACTGCCTCACAATGTACCTATGTACAGTATGTTTGTCACATAACAACCCATACCTGTTGGCCTTATTGCTTACTTAACCAGTGGGGCCACATTCTGACCCTTGTCCCTTCATTAAGAGCAAAGTTTGTGACTGCACCACTTTTCCCAAGAGAAACAAAACTTTCACGACATCTCTAACATATACGTTTATCTTTGATCGGTAGTCTGAGGATAATGTCAGTCTCCTGTTGTGGGGACAGGCAGCAGTGTCACCCAGCTGAAAAGTTATTTATGATTTCAGCACCAAAGAGCATTAAATGTACATTTTTAGTGCTTCTGGGTACTGAGAGCACTGAAAATGTAGATATGTTATCTTTTGTGACTCGTGTGGGGAAACCTGGAACTCAGGATAGGAGCTTTTCACATTTCTTATTTTCCTTGTAAGTTGGTGAGTCAACAGGAAGAAGAACTGTGGTATGTATATAATAAATCTTCAGGCAGTTCTCCTTTCTTCTTTTTTTTGTGTCATTTCCTCATTCTGTAAGACTTGTGCTTCTAACCAAAGTCACTGCAAATTTCCAACTCAGATGGCATTATCACATCTGGAAAAAAGAAGCAAAACTTAATCACTGTAGTGCCATCTACTGTATTTTGCAATCACATGCATATGCCCAAAACCCCAATCTTAGTGCAGAGCTCTGCCAGTAGCAGCAGAAAATTCCCAGTGTAGAGAACGCTGGCATGGTTCCCAGAAAAAAAGTTGCCTGAAACACACATTTTTACATTGGTTCTATTTTACACAGAGAACAAGAAACATAGTTTGTCCTTTTGGGACTCCTTTGTGTAGTGCAGGCATTATTTTAGTCAACTACACAGTCAGCCCCTAAGGAAAGCATACTTAACTACACCTTATCTGTGTATTTCTGTTTTTCACCTATTTTATTGTACTAAACATTATAAATCACTTGTATAATTTCAACCAATCACTGCTCAGAACTATATGGCCACTTGTCCTGCTTACAATTATTGCCTCCTGCAGCAACGTTTAAAGTGAAGCACTCCACTTCAGAGGAACAGAATGGAGCATTTCATTTGCCTTGTTTACACTTGTGTCTTCATTTACAATTGTGACTCAGCTATAGTTAACTCTTATTCAGATAGCCTTTTTGGGCCGGCCCGGTGGTGCTGAGGGTTGAGACACTGGACGCCACACTTCGCACCACGCTGGCAACCTGGGTTCAGGAATGAGCCCGGGCCATCAGGGGTTGGTAGGGGAGGGAGAGGATTGAGCATCCGAAGGCCAGCTCTCCTCTCCCGGGAGGGAGAGGAACCCATGCTTGGCCTTCTGCCTGGCCTCTGGCAGAGGCTGGAGGCACAGCAAATGTAAAGCAGACATCTAAGGGAGTGGGAGTGGCGATGTCGGCGGTGATGCCTTGGCATGGGTATGTGCCACTTCCACAGCGAACAGAGGAAAACACTCTGCAGGCTCTGAGTAGATGGAGCACCATGGCAGACCCCCTAATGGCTCCCACCTGCCTGATCCTGCAGTCCCGCGATGAAACATGAATGGCTCGTGGTGTTAGCCTGCCTCACCTCATCCCCACCCAGAGGAAAAGCCATGGCTCCATGGAGGGTTGACCAGAAGGCACAGGCAGGTCTCTGGAGTGGGGGCAGATCTTCATGGGTGCTCCTGAAGTGGAGCCCATGAAGAGAGAAGGAGGGATAAAAAGAAATTTAAAAAAAAAATAGCCTTTTTGTATGCCTGTGCTTTGACTGCAGTTTCTAGGCATTATTATTATATTCTCCTCATGTTAAATGACTCTGAGAGAAGCCAGCTGGTAACTGCCATCACACTCGCCACTGCCATCATAATGTGCATGCTTTTGTGCATTATTATATGCCCCAATGTTAAATAGTACGAAACTCAAAAAGCAGGGTCCAGAGCCTGTACAGGCAAAGCCGTAATTCTCAAAGCTCAAGTGGCAGGCAGAGCCCAAGGTCATGCAGTGAGTCATACCACCATTTTTTTATGACTGCATAGCAGAGCTATGCTGATATATTGCTATTACACAGTAGAGAGAGAGGGGGAGACCCAGTCCTCACTGGGTCCACTCACTTCTGGTTCATTTCCAGGTTCAGGCCTAGGTGCCAGCCCCACCCTCTGATAGCCACCCCTGTTATATCAGTAATGTTTCTTTGGTGTCTAGTGGCGCCCACTCTCTGATCACTGTCTGTATAGTTCTGTACATTTTCCTGGTGTCTAAGGGCACCCTGCCCTCTGATCACCACCCCCATATTTCTATATGTTTCCTTGGTGTCTAGTTGCATCTCCTACCCTCTGATAACCACCCCCCTATATATCTAATGTTTCTCTTGTGCATGGTGGTATTCCCCCACCCTCTGATCAGTGTCCCAGTATTAATTTTTAGAAATGTGAGCTGTAATAAAGATACAATTAAAAAGGGTTGTGGTCCTTGACCCAAATGAAGGGAGACACAGTCCAGGATTCAAATCTCATTCAGTTATTTTTTATTTCATTTTATTCTTCTGTTTCTTTTCTCTCTATTGTATATATCAGGCTCTCAATTTCTTTTAACAAAATAAAGTTAAGTTTCAGGACCCTCCTAGTCTCTTCATCAAACTGTTGTGAGCTGCCTTTTTATTTTAATGTATCTGTAATAGTATAAATATAAAATACAAAAATTATCAACCTGATCTATGTACCCATAATTTGATATCAATTTTACAGTATAGAATCAAAAAAGGAATTATAACATAAGGTTGGAACAGACCTTCATTTACTATTTCTTTTCATAAAATTTATTTCGTGTGGGTTTTCATCATTTTTTCCATACATCTGTGAAAGAACATAAATATAGCTCTCAATCTGTGTTGCTTGTTGTATCTCCCCTTTTTGTTTGTATTAAGGTTACCCAGTCTATTAAACAACCAAATACCTGAATTTAAACAACTGTAAACCTCCATTGGTTTTGTTCTCCTTATAAAATATGGTGGTCCAATGTTAGTCTCTCCTGAAAACAGCCTAAAACACTCATAAACTCAATATTTCACTCACTTATTTTATCTTATAATTCGGGTACTCACTAAATTTTTATTATATTTTACACTTCATTAGTTTGTATAACTTACTTGTAGTGGTCTCTTCCTCTCATGTTGTAGTGTGAGTCCCTTCATCTTTATAATCCAAAAAAGTGCTGCTCGTGCTACAGTATGTGGAGACTGTTTATTCACAGAGCACATCCCAAGCTGCCCACACAGATTACTTTCAAAAAACACTAACTGCACTTTTACTGAACATGCAAGGTAGTTCAGAGTTGAGTACCTTCTTCCCAAAGGTGTGAAGAGGGGCGGGCTAATCAGGGTACACAATCTCACGTGGTATTATCACCAAGTGGTGATGTTTATCCCTTTCAGCTTGGTCCTAAAAGGAAACCACTTTTCAACCATGAAGGTTAAATGTAGTGGACCCTTCTCCAGTAATCATTTTACTTATATTTTAACACAAACTCCTTAATAATGGCTTTTTCAACATCCTAGGGAAATGTACATTCCTTCTGTTAATCTACAGTTTATATTTTGAATCAAGACATCATAACAGAACAAAATGGGGCTTATATCAGAAACTTCTATTGTTTACAATCCATAATGTTCAGACCAAATCTGCAACTGCTCATAAAGTGTGTGTGTGGAGGGGCTGGGCTGTGTCTCCCTTCATTTGGGTTTAGGACCACAACCCTTTTTAACTGTTTATAATTCATACGATGGTGGCACACTCCCCTACAAGAGAAATAATAACATGGAAACTGAGGGAAACATAAATAAAATTGCATACTTAGGACACCTCTTGGACGAGGTAATCTTGTTTCTCTAAATCTCAAAATTAAGAAGTTTGATTGGATATCGAAAGACAAGTTAAAGGTAAATTATTTCTAATAGCACCAACTACTCCATAGAAAATGACAAATTTCACTGAATTAGGAGATATGACAACAGCAAGATCAACAGCCTTAAGCATAAATCAGGATGAGGCAGACTGGATTATGAGTTTAGTAAAGAGCAAGAGACCAACAGAAAATATAAAGGTCTCCAAATCCTCAGTTAATAAATTGGAATCTCTGAAACAAAAGGAAATCCATCTAGACTGGCATGTAGTCACTTTACTGGAATACATTAAACAGAAGAGGATTCCAAGAGGCTTCAGGGTCCTGGTGGAATCCCACCTGGGCTTCACACCAGGAAGTTTCCAGCCAAGATGGAATGGGATAAGAACAAAATGTTATTTCAACTTTATGTTACTACTGATCAAAACTCTAGCTATGGAACAAAATAAAGTTCTGGAAGAAATACAAAAACTAGAAACACTGATGCAAGAGATGATAGAAATAATTCTATTAAAAACCCTAATGGAACACATTGAGAAATCTTTACAAGAGTACAACAACCATATTAAAGGGATCAAATTACAGAAGTTTAAACGGGACATTACAGATTATAAAGAAGGAAGGATTTATTCCTGGAAAAAATCAAAATATCAAATCACGATATTTGATCAAGAGGATAGAGACACATCAGGGCAAACTTCGGACTCAGACAATCAAGAAAACAGACAAACAAGGGGTACCAAACCCAAAAGATATTTTAGAAGAAACTTCAGGAGATATTAGGGTTTTAGATCCTACCCCAGGCACTATACACCATACAGACATCGCTATAATCAAGGCTATTACAAGGAGTATTTTGACCCCTCCTATCAGCAGTGGTGTAGAGGAGATAGAGCATATGAACAGGATTTTCAGACAGAGAAAGACTGTCAGGAATCCCCTATATCAGTGGTAAGAAGGAAAGAAAGAGAAAAGGGAAAATACATCAGAGAAGAAAACATAAGAGGGGGTACAAAAGTACATGAAACCAGGAGCAAAACAGGACATATTAGTGGTGTATAATCTTTCTGAGAGGCAACTTACACCTACAGAACTAGAAGTATTAAATTAAGACCTATCATATAGTCTAAAGAAAAAATAAATCCATTCGAATTAAAGTTAGATCTGGAACAATTCTACAGGAAGCTCAGGTTGAAGCATTTTTTTTTCTCACTAAAAGAACAAAGGAATGAAGATCAAGAAAAAGAAAGAGACAAATATAAATTTAAACAAGTATTGGGGGGCAGTTCTGCATTTGACCCTATAGGTCTGACACCCTCAATATATCTTCATACATAGAAAAAGTTAACAGAGCAATATGATCTGTAGTTAAAAATAATAATATCCAGAAGATACACCACAATTTGAAGAAAGAACAAAGGGAAGCTCTGGAATCACTATCACAAGATAAGACTATTATTATTAAACCAGCAGACAAAGGTGGAGCAGTGGTGATACAAAATGATGCCGACTACCAAAGTGAATGCTTAAGACAACTTAATGATATTAACACTTATGAGAAGATTGACAAGATTCCATTCTGCAACTGAAGGCAAAAATAAAAGAAATTGTCACAGAGGCAACAGATGGAAATTTAATAGATGAATGAATAGCAACAGAAATAATTAACAAGCACCCTAAAATTCCCCTCTTTTACTGCCTACCCAAGATACATAAGGATGTATGATAGTTGTCATTTTCAAACAGCTCTGTTGGCGGATGGCTGTGGCAGTATGCGGGTGGGCTGAGCTACCCACTGACAGTGGGAACCTGCTGGGGTGGGGGAGGGGGTGGTTGGGGTACTTGGGGGGCTGTCTGCACCAGCTGACTACCATGAAAGACGGCTTTACCAAGGGCTTGGGGCTGGGAGGGGTGGTCCTCTTTCCATTCACAGCTGCTGGGAGTGGCATCGTACGGTGGCTCGGGGGGTGTCTTCTTTTCTTTTACTGCTGCCAGGAGCGGCATCAATGAGGAGCTCAGGGGGTGTCTACTTTTCTTTTACTGCCACCAGGAGCGGCATCATACAGGGGCTTGTGGGGTGTTTCATCATTGCCTTAACTCCCGCCGGGAGCAGCATTGTATGGGGGCTGGGGGGGTCATCTGTTCTCTTACTGCCACCAGGAGCAGCATGTCTTGGGCTGTGGTTGGGCTGGGGGGGTGGCCACAGATCGGTGCATTGGGATGGGGCATCTCTGCAGGCACAATGCAAATGGGGCTATAATGGCATGCTAATGGCCCCATTGTGCCATGCATGCCTAATGGCCTTATTTGCATGCCCCGGCTCTGAATCACATTTTTGGGCACTAGGCATTTTGATATGCCCTGCCCCAATGAGTTCACATCCTGACACAGGGGATGCACTGGCACAGCCTGGGATGCTCAGGGGCATCCTGGGCTGTGTGCACCTGTGCTATTCACAGAGGGGATGCACTGGGGGCTTCTCCTTGTGCCTCCTCTGTGAATAGCCCAATTTGCACTCAGTGCATCTTCCATGTGCTGGGGCTGCCGAGATGCACTGAGAGCATCTTTTTTGTGAATCCTGCCCCAGGTCTCCACTTTAACATTTTTTAGATGAGAGAGAATTATGGAGCCACAGAGAGGGGGCAACAGAGGCAAACTCTCGAACAGAAGAGAAACCTGGTGGATATATACCCTCCAGACCCATAAAAAGAGATATGGACTAAATGAGACTCTTGTATGGTCTACACTTAGATAAGAATATTCCATTTTGCCATAATGCATAGTTTTATATGGTAATGTGGTATAAAATGTCTAGAATAATCTGCTCGATGAGGAGGGCTGAATAAGAAATGTAAATGAGAATGAGACTTATTCTTTCTAGAAAGTCCCTTAAGATAAAACTTTCAATGTTGCATTTAGTAACTTTATTAGGTTTTTCTAATTTTGAAATAATAGTAGGAAATACAGCTGAAGTCACGTTACCTATATCTTAAAAAGTTAAAATACACTTGTGTAATATCCACTGGAAGAGTGGTAAGAATAGGGTGTGTTTGCAATTTAGTCTAAAAATATGACCCTGAGCAGTTGAATTTGACCTCCCACTTACTGTATAATGATAAGAATCAGCAATATAAAAGGTAAAAAGGTTAAAAGACACCCTTGCAAGCTCTACTAAAACACAAATACATACAGGATGCTATAGTAATTACATTTAACAAGATGATCTTGAGCAGTCTAAATCTGACCTCCCACATATAACGATGCAAATCACTTATATGAAAGAGAAAAACAACACCCTCAGTGATTGAATAAGAGTTAATTTTATATATGTTTCCTTATGTAATAATTTTATATCTTATACAAACAATATTATTCCAATCCCCACACACATACACTTAATGAGCGGTTGCAGATTTGGTCTGAACATTATAGATTGTAAATAATAGAAGTTTCCATTATAAGCCCCATTTTGTTCTGTCATTATGTCTTGATTCAAAATATAAACTGTAGATTCACAGAAGGAAGGTATATCTCTCTAGGATGTTGAAAAAGCCATTATTAATGAGCTTGTGTTAAAATATAAGTAAAATGATTAGTGGAGAGGGGTCCACTACATTTAACCTTCATGGTTGAAAAGTAGTTCCCTTTTAGGACTGGGCTGACACAGGTAAACATCACCACTTGGTGACAATATCACAAGAGAGCGTGTACCCTGATTAGCCTGGCTCTCTTCACACCTTCTGGAAGAAGGCACCCTACTCTGAACTACCTGACGTGTTCAATAATGGAGCGGTTAGCATTTTTTTTAAAGTAATTTTTGTGGGCAGCTTGTGACATGCTCTGTGAATACACAGTCTCCACATACTGTAGCTTGAGCAGCACTTTTTTGGATTATAAATATGAAGAGACTCACACTACAACACGAGAAGAAGAGACCAATACAAGTAAGGTTATAAAAAGGAATGAAGTGTAAAATATAATAAAAATTTAGTGAGTACCCAAATTATAAGATAAAATAAGCAAGTGAAATATTAAGCTTCTGAGTTCTTTATGTTGTTTTCAGGAGAGACTATCATTGGAGTACCGTATTTTATAAGGAGAACAAAACCAATGGAGGCTTAGTTGTTTACATACAGGTATTTGGTTGTTTAATAGACTGAGTGACCTTAATGCAAAAAAGGGGGATACAACCAGCAACACAAATTGAGAGCTATATTTATGTTCTTTCACAGATGTATGGTGAAAATAATGAAAGCCCACACACGATAAATTTTATGAAAATAAATAGTAAATGAAGGTCTGTATCAACCTTATATTACAATTCCTGTTTTGATTCTATACTGTAAAATTAATATAAAATTATGGGTACATAGATCAGGTTAATAATTTTTGCATTTTATGTTTATACTATTACAGATACATAAAAAAAGGCAGCTCACAACAGTCTGATGAAGGTACTAAGAGGGACCTGAAACATAACTTTAATTGTTAAAAGAAACTGAGAGCCTGATATATACAAAAGAGGGAGAAGAAACAGAAGAATAAAATGAAATAAAAAATAATTGAATGAGATTTGAATCCTGGACTGTATCTCCCTTCATTTGGGTTGAGGAGCACAATTCTTTTTAACTGTTTTATGGTTCATCTGATAGTGACTTACTCCCCTATAAGAGAAATAGTAACAAAGGAACCAAGGGAGACATACATACAATTCTGTAATAAAGAGCATTATCCCTTGTTGTTTTTTCTTCTTTAAACCTGTAAAAATGAAAACAGTCCCTCACTGATCTGACTCCTGCCACCCTGATCTCTCACCCTCAGATAGTTGTCCCCATTACATATGTAATGCTTCCTTGGTATCTAGTAGCACCCCCACCCTCCATTTGTTGTCCCATATTTGTATAAAGTTTACCTGGTGTCTGGTGGCACCCCCAACCTCTGAACACTGTCCTGTGAGCTGTAAAAAAGAAAACCATCCCTCAGTGCTTTTTTCCTGTCTTTAAACCTGTGAAAAAGAAAATGGTCCCTCACCAATTTGACTCCTATGACCCCAACCTTCTACTCAGCATTTACCACCCCACACCCCCCAGTACACCTGCACATACTCTCACTTACCTGAACAGGTCACAGGGTGAATATCCATTCTCTGATTGAAAACACATATTGCTGCTGGAACCGGTGACTGCAATATGAGGCACATGATAAATGTGGTTTAATGTATATCAATGGGATTTTGCATGTTTTCACTCCAAATTTTCAGCATGGCCTTTTTGTGACCCCACCTCATCACCAATGGCAATAGAATTATTCAAATCAGACCCAAAAGGTGATTTCAGGGTCACTTGCTGAAATTACTTTTCAGGTGGAATTTGACAATTTTTACTACCATTGTTCATGAGGCGGGATCATAAGAAGGCTATGTTGAAAAGCTGAGGTCAAAATACATAAAAATGACATAGTTGTGAGTGCACATTGAAGTTATTCTACACTCACTCATAATTTTTAATATTTTGACCCCAAATTTTCAACACAGACCTTTTTTCGCATCACCTCACGACATGACATGACAGCTGTCAGTTTTCAAATCCTGGCCAAAATGTGTTTTTGCACCTGTAGTACAGAATGACTTTCTCCTACTGGGTTCATGAGGTGGGGTAATAAGAATGTTATGCTAAAAAATTGGTGTATAAATATGGTAAAATGTTCAGGTTATGTTTAAACATTGCAGTATTTCAATGTTCACTCACAACTTTGCTTATTTTCAGTATTTTGATTCCAAACATTCAACATACCCATTTTCCACACCACCTCATAAACATGACAGGTGTCATTTTTAAATCCTGGATGAGACGTCTTCTCACACTTGTGGTGCAAAATGACATTTTGTCCAATATAGTATAAATGCTACTTGTCATGTTTATTACAGCAGTCATAAAATGACTATTTTGAAAATTTGAGGTCAAAATTAAAAAGAAAAAGAGTGAAGGCATCAAGAGTTAATGTGTAAAAAGTGAACGTGTAAAGAGTGAATGAAGACTGGATGCATGAAGAGAGAATCAATGTGTACTAAATATGTGAAGCATGAATGCGTAAAGAGTGCATGTGCCACACCCTGGACTTCTGTAGGCAGACTGAGTCTTCCTAGAGCACATGGACCAAAGGGCCCTGCACATTTACTTCTATTCATGCATCAATCAAATCTTCGGTTTTTCTTTGGTCTGAAGCAGCCTCTCACTTTTTACGGCTGCACGAGTATCATCATTTTGCAGCCATATTGGCTTTGACCAGAGTTTGTTCAGAAAAGGAGTAGCCTGAGTTGTGCTACAAAGGATTTTTTATTGCTATGTATTACCTCTAATTTTTGCTGCATTTGTTTTAAACTGTGAGCTCAACACATTCCAACAGATATGATCAATGATGAGGCAAGTGTTACAGGACCACCTCTTCTGTGCTTCTGTTGCTATCCTGAAGATGGCCGTTCCTGAACTGGTGATGATCTTTGATTACCATGCTGTGTTCTGTCAGCAAAAGTAAGTATTCTTTGTGGAAATTTTTTTTGTGGGGGGGCTGCAGTAACTACAGGTGGGAAATAATTATAACACACACACACTGTGTCCTTTGTTCTAACAGCAAAGGTAAGTATTCAAAGGAGTATTTATCACTGTGGGAGTTGGGGTCAGAGGGAAGCAAAGCTACAGGTGGGACTGGTTTAACTGTACAGCATGGCAGCTTAATAAGCATGTTTGTTCCCCTGTTTCTTATTCTTGCAGGTACGGTGGGTAGGGAGCTACTAAACTATTTAAAAGCAAGGTCCTGGGTTTTATTGATAACAAAAAAAATATTGCAAAGTTGTTGTGGCCAGGAACTTTGTAAAGCTTCTTGAAGTTCCTAACTTTGCAACAACTTTACTAGCAAAGTAAAGCTTCACAGCACCTTTGGTCCCGTTATGGGGCAAAGCCATGTAAGACAAAGAGTGGCATATGTTAGTTGTTGGAGCTGGAAGGTAAGCAGGTATAAGAAGTTTGAGGTGGTACATTCAGTCAGAGTATCAGCACCTTGTTTAAGGGGGTGATGACAGATCCTGTTGCTGTCTAGTTCAGGCCCAGATCAAAACTGTTGCTGAACTATGTGGGTACTGGATAATATCATGTGATAGAGACAGAAGCATTAGCAGCATATTGAAACAGAACCAAATCCAAGCTACACACTGCACGTGAATGGACATAGATCAAAAATGAAAGTGACAGACATCAGGTAGTGGCAAATCACCCTGTACTCTGACAGAAATAGAAAAAATATAGAATCTGGTCAGCAGAAGGACGCCAGACTGATTTGTCTGTCTATCCAGTGGCAGTTTGTCCTTTCCTTATTTTATAGTTTTTGGACAGGAAAGGTACAGAGTCACACACTTATGTTAGTTTTCATGCTATATGATTATGCTTTCTCACCTGCACCTTACTGGTGCCACTGCCCTGCCCACACTTGTCTGCTCCTCTTACCCCTCCAGGTTGGCTGTGGCTCCTTATCCTTGCATGCCGTACCCTGAGGAGCAAGTAAGGAGTTTGAAGTAAAATGCTGGCTATTCAAGTTACCATCCCCAATAGCCTCTTGCACAACTGACACAGCTATTTGGCCATCCCCACTACATAGCAGTCCTCCTAGGTAAGTGGTGGGCAGAAAAACCTGTAAGCCTGTAAGAACATCATTGATGAGAGTGTGGTGATGGCACCGGATGTGACCAGGGGGAGAAAAACATCAAGAGAAGAAAAATAAACACTCCTTTAAGCTGTTAAATGTATAACACAAAAATCTTACAAAACCTGTTTTAGTTATTTACTAAAGTCTAGCTTAACACTTAACAAGAAGTGCACAGAAAAACTGGCAACATCCTTTTTTTGTTTGTTTTAAATGTGCTGTGACCTCAAGCTTGTTGGGCAGAAACATACCTATTTTCTTTTAGTTTTCTTTTTACTTCCTTGTAAAAACAATAAATCATAGCAGTTCTCCTGAGAAAGCACTTCATTATAATACACAAGTGTAAAATAAATTACCCTCTTTAGCCTGGCATTTAGAATGGAAACAAAAACTGTCATGATTTTTTTTTCAAATTTTAACAAATGGTTGATGAAGATTGCATTTTTCTCATCAACTCGGATATCTCTCTATCTTTCTTGCCTACAGCATCTTTGAGTGTTAGATCACATGGGCAACCCTCAGTGTGTTTTCAAAGTATCCTCTGATTGGACAGGAAGTCTTGGGAGAGACAGAACTCTCATATACTGTTCCAGTGGCCAAATAAATAAAAAAGCATGTATAATTGTACCCCCAAATATGAATAATTGGCTGAATATTTGAATGGAGATATTTACCCAACCCTGGTTTGGAGGCTTTGTGGGTGAGAGGGGGTTTATGCTACAAGAGGGTGGTAAAGGGAGGGGTTTATGTGATTGATTTAGGGAAGGCTTGGGGAGGTAGGCGAAGGGAACTGGTGGCACCATGCTGTATGTAACTGCATTATGGGCACACAGATTTGGGAGCTTTGGGGAGAGGAGGGGTACATACTGACAAGAGGGTGGTAAAGGGAACTGGGCTTCTTTGAGAGGAACAAGGGATAGTTGAGGGCACAAGCTTGCTTGTGCAGGTTGGGAAGGGAACCAGTGCTGTGGCTCATATTAATGAAACTACACTGGGAATTCAGAAGGAGGAAGTGGGGGCCAGCTAGATGAAGGTTTGGGATTAGATTAAAAAACAATTCTGTGATGGGAAGAGGTGGTTATGCATAACACAGAAGGTGGGGTAGAGTTATGTTTTTTTAAATAAGAATTATGAAAACGGTAGGTGAATTTGATGTGGCAGTCAGAAACTTCCCAAAGTCTTCACAAAGCATTAAGTTCCCAACTATGCACCAACTTTGATCACAAAGTAAAACTTTGTAACATCAGTAGTGAAGGATGTGCCCTCCACTATGGAGCCAACTTATCTGATCACTAACATCACATTTACAAATGCCATAAAGACCTTGTTTATAGTAACAAGTTACGAGATAATTAACATTACACTTGCAAAGGTAAAGAAATACATTATAGTACCAAATTAAAAGCCTAAAAATGACACTGGCAGCAAGAGATGTGGTACCAAGGATGAGATTCCTTAAGGCTCAAGGAAGGAGAAAGGTGCATTGCTTAATTTGTGGCTGCCCTCTCCTTCCTCCCCTTCCATTGCCTTACTCTCTATCCCTTGCCCCCATACTTCCCTTCTTCTCATATACTAGACTCCCCTTGGACTTGTATTGGCACTTACCAAACGTGTGCACAGTCTTCAACCTCTAGCACTTCATTTGAGTTATCTGAATCTACCTTCCTAGTGTACTACAATGTTATGTAATAATTCTACAATGTTATGTAATGTAATTGTACTTGTATCTCACCTTGTATATGTGTTTATTTGCTCTCCCAACTTTTGTTATCCCCCTTCCCCAGGAAGCTACTGGAAATGAGCTGTTTATAGCTCATGTAGTCTTTCCTGGTGAAACATTTTGCATATAAAAATGCAAGGTAGAAATCATTAAAAAACAATAAGATGTGGTCAGTAATGCATAATGGAGCATACCCTTTGTGCCCACAGTGCCATACAGTGGAGCATAAGAATATGGAGATACAGCAGACCTGTATTTCAATCATACGACCATGGGTGGCCTACTGTGTGACCCTGAGTGAGTCACTTTACCTCCCTGTGCTCCAGGAATGCTCCTGAAAATGAGTCTTGCTTCAGGGTACATTTCACAGCCAAACATGCTGAAAACCAAAAAAACAGAAGTTATTGACAGTTATTCACATTCAGAAGAGCCTGTCAGCAGAGAGGCAAGCAGTTTGAGTCCCATGGTGTCTGCTTGGCTGAACATTTCTGAATCAGTAACCCCCCCAGTGGCAACATCAACCTAAAAATGGAAGGAAAAATTAAAACGACAGGTATCTGGATCCCAGACACTGTAGCGAGACCCATTTCAAGAAGATCTATTCAGAACCACCAAGACTAAACCATGTGCCTTCTTTATGGAAAATTTAATTAGCAATGAGGGTATATTTAACTCCTGACACATGAAATGCAGGGTATACACTCAACTAAGTCAATAGAAGAATGATGTTTTCCAAGCTGGGGGACATGTAGATTCAGAAATTTGAAATCCAGTATTTGAAACTACAACAGTTCTATCCCAAAATACGTGAGAATTTTGTAAACCAAACCTCCAGCCTTTTTGCAGAACTGAAACCAATTAGCTGTGTCATTTCGTCATTCTCAGTCTAACAAATCAGCCATGTACTCATTCTGTTCTGTCTGCACATCATTCAGAATCAAGACAGGCATCAGGGAATTTCTCCTTTATATGTAATGGGCCCCACCACTAAAATGGACCCCAAATGTTTATTTTGGAAAAACATACTTAAGCATTGTGCTAGCAGTCATCCAAAAAGAGCTAGAAAGTGACAGAGCTATTGAGTTTTTGGCCTAAGCCCAGCTGTCAGGGAGTACTGCAAACTGTAGAAGGCTTTGCAAAATTAAATTCCATGGGTAAAATGTTCTGAAAATGTGACATTTGCTTCTAAGAAATATGAAAAGTGGAGGAAACTTTCATAAAATTTCTCCTTTAGCTGTGGAATGTTGGCATGTATTGCAGAATACAGTGGTGAATTGTGGAAAATATTTCTGTGGAACTCATAGCTTTGTTTCTTTTATCTAGTAAGCAGAAACTAGTATAGCTGGGACAAAAACTGAAATGAGGGGACACTAGTGTGACTAGGAGGAGAAACTGATGTATATATTATGTGACACTGCTTCAATTGATACTGGTATAACTGTTATTAGATACTGGCTTAACCTGGAATGACCACCTTATATCACACTTACCTCCCTCATCCCCATTCTTGGAAAAGTTGCACTAAAAAAAAGCAATCAATCATCATACATTCCCTGCTCTGCCTCCACCCAGTGTCTATGGTTTTGTAAAATAGCTTACCCTCCTCTTCTGACCCACTGGAACAATGCCACAAAATATTCCTTTCACAGCTAGTTCAGACGTGTACAAATAGGGCACCACACTGGACCTGGCTCTCACCAGCAGGGACATGGTCAAGAATATCACAGTCCTTAAGCAACTTAGTACAAGAAATTGTGGGACAGTGCTGGATGTGCAGTCAAGTAGAGAACAGTAAGGCACATAGCCAGACAAATGTGTAGGCTTCAGGAGGGTGAGCTTTGGAAGGATGCAGTAAATATTAGGAGGCAGCCAGAAGAAAAAAGATGAAATAGAGGCAGTGGATGGTAAATGGGAAGCTTTTAAGAAAGGAGTGGTAGAAGCTATAGAACTTTGTGTTGGGTAGGTAAGTAAGCACATAAAAGCAAAACAAAAGCAAACATTGTGGTTCACAAAGGAGGTAGGAGAGATGGTAATGGAAAACAGAAAGGCATTATTGAGATGCAAGGAATGCCAAAAAGATGAGGATAGGGAAATATGCCTAACGAGAACAAGATAAACTAATAGGATAATGAAGAAAGTGATGTCCAGGGAGGAACTGAGATTAGCTGAGAGAGTGAAGCAAGGAGACAAGTCACTCTTCCAGTACATATGGGAAAAACACACTACTACTGTAGGTGCACATTGGAGACCACAAGGCACATGAAGTGGGACCTCTGTTAGTCAGAGTAGCTGTGGTGTACAGTCACAGCAGTTGCAAAATATACTTACCTCTCTTGTTCTGTCACTCTCCCTATTCTCTACATATATTGTAGGTGTTGTTGGGTATTGCAGTCCTCTTATTCATCAGAAAACTACCAGGTGTTTGGCAGTACTGACTTGCTCTTTTAAATGGGATTAATTATTTTATGTGTGGTATTTTATCATATATTTTAAGTCTTTTAACTGTTTAAGTGTCTTTGTTACAACTACGGGAGGGCAATGTTATGGCCAACATTCCCCATGCCAATTAAACAGGTCAATGCAACCCACCCCCAGGATGCACCTGGAAGCAAGCTATAATAGCTTAATATGCCTCCTGACCAAAAATCCCAAATAAATAAATAATAAACTCAGTAGTTACATTTGGTTTTGGGTTTGGTTCACTAGTTGGAGTGACAGAGTGCCAATCTCATGAAAGGCCACAACATGAAATGTAACAGAACCACTGTTACAAAACTAAAACCAGCTAAGTCTGAAGCACAAATGAAGAACTACCAGGCTGACTTCCTAAAAATACATGCAGCATTTATTCAAAAGTAGTCAGTGCAAACAGTGCATACTTGTTCTGTGATTGCACTGATCAGCACTGTTTAGCACTTTAAAGTTAGGAATGTGGGTGCTTCCATGTTGTGCAATTTAAAGTGAAGCACCTGTGGGTCAACATTACATGGAGAGAGCAGGGTTGGTTCAGAAATGTACCAAGAATACCACAAGCCTCAGGTATGCCAAACATATGGCACATGGGGTTTGCAATATTCCCCAGCAGGTTATTCTCGATACCATGCATTGATTGCAGCAAATTAGACCATTTTTTTCTGGTCTCACTTGCTGCAGTCTCAGCTACCCATTTTAAGGGGTGTATGCCAAATATTTGGTGCAAGCTGCTGTAAAGCAGATAAAGTGTCGTAAACACACCTGATCTTCTTGAATCAGTTGCATTCTGCAGCAAACCTTTTTGGCACAGCTGTGCCAGCTACTGGATTTTATGTTGTGCTTGGTGCAACCTCTGCATCAGCCTTTGTGAATGTGGGCTAGCATGTCTGCGGGGGGCACCGTTTAGAAACCATAGGGTCACTATGCGAAAAGTTAGTTTGAGGGACGAGACATGACCCGCCACAGGTCTGTCTATGCACCGTTTGCACTGATTACTTTTGAATACATGTTGTATGTTTTTTTTCAGAAGCCAGCCTGGAAGTTCTTCTATTTTGTTTCAGGTTTATCGAAAGACTATTCGCAAGCTGACAGGGAGCAAGAGACACTATTTAATGACATGGCAATGGAGGGGTGAGTGCCAGGTTTGTTTTTGTAACAGTGGATGTCGGTTTAATTGAGCACTCCGACAATGGTGTGGCCATTGCTTGTGTTCATTTAACAGAATCCTCTGTGAGTTGCTGGCAGGCACAAACGTTTAGCCTGAGGTGAACTGGAAGGGCTGGAAACACTGAAGATTATAACATCCATAGCAGACCCAGACTAAGTATATAAGCTGAGCAAGGCACTAGGAGGTAATAAAGTGGTCCAAATAGCAGCACAATATCATAACAGTAAAATATTATTAATGAATGGGAGCAGGGCAAGAAGGTAAAGTACCAGAATGCATGCAATGCCAGTACATAGGCAGCCTTGTGGAAGAGGTTGCTGAATTAAAAATGAGGCTCAGAGCTGGCCCAGTGGCACTGAGGGTTGAGGCACTGAACGCCTTACCTCATGGCATGCTGGCAACCTGGGTTCAGGAATGAGCCCAGACCACTGGAGGTTGGCAACGGGGAGGTGGGCGAAGCTAGATGGAGCTGCTGGCAGGCAGCTCTCCTCTCTGGGGAGGTGTAGTGGCTACCCTTGTCTAATGGCTTCCTCCTGGTGGAGGCCAGGGACAGCACAAGCACAGGGGGTGCCAGGCATTAGGCCTATGGGGTGGATGGAAAGGGGTCATTACAGGGGCTGTAAGGTGCATGCACACCTCCACACACATGCGCTCCTACTCCTGGGGTCCCTGGGAGAAAATAGGGGAGAAAAGCACCATTGGCAGGATGTTGACCGACTCCCTGCAGGCATCGCTCCCAGGACGGACATAAGGTAAACCCTGGTAATTCCGGGGGCTGGGGCTGCAGGGGTCAATCAGATGGGGAGGGCCAACAGTAAGGAGCAAAAAAAATGTTAAATGGTAAAAAAAAAGAAAGAGGCTCAGAAAAATAAATGAATTCCAACAGATAGATTTCTGAACAGCACTTTTCAACATACAGTATACATGGGAGGGAGACTGAGGCTAAAACCTATGCTAGGGAGGAGAGGGTGTTGCTAGGAGGAGAAAGGAAGAGAAAGAGGGGTACACAACCAGAGGAGGAGGAGGAGGAGAATGAAGTACAGTAGAGGTTAACCAAAGTTGGTCTTAAGTAACTAGGGGTAAGAGAAGAAAGAAAGACAGACAGGACAGAAGACTACCACCTGATAAATCTAACAGGTACAAGATTTTACAGTAAGTGCAGACACTAAAAAGGAAAATGGCCCACTATTATACATCATGGGCTGGATATTCAAACTGCGCTATTTTGTGGCGCATGAAGCCCTGCGCTGCACAAAATAGTTCATGAGGGGAGTTGGGGCGATATTCAAATGAGCTGCGCCATTGAGCAACTCCCGAATATCACCCCCCGCCACAGCCACTGTGCATGGCGCACTGGAACTTGTGCCACCGCAAGTAGTCACAGGAGACTAGTTGTGGTGGCGCAGTACCATTGGCACATGCGAAATTCCCCATATTCAAAAGGTGACATGCAAATGGGGCCATAATTCATGCAAGCAGGCAGGGGCCATTTGCATCTATTTATGGCCCCATTTGCATGCAGGTGCACGATCCCTGAGGACTTGAGCCTGGTGCCCTGCCAGGCAGCAGCCGTCGGGGACCGGCGCCCTGCAGCCCAATCGCGGGCAAAAGTGTAAAAATCCCCCCACCCTCCGAGCTGGCCCGATCGTGGGCAAAGCGTAAAATCCCCCTCCCCGACTGGCCTGATCATGGGCATAGGTTAAATAACCCCCACTAGCCCGATCGTGGTCATAAGCAATAAACCCCCACTAGCCTGATCGCGGGCATAATTGTAAAATACCCCTCACCAGCCCGATCACAGGAGCACAGAGTCCACCCCCAAGGACATATCCTGGTGGTCCAGTGGACCACTAAGCTCGATCGCAGGCTGCAAAATGTGCAACACACCCCTCCAAGACCATATCCCTGGTGATCTAGTGTCCCCCACCCACCCACCCACAAGCCCACCCCCGCTCCCCTGGCAGCCAGCGGGCGGCAGCATCCCACCCCTGCCGCCCGCCCCGCTGACTGACTGCCAGTGGGCTGCAGACGGCCAAGCAAGAGCTAATATGCAGCCCATACCATACAAAGCAGTCCAGATATGTGAATGAATTCCTTCGCATATCTGGACTACCTTGTACAGTATGGGCTGCACACCCATTGGCTCTTGCTCTGCACCACAAGGCAGAGGCCCACCGGGCAGTCAGGCGGCGGGTGGCAGGCAGGTGGGATGCTGCCGGCTGCTGGGGGAGCAGGTGGTGGGGCTTCATGGGTGGGTGGGATGGGGGACACTAGATCACCAGGATATGGTCTTGGGGGTGTTGCAACATTTTGCAGCCTGCAATCAGGCTTAGCGTCCACTGGACCACCAGGGATATGTCCTTGGGGGTTGGACTCTGCTGCCCACGATCGGGCTGGTGGGGGTTTATTTAAGCTATGCCCACGATCGGGTCTAGTGGGGGGTTATTTAGCTTATGCCCACAACTGGGCTAGTGGGGGGTTTATTTCAGCTATGCCGCGATCAGGCTAGTGGGGTGGTTTATTTAAGCTTATGCTCGCGATCGGGCTAGTGGGGGTTATTTAACCTTATGCCCGTGATTAGGCCAGTCAGGGAGGGAATTCTTACACTTTTGCCCATAATCGGGCCAGTCGGGGAGGGGGTTACTATATACCCACAATTGGGCTGCAGGGGCACACGGTAGGTTGAGGGCCAAGCCACAGGTGGCAGCTGCTGTGTTGCGCCCTGCAATGCAGCAGCTCACCCCGCGGTGGCCCTCGACTTACTCCTTTTTTTTTTGGCTCAAAGTTGTGCAGGCGCAGGTTGGAGGTTGCGCTTGCACAACTCTGCACAGCCCGCTAAATATCAGGCTGTGCAGTTTATGCATGGTTCCTCCCCCTCCAGTTCAGCATACATTCATTTGCATTGCGCTGTTGCTCAGCTTGCCTTGGGGGGGCGCAACTGCCTCCTGCTGAATATGGCAGAATAGTGCAATTTCATACTTGCGCATGGCGCAACCCTTTTGAATATCCAGCCCCATGTTTCACATGGGGATAAGAAAATATAGTTTTTATTAAGTATTTTGTACTCAGTAACACTGACAGGGCTGTGCAGAATGCAAAATTCCACCATCAGAATTGCTGTGAAATGGCAATTCAACTTCTGAAATGTTTTGCAGAATTTCTTTTTAAATTCCGCTAAATTTCTCAAAGCATTTCTGTGCAAACTGTGGAATAATTTTACGTGGATCAAGTAAACAGCAGAATAATTTGCCACAGATTTGCAGAAAAAGAATCAGCGGTTTATATGAACTGCAAATTATTATTCCACAAAAAAAACATTTCACACGCAGAATGTCAACATTTTGGAAATGACAGAAATCAGCAGAATTTTCTAAAATTCTGCAGAACTCCATTCCACTGACAATTCAGCATTCTGTGCAGCCCTACTGACAATGCAATATGGTGTAATAAGAAGGAAACAATATGTTATTAGCTATAGTAGTTGACATTAAAAATAATTGGAGAGGTTCCTTATAGATTCAAGAGAAAACACACTTGTGATATTGCATGTTGGAATAAACAATGTAAGGAGAAGAGCTGAAGAGAACATTAAGAAGGATCTGGGGAATATAGATAGAGGTAAGGAAGGGGGATGCCCAGTACTAATTTCAGGGATACAGTACTTCACATGTCAACGGCTGTGATAGTGAGGATTTCGCCAATCAGGAACACCCATGCATGGTGATGTAACCTGGCTGAAAGGGAGAACGTCATTGATCTATACAGACGAGATGGATTACATGCAAACTACAGGGTGGCGAAAGTACTGGGGAAAAAATAATGCTCAAATTGTCTGCATTTTAAATTAACATGTACAGTAGTAGTCATAGAAACGTTTCACAGTATTGCGGTATACTGCAGCAGAATGAGGCAGGATCACATTACAGTCAATGCAAATTACCTCAGTGGTACCTCGAGGGGGTCTACGACAACTCGCTCTCGACCATTCACTCCCATCATATTTGATCCCTCCATTATGCTCCCGTTCAAACTCGCTCCCTGTCAAATTCACTACTGTCAAATTCACACCTGTTATTTTTGCTCCTTTTGTGGTTTTATTATAGCACTCTGGAATAGTAATTTACCTCTGCCTACCTTCCAATCATGCTTCTTTATGTAGCATATAGCCTCCCTATCAGTGTACCTTCAGGATTTGCGGTTTTACTCTATGAAAAATGGCCAGGTGTTTCATTCTGTCTGACAGAAGCAGGCACAAGCTTGTTGATGAGCATAACTTCATATACACCAAGCATAAGAGGGGGCATGAAGGGAAGGCAATATGGTAACATGAGCAAGCACTGCATAAGCCAAAGGATTGCAATACCCGTGTGCATACTGTCAGCAAGCATGCTCCGACAATAATTTGTTGTTTCTCTCAGCACACTCATGCGTTGAACCCCAGTGCGGTGGAGAAAGCAGAGGGTGTCACTATTGCAAAATAGCAGGCTTCTGCAACACAGGACACTACTTCACAAGTCCTTATTCATGCAAGGGGACACATTTCAATGGCCTCTCAAGGGAAATTGGTGGATAAAAATATGGAGCTCGCCATACAGCAGGTGTGGTTCCATGTGGCACCACCAAATCCCAAGGATCTGACCAAACTAACAATCCCTGATGTGTATAAAACATGCACTCCTGACAGCAGTGACTCAATTGTTAATTTCCTCCTGCATGATAGTGGTGCTGGGCCTGACAGGATACTCATTTTTGTCACAGAAAATAACCTACGCTTCTTCGAGTGTTGGAAAACTTATGAGGATGGTACATTTAGTGTTGCCCCCCCCCCCCATTCCAGCAGATGTACATAATTCATGGGGAGAGGTTCAAAAATGTACAGCCATCTATATATGCTCTTCTGTCTGGCAAAAGAAGAGAAGTATATGAGTGAATGTTAACAGAAAATCCTAAACCCTTACCTCGCACCAGAAATTGTCATGACAGACTTCAAGCTGGTAAGTATAAATGCCTTTACGGCTGTCTTCCCTCAAGCTCACCAAGTTGCGTGCTTCTTCCATTTCACTCAATGCTTGTACAGGAAAATCCAGACTGTGGGCTTGTCAGTGCGGTACAGTCAGGACCCTGAGTTTGCACTGAAATGCAAATATCTGCCTGCGCTTGCATTTTTACCTGCCCGGTGAGATAGTGACATGATTTGAAGAGGTGACAGATGAGTCACTTGAATCAATTACTTTGAGGATGCTTGAATAGGTAGAAGAAATAGGAGGGGGAAGGGAAGCAGACATTCCCGGTACCCAATCAAGCTCTGGAACCACTACGATACTGTTCAAGAATGTACAGCAAAACCAAAAAATGTAGTAGAAGCCTTGCACCGTTGTATACAGAGTGTGCTCTGCATGGCACACCCTACAGTGTGGAACTTTATTGATGGGATATGAGGCATACAAAAGAAGCAAGACTCCTGTGTTGAGCAGCTCATTGCTGGTCATGATCCAGCTGGATCAAAGCATGCTTACCTTGCGAATGCTAAGCGTCTAGCATACATCCTTGAAAAATGCAGTGAATGCACCACAGAAGTGTTCCTGCATGGAGATGCATGCATGTTTGATTACTGATGCAGAATAATGCTTTTAAAGCTTTTCAAGTCAATAAAGAAATAAATAAAGCCTGTCCAAAAGCAAAAGCACTGCAATTATACAAAGCACCACCCCACCTAACTTGACACACAAGCACAACATTTCCCTAAGCCAATCACAAAGTGCATAAGCCAATCACAAGTTTACTCTTTACCCATCATCACTACACCTACTCTCAAGCATAGCAGTACCCAGAGAATGAATAAACAGAAGGATGTTCCCCTTCATCACTGAAGTGTCTGCTCAGGAGATTGAATATAATATAAGAGGTACATTTCAGCAGAATATAACATAACAGGTATAGTTCAGCATCACTGCATATATAGCGGGAGCAAATGAGTTGGGATTGAGTAGTCATAGGTACGAGTTGACTCAGGAGCAAGATGTCAGGAGCGAATTGTCCCAGAGCGAGTAGTCGGGAGTGAATTGTCGTGCTCCCATCTCGAGGTACGTCGAGGTAGGAAACTTTTTGACAACTATCACTGTGTATTCATGACCATACAACAGGTCTGAACCACCAGGGGTTGATTAATGAATCTTGTTGCACAGCATTTTGTGGCCTCACTCACCTTCCCCAGGATGTGAGCACATATCTTTGATGGGTATGTTCATGGAAGCAGAGTACCAACTTAGAGATTAAATTCTCCAGCCTATAACTGGCACAACAAGTGGTTAGTAGCAAAAATGTGTATATTGGGTTGTTGATGATACTGAGCAGAAATAAAAAAAAAAAAAAAAAAAGAAAATGAAAATCCTAGCACAACAGCTTTTTTTGTTTTTTACATGTAATATCCAAATGGTGTCATGTATTTCTAGGCTGAAATGTGGCATTAAAACCTGTGACATTTGTACTGTATGTACTCCTGTGAATAATTATTTGTAAATTAATCAGTGCTGAAATCCAAGGTGTCTTGCGTTTTATTTATTTCAGTTTATAGCCCGATGATGTTCACAGGGATATTAATGTTTTGCAGCCAAACTCCCCATGGTGAATGTACTGATGGTGTTCACAAGGCCAGGCATGGTTCTGATTTAGTATGCAGCTGTTTGCTCTAAAATTGCAATTTTTTTCCAATTCTCTTCCCCCCCATCCCATACTGTGTAAACACCCTCCCAGTTGTTTTAATATCCTGCCCCCATCTCCTCCTGAATGACTTTTGACACACTCCAACCATGGTGTTCAGCTCTTGAAGATGTACATGCACCCTGGTCAGGAATTGGGAACTAGCCTTAGTAACCCATGGAAGCCTCACAGGATGTGGTAGGGAGTGTTCAGAACACTGCTTAAAAGGTCCTGCTCCAGAGTTCTTAGCCCTTCTTGCCACTGGACTATCACACCGAAAAAGCTTGGTGTCCACTGCCAGCATCCACCATACTGACACCATGGTCTTGCCTTTAGTATACAAACATCACATTTTTCAGGGAGTTACTCAATCATACTGCTGGACTGAATGACCAGGAGTGCCAAGGGCTGAACTGTACTGTTTGCCTCTTGTTTTTTTTCAGAGATGTTTAGTTTGAAATGTTTGGTGTCCACGTACATACACCACAGTGTTCAAGTACATATACCACAGTGACTGCTGTACACACACCACAGTGAGCAGTCCTGTTACCAGGCATCTTTAAGTCGGTTATCTTACCACATGCCCACTTTTAACCAATTTTATCATGGTATCTTAAACCACAATGAAATGTATCAATGTGCTTCTTACTAGTAACATTTGTTTTCTATTACAGCAGCTGATTGGTGTCCGTATACACACATCACAATCATTTTGTGTCCATGTACATACACCACAGTGTCTGCTGTACATACACCATGGGTGAGCTGTCTTGTTCACAGGAACCATCAAGGCAGTTACCTTACCACATGGCCAGTTTTTACTGGTTTGATGATGGTATCTCAAAATACATTTAAAACTTGATATATTCCGAATTTAAAAATTCTACCTTCATGTTACACTTTGGTACACCAGTTTCATGAGCATTCCCTGATTCTAGTCAAACTTGACAAGTCTGTGGGGAAAACCCTGTGTTCACAAAGGAAATTAAATCTCCTGCTTCATGCGGGTCATCCATATTGGTTTTGTGAGTACAACACAGCTGTATACTTTGATGAAACTTACCTGTATCTCCAAAATGATCATACAGTTTGTTTTACTGTATTTTTTAGTACTGGTTCTGACTTTGGTATGTTCCTGATTCTATCAATCTGATCTGGTTCTAACCTACCCAAACCAGAACATTCAGTTACAAAGAAACTGCCCTGAACTCACTTGTTGAAGATCATATAATTTTCAAAAGGTACAATAGTCTCAAGAAAACTTTTGTTTCTGTAATAAAAGTCATCACCAGAATTAAATGGGTTTAATGTTTCCTGCATCTACAATTAAATATGTTTTTTAAAATACTTTTTTGAATTGCAAAACATGAAATGTAAAAAGTAATTTGTGTCTTAAGTAGTACATTGAAACTGTTTTGCCATTTCTGTACTCTTCAATCATAAAATTGCAAAAGGAGTAAACACCTTCTATAAGAATGGCTTGGGAGCAGATCTGGAATAGTCTGTGTGCAGTATCTCTGTTTATCAGCAGCAATGACATCATCTTTCTCTTTCAAGCAGGGGTGCAGTCGCCGGCAAAGATTGATGACATCTCCATTTTTCATTCAAGTGGGGATGCAGTCAAAAGCAATAAGCATCACAACTGGAATGAGCACATTCAAATAGAAAACATCACCTAGTCCCCAAAATTTGAATTCTGATCCATTCACTTCATTGTTACATGCATATAAAAAGTAGACTTTTGTCATTTACAGTTCCAGTATAGCTGAGACTTATTCTGGAGCTGAAGCCATAATCCCCTGCATGTGACATCACAGTATGAAACTATAGAAATAATTATGATTTATATCACATGCAGGGGATTATATGTCTTCAACTCCAGAATGAGCTCAGGTGCGGATTACATATAAAGGGAAGTGCTCCTGTTACTTGTGTAAATAATCTTAGAAGATTAGGATGATCCACTATACATGTTTGTTTAAGCATATAGTGTACTTAAGCTTAACTAACGCCAGCTATAGATTTTATGTGTGTGTGCATGTAGCAGAATCCAGTACTTAAATCTTTCCTACAAACTTGTCTCATGTGTTTTTCCATCAGTTTCTAGTTGTTCTCCATTATTATAATATCTTCAATTTAATATTTCATTTTTTCAATGGTCATTATATTTTACACTGTATAGCATAAACATGTCATAAGCAGAATGAAGTAATAAACAGGTCTATTTACCTTAGAATATATCTTTACAGTTGTGGTGATTCTAAATGGAAAACAAATTAATTTACAAAAAAAATACTGTGGGCCAGATATTCAGACTGTGCCAGGCAGTGGTGCAAGCCTGGGCAAAACACAACTGGATGAGCCAGGGCCAGGTGATATTCAACACTGATGCGCCATGGTGCAGCACCATTGGATATGGCAAGGTCAGCGCACATACTGTGCATGGCGCAGTGGCATTGCACCGATGCAAGCCACAGATAAGGAGAACGGAATATGCCAGGGCAAGTGCAGTTGCACTAGGTGCATCACCTGTGATATTTAGCAGGGGGCATGCAAATGAGGCCATAAAATATGCAAGGCAGAAATGGGGCCATTTGCATGTGATCATGGCCCCATTTTCATGCCTTGTACAGGGCAGCCCAGGGACTTGCGCCTGGTGCCCTGCACAGCATGACGCGTGCAGTGGGGATCCCAGGGTATCCCCTACCTGTAGCCATGATCACTTAAATGTGTACTACTCAATCTCTGGTAGTCTAGTGCCCCCCCCAGTCTCCAAATCCCCTATAATTGTAATGAAAGACCATCCCTGGTGGTCAAGTGGTCCCCCTCCCACCTGATTCCCCTGAAAAATATACAATGACTGTCCCTTGTGATCTAGTGGACTCATACCCCACCCATAGCTGCAATTGTGGTAATCCTCTATAAATGAATGCCCTGGTGATCCAGTGGCACCCCCACCCTCCCATCCCTCCTACCCACACGAACCCCTTGCCCACCCTGCTCCCCATTATTGGCGGGTGGCTGCAACCACTGGCATGCCACCCAGCTGCCCGCTGGATGACAGGTACAGTATGGGCTGTAGCCCATTGGTCCCCACTGTGGATCAATGGGCTTGCAGGGCATACTGTACTAAACAGTCCCAAATACATAAATGAAGTCATTCACATATTTGGGACTGTCTAGTACAGTATGCCCTGCAAGCTCATTGGTCCACACTGGGGGCCAATGGGCTTACAGTCCATCCTGTATCTGTCATTCAGCGGGCAGCTGGGTGGTATGGGTGGGTTGCAGCCATCCACCCATGATGGGGGAGCGGGGTGGACAAGGGATTGGTGTGGGTGGAGGGGTAGGGTGCCACTGGATCACCATGGTATTCATTTACAGAGGATTACTGCAATCACAGCTATGGGTGGGGGGTTCCACTAGACCACCAGGGATGGTTATTTTACATTTCTCGGGGAATCGGGTGGGAAGAGAGACCACTTGACCACCAGGGATGGTCTTTCATTACAATTATCAGAGATTTGGGGACTCAGGAGGGGGGCCACTAGACTACCATGGATTGATTTGTATACATTTACATGATTGTGGCTATGGGTGGGGGAGGTTTTAATTGACCACCAGGGTTATGTCTGTGCTTGCCAACAGTGTTCTGGGTGGGCGGGTGGCCACCCATGGCCGGGCTGCTGTGTTGAGCCCTTCAATACTGAAGCCCCCATGGGGGTGGCCAGGAGCTGTTCTATCTTTTCTGGGGCTCATATTTGAGCCCCCCATGTGGTACAATGCAGAGCTGTGCCAGCATATGCGCTGCACATCCCGGGCTGAATATCGGGATGTGCTGCATATGCATGGACATGCCTCCTGCATCTGCACTGCATACATTAGCACTGCAGCCCTGCACATCGAGATTTGCACTGCGCCAGGCAGCCTTCTCAATATCCCACTGGGGCGCAATGCGGGGTTGCATGGCTCATCTCTCTTGTGCCTGGCACAACCCCTTTGCATATCTGGGCCACACATCAATCCCAAAACATTAGGAGAGAAAAATCAATGGTAATGATTAGCAAGTAGAAATATTGCAAAATTATATTTCACCAATGAAATTCCTGCAAAACCAGCAATTTTGCAATGCAAAATATTTCACTAAATATGCCCATTACATGAAATATTTCACCAGGTGCAAAATGCAGAATTTTGCATGTGATACGCAAAATTTCACCTTCCACAGGTGAAACGTTGCCTTCTATGGGTGAAATTTCGGTTTCCTCAGTCGAAATTTCACCTTCTGCAGGTGAACCTTCGCCTTCTGCAGGTGAAATTTCATGACACAGGTAAAATTCCGAATTTCACTTCTGCAAAAAATTTCATTTAACAAGCGAATTTTGTGAAATATTTGAAGTAACACAATTTGCCAAGTTCACACATCTCTATTAGTAAGCTGTGCTATAGCAGTGATTCAAGATTTTCTACAACATATACACATAACACTGACTGGATGTCAGCTTTATATTCTCATATAGCAAGTAAACAGTAAATAAAACATTATATTATACATTTTAATGCAGTTGGGCTCATATAAAAATAAATGGTTAACATTATTGTTTGCATTAAGTACTTATACATGAAAAATTACTCCAAGACTTAATTTGAATTCAATAGTCAGAAGAGATATAAAAATTTTTTTTTTAGACTTTACAGTTCCAGCTCACGGAGCTTATGCTTCATGTCAGATGTTCAAACTTTATTATAATATCTGCAAAAGATTTACATTTGCTTAGCAAAACCAAATTTGCCAACATGGCAGTACTTTTTACATTCCATCTGGCAGGTCTATAGGAGCTGTGAATACACCTGAGGTAGTGGAGCCTTCAGCAAATGATTCTTTATCTACATGTTCAGCAAATGGTTGATCACTGATAAAAACTTTGAGTCGATCTACATTACTAAAGCAATATGACTTACAGTATCTTTAAAAGTAAATTCACAGCAGCAGTAAAACCAAGGAGGCCATTTTACCCATCATTTCCACCAATTTATATTCCATGATCTTTTGTCTACAATATATGTACAGTTATGTACTTGCATTGAGGGTGCAATTTTAGGGTACACTTACACAGTCAAGCCTTTAAAAGGAAACCCTATTGAAAATCAGACCATTTTAATTATGTTTTTATGGCCTGTAAAAAAAACAAAACAAACCTAACAGTTATGGTGAATATTACTGACCTTGACTGACCAGTCAAGGAATGGAATGCTATCCTCCTTCCTCTTTACCATTCTGATTTGTGTAGAGAGGAACACATGTGATTTGTTTAAATTAATGGCATATTATCAATAAGAACAGGTTGAGTGAATATACAGAAGTCTCTAATCAAGTCTATCAGAGTTGGGTATGAAAGTTTGATTTTGGCTAGTATAATGAAGTGAGTAGTTTGAATTGGATTATTTGTAAACAACAACTAATTTCAATAGTTACTTTATGGTTGACAGTTGATTTCAATACTTTTACAGGTGAAGACTGCAAAAGCAAGGAAGGTTATGTGATATTAAAAGGGAGAGTAAAATGTTTGCAGTAGCATAAGTTGAATCATAGTAGGTTACAAATGACATATAGTTTCCAAATGAGATAAGGCATGGTATAACAAAAATTCAGAAGTTTAAAAATGTCAATAAAAATGTTTTAAACCATCTCATTTTTTTATATTGTTACATAAAAGTTGTTGGGCCATTATGTATTGATACAAAAAGTTATACTGAATTATACAGTATCGACATGGTCTAAATTTCAATTAATTGATATGAAAAGATTGCACATACTGATACTTCCTTTGAAAAGTAAAGTATTGATATAAATGTTTACAACCAATATATAATATCAACATGCACAGACATGTAATATCACTGAAATCTGTGATAATATGATCTAATCATAATAACGGATTCCAAACTTTCAGTTAAAAAATTAAGTTTCTTGCCCTGATGGATCAGTTAAAGACCATTCAAATTATATTTGTTTAAATGGGCCAAGTTTAAAACCAATAAAGCTACAAAATGTATTTTATTAAATGAAAATGTGGAATCAGCCATGTTGATATATATTAATATACCATAATGTTATTACTTGCATATATAGATATATAAATGAAATTTATAAATAAAAAGGTTTAACAAAATTAAAAGGCTGATAATTGTTGGAAGAGTCTAGGTGTGTTCTGTAACAGAATAAATATATCATTTCAAGTTAAAACATTTATAATTTTTTGCCTTATATTTTGGCTGTTTTCACTCCCAATTTTCATCCACGTTTGCAGGTTTTCCTTTTTTAGTGTGGCTGCTTGCTCTTTATTAGTATTTTTAATTAGTTTTGTCCTTGGTAACTTCACTCTGATGGCCTTATTCTCCATGTGGCTTTTAAGAAGCTGTAGGTATATCACAGATGTTATTAGATATTTGCAGTTCTATCAAATTTTGCAGAGTACAGTGTAAAAACATATGGTACCTGTGGCCCCACCTCCTGATGAAGCCATAGTGCCTGATGCAACATTAATATCCTGGTCCTCCATGCTGAGGGGGATCTGCTTCTGAGTAATCTCCAGTTCAAGTGAGAGTTGTACTGTTTTAATACATTATGAGCCAGATATTAAAACATTTGCCCTGAGGCAAAATTAGCACTGTCCAGCTTGCTAAATTAGCCTGGACCCACTAGCCCACTATATTTAAAAGGGATAGCCTTGATTCTAAACCAGCTGAATATAGCATGCTAAGGAAGCCGGGCAAACTGGGCTGGGAGTGCAGTGCAAACATAGCCTGGGAATAAAACATCTCTGAACATAGCAACCAGGAAGTACACACCACCACAGCAGCGAAGTCTACAGCGACGTGATGGAAGGTAGAGGTGAACTGTATGGCCAAAGTGTGTGCCAGCAAAGGCGTGGACTCAGTAAAACTGCAAGCAGCAGTGCATGTGAAGTTACATTGTGCAAAAATGGACAATATGTCTGAAACATTTGCATGGTGCTAACACATTTGTGCAGGTTTAGTGCAGAGTTAACCCATTTGCCCAGAGCTAAACTTCGCTATATTCAAAAGCAACATGCAAATGGGCCTACTTGGGTAGTTTCTAGGCAAACATCCAGATTAGCATCTCTTTATGACCTGATTTGCATGCAGTTTGCTCAGTGTTACTGCAAGGTCCCACATTTCCACCTGTAGGTCAGTCTGGAAGTACAAGGGCTGGCTGGGTCTGCCCACAGCTCCACCTGTAGGTCTGTCCGGGAGTGCATGGTGGTAGCTGCAGGCTACATTTGTACAGTACAGCACAGCACAGTGTGCCCCAGGGGACTACACAGCATATCACAGGTGGTGGTGCTGCATGCAACTGTCAAAGTAGAGGTCATGCTACAGTGCTCTGCAGACACTACAGTAGCAAGGGGGCCAGTAATGTGTGGACACAGAAATGCCTACGGTGTGTAGGGCAGTGATAACCACTGCACTGTACAGAATGACAGGCTCAACTTACATGTGTTTACTGACAGTGGACATTACAGTTATGCTGTTGTATGACCCACAGATTCTGCACCACTGGCATGGGATGCTCACAGTGACATATACAGGGCTGGCTGTGTGTGCTGTGGTGTTTTTACAGATGTATGGTATGGGGCTGAGGGGGGTACATACAATCTGGTTACCCCTCTTGACAGAGAAATTTCACCAGCAAGGTCCCCCACTGTGACTACAGTGCCACGCCACTGTGGGAAACCTGATGGAACCTGGCACTGTCTGTCGGCGGTCCTGCACCCCTGAATCAGCTCTGACTCAGAGTTGATAATCCATAAGTGGGGAGGTTTGGGGGACACAGCCCCCTGTGTGGGGGGTTCGGGGGCGAATCATCCCAAAGAAAACGCAGACAGTGTGAACTGGCAGCCAACTGCAGAATGCAGTCGACCTGCCGGTGTCACTGATGGGGCATTCGACAAATATTTTGTCAAGCTCCATTGTGAATCTCATATGATCAGACAGGCACACTGGTGTTGGGGTATTCCCAACACTGACCCATATGGAGGCAGTATGGCGCAGTGGTTTAAGGCTCTGAGCTGCAAATCTGAAGACATGGGTTTGAATCCCACAGCCCCCACTTGCATACTGTGTGACCCTGAGCAAGTCACTTAACTTGCTCGTGCTCCCAGGTTGCACCTACAAACAAGCTTTCAGCTTAGTGTGTCTCACCTGGTAAAATAATTGGTTAAAAAAAAAAAAATGTGCACTGTATGATGTGTCCCAGCTGTGTGGCCACATCCAGTCTGTGGTGCAGCATGGCCACTTGTACATCCTCCATGCCCACAGTGCTGCATGTGTATGCTGACATCTGTTGGTGTCCACATAAGAGTTGGTTGCAGGTGTGTGCTGTATGGCCACACTGCCATGGTGTCCACTGGGAGCTGGGTCACTATGTACTGCTGGCATGGCTGGGACTGGTGGCAAATGGTGACATCATAGTGATGCCATCGGTGAGTAGCATATTTCCTCTATATCTGGCTTGTTTCTATGAGTCGTACTTATTGGTTAAGATCACATAAAGCCTTGCAAAAGTTGTGCACAAGCCACACTGTCATGCAAAGAAATCTGGTTTGCCCAGGATTAAGACTGCCTTTTCCTGGGTGGTAATCTGCACCGCGCAACGTGTTGCACTAACATTGCACATAACCACTTTGCATTGCACCATGTGCTGAATATAGCATTGCACTGTCACGTCCCCTCAGTTTGCCCCTTGCATACATTATGATTTTGCACAGCGCTAATGCAGTTTGTGTGCGCTATTTGACCTTTTGAATATAGTGGACCCATGCCAACCCAATGCTAAACCTGTGCAAACAGTTTGCACCCAGCGTAAAGTTTCTAATATCTGGCCCTATGTCTCATATTTACTGACTTATGAAGATCTCAAGCTGTTCATGAGTGTGCTCCATTTTCTTCTTTCTTACTGCTTCTTCTTCTTGGTAATATATCAGTCAGACAAGAGGAATAGCACTGCCCTGAGACAGAATTTCATCTTCTTTGCTTTTTAGTATAATGGCAATCTGTAGGTTTTTAAATATGTGGGTCTTTCTGAGATTTTTTTTAACTTTATCTTTAGAACAATGGTATCGCAAGTACAAGTGCAGATTAATGTGTATAAAGTTAAAACCTATACTGCAAGAGGTTGGTTATCAGTCTTGGTTTCCAATCTGCTACCATAAGTATTTTATTCACTACCATTGCATTTGACACAACTGGTTAACTTTGGTTTCTGTTCCATTAATTGCAACTAACAGAACTTGGTATAATTGCACTTGCTTGTCTCCTTTGCCTAACGTACATTTGTTTCAAGTGCTTTAAGGGAAACCGCTCCAGCAGGAGCTATAGCAGCAGAAGCTGGCTGTCCTGTTCCTCCTGGGCAAAGGGTTTGTGAAACAAGATGGTCTATGTTGGACTCTGACTGGAAGTTTGGTCTCATCAGAAGAAAAGAAATGTTACTTTGTCTTCTAACTTCTTTTATAAAGTTTTATGAGTCCTTTTCCATATAATGTGCATAAAAGAAAGGCCTCAAACAAAGCCATGGTCAGGTGCTATCAGTATGGCTACCAAACGTTTGACAACCATCTTACAATTATTTTTATATATTTTGTTCTATTGTTGTTTCTGTTTCACTGTTTGTATAAAGATAAACTGCACTGTGTTCTACAATCACTTATTGTGTCTATTAAATGAAAGTATTACAATAATGATGAAAGACAATTGTAAAAGTAGAAAATGTTACTGGTGAACATAGATATTGTATCTTCAGCAGTACACTGGTTTAATGAAGAACAGTATTGAGTTAAATTATAAAGAAAAGTCCCACTTAATAAATAGGAATCATTTAAAAATGACAGCAGAATATTCTACAGAGGAACATGAAAAACTATCTTGATTAAAGTTTTTATTTCCTGGATTTAGAGCTGGTTGCTCATATATCACATCATTCTGTTTCTGGTTGTCAGGGTACAAGTTCAGAGGCACACCTTTTGAGTTCTGAAAAAATACATCCAACAGATTAGAAAGCATTTGTTGTGTCTTCTTTTTTAATTTATCTATACAGTAGCAGGCAGACTAGAGATTTGTAAAATAATGACTACTTGAGTTATTAAAAATATAAACCATCATCATAAACTGTTTCAGTTTACAAGTACAATAAAATACACCCTAACCACATACATGTGTGCATATCTGTTTTTGTCTCACTGAAGCTCTGTTTATTCCAACATTCCTTGATATTTACATTTTGGTCATTTTAGGTTTACCTTTCCCTACACATGGATGCTAAGGATAGGACAGTAAATCTGAAAATGGCTTAAGACTACTAACCACACAACCCTTAGAGATTAACACATATTTTACTAAGCACATTTATTATCATATCATGTCTACATTTCAGAGTCTTCTTGTGTCCTGCTAGTTTAAGATCAAATACTATCATTGTTTTGTCTTTCATACAATGATGGTATACAGATCACTTCTTAAACCCATACTAAAACAGTTCCACCACACCAGTTCAACAGAAAACCTGTCAACCAGCTTTACAGGGACAGCACAAATGTTGACCACAATCATGGTTCACATTGTGCTGTTGAGAATAGTAATGTGTTTTCTGAGGGGGGCTGTGCTCCACACACACTCCTGGTGCGGGGGGCTTTGCCACTGCACCCCCCCCAGATCTTAGTAAAATCACCTCCATGGTGGAGGTGTTTCGGGGAGGGGGCTCAGCACCCAGAGAAGCTGTGCCTGGGGTCCTGCCACTGTAGCATGACCATTACAGCAACCTACAGTGACCTTTTATTTTGTCACTGTAAATGACCAGTGGCTGTAGTAGTTTCGCTGTAGCAATGGTACACTTACCAAAACCACATTATGGAAAGTAGATGTGTATGTTTATTTATTTATTTATTTTTTTAGTCTTTGGTAACCAGATAAGGCCTACCAGGCACAAGTGCCTGTTTTCAGGGGCTACCTGGGAGTACTGGGTAGTTAAGTGACTTGCTCAGAGTCACATAGTATGCAAGTAGAGGTTGTGAGAATCAAACTCAGGTCTGGTCTGCTGGATGTATCAAGTTTGTTCACAGCTCGTTCCTCTAACCTCTAGGCTATACTGCCAGCCCTTTATATTTATATGAGACATGGCTCTATAGACAACAGGATGGGTCTGCAGTCCACTTCAGAGACTATCAGACGGCAATAACTCTGAAAAAGGCAGAATTACGGTCCTTGATTATTGTCTCAGTTAAACACAGGCTAGCTCAACTGCTCTGCACTGTAGACAGGCTAATTCTTCCAAACATCTGCAATCCAGTCGAATTTTGTCTCAAGAAACATTTCACAAATCTGGTCAGTTCTTCTTGGATACAGCATGCCCCATTTGGGCCAGTATCACTATAAGTGGCCAGTAAAGGGCCAGCAATGGTTATGTGGAGAGGCATGGGGGCACTTTGAGTGTCCTGGATGAGTTTCAGCCAGTTTCTGTAAGAGATATTCTTAAGCTGGTTATGGCTGTGTGTGCTGTTTACTGTGAGTTGAACCCAGGACCTGCATGACTGTTAGACTGCTACAAGGCACCAGGATGACGTTTGCAGGCATTGTTTGATACTCCCTTTTAGAGGGTTGTTTTTCTGAGGATCTTAAAAAGTTTCAGTGAAACCTTTCCTGAAAAAGTCCACTTTTGACCCAGAGGTGCTAGCAAGCTACAGACTTATCTTAAACCTTCGCTTTCTTGGGCAGGTGATCAAGAAGTCGATGGTGATGCAGCTTAAGGCACACCCTGAGAAATTTGACATCTATCATACATTCCAGTTGGGTTTCCAACCTAGTCACTATACAGAGACCATGCTTGTAAAGGTATTTAATGACCTGCTCCTAATGAATGATAGGAGTGAACACGCTACTGTTATTCTCATTGATCTCTTGTCAACATTTGACACCATGTATCACGGGGTGTCAATGGCACTCTTTCCAGAATTCAGGGGAGTTACTGGGACAGTGTTGAAATGGTTTAACTCTTTCCTGTCAAGCAGATCACAGAGGAATTGTTTGATGTGGCCAGCAGTGATCAGCTGTGTAGTTCTGCAAGGACTGGTTCTGTCACCATGTCATTTGTGGTGTACATGCTTCAACTGGGACAGGTTATTAGATGGTACTGTGCGTGTTTTGACTGCAATGCAGATGACACTCAGCTGTACCTCTCTTTTACATCTGAGGGGCAGAAAGTAATCTCGATACTGAAAAAATGCTTGCTGGAGATCACAGACTACTTGGACTCTAGCTGGCTGAGGTTTAACCAGATCAAAATGGAGCTGCTTCTGGTGGCGCTGAGTCTTTGCAAGTCAGTTACTTGATAGGATTCCTAGGTAGGACCATCTTTACATGGCATAACTCTGGCTACTGTGGATTGGGTAACAAACCATGGCATGCCCCCCTTACGGTGACACCAACACTGCGAACTGCAATCCTATCAACAAAATCAAAACTTTGCCGATGGGTAGCTATGTCGGTGTGCCTGAGGCAGGGGCACACTGTCTCCCAGTTCTGCAACCCCACCCTGAAGTAACCCTGACAAATTAAGAATCCTTCAGTCAGGGGCAGGGGGCAATATCGCTCAATAAAATAAATAGACCAGAAGACTTAAAGGAATCATGAAGACCACAACTTGCAGTCGACACAATTTCTGTTGCTGTGATGCCAGTCGACATAAAGAATGTCGAACCAACATGGTTGAGCCAACAACCCTGGGAGTCACTGTGGACTCCAGGCAGGTGCTTGTCCTGAATGTGCCAGCAGTGGTCCACAGCCACAGTGAATTTTACCAACTTAAAAATTTATATTAGATTGAACCCTATCTGATAAAAGAGGATTTGGTTACCCAGGCACATGTGTTTGTAATCCTTGGCATTTGACTACGGTGAAGTTCTTTATCTAGGTCTGTCAGGCAGCTTGATGTGTTGCCTAGTGAAGAATGCCATGGCCTGGGTGATCTCCAGATGAGCATCACTGTAACATACAGTATTACATCTGTGCTGTGGCTCCTGCACTAGCTTTCAGTTAGGTGGGGCACCACCTTTAAGAGAGTGTCGTTAAATTATACTTCTGAATCCCTTGACTCAGTTGTCAAAGTAAAATTTATGGGATTAATTTTATAGCAACAAAATGTGGGATAATGGCACTTTTCTGGTGCATCATAAGATATGCTGCTAACTCACAATAATGCACACCATATCATGTCATATTAAATAATGGTTATCAATATGCAGTCTGCTGAAAAATCTCATGAGTTACATTGTACAAGTGACAGAGTTGTATTTATATTGTGCCTTTCCAAAGAACAAAAACACATATATAAATTAAATACGTCAAGGAACAGACAGAGGAAATGTAAAACACAGCATTACAATAGCAAAATATCACTTTTACACACACGCTAGTGTATGTAACATGTCTCAGTATTTCCCTATTTCAGAGGAAATAATTGTGAGCTCCTTGCACTATGCCATTCAGTCTGCCCATCATCATCATCATCATCATCATCAGTGATGCAGACCGCTCTGCCCCTCCTTCCCACCCTCCAGGGGAATTACTGACTGATTACAGGTTGAGGAGAGAGTAACCAAGTTAGCATGGCTTTTGACTTCTGTTACTCTCCAGTCAAAGATTGGAGATCAATAAGGTTGCTAAACTATAAAGTATGAGTTAAGGCTGGGGATGGGGCTAGTGAGGAGGATTACATCAAAATCATTATTATATCGCGTATGCCAATATGGGGAGGAAAGATGACAATCTAGCATCGTCTTTGACTACACCCAATTGTTTATCAGAGTTAGGAGGAGGGCACACAAAAGTATATTTTGGGTCCTTGGTTTGTGAGCTAGGGAGGGAAGATTGGATAAAAAGATGGCAGCAATTTATTTTCAAATTATAAAAAGGGCAAACAGAAAGTAGCAATCCGATTGACTCACAAACATTCTAAATCCCTAAATTAACTGATTGCAAACCTGAGCTTGGAGTCTTATCACAGGATAGCACTGATAGTCTATACCCCACACCAGAGTGTCCACTCTGTTGTAGATCTTGGTGTCATCCACAGAGAGAGAGACAGACCTTCCCTTCCAGTTCCTGCACTATGTTGCTAATGAAGACATTAAAGAGAACTGGCTCCAGCACTGACCCTTGAAATACTCCACTGGTCACGCTCCCCTCCTTGGAGTGAATTTCATTGACCAATCACTCTCTGCCTCTTATCCCCTAACTGGTTTCTTACCCGGTTGCTACCTTATTGTCCACGCCATGCTACCCAAATTGTTTACCAGCCTCTTATGTGGAATGGTGTCAAAGACCTTGCTGAATGAAGCCCAGGTAGGCCAAGTCTTTCACTGATCCAACACCCTGGTTACCCAGTCAAAAAAATCTAACAGATTTGTTTTCACAACCTCCCCCCTGTGAAGCCATGTTTCCTCAGGTCTTGCAGTCTGCTGGATTCCAGATGTTCCATGATTCTTTCCTTTAGTAGTGTTTCCATCAATTTCCCTACTACAGAAGTCAGGCTGACAGGCCTATACATTTCTGCATCCCCCTTGCTACCAGTTTTGTGAAGTGGGACTATGTCTGCTCTTCTTCAGTCCCCTGGGACCATGCTGATCTCCAGTGACCTGTTAAACAAATCTGCCAGGGGTGCAACTAGCACTCTCAGATGCATCTCATCTGACCCCATGGCTTTGTCCTTCATCAGATTATCTATGTATTTATTTATTAATTTGTTTATTCTATGCACTTGCATACACACATTTAAGTTCAGGAGCTGATTTACAAAGGTTCCTCATTGAAATGTAGGTTACATAGCTGGAACAAATATAGTACAAGGGGCAGCATCAGTGGAACATTGCCTTATTAGTTTACAATGGAATACAGCAGCGGAACAAACAACAACAGGATATATGGGTTCATAAGATACTAGTTATTGCTTATGTAGACCAATGCAAGAAGCACTGGGAGGGTGTACTACCAGGCCTGACCATTAATGTAATCCAAAATAAGAAGCATAGGGAGGGTACAGTGCCAGATTTAGTAACAGTTGCAGTTGGAGCCTGCAGGGATTAGTGAGTGCTTTCAAGACCCTTTCCTCAGAAAATAGACTGGTGTCCACTTCCTTCCTCTCCAAGGTCTTGGTGCTTATTTGTGGTCCCTCCCCTTCCTCTTCTACTATGAACACTGAGCAGAAGTATTTGTTTAAGATGTTTGCCTTTTCTTGGTCCTCCTCTGTACAGCTCCCCCTTTTTTTAAACCGTATAACCCTCCTTTTGTCTTTCTTTTCTCACTTATATACCTGAAAATGTCTTCTCCCCCTTTGATACTGTCTGGGCTATTCTTTCCTCAGCTTATGCCTTTGTGCTCCTTATTGCTTTGCATGCCTCCCTCTCTTTCCCCAGATGCACTTCACTGTCCTCCTTTTATCTGGTCTCATTATATCTTCTGAGTGCTACTGTTTTTGCCCTTACCTTTTCTGCAACTTCCCTTAAGAACCATAATGGTTTTCTCCTCCTTCTGCTATTCCTTCCTTGCTTGCTGAACAGGTTTGTTGCCTTTACTGGGCCCTCTTTTAAACTGGCCCATCTTCCCTACACCCCACCCAGTACATCTCCCCCAGCAGGTCTTCTCAGAGGCAATCCAGGACTCTCTCCCTTGTGTGGTTGGATTCTGCTGCTGTTCATATATTAAACCACACTATGCAATGATCACTGGTCCCCAAATTACTTCCCACTCTGATGTGTACAATGCTGTACCAGTTAGTAAGCACTAGATCCCGTATTACCCCATCATGAGTGGGTTCACTAACTGACTACACCATGGAGCTGAAATGGATGGTGGGGCTGGGAAAGATGGGGATATGATCTGTGACCTGGAGTCAGTAGGGAACCAATCGGGAGGTAGGGGTATTGGTGGCAGATGGTAGGGTATCAAAATTGTGACCAGGGACCATTAGAAGCGATTGGGTGGGTGGGTGGGCAGCTGAGTCCGTTTGGTGGAAATGTTCTCTGCTTGTTGGGCAGCAATAGAAGCAGCTTACTCTTTTGAACTATGAGATGTTTCTGCCCAGTGAGAAGAGAACACTGTCATGATCAGTGTGGCTGATCATTGGCTTGTCAGTGCTGAGCCCACTGCAGCTTGAGCTATATTGGACCTGACAGTGGCACACCCCTGAAATGGCCTTATTGTAACAAGATGTTCACTTCATGCAGTGTGAACAAACAAACATAAAAATATTATTTTTGTATGGGCAGCAGACAAAAACATACTGTATTTCCAATTGCAGCAAACTGATATTGTAGATGGTCCTGGAGAACAGGTTAAATTAGTGCAGGAGTGTAATTATGGCCAGATAATTACACTCTTGCCTTTTTGCCAGTTATATGGCTAGAATGTACCTACCAACAGAATGTTGTAACAAATCAGATTGAAGAATGTTAAATAAACATCACTTTTTTAAACAACGTCACCAGCTTGCTAATGCTGTAACTTTTTGTTATGCACAATATACTACACTATGAGCAGAATTTGCTTAAAAGAGCAACTATAACAATTGCCTTACCTTAGAATTGCCACTTTTAGAGATGATTCCTGGTTTCTGCTTTGTAGCTGGTTGAGCATTCCCTGTAAGTATACAGACAGATATGACTTACAAGGTTATGACATGCTGCTCTGCAGAAATGTACTGTTTCATTGGAAAGATCTTCAACTGTATTTTCCAAGAGATAGTAATGAGGAAGTCTATCTTCCCCAAAAGTGTTCCAAGGTGTAACTTCTGGGACCTTTGATCGATCATTAAATTGCTGCAATTGAAGATTTGTTTGGCCACATTTATAACCCATTGTGACTAGTCCTTGTGTTTTAATCAATGCATGTCTACCGTCTCTACCATTTTTAGGTGGCTACAGGAACCTTAATAAAGTGGAAAACCTGCCATAAATTGATACACTTGTATAACATTGTCTCTTGGTTAGCAGATGTCATTTTACTACACCTTGCCTATTCCAGTGGGTGCCAAGCCCATCTACTGAAAATTCACTCACTTGGGGAGTTTAACTTCAGTTGGTTGCTCATGCACTGTATTGTTCTAATTATTGTCATGTTGCATTGTTTATATTGCCATGTACTGTGTTGTATATGTGGTTGTCGCACATAGTCTCGTTTATCTGGTTGGTACTCTCCCCAGTTGTGCCTGGTTAACAAAAAACAAATAAATAAATACATTTGCAGTATGCTTTCTTTACCTTTTTCTGCAAATATATGCACTAAAGTATAATATTTATTATGAATGTGTTGGTGTAGACACTCACCAAGGTATAATATTTGAAGCAGCAGTATTTGTCAGTCAGCAAACAATGTCAAAGTATAATCTTACAGCAATAATTCTATTTTTGACATAATTAAATTCATCATTATATTTGTATTTCTCTGTGATGTTTTTAAAAACAGCATTTATTACTTATTTTATATTTAATTACTCGGGTAATTAAACATGGCCACCACTAAGCAATTGTTTAGAAAATCCTTACCTCAAAATTTCTTTCTGATTTTACACATTGGATTTGTATTGCGGGTGTGATAGAAGAACACTAGCATACATTTTCATATGCAAAACAGCACACCACCACATAAAGATGTTTAATTTATTCATAGTAGGCGTGGCCATGGAGCAGGGACCTTTTAGTAACTTCAAGCCCACATTTCTCAGCTCATGAATGAAATACAAAGAAAATAAAAATGGGGATAAAGGTGTTTCTACCAGAAATATAGTGGGACCAAAAAATGTTTTTTTTTCCCACTAGCAAATACTGCTGCTTTAAAATAACATTACACTGCTGTATAACATTTGTGCTGTATCATACATCTTCATTTTGACAAATATTTTTGTATGGTCATACAGTGTCTGTAAACTATGGGCCTGACTTGTGACTATTGCCACCTTCCATTGTGAGATCTGTATAGACACATAGAATGTGAAGGCAGATGGGGACCGCATGATCCATCTAGTCTGCCCATACCCTAACCCCCCAATATCACTGACAGGAAACATTGTGGGCTGAGCCTCAGTGGAAGATAGCTATACGAGATCCTTCATCAGTACTCTCTCATGAGATAGGTTACACAGAATTGCCTGTTTATGATGTCTTTGAGATAGATTTAATATTATCAGAGCTCTCTGAGTCATCTCTCATTATCATATGACTCTAAGACAGGCCTTGTATTGTCAAATAACTGTACATCACATTACTCTCAATCACATGCCTTTGAGAAAGATCCTATATTGCCACATGTACATGTTTCGCAAATCATAGAAACAGAAAGTAATAATGCAGAAAAAGACCAACGTTCAGTTAGTCTGCTCTATTGCTACATAACCCATAATACCAGTCAATCACTGTGAGAGTGCTGTTGTAAACCCTACTGTTAGTGCTGAACCCCACCAATCATGTTTCCTTTTGATCAGTTCCTTATATTTGTCTCACCCAATCTAGAAGCCCTCCACAGTTTTAAACTCCACTAATTATCTTGCCAAACTGTTCCACCCCCGTCACCCTTGCTGTAAAGAAGTGCTTCTTCACATCACTTCCGATATGTCCCATTCAAGAGATTGTAATCATGCCATATGGTGATGGAATGTATCTTGTATGTGAAAAGATGCTGAATGTCCACATTATTGGTTTCCCTCATGTCCACCTCTTCCTCCTGTTCTCAAGCAAGTACACATTCCGGCTATACAGTCTCTCTTTTATGTCTTCCCCTGTTGTCATGCAATCATTTTGGTTGCTCATTGCTGCGGAGCTTCTAAGTTATTCTTAGGCTTCTGAAGATAAGGTTCCAGAACTGAGCACAGTACTACGATGTGGATACCCCAGGGTTATGCACGAAGGTAAGATCACTCAGTTCTACTAGAGAAACTTCTTCCCATGCAACCTAGCATTCTATTTGTGTTTCTGTATGTTTTGCTGTATAGTGGCTATACCCCAAAGTTGTCTTCAGTGATGACACCCAGATTCCTTCCCACCAATGCTGCTGTGAGCTCATCCCTCCCCAACCAATATTCTGCCATTGTTTTTTTTTCTTACAAGCATGCTTAACTTTACATTTCTTAGCATTTTTCTTGAGCTATCAGACTGTTGCCTACCTCGCTAATCTCTGTAGGTCCTTTTATTTCACACTATCATTTTATTTATTTATTTCGGTTTGGGATTAATATCTTTGAGTCAAGGACTCATTTTCAAAGGGTTCCATGTCAGTGTTGAACAAATATTACAAAAATACAAGATTTACAGAGAAAAAAAAAGAAAAACATTAAAGCATATACACAGGCAGTAATAGTAAAATTTGAACTTATACACATCAAATTAGTACATATTAACAGATAGACTGATTAAATAAGAGGGGGTTGAGGGGGTCAGCCAGAAGTGGCATCATCTGAGGTGGAGCTTTCAACCAAGTGAGGCCATCATGAGGTAATTGGGGGTAGGGGAGTGGGTTAAGAAAAAAGTGGTATATAGCAGAAAGATGTGGGGGGGGGGTAGGTAAATGGAAAACTGGGGGCTAGGTATTATCACTTTAGTGTAGGCAGGTACAATTCATTTTAGAGCCAAGGGGGAGATTTAAGCCCTGCTTTGAAGGTACAAATCTTGGTAGTATCAGTGAGGTCAGGAGGTAGTTCATTGTACCATTTTGGTCCTTGATACAGGATGGAGTTCTGGGCAAATTTCATCCTTTTGATGGGAATCACCACCTTGTCAGCGACCGCACTATGGATAGATTTTGTTGGGATGGCCAGCTTAAAGTGTCCGCCCAGTGTGAGGGATGTCAGTCCAAGTAGCACTCTTTTTTGGAGTAGGCAGGTTTGATATTGCCCTCTAAAATGGAGTGGGAGCCACCCAGTTTCAGAATATAGTGAGCAGGTGTGGGTGTCAAGAGTAGCCCCCAAAGTAAGATGACAGACCTTATTGAGGAACGAGTTGATCCTGTTAAGAAAAGTTTTTGTGCCTGCCCCAGATATAGGCAACCCATAGTCAATGGTAGACAGCATTGAGCTACTGGTGACTACCTTGAGTGCATCCAGTGTCATTGAATGTCTGTGATGATAAAGTACACCAAGTTTTATATTTATAGTCTTGATAGAGTCAATGTGGTTTGAGAAGGTTAGCATGACATCAAAGGTAATGCTGAGATATTTGAAGTTACATACTTGCTCTAGGATCTTATCCTTTTGGTTATGAATACACAGGGGCAAGTATTTCTTTTTGCTTTGGGAGGTGGTGAAGAGCATACTCTGTTTTTTTTTTACATTTAATAGCAGCTTGTTTTCTGTAAACCATGATTCAAGTTTATGGAAGCTGCTTTGGAGTTCAGTTGCGATGGATTGTTTCACTTTGACTGTGACTGAGATCACTGCATCATCAGCAGAGAGAGCTGTGCTTGCTGAGCAAGCCATTGGGGCAAAGTGATGAAAAGGCTAAAGAGGTGGACCGAGGATTGACCCCTGCAGAACACCAAGGTGCACCTCCTTAGCTGCAGATAGGGTATCACCAATGTTGACTCACTGTGATCTATTAGAGAGAGGTAGCTGCCAAACCATAGTACCATATCTGGGGATAGACCTGAAGACAGAAGACAACTTAGAAGGAAGTAGTGATTAACAGAATCGAAAGCCTTCATAAGGCTGATGAAAACTGATCCAACTGCCTGACCACTATCCAAGGAGTTATATAGTTGGAATGAATAATCAACTAGAGCGGTGCGCGTGGAGTGCTTTTTACTGAAGAAGTGCTGTTGCGGGCAGAGTAGGTTATGGTTATCAAGGTATTCAGTAAGCTGCTCCGAGACCATTCTTTCAAGTACTTTCGAAAGGGGAGAAAGGATGGATACAGGTCTGTAGTTGGATGTTTGGGTTTTATCCCCCTCTTTAAAGACAGGTATTATGTTAGCTGACTTCTATGCATTTGGAAATACTCCTGATTTTAGAGAGGCATTGAACACCATGGTTAGAGGACCAGCAGGTTTGTGAAGGAGTAGACCAACCAGCTTCTTGTCAAGCAGATCCACCCCCATCCTGGTCTTGCCAAGCACCCTTTTAATATTCTTGATGGCTTCGGCTTTGGTGATGCATCTAAAGTAAAGGGTGGTACATCTTTCCTTGGGGGATCTTGAGGGGCTGTTGGGCATTGCTGAACATGCATATCTTTGAAGTAGTCACCAGGGAGTACACTTGAAAGGTCAGTGAACATGTCGTTGAGCTCATTGGCAATTTCGATGGGTTCCTGTGAGGCCTCATGATCAATATTAGATCTGGGGGTCTTGGAGGCTTTGCCTGTTAAGGATTTAATAAAGCACCAAAAGTCTCTTACAGAACCCCAGGTTTTGGTTAGTAGATCCTTATAGTAGGAGGCTTTAGCCTATCGGATGTGTCTGGTGCAGGTGTTTCTAGCTGCCTTGTAGGTATTAAATGCAGCAGGTGTACCAACTGCTTTTGCTATATGCCAAAGATTGTCTCTGTTCTTCATAAGTCCAATAAGGGAGTTGAAAAGTCAAGCATTGGAGGTTCCCTTGTTTTAATCTTGTATGGTGCAAAAATATTACAAGCACGGTTGAAAACCGTTATGAAGTAGTTAAATGCCTCATTACCAACTATATCCCCACCGAGCAGGGACCAATCCAGTTGTGTCACGTACAGTTTGAAATGTTCAAGTAGTCCAGGCCTCAGGCAGTGGTATTTGCACACCTTGGGTGAACTCTTGGGGAAATTGTTAGACCAGGTTCACTTCACAGGGGAGTGGTCACTAAGGCTGTCAGGCAGGACAGTGACATCAGACATATGCTCAGGGTGTGTGGTCAGGATCCAGTCTATAAGAGAGCTACTCCCTGTTTTGTAGTTAAGCCGAGTGTCAGCAGTGACCATCTGTTTTAGGAAAAGGCTTGTAATTAGATCCTTGGCTTTTGTTTCTTTCTGTGTCAGTTTATGTTGAAGTCACCTACAATGATCCTTCTCCCAGTGGTTGTCTAGTTGCTCTTGGCTTGCTATGACATGGTTTAGTCCAGCAGGTTGGGGTCCTGGAGGTATGTATCCTGTAGAGACCAGCAGGACATTATTCTGTGTCCCTATGTTTAATTTGAGGTTCAGAATATGGGCCTCTTTTGTATTAAGACTGTTATCAAGGGCCTGCACCTTTATTCCAGACCAGACATATACTAGGCACCCACACCCACAATCATGGTGACAAAATCCTAGAACACTCACTTATAATTGAGAAGTTCACTGTCAGATTTAAAACATATTGGGCCCAAACTGTTCCCAGTTGCACTGTCACATTGTGTGCTATACTGAGAACAAAAGATTAGTGCTTTGGGTGGAGACCATGGGTATAGTTCATCAAGTTGATGACTACATTTGGCTGCCGCAATTACGGTGCTGCAACAAGGGTGACAGTGAGAATGGCAATCTTGATTTTAGATCACTCCTCACTCCTTTTTCCCTTTGCCCCACTCAGTTTCTACCCCCTCCGGAGGTTATATTTAGTTCTGCAGGGTGTGAAGGGTGAAGCCCCTCAAAAAAGCCAATAATTTCCTGGGAGGACACTTTGGCACTGCACCTCCCTGGAGACGAAATGCCTGGTGCTGCACTGCTTGGCAACATTTTGCCGGCACCATAATCGGTGTCAACAAAATGTATGTTGCTGCAGGTTGGTGGAACTGACCCTGGGTGCAAATACTAATCTTTACTGTAAAGAAACACAGCAGGTGTTACTGTGTGCAGACAAGGGTTGTGCTTAGTAATGGTGCACAATATTGCCACAGAAATTTATGCAACTGGCGCAGTGCATTGCACATACATGTCTGGGGTGGTATTAATTTCACAGATATCCCCTGTGTTACCTGACCCATAGCTTTTGTCTGTTTCTGTCCCTGGAAACAAACTCCATTTATGTCCCCTGTTGATCTTCTTGGTGGTACAGTAGCCCCCAACAAGTAGAGTTAAACATAATTGTCCCTCTTAGTTTAGTGGGTCTCCCCACAGCCTAATGTGACCACAATTCTCTACAGATGATTTGATCTCATCTGATACTGGTGTGCACCCTGCACAATCCTACAATTACTGTCTACAGACAATTATTCTTGAAGGTATTTGAAGGCCATGGCGAACATACTGAAACAGGTGTACCAGCAGTAGTTGTCAGTGTGAATGGCACTGAAACAGAAACATAGATGTTGACAACAGATAAGGACAGCTAGGCCCATCCAGTCTGCCTGTATACCCTACCTGCATCAGCGGCCACTAACACTACTTGGTCATCGGCTTTAGCTTCTCCTTCCCACCTCTAGGGTTCTCTTATGCCTATCCCATGCATGTTTGAATCCCACCACTGTGCTCGCTCCTACCACCTCCTGGGGCAGACTATTCCATGCATCCACCACTCTTTCCATGAAAAGAACTTCCTCACATTACCCCTTATCCTGTCCCCCTCCAATCTCATATTGTGCCCCCTTCTTCTTGTTCCTTTTCTGTACTGAAATATGTCATCCACTTGCACCTTGTTTATGCCCTTAAGACGCTTGAAAGTTTCTGTCATATCTCCCCGTTTCCTCCTCTCTTCCAGTGTATACATATTGAGGTCTTTTAATCTCTCCTCATAAGTATTCTGTTGCAAGCCCTGCACCATCTTAGTCACGCTTCTCTGAACCACCTCCACCCTGTCTACATCCTTATGATGTGGCCTCCAGAACTGCACACAATACTCCATATGAGGCCTCACCAGTGTTTTGTATAGTGGTATCACCACCTCCCTCCTTCTGCTGGAATTACTTTTCCTGTGCACCCCAACATGCAACTGGTTTGTACTCTGCTTGACTATCTTTAGGTCATCTGAGATGATAATCCCCAAATCCCTTTCCTCCCTGGTGACTGTCAGCAGTTATCCCCCTCTTCCTTCCTGTAACTTTCTGCAGGGTTTCTGTACCCCAGGTGCATGATTTTGTACTTATTTGTGTTGAACTTCAGTTTCCACACTTTGTACCATTTTTCCAGCTTTCCTAGGTCCCTCCTCATTTTACCACCCCATCTGGAGTGTCTACCATTTCAGATATTGGTGTTATCTGCAAACAGGCAAACTTTCCCTTCCAGCCCTTCCACAATGTCACTAATAAAGACATTAAAAAGTACTGGCCCCAGGACTAATCCTTGAGGTACCCCTCAGGTCACCCATCTTTCCTCAGATTGGATCCCATTTACCACCACCCTCTGCTTCCTGTCTCACAACCATTTTTAACCCAGTTCATCACCTTGTGGGCCATGCCCAGGATTCCCAACCTGTTTTTCAGGCTTTTATGTGGAACAGTGTCGAAGGCCTTGCTAAAATCGAAGTAGGCGAATATCTGCCACTCCCCTGATCCACCTACTTCATCACCCAGTCAAACAAATCTATCTATTTGTTTAACATGACCTTCCTGCTGTGAATCCATGCTACCTTTGATCCTGTGCTCTGCTGGATTCCAGTTGCTCCACAATCCTTTCCTTAAGCAGTGTCTCCATAATCTTACCCACTACTGAGGTGAGGTTGACCAGCCTATAGTTTCCTGCGTCCTCCCTGCTTCCATTTTTGTGAAGAGGGAATACATTTATCCTCCTCTAGTCCTCTGGAGCTATTCCTGTATTGAGTGACTCTCTGAACATGACTGCCAGTGGTGCTGCTAGCTCCATCCGTAGGTCCTTTAGTATCCTGGCATGTATGCCACCTGGTCCCATTGCCTTGTCCACCCTCAGTTTTGTGAGCTTCTCTAAGACTCTCTCTTCTGTAAATGGACTGATATTCACCTCCCCCCCTCAGTGTACTGATGCCTAGCTGCGGTCACTGTCCCTCCTCTTCTTCAGTGAAAACTGAGCAGAAGTATGTATTCAGTATTGATGCCTTTCCCAGGTCTCCCTCCCCTTCATCCCCTCTGAGCCTTACAATCCCACCCCTGACATTCCTTCTCTCACCGACAAACAAATTGTTTAGTTGCTGTATTGGTCCGAGTAAGAACAGATCCAGAAGCAAATGATTTGATACTTTTTATTGGACCAACATACTGTAGATGTTACAAAAAAAAAAAAAAGAACAAAGTGCTCTAACTTTTGGACAAACCTTCTGAAGGACCTGGTTGGTCCGAAAGCTAGAGCACTTTGTTCTTTTTTGTGTAACATCTGTGTTGGTCTAATAAAAGGTATCAAATCATTTTCTTCTGGATCTCTTCTCTCACTGATGTACCTATAGAATGTCTTGTTCCCTTTCTTCATCGTTTGTGCTAATCTTTTTTCTGTTCGCACCTTTGCATTCCCAACAGCGTTCCCTGCTTCCTTCAGACAATTTAGGTACAATTTTTTTTGTTAGTTGTTAAACCAGGACTAGAACACTAAGCTGAAAGCTTTTTTACAGATGTGACCTTGGAGCACAGGGAAGTTAAGTGACTTGGTCAGGGTCACACATTCTGCAAGTGGAAACAGTGGGATTCAAACCCAGGTCTGGCCTAATGGATGTCACCAGATTTGAAGCTCAGAGCCTTAAACCACTGCACTATGTTGCCTCCCTGTTTCAAAGAATCATAGCGGTTTGTTCCTTCTCTTTCCTTTGTTTCTCAGCCTAATGTGCTGGTTTGTTGCCTCCACTATGGCTCCTTTTAGGTGTGCCCACTGCTCCTCAACACCCCATTTTGCATCCCTCCTTGCCAGGGCTTCTTTAATACCTAGCTCCATCCTAACAATGTCTGCCATCCTGAAATCCAAGATCCTTGCCTTTGTGTGACTTGACTGTGACCCTGTACCCATGTTAAACCACACTGTGCGGTGGTCACTGGATCCCAGGTGCCCTTTCACCCAGACATCTGTGATTCTGCCTCCACTGGTCAGTACTAGGTCCAGAATTTCCCTGCCCCTGGTGGGTTCTAGCACTTGCTGCCTAAGACCTGCCCCATGCGTGGACTCCAAGATGTCTCAGCTCCTGGCTGAGGGTGCAAAATGGATGGTCCAATCCACATCTGTCATATTAAAATCACCTAGCACCAGTACCTCCCCTTTTGTTAGCATCTCGTGTATTTCTTCCACTAGCAATCTGTGCACCTCTTCCCCCTGAGTTGGAGGCCTGTAGATTACCCCTGTAAGAATTGCTGTGCCATTTCCAGGCTTAAGAGTGCCCCACAGTGCCTTGGTCTCCCCCTGTCTGCCCTGTACTGCTGTCTGCCCTGTACTTTGTACCTTCCCTCACATACAGACCCCCCCTTTTTATCCTCCCTATCCCTCCTGAATAGAGCATAACCTGGTACACTCATCTCCCAGTCATGGTTTACAGTGTACCATGTCTCGGTTGTTATATAGAAACATAAAAACATAGAAGTTGACAGCAGAAGGAGACGGCCAGGTCCATCCAATCTGCCCATACTGTGGCCTATTCATTTTTTTTTTTTTCAGTTATCTTATTTAGGTCATTTGCTTCCCTTTAGAGGAAGGGCTCCATTGTCTCCATCTCATGCATTCTTAATCCCTCCACAGTAGTCTTTCCCACAACCTCCGGGGGCAGGTTGTTCCAGGTGTCCACCACTCTTTCTGTGAAGAAAAACTTCCTGGAGTTGGTAGAGAACATCCTGCCTCGCAGCCTGAGATCATGCCCCCTGGTCCTGCTGCCCCTTTTGAGGTTAAATAATTCATGCATCTGTACCTTCTTTATGCCTTTTATGTATTGGAATATCTCAATCATATCCCCTCTCTCTCTTCTCTGTTCCAGGGAGTACATATCTAGTTCCCTCAGTCTCTGCACAGGACATGTTTTGCAGCCCCAAATCATTTTAGTCACCCTTCTCTGCACTGTTTCTATTTGGTCTATGTCTTTTCTGAGGTGAGGCCTCCATAACTGAACTCCATACTCCAGGTGAGGTCTGATCAGTGATCTGTACAGCGGCAGAACCACCTCTCTTCTCCTACTAGCAATACCTCTCCCAATGCAACACAGCATTCTGTGACTTTGACTACTGCCTTCTCACAATGCTTTCCCACTTTCAAGTCATCAGATATTATGATTCCCAGGTCCCACTCCTGGTTTGAGGCTGCCAGACTTATTGCCACTATGTCCAGTTCAGCCTCTGCCATCAAGACCACCAGGTCTGGAATTTTATTTCCCATGCTGTGGACATTTGTGTACAAGGCCTTCCACACTTTACTGCCTGTCCACCTTCTATTCCTGCATTTGCCTTCTTGTTTCTTTCCTCCAATCCCGGTTTCCTTCTTTTGCTGCGTCCCTTCCTGCTCCATGCCCCTTGTAAATGGTTCAGGTGTACCTGTCAACAACTTAACTTCCTGATCTTCCTTGCTGGCTGCTGTAATATGTGGGGGTGGACTGCATGGTAATTACACGTTAACTCTGCCCCTTCAGTGCACAGGTGCACTTTTGTGGGCACGGATGCAGAACAGCCCCTAACCCAATCTGAACACATCTTACACAAAGATAGAAACAGAATTTTACAGCAGATAAGGACCACTTGGCCCACCCAGTCTGCCCATTTCCCTACCTAATGGATAAGCTGCAGATCCTAGTTAACCAGCAGCCTACTTCTTCCTACCCCCACCCCCTAGAATTGCCTTATGACTGTCCCATGCATGCTTGAATTCCACCACTGTTTTTGACTCCACAACCTCCTCTGGAAGGCCGTTCCATGCATCCACAACCCTCTCAGCGAAAAAACACTTCCTTAAATTACCTCTGAGCTGCCCCCCCATCTTCAAATTATGCCCCTTTTTTTGAAAGATGCTACCCTCTTTGACTTTGTTGATTCCCTTGAGGTACTTGAAAGTTTCTATCATGTCCCCCCTCTCCCTCCTTTCCTCGAGGTTATTCATATTAAGCTCCTTAAATGTTTCTTCATATGTCTTCCAGTGCAGACCCCACACCATTTTAGTTGCCCCCCTCTGGACAGCTTCCATCCTGTCTATGTTTTTGTGAACATTGGGTCTCCAGAACCGCACGCAGTACTCTAGATGGGGTCTCACCAGCTGTCTGTACAGAGGGATAATAACTTCCTGTTTTCTACTGGTGATGCCTCTCCCTATGCATCCCAGCATCCTCCCAGCCATCCTTGCTGCCCTCTCACATTGCTTGTCCACCTTTAGGTCATCTGATATGACTACCCCGGGTCCCTTTCCATTTTGTTGTTGTTAGTATCTCACCCCACTGTGTACTCTTCCCTGGGTTTCCTTACCGGTGCATTACCTTCACTTCTTAGCACTGAATCAAGCTGCCATACATTTGACCATTCCTCTAACCTTGCCAAGTCCCTTCTCATCTTTTCCACCCACCTTGTGCATCAACTCTGTTGCAGATCTTTGTGTCATCTGCAAAGAGACATACTTTCCTTCCAGTCCCTCTGCAATGTCGCTTATAAAGACATTGAAGAGGACCATTCCTAATACTGAACCCTGCGGTACCCCACTAGTAACCCCCCTTTCTTCAGAGTGGACTCCATTTACTACTGCTCTCTATGTCCTATTCTCCAGCCAAATCTTTACCCAGGTTGTCATCTTGGGACCCACTTCCAGGCTGGCTAACTTGTATATTCAGTGTTCCACATTGCGTGAAAATATAGAGCGGTGGTAAGGGGAGGGGGGTCACCAGGGGCAGAGCTACCGGTGGGTGGAGTCAGTCTGGATGCAATAAAATACATAAGAAACAAGAAATAAGAGTAGTATGATGATCTGGAGGCCTCTGTAGTATGCAGTAGCAAAAGAAAAGTGTGATAAAACATACTGGTGAACCTCTGCATTCTAGTTGCAGGCCAAGCAACAGCTTGTGAGAGTCTTGACATTTTGGTGAGGCCATACTACAACTCTTTACTAGCGCCTGCAAGACCAAGATCTGATCTTCGGTTTCGCAGTCCTGCCCATTGAGCTGCAACTTCCAAATAAGGGAAACTGTCAACATCAGGGCCCTCAATTGAAATAAGCAGAAGTGCGTTTAGCACACTGGCACAATCTATTTCGTTCCTGCGTTTTTATTCAATTCAATGCAGAAAAAACCCTCTCACAATCTGCAGTTGACATGGGTATTATCATTGCCAGTTCTGCCAAAGTAGATATGTTTGGATACAGGGCTACATACTTAGTAGTTAGAGCGTGCAGCACATCAGAAATAGTCTTAAAGGCCATCTTTTCTGTGAACATAAGACTACGTAGAGACGCCCATTCCAGTGCAGAAGCATCTACATCCACAATAGTAGCATACTGACCAAGATTAATCTCAAGGCTATCACTACCATACCCTTCCAACTCTTCAATATCAACTTCCTGTATCATGCTGGGGTCAAAGATACTGAATGCATCCAAAAGTTCTGTGCTTGGAAACCTTTGCTCAGTTTGAGCACTTAGGGCCCTAATAAACTTGTCATGCACAGAGGTTCTGAAATGATTTAACTGTGGTTCACTAAATGGCAAGTTCAGGCCATTATCATTCAGGAGTACTAGTTCAGGTGAAACGGAGGAGAAGTACTGACCAGGTACCAGTAGGCGTGCCCTAAGAATCTCTAAAGTGGAATGTAAATGTCTGTTTATATCAATAAAATTCAGAGCTGATGTTTGAAAGCATTTAGATAAGATGCTAAGGTGTGGAAGTATGTCACACATCATGCATAAAATAGAGAAAAACTCCCAGTTTTCCACCATTTTTACTAGGCCCACAGCTTGGGGATCATGCCTTTCAGAGGCCTCTCTATGCAAGGACGTAACAATGGATGGGAAAATCTTCCTTAGTGTGTCACATGCTGCATCATGGGACAACCACCTAACTGCTTTTGCCTGTTTAGGCTTTAAAACAGGATTTTCCATTGCCTGCTGAATTTCTTTCAGGGCAGCCATGCGAACAGCAGAGTTTTCATAATATGGCCCAGATATTCAAAAGGGTTGCTCCATGCGCAACAGGGTTGCGCATGCGCAAGTCCTACATTGCGCCATTCTGCGATATTCAGCAGGAGGCAGTTGCTCCACTGGCAACAGGTTGCGCAAAAGAGCAATGCAAATGAATGCATGCTCAACAGGAGGGGGAGGAACCATGCATAACCTGTGCAACCCGATATTCAGTCGGGTTGTGCAGAGTTGTGCATGCGCAACCCCCAACCTGCGCTTGCACAACCTTGAGCCAAAAAAAAAGGATCAAGTTGAGGGCCACCCACAGGTGAGCTGCTGTATTGCAGGCGCAACACAGCAGCTGCCACCCTGGCTGGCCCCAACTCGATCCTAATGCCCCCCACCAGCCCGATCGTGGGCATGGGTACATGACCCCCTGCCCACACATCTCCCACAGCCCGATCGCGGGCATCACGATTGAAACCCCACACATATCCAGAAGCCGATCCGGGCAGTACAGTTATGAAACCCCCGCCATATCCCACAGCCCGTCGCGGGCATTACAGTCCATGAAACCCCCACACATATCCCACAGCCCGATCGCGGGCAGTACAGATACATGAAACCCCCACATATCGCAAGCCCGATCGCGGGCAGTACAGTTACATGAACCCCGCCCACACATCTCCCACAGCCTGATCGCGGGCAGAGCGTGTATGAACCCCCAGTGCCGATCACGGGCAGAATGCAACCCTCCCCAGCGAATATCTCCCTGGTGGTCAGTGGACTGTAAAGCCTGATCGCGGGCAGAATGTCACATCACAACCCCAAACATCTCCCTGGTGTCTTGTGTCCCCCACCCACCCTGAGCCCTCCACCCCCCGCGCGGCGGGCGACAGCATCCCACCGCCTGCCGCCCGCCGCCTGCCGACTGACTGTCCGGTAGGGCTGCCGCCCATTGGTGCAGAGCTACAGCCAATGGGCATGCAGCCCTACCGTACATGACAGTCCAGATTTGTGAATGAACATCATTCACAAATCTGGACTGTCATGTCTGTTATAAACTACTGCCCATTGGCTGTAACTCGCAACAACAGTGCAGCTAGCAACAGCAGGCTGTGAAGCTGACGAAGCGGCAGTGGGGATGCTGTCGCCGCCCGGCTGCGGGGAGGCGGGTGGAGGGCTTCGTGGTGGGTGGGGACACTAGACACCAGGGAGATGTTTGGGGGTTGATGTGACATTCTGTCCGCGATGGGGCTTCACGGTCCACTGGACCACCAGGAGATATTCGGGTTGGGAGGGTTACATTCTGCCCAGCGATCGGGCACTGGGGGTTCATACACGTTCTGCCCGCGATCGGGCTGTGGGAGATGGGGTGGGGGTTTCATGTAACTGTACTGCCTGCAATCGGGCTGTGGGATATGTGTGGGGGTTTCATGTACCTGTACTGCCCGCGATCGGGCTGTGGAGATATGTGTGGGGGTTCATGTAACTGTACTGCCCGCGATCGGGCTGTGGGATATGTGTGGTGGGGTTTCATGTACCTGTACTGCCCGCGATCGGGCTGTGGGATATGTGGGGGGTTCATGTATCTGTACTGCCCGCGATCGGGCTGTGGGATATGTGTGGGGTGGGTTCATGTAACTGTGATGCCCGCGATTGGGCTGCATTGTGCGTCGGTCCCCGACGGCTGCTGCCTGGCAGGGTGGCCAGGAGCAAGTCCTCGGGGATCGGCGCACCTACATGCAAATGGCATGCAAATGGGGCCATAAATAGATGCAAATGGCCCCCCCTGCGCCTTGCATAAATGATGGCCCCATTTGCATGTCACCTTTTGAATATCGGAAATTTGAGCATGGCGCAATGGTACTTGCGCCACCGCAAGTTTAATGCTCAACTCTGGCAACTTGCGGTGGCGCAGTTCCACTCGCCATCGCGCAAGTGTTGTGGCTGGGTGATGATTCAAAGGAGTTGCCCGCGCCAACCCTTTTGAATATCACCGCCAATTCCCCGCGCAACTATTTTGAGCAGCGCAGGGGCTTGCGCCTCAGAATGGCGCAGTTTGAAAATCTGGGCCTATCTGTATAAGTGATCTAGTGTTTGATTAAACTTTTTAATGGCGTTCACTTCATTTGCTGCTGCCTTTACAGCCAAGGCCTCCCGGTGAGCCATACAGTGATTTTCAACTCGAATTGGGCTGACTTTTTAGCCACCCCGTTTTGCCTGCCCAGCATAACGGCTGCTCCATCACTGCCTAACCCTGCAAAGTGATCAACCGAGATTTGATTGTTACCAGAGAACTCCAGCATTTTTATATTTTTTTTACAATTGTGTCTGCCTTTCCATCAATTAGTTCCTCAAGTCCCAGGAAAGAAACTCTGGGTTTCCCTTCTTTGCAGTACATACCATACAAAATGAGCTGCTTCATAACAGCAATATCAGTTGTTTCGTCCGACAAATATGAAAAAAATTTGGCAGCCTTCAAATCTGTAAGAACTGATCTCCTGACCACCTCACCCAGACAGAGAACCATTTCTCTGACAGTTCAATCAGAACGATATTTAACAGCATCAGCAATATGTATATTGTCTAGGTATTTGCATCCCAATGATTTGGCGAGATCCAGCAGTGAGCTATATTTCATTGTGTGAGGCAGCTCGTTTTTTATTAGCCAGTACATGCAACGAAGGGATGCCACAAAAGCTTCTTGTTCCAGGGCCTGCTGCATTGCCTGCTCTATTACACCTTTTAAAGCTGAAATTCTGCAGTTTGCTTCCAGTTCAGAAGCAACAACATGAACTGAACTGTTCTGATGCCTTTTTATAGCATCTTCTCTGAATGTCTTACACCCACTGAGTACCCAAACTGTTCCTGATTTGGGCATCTGTTTATGTTTTATGCAAAATGCAGAAAACAAGCCATCATTTTCTTTGTACTCTAACCAACAGTATTTGTTAAGCCAGCCAGTATAAAAGCCTGTTGCTCTATGCTTAGAGGTTTTTTTTTTCTGTATAGGAATAGGTGCAGGGAGTCTCTTGGACACCCTGATCAACTGGACCAACTGGCATCGTCCCAATCATCAACTCATGACTGTCATGATCTTGATCAGGATGTTTCCGTTTTTGAGTTAATTTGAAACCAAAGTTAGTTAGTTTCTGCATTGTGTACAATAACGCTTTTTTCCCCCCTACTTGTCGTGTGTTTATTTGTCAAATACAGAATGAGAGTTTGGTAAAGCTGGTTGAGCGGAGCCTCACATGGATATTTTTCTGCACCCTGAATCAGGGTTTATTAGAACAAGTGACCACTGACGAAGAAAGACTGCACAACTTGACTGGGACAGAGACACAGTTAAGGAGCCCCAAATCTTTTTCTCTCTCTCACACAAATATTTTTCTGCTCCCTGAATCAGGGTTTGGGACCGAGACTAGACCCTTGGTGGCACTGTTAAGGCAGGAGCCCTGAATATTTTTTCTCACAATTAGAAACAAGTGACCACACACTGACAAAGCAACTGACTGCACAAGGACAGGACTGGCAGACCCCCTTGGAGTGGGAGGGTCAAGTCAGGGCGTCTGTCCCCAGTGTCTCCTCACAAACACAACTGGCTGTGGTGCTGTACACCAGGTAGTAATAATCTGACTGCAGTGCAGAGCACAAATTATTTTATTTCTTTACTGCCAGTATATTTTTATTTTTTATGCACTGCAGCTTATCAGACACCCACTGTGGGATACCACACAATGAGCTCTCTCTCTCCCCCTTTCCCCTTCTCTCAATGACCCACTTCAATTTTTTCAGGGCAGATTATTCTAGCCCCTTGCACTGCTTACGGGTCTAATGTTGTAGTTTACAATCCAGAACCACCTACAAACAGTTACCTAAAAATGCAGGTCTGACCATTAATCCTAATCAAGTTGCTGCATCAGGCATGCAAGGAACCAGCAGCTAAATTCAGTTCAGTGAATTGGACGAGTTCTGACTCTCCATAGAAAATAAATCTTCCAGTGCAGACTGGTGTTTTTTTTCCTTTTACTGCCAGTATTTTTTTTTTTTTGCTGCAGTTGCCCTTTCAGTGAAAGGCAGAAGAATTTGCAGGTCTGAAATGCTGGAGACCACGCAATGATCTCTCCCTCCCCCCACCTCAGTAACACTTCATATACCTAGTTAGTTCTGATACTTCATGAGACTAAAGTTTTAAAAACAAAATAAAAGGTTTTTTTTTTATCAATATTAGGCAAAGGAAGCTGCACTCAATTACAGCTAGCACATCTGGAGCCAACTGAACGATCTGAATGATTGAAATCCCTAAAGTGGCAGCAGACTAATGGGAGTTATCCAGCAGGTCGTAGCAGCTCCATTATAGGCTGCTGGACTGTCACTCCCAGAGGCTTCCTCTCTATTGGCTCCATGGTTTGGCACCTGTCTGCTAACCCCGTGATCCCCAAACCTGCAGAGCTTTACTGCAGCTGCGCCAGTCTTGCCTGATCGCGCGAGTGCACGAATGCAATCGCATAAGTGCATGCATTTAAAGGCAAAGAGTGGTGGCTGCACAATATGAGAGGTGGGTGCCTAGGATTGCGTGGCGGCCCGCCTCTCAATAGTAATGAATGGGGATCCCTGATATTAATCTTTTGTGTGAGACTGTGTCAAATGCCTTGTTAAAGTCTAGGTTGGCCATGTCCACAGCACCTCCCTGATCTACTACTTTGGTCACCCAGTCAAAGAAATCTATCAGATTCGTCTGGCATGACCTTCCCACTGTGAATCCATGCTGCCTTGGGTCCTGTGCCCTTCTGGCCTCTAGATACTCGACAATTCACCCTGGACCATAAGCTTCTGAGGTAATTCATCCATTAACAAAAATCCTAAACCTCTCTCTCAGCTGTGGAGAATTCCCGGACCTATGGAAAACAGCCACCGTGACACCCGTCCATAAAAGTGGGGACAAGACGATTCACTCAAATTATCGCCCTATCTCCATACTGCCCCCACTCTCTAAGGCACTTGAGTGCATCGTGGCTGATCAACTTACTGACCACTTGGATAAATACAATATACCTTGTCCATAACAACATGGCTTCCGGAAAGGTCACAGCAGCACCACCACAGCCCTTCTTGAGTTCACTGGAGCTTTGCAAAATCCCTTGACAAGGCCTTCTCACAGGGGCGTTTTGTTCGACCTCTCAAGGCCTTTGATACAGTACACCATGGACTACTAATACACCAACTACTGAATGCCGGCTATCACCTGACTCTTCTCTCTGGTTTAAAAGCTACTTAGAAAACGGTCACAGAGAGTAAAAATTATGGACGCTTCTAACACCCTGCTTGTTCGCTCGGGTGTCCCACAGGGATCCATACTGGGACCCCTCCTTTTTAGCCTTTTCTTAAACTCCCTCACTTACCACTGCTCTGAGCAGATCATACTATGTGCCGATGATGCTGTTGTATTCTCCACTCACAAAGATCCTGCAACTCTTCAACACAACCTTCAACTTGGTTTCAGTTCTGTAGAGACATGGTTTCTTAATCATAAACTGGTCCTCAATGACAAGAAAACCAAATCTATGCTCTTCTGCAGCTCTCATAATCCACACAAGCTACACCACATCTCCACCTCCCAGGGGAACACTCTAGATCAGGTGGTGTCCTTCAAATACTTAGGGATTCAGCTTGACCCTAATCTCTCCTATGGACTTCATGTAGATAATGTAGTTAGAGCTGCTAATACACAGCTTGGTCTCCTCTACAAACACAGACCACACCTCATGCCAGAAGCTTTGAAGGTTGCAGTCCTGAGCTCTGTGATCTCTGTAATAGACTATGGTCTCATCATTTATGGCTCAGCCACAACCACAACCCTTAGATGCTTCTCAACTGCCTTAAATAAAGCATGTTGGCTCATCACTGGTGCTCACCGTCTCACCCACACATGTGACCTGTACACTCAGACCGTCTGGCTACAACTATCAAACCGCATAAAGTTTCTCACCTGCTCCATGGTCAAAAAAATCTACCTTGGCCTTGCACCTTCTGGGGTCTCAACTCTGTTACAATACCGAATTAACAAATTGTGCCTTAGGAGATCCACGCCACAGCTACTGAAAGTCCCCACTGTCACCTTCACAGGGACAACGCTCTTTGCTTATCGAGCACCACTCTGGTTCAATGGCCTCAGCCCAATCATCTCCTCTGCCCCAACTATTGGTATGTTTTAAAACTAGGCTCCGGGACTATCTCACTACCAAGAGCTCCTGTGACTGCCCAACTTAACCTTGTTTCTCCAGTTCCCTTTCTGCTCTAGTTGTCCCCCTCCTCCCTCCTCACTGGATTCTACCCTCACATCTTGGTATACCCAATGCTGCACTTTTCACCCTCTTGCCACCCTTCCTGCATTCCTTCTCCCCCCTACCCTCTTCCCTCTCCCTATGACTCTGGCACTTCTTATCTGTTGTCTGTTTTCTTTGACAAATGCCGCTGGCTGCCTTGTTACAATGCTACCCTTGAACTGTATTAATCTGTACTTTGTTTGCAATGTCCACATTGTTGTAATGCCTGTCTTGATGTTCCCCATAATTTGTATTTCTCTGATGTGGAACCTTTGTAAAAGAGCCATGGCTCAAAGGTATTTGTAATCCTAGACTTGATAAATAAATAAATAAAAATAAATACATTATTTTCTTCAGAAATGATTCCATCATTTTCCCTATCACTGAGGTTAAACTAACAGGTCTGTAGTTTCTTGCTTCTGCCTTGCTCCTACTTTTGTGAAGGGGAATCACATCTGCCCTCCTCCAGTCCTCAGGTACCACCCCATCCTCCCATGATTTGTTAAAGAGGGTTGTCAGTGGTATCACTAGTTCTACCCTTAGTTCTTTTAGAATTCTGGGATGAATCCCATCAGGCCCCATTGCTTTGTCCACCTTCAGTTTTAAGAGTTCTTTCAGAACCCTTTCTTCTGTAAATGGACAGGTATCAACTTCTGTATGCAAAGTGTTTCTACTGTTTGTTTTAGGTACCTCCCCCTCTTCATTTGTAAATGCTGAGCAAAAATATTTGTTTAGTATCTCTGCCTTTTCACAGTCACCCTCTGCCCACCCACCCTCTCCTTTATTAAGCCTCACTATCCCTCCCTTGGTCTTCCTTCGCTCCCTGATGTACCTATAAAAGGTTTTATCCCCTTCTTAACTGAGTTGGCTATCTTTTCCTCAGTTTGGGCCTTTGCTGTTCTGACTGGCTTCCCAGCTTCCTTTTGCTTTAACTGATACAGTTTTCTGTCCTGCTCCTTCTGTGGTTCCTTGTACCTCCTGAATGCTTTCTTTTTCTCTTGAACCTTCACTGCCACTTTCTTTGAGAACCATAGTGGTTTCTTACATTGTTTTGTTTTGTTTATTTGCATCACATGAAGGCTTGTTACCTCTGTGACAGCAGTTTTTATTATTCCCCATTGTTCTTCCACCCCTCCTTCCTGCCCATTTGCTAGTTCCTTAGGCACTCACCCATTTTGGCAAAGTCAGCCCTCCTAAAGTCCAGTACTTTTGCCTTTGTATGGCTTGACTCTATTGCTGTGTTTATTGTGAACCATACAGTTCGATGGTCGCTAGTTCCCAGATGGCTACCTACTTCTACATCTGTGATCCTCTCTTCATCTCCATTTGAGAGAACCAGGTCTAAGATTGCTCCCTCTCGAGTGGGTTCCAATACTAGTTGTCTAAGGCATGCCCCCTGTAGGGCATCTAGAATAACCCCACTCTTTGAAGTGGCTGCTGCAGCTGCACTCCAGTTAACATCTGGCATATTCATATCACCCATCGGCAATATCTCCCCTTTTTCTGCCATTCTAAGTATACTTTCTATCATTTCCTTGTCCATTTCCTCCCCCTGAGAGGGGGGTCTGTATACAAACCCCTGTGCGGATTGTGGTGCCATTGCCTGTCTCCAAATTGACCCGCAGTGCTTCTTCTCCTCCGTTTACCCTTTTGTTCTGTTGCTTTGATTCCGTCCCTTATGTAAAGAGCTACTCCTCCTCCTCTTTTACCCTCCCTGTCCCTCCTGTAGATAGTGTATCCTGGTATGTTTACATCCCAGTCATGATTTTGTGTGTACCATGTTTCTGTGACTGCCATGATATCCAGATGTTCCTCCTCCATCAAGGCCACTAATTTAGGAAGCTTGTTACTTAGACTACGGGCATTGGTACTCACTGCTCTCCATTTTTTGATGGCTTTACCTTCTGTTGCAGCATCCCCCACTGCCCTTTCTACCTCTGTCTTTTTGCAGCAAATTAAAATTAAAAGTTATCCAGCAAAGTTGTGGCAAAGTGGGGAACTTTTTACTACCTGTGGTGTGCAAAGTTTCTTACTTCACTTCAACTTTGTGTGGTGAAGTTTTTTTTCCCCCCAAGAAACTGTCAAAAAGGAAAAAAGCACCTAAACAATCATGTGTCCTCTCCCCCCTCTGCCACACATAAGTGTTAAAAGTGCCCCCCCACACACACACCTTTGATAGAACTCACCAACCCAGTCACATTCTAAAGACATCATCAATAGTCCAAACCACCTCCACCTACCAAACCCAGTGACATATATTGAGGTCCCCTACTCCAACACCTTCTGGCACACACCCCCCACTCATCCCAAAGGATATGTTTTGTAAACTTTAAACTTTTCATTGAATTTCAGAAAACAAAACTTACATTACCAATAGTACATAAGAGTCATCCTTGAGTTAGAAACATACAAACATAGAAGCTGACAACAGATAAGGACCGCAAGGCCCATCCAGTCCGCCCATTTCATTTCTACCTTATAAATGTGCCATCGGCCTTTACTCTGTCAGTGGCCTATACATCCATACTCGTCTGTATTGCTCCCTTATGCCTATCCCATGCCTGTTTGAAGCCCTGAACTGTATTCATAGTCACCACTTCCTGAGATAGACCATTCCATGCATCCACCTCCCTTTCTGTGAAAAAGAATTTCCTCACATTCCCCCTTAATTGGCCTCCCTCTAATCTCTTGCTGTGTCTTCTTGTCCTGCTATTTTTCTTATATTTAAACATGTTAGACTCTTTCACCTTGTTAATGCCCTTAAGGTGTTTGAATGTTTCAATCATATCACCTCTGTCCCGTCTTTGCTCAAGGGTATACATATTGAGCTCCGTTAATCTGTCCACATATGTCTTCTGATGCTGTCCCTGCACCATTTTGGTTGTCCTTCTCTGGACTGCCTTAATTTGGTTAATGTCCTTGTGAAGGTGTGGCTTCCAGTACTGCACACAGTACTCCAGATGGGGACTAATCAGTGTCTTGTAAAGAGGGATTATTACCTCCCTCTTACGACTTGTGATACCCTTACTAATACACCCTAACATCCCCCTAGCCTTACCTACTGCTTTAGAGGTTTGCTTGGATGATTTCAGGTCATCGGTGATGATGATGGACAAGTCTCTTTCTTTCTTTGTGACTGCCAGCAACTCCCCTCCCAGCCTATATGTGGCTTCAGGGTTTCTCTCCCCTATGTGCATGATCTTGCACTTCTTTGCATTAATTCCCAGTTGCCACTCTTCTGACCATTTTGCTAGTTTATCCAGATCTCTTCTCATTCTGCCTACCCCATCTGGATCATCTACTCTCTTGCAGATCTTGGTGTCATCTGAAAACAGACAAGCCTTACCCTCTAGTTCATCTGCAATGTCACTAATGAAGATATTGAAGAGGACTGGCCCCAGGACTGATCCCTGAGGTACCCCACTTGTGACTTGCATCTCTTCTGACTGTATACCATTTACCACCACTCTCTGTTTTCTGTCCGTCAACCAGTTTGCCACCCAGTTGACCAACTTTTGACCTACTCTGAGCCTACCCAGATTGTTTATCCATCTTCTATGTGGAACAGTGTCGAAAGCTTTGCTGAAGTCAAGGTAGGCAACATCAACTGCTCCCCCTTGGTCCACCACTCTGGTTACCCAGTCAAAGAAATCTATGAGATTAGTTTGACAGGCCCTTCCTTTTGTAAACCCATGCTGTCTTGGATCCTGTGCCCCTATGGATTCCAGGTGTTGCACTATCCTTTCCTTAAGGAGTACCTCCATAATCTTGCCCACTACTGAGGTAAGACTGACTGGTATGTAGTTCCTTGCCTCCTCCCTGCTATCACTCTTGTGGAGTGGGATCACATGAGCCCTTCTCCAGTCTTCTGGGACCTCTCCTGTGCTCAGAGACTCACTAAAAAGTTCTGCTAATGGCTCTGCTAGTTCCACCCTTAGCTCCTTAAGTACCTTGGGATGTATGCCATCAGGTCCCATTGCCTTGTCCACCCTGAGCTTAGCAAGCTTTTGTAGGACCCTTTCTTTTGTGAAGGGTGTAGTGCTCACCTCCCTCCCTCCCCCCTGTGTCCATGGTGCTGAGCTCTGGACCCTGCCCTACCTTCTCTTCAGTAAATACTGAGCAAAAATATATATTTAGGATAGATGCTTTTACAGGGCCCTCCTCCTCACATGCCCCCTTTTCTTCTTTGAGCTTAGCGATACCCCTTCTGGACTTTCTCCTTTCACTAATGTATCTATAGAAAGTCTTGTCACCTTCTTTTACTGTTCATGCTAGTGTTTCCTCAGTTTGGGACTTTGCCTGCCTTACTGCCTTCCCTGCTTCCCTTAGGGCAGTATGGTATGCCTCCCTATATTCATCCCACTGTGTTCCCTTACATTTCCTTAAGGCCAGCCTTTTGGCTTTGACCTTTTCTGCTACTGCATTTGAGAACCAAAGTGGTTTCCTTCTTGTTTTGCACTTCCTTTTCTGTCTAACACAATGGGATGTTGCTTCAAGTATTGCATCCTTAATGCTTGCCCACTTTGCCTGTACCCCCGCACCTGTGTTTCTTTTTGCCAGGGCTAGCTTAACTCTGTTGGCCATCTTATCAAAGTCAGCTCCTCTGAAGTCCCATATTTTTGCCTTGGAATGGGATAATTTAGATGTAGTGGCCAAATTGAACCATACCATGTGATGGTCACTGGCCCCGTGGTGACCTTCTACCTGGAGATCTGGGATCCCTTCCCTGTTAGTCAGTACTAGATCTAGATAGCCCTGTCTCTTGTGGGTTGCTGTACCAGTTGTTTGAGGCCCTCCCCCCTGCAGGGAATCCACCATGTGCCTAGTTCTGGCAGATGTTCCTGCTGGTATTGACCAATCTTTATCCGGTATGTTGAAGTCTCCCATTATCAGAACCTCCCCTTTAGCTGTCATGTTTTGTATATCTTCTAGCAGTAATGTGTCTATGTCCTCCCCCTGGTCTGGGGATCTGTAGACAACCCCAGTTCTTATGGCTGTCTCATTTCCTGTTTCCAGTGTGACCCACAGTTCTTCTGACTCCTTATGTGTATTCTGAATTTCTGTAGCTTTAATATTTTCATTGACATACAGGGACACTCCACCCCCCCTTTTTGCACCTTGGTCTCTTCTGAACAGTACATCGCCAGGTACTGAAGTCTCCCAAGTGTGGCTACTGGTAAACCACATCTCATTAATTGCTACTATGTCCAGTTTAGCCTCTGACATTATTGCCTACTGGTCTGGGATCTTATTTCCCAGGCTGTGAGCATTTGTGTACATGACTTTCCATTGGCCAGATTTCGGTGTGTTAGTTGTTGGGTGAGATTTGGCATTTCCCCTGTGTGTCTTACGGGGAGACAGATCTTTTTTCTTACCTGGTAATGCAAATGAACTGCAAACATGCAGAATCCCTGTTTGACCACTAGCTGAGGGGGGAGGGGTGTTCTTCCCATTCGACATATGGGATTCTGTACTCCCTCCCCATTTGCTAGTTTAAATATGCTGCAAAGACGTAAAACTTCTGCCCCAATGCACTGACTCCCTTCTTAGTCAGATGCAGTCCATCAAATTTAAAGAACTTTCGCTTCCAGAACTGTTGCCAGTTCCCTACAAATCTGTGTCCTTTTTCCTGGCACCAGCCCTTGAGCCACATGTTTAGCTCTTCTCTCTCCCCTTCTCTGACCTTCCGTCCATCTGCCCTCCTCTCCCAGACTGGCAGGATCTCAGAGAAGGAGATGTCGGATGAAATGAATGATAGTTTGTCACCCAGCCTGGTCAGGTATTCCTTGGTCTCCACAACTGACCAGCTGGCGAGATCATTAGTCCCTATGTGTACCAGGATGTCAATGTTTTCTCCTGCTTTCTGAACAATTTTAGCAATGCGGTCAGTGTCTCTCCACGCTGATGTACCTGGGAGACATCGGACCATTACCACAGGCTGGAGATGGGTATCAACTCCCCAAATCATGGAGTCTCCCGTGATCAGAAGTTTTTTGGATTTCCTGTTTGCTTTTTTGTTTTGGTTCCTGATTTGGGCAAGTTTTGTTGTGCTAGCTCCTGTACTGCAGTGTTCTGCTCCGCAGTGTCCTCTGCCCCTTTGTTTGATTGTGGAGATAGAGGCAGATACCTGTTTGTAGTGTTTATATGGTTTTTGGAGGTAATATGTTGGAGAGCACAGAGTGATGGGGCACCCGATTTGCCCCTCCTAACCCTTCCCCTGCTGAAAAAGAAGAACCAAGGATGAAAGAACAAGGAGGTAAGAGCAGAAACAATCAGTCAACAACAGATGCAGTAACCCTGAAAGCTTATCCTAATGTTAGATAAAACTGTAAAACCTGTAAAGCACCACCTGTAATAATTTCAGAGAAGATATACCCTGTAAGAAACACTTTGCTACAGAAAAAAATAAAGCAGTAACAGAAGATACACCTTGCAAAAGACAATTTGAATCAGAAGATTACAGCAGTAATCTGTTAGCACACACTTGTAGGCACACCTTGTAATAATGCAGAAGAAGGTATACCAGCAACAACAATTTGAATCAGAGAAACATAAAGCAATGAAATGTTAGCAACAAACAGTAGCAATCCCTGAGAGTACAAAATAAAAAACAACAACACACAGTAAATCTGCTTAGCCAAAAGAAGTCAATCCTTTTCCCTTGCACTGGTAAGGTTCTCTGCTCTGTCCTTTCAAGCAGTCTTAGAAGGAAAGCGCTCAGGTGAAGCTATGTACCTTGGCTAGCAAACCAAGTCTTCTACCTCTTTAACTTCAGGTTCATGTCTGTCTGGAACTACCATGCACCGTTTTTTTTAAATCAGTGTTTTATTCTTCCCCCTAGGTCTGACTGATGGCATGCCCCAACCCCATCACTTTCCTTCTGCCAGACTTACCAGTTATCCACCACTTACACAAGACCATAGTTTGGTGGGTGGCCAGCCATGTTGGATGTGCAAAAGCATGTGTGTGTGTGTGTGTGTGTGTGTGTGTGGGTGCTGGCATGTAACAACCTGTCCAGTTTCCTACTTGTTTTTTTCTTCCCAAACTGGAGCATAGTGACACATATGCCAGCATGTCACGGTCCAGCTCTTCACCTTCTCATTGTGCTGTCCTACTGTGCTATCACCCATTCTCCACCAGGTGGCAGTACCTGCAGAAGAACTGGAGTCCATCGAGAGAGCCTGTCTGTTCCCAACCCAGAGCGCTGGTGAGGGGGCAGAAACACAGTCACTCCCTCACCGGGCTGGGCTTCCACCATGCACCGTTAAGCAAAACTAGCATCCAATGTTTGCACCTTCTCTGGATCTTAGCTGAGTTGCTTGACTGTCACCAAGTGTGTGAACTTGCCTGGTGGACCTTCAAGTCTACTGGCTCCCCTACTGACATTATTAGTTACAGGGCCCTCCATAATGCCTGTCCAAGAGCTTGTAAAGACTAATTATTTTGCATACACACTCCAGAGCAACCTTAATTACCTCTCTACCATCTCAACTGCCTCCTCAGTCATTAAAGTGAGAGACACCCCTGTCTCAGATCCTACTACAGTCTCCTCATCTTTCAACTCCTTTTTGACCTCCTGTGTGCACTGTCTACTTTCTTTCACCTCCCACTCTGCCCCAAACCTTTTGTCTCAACCCCCCTCCCATCCTCGTCCTCTTCCTTTTCTCCCATCACCCCCTGCTGCTTTCCTCCAGGTGCTCCTAGCTCTAAACCCACACAAAATCAGAAGCTCTGATGGTGGCCCCAAAACCTCTCTCTGCTCCTGCCATTGCTCTCCCTCTAACCCTCCTCCACTTCTCTAGCCTCCATGTCTGACACATGGAAACAGGCTACAGTCATCCCCCTTTCCTAAGGAGTTGAACCTCCTCCTTCCAAAGTAACTACTATCTTATCTCCCTCCTCTCCACTCTGGCTAAACTCCAGGAACACCTCATTCTCTCCCAACTGTCCTTTTCCCTTCAGCCCTCCCACTTCATTCCTTATCAGTCTTGCTTTGGGAAGTCCTACACAACCTCCACCTCCCTCCTGTCACTTACTGACTCCATTCTGTCAGGCATGGATGATGGTCTGGTCTGACCACTTGTTTTAAAGGAAAAAAACTGGGTATTCCTCATAGAGGCATAGAGGTTAAGTAGAACCATAGGACATCAGGGTTAGATACATGAGCCTTAATACATCTCCTTTCCTTGTCCACTAGCAAAGCTTAGGTCAACCAATGTAGTGATTTATGTGTTAAAATACTGGTGCCTCTTTTGGCTGAGGGCTAAGAACTGTTAACTGCTATCCCACCCATTCCCTCTTTAGTTTACAGGTTTCTGAGGTGACCAGCTAGATTCCTGGAGATATTGTACCTTTGCTTCAAACTTTTGAAGGTGGTTAAAAATGTGTTTCCTCTTAATAGACGAGTTCATACCCTGAACATTTCATGAGATAAAGATAATATGTGATAGTGTCAGAGTGTACAAATAATGTCTGTTCTTATGTTGAACAATGAAAATTCCTCTCCTCTCCCTCTCCTTGCCCTAAACCTATGGACTTGCAAATAATCACTCCCACCAATCTGATACCCCTGCAAAGTGACATTTCCATTAAGTCTTCATTTGTAATTACTGTGGTTCTGCATTTCCATGCTATATCAGGATGGTTTGAGTCAGAATGCAAAATACATAAAAGGCAGCTGCGTAAAATATCTAGAAAAGACAAAGCTAGAATAAGACAGGACAGAGTAGTGCTATTGAGCTCAAATTTGCAAAATAAAAATATCGAAACCTAGTAAAGCAAAAATAGAAATCATTTAGTGAACAACAATGGGTCATGATGCATGTAGCCATTGTGAATAATAATATTAAATCTTTTGGGTCCCCAGTTGCTAAGGGTTGTAAGGGGTGGTCAAATGCTGCAGAACAGTATGTCAAACCAAATAGATGGGTCGAGTTTTATAGTAATGTGTTATTGGATTTAAATATGGACTATGCATGGAATTGCATGGATACCAATGGTATTAAAAATCATTTTGTTCCATTTTCAAATCAAGAGGTGACTAATGTAATCCAGAATGTCAAAGCCAACAAGGTGTCAAGTCCTGATAGGATACTGGGGGAAGTTTTCTTGTGCTTACCCGAAGTTTGAGTAAACTATCTGGTTCCATTCTTTAACCAATGTGTTTGGAACAATTACATCCCTGAATCATGGGTAGATGCTATCATTTTACCAATTCATAAAAAAGGCCCAAAGGACGACCCTGTGATATACCACCCCATAAGCCTTCTGGATGCATTAGGCAAAATTTTTGCCAAAACGCTATTGGTAAGATTTAGGGATGAGACAGAATCATTAAGGGGACTTGCTCCTGCCCAGGCGGGATTCCAGGAAGGTTTCTCTACACTGGATAATTGTTTTATACTCTCACATTTGGTCAAACAATATGTGAATATAAGGAAACAAAAATTGTACATAGTCTTTGTGGACTACAGTTCAGCATTTGACATGATAAATAGATCAACACTATGGGAAATAATGTCAACTCATGGTATCTCCCCTGTTTTGGTTAACAGTATTAGAAATCTTTATTCCAACACGTGGGCTCAGATCCATGCTGGTAGAGTTCTATCTGACAGAATAAAAACAAATAAAGGTGCATTTTGGCACCCACGCTTTTTTCCATTTGTTTGGACAACTTACTAAATCAACTTCAGTTATTACAATTGGATTTTACAAAAATTGGTATAAACATCTGTTTCACTCTTGCTTATGCTGATGATCTTGTATTGTGTTCTCTTTCAGTCTCGGGGCTCCAGAAGAAGTTAGATCTTTTGGCAACCATTTCTGAATCACTATCATTGAAAATTAACCTCAGCGAAACAAAAGTAATGGTGTTTGGTGCCAGAAATAATAGACACAGGTGGAAATTGCTGGACAATTACTTGGAAACAGTCCTGTCATATATGAATTTGGGAATACTTTATTCCAATAATAGGTCTTGGTGCAGACATCATGATCATATACTGTTCAAAACCAATAAAACAGTGGGAACTCTGGCAAAAACCTTTTTTTTTCCAATTGTTTAACCAGGTGAGACACATCAAGCTGAAAGCTTGTTTACAGGTGCAACCTGGGAGCACAAGGAAGTCAAGTAACTTGCTCAGAGTCACACAGTGTATGCAAGGGGGGGGCTGTGGGATTCAAATCCAGGTCTCCAGACTGCAGCTCAGAGCCCTAAACCACTGTGCTATACTGCCTCCCTAAAATTTAATCATGCCTACGGTGGATATTCATGTAGACCTCTCTTATCCACCTTACAGGCAAAGTATAATGCCCATTCCCCTTTATGGCATAGAAACTTTGGGGTTAAAATCCTTCGACCATTTAGAAAAAACAGCAAATATACTCTTAAGGAAATTTACCAGCTGCCAAATATCTACTCTGGTCTACTTTCTAAGGGCAGAGTTGGGCATTCCCAATCTACAGACTTTGGCTGACTCCAGATTAATCAGTTTTTGGATTAGGCTATTAAGATTGCCTGAGGAAAGATGGACTAAGTTATGTTTATTGGAGAAAGAGATTTGAGTACAGCACCAACATAAGCAGTCAATCTGGCTTTCCCACCTGTACAGTTGTCTTGATAAATATTTGCTGTCCTTTTTGTTGGAATATAGACAACAGAGTGTGACTATCAGTGAGTGAATTGTAGGTCTTTACCTGAAATTATTCAGACTCTTTTTCACAGACAGGCCATTTTTTTCCTCATCTCAGATTATTGGCTGAATCTCCTAAATGAACACCCCTTATATCTATAACTGGGATTTGAATAACTAAATACCCCTTTCTGTTTCTATTTCCCTTTCCACATCTTAACTGTGTGTCAGACCTGTCCCACACACAGATTCTTAGTATTCCTTTGTATGAATGGGTTTCAGTGACCATACGGCTACTCAGTCATGTCCTTCATGTTGCTTTGTTCTGAGTGAAAGAGCTATACTGAAATAAGACTATGAAAGGTGGTTCCAAACTAGAGTGATCATTTGTTTACATTTGTGTTTACATCTGTGGGGCCTGTGGCCACGACATGGCACAGGTAAGGACTAACCCATGACAGAGCAAGGGTCTACTGGGGATTAATGCATGCCTGGGGGTGGGGGGGGGTTGGACCATGAGGTCGAAGGCTGAGCAGTTCCAACCACCCAGCCATAAATTAATTCCCAGTAGACCCACGCTCTGGAGTGGGTTAATTCACTTGTAATATAGGGAAGAGAAAGGATTTGGTGCTCTTTTTATATGTTTCTCTTCCCCATGTTACATTTGCATAAAAGTAATTTTAAAGTGCAAAATCACCAAGGTTTCAGGAGGATATTAAGGTTCCTACCATGGGGAAGATAAAGGGGGTTGCACCTGACTGGAGAAACTACATGCTGAACAGACCGGATTTTTTTTTACATTGTGACTGCAACAGTGAGCAATTACTGGTTACATGCAGATGTGATCAACATTTCAGAATACGTGCTCATTTTGGCTGACTTGGTTTTTTTAAACTGTGGAATCATCTCTGTTTCTCTACTTTGTTTGGGATTTTGCTGCAGTGCATTGTGGGAAATGCATATATTTAAGTGCAGAAGAGATTTGAGATCTGGTACTTGTTGCTGCAATTCCCTTTGCCATCCAACAGATGGTACACTGAGGCTTATATCCTTTTTATCTGTGGATTTTACAGCCAGCATTGCATATTAGTAACTTTACCCCCTTTCAACTGATTTAAATGAAATTTAGAAAGCACAGCCTCATTGTCAGGTACTCTTGATCCTGTAAATTCCTTGTAGACCAGTTTCAGGGAGGCAAAGTTATAGAGGTGCAAAACAATGCAAAAGTCTCAGTTTTTGAAAATGTTAAGCTTTTTCTTGCCACCCGATAACTAAAAAAATAGGAGACTTTGAAACCTGAAACTTTCATGTTTGCTAGAGATTAGTCGAAGGTGTGTGCTTTTGTGGCTTTTATGTCCCACTGCTAATGCAGTTTTTAAAAAAATTTAATAAAAGGCATGGAGGCAACCTGGAAGATCAAATGTTGTATAGGTTACTGTGTAGTTATGTAGTTACTGAAAGGGTATGTGTTTCTGAGCTAATAAGCAATTAAAACAATACATAGTCATATAGATGTTTTCAAGCTACTTATGTCGGAACTACTGGAAATTTCACTTAAGCATATCTATTCTTGTTTGACAACCGTCTGGTTGCTAGCCATGAATTGCAGGGTAATACTGTTTTAACCACTATATATACCAATAGTCTTAGCCTGTAATTCACAGCTGGCCAACAGATGGCTGTCAAACAAGAATGGTACTACTGCATCTGTATGAGGTTCTTGAGAGAGGGTGAAGACAATGTTGGCAGACACAACCATACATTAATTGAAAATTAACGTATGGTCAAATGATACAAGTTAACCAATCCTGCGCAACATATTCTCTTCCCCATGTTAAAGAACGTATCAATCCATAACATCGTGACTAAGAAGCCACCATTTCCTTTCTGTTTGACTGCAGTGCACAGTGACAAGTGACAATGTAGTATTACAGTATTTCAAATGTCACAGTTTTCTGGTTACAAGGAAATCAACGTATCATTATGTCCTCCATGGCTCCTAACTGTAAAGCATTTTTATTGTGCTCAGTACAGTATTACATCTGGATTTACCCCTGCTCAAAAGATTTATTGATGCTTCTCAAGAAATTAGAACTATCTCAGGACATAAAGACTATTATAAATAGAGATGTGTGAAATTACTAAATTGTGTTCTGCTAAATATTTTGTGAAATTCACACATTTCGCAGAATATTTTGTGGGTACAAAATGTGAAATTTCACCTGTGGAACATGAAATTTCATCTGCAAAATGTGAAATTTTGTCTGTGAGCAGGTGAAATTTTGCTGTTGCAGGTGTGATTGTGCATTTCATGGTGAAATTCAGTGTTTCACGCATAAAATTTCTCAACTTTGAACACAGCAAAAAATTTTGCAGAACAGGATTTTTGTGAAATGTTTTATATGGCAAAACTGATGATTGTGCTACAGTTTCACTGGTGAAATTAAATTTTGCAACATCTCTAATCATAACTTTCATGTAACTTGATAGAAACAGGCCTTAGCACTAAACATATGGTGCTCACTATTCTTAAATGTATTATTCAGTTATGCTAAGAGATTAAGACAGAAACATTTGTTCACTGAGTATCTGTATAGTCACATGCTTTTTTTCTTTTTCAGGCAATTTATTACTGTACATCTCATTAGTAATGCTGTTTGATGAAGAACTTACCAGTGGGGTTAACTCTGTTAATTTTTCTCTTCACCATGACAGCCACGAATAAAGCCAGTAAGAACAAAAGTCCCAATACAGTTGTTCCAATAACAATCCCATTTTGTCTGTAATCAAAGTACAATCATAAAATTAATTCAAATATTTCACTGTTAGTACCAAAAGCAATTTTTTTTCAACATATTTTTCTCGTTCCTCTGCGGCTAGGGAGGTGTTACCTATGGTTCCTCCCCAGTCCAGTCTGACCACATAGCCCCAGCTCTACTCAAATCCCCAAGCTCTTACCTCATCAGTTCCTGCACAATTATCTTTACCATGGTGGGCACGTAGCCACCACCGTAGGACCCAGGGGAGGTCCCCATCTGAGGGAGCATCCAGGGATGGAGCTGGGCCAGCACCACACAGCCAGCCATCATAGGGCACACCGAGGTATTTCCCTTTTCCCTTTGTGCCCCCTACATGCGATCGTGTAATGATGCCAGCATGGCAGACATGGATGTCCATCACGCGCATCCCCAAAGCACTCCCCATGTCGGTAGTACCTCCGATCTCCTCCAGAGGCCACTACCATACCAGGACATCCCCAGAACCCACCCCAGGGAGAGGAGAGCTGTCCTATGGATGCTCAATCCTACTCCCTCCCTGCCTGCCGACCCCCAGCACCCGGGCTCACTCCCAGACCTGGGTCGCCGGTGTGACGCAAGGTGTGGCATCCAGCGCCTCAACCCTCAGCGCCAACCAGGCCGGCTTTAATTTTATTTTAAGTTGTATGTTTTAGCCTGCCCAGTGGTACTGAGGGTTGAGGCATTGGATGCCACACCTTGCACCATGCTACGCATGTCAGGAATGACCTCAGGCCACTGGGGGTTGGCAGGGGCAAGACAGGATGCAGCATGAGCAACCTTTAGCAGTGGTCGGGGATCACGAACTGCAGAGACCACAAGAATGGGGTATGAGAGCTTCAGCAGACATCCTGTGGGTGGGTGTAGGAGTGTGCCCGTCACATGTTGGATGTCATTGCATGTCCAAGAACCAAGGGAAACCAAGAAAAAAAAAAAGAGGAAAAATACCTGGCACCTGGGCTGGGGAAGGCCTGCACTCCCAACCCATCCATGTTCACTGTCAGGCATGCTCCATCCATGTCCGACCCCCTATCCCCTGGTGGCTACTTTGACCCTTAGATTGAGCACCAGAAGAGTGGGCGGCCCTTCCTGGGGGGGGGTGCACAAAGCAAGGAAGTCTGTCACCAGGTAACAATTGTGGGAGGCCTGCATCAGAGAAAGGATGGTTGGGAGTCTCAGACAGAGTGGGATAATTGGTAGGGATAGGGCAGAGCTGGAGAGAAGACATAAGGGACCAGTGAAGGGAAGTAAAGAAAATATGCAAAAAAAAGTTGTATGTTTAACCTACTTGCCAGCACTGCTCTTGCAGTGCTCTGTAGCGGTGACACATGTCAGGGTGTAGGCTGTGCTCTAGCAAACCACAAAATTTGTGAGCTGGATATACAGGGCAAAGCCAAGTGTCTTTAATCACCCATTGAGTGGGTTAGTAGAGTGCAGCCATATACCTCTAGAGTGTGCTACTGCACTTATAAAATGGGTTGCCACTTTTAACGTGTGACTTTGCCTGCTGAAGATCTGAAGCAGGCTGCTGCTGTGACAGAAGATGACAGTTATTAGCTATACATATAATTCATATATAAAAATGGGTAGGGAAAATACTTTCTGCTAGTTTATCAGAGCGTGACCACACACTTGCACTTTCAGCCCCTTCCAAAACCATTTTAGCCATTTTATAAGATAAATAATCCACTGTAGAATGTTCAGTCGCGGTCGGATATATGCATGCCTTGGGTGGTTGAATGCGCTCCACTTGCGGCCGTCTGCATCACAACGCACAACAAGGCATCCGTATATCAGAGCACAACTGCACACCTTATGGTGGGTTATCTATTGCAGATATATATCGTGCCACTATAGTTAGGGTTGAGTACTCCATTTAAGGTAAAAGTGTGAAATTTGGCAGCTTAATAACTTTGTCTCTGTATGATGGATGTGCCTGACATTTGGCAGGTAGAGCAGTACCACAGATCTCTGGATCGACCAAGTTTCATAATGGTCAGGTATACGGTTGCGGAGCTACATAGCACCATAGAAAGTCATATTTACCCTTGTTTGTGCATTCTTTGTTCGCACCTGTAGGTTGCACGGTCTGTGCGACCAGTCTGAAACCTTATGGGAACATGCGGCTGGGGTACCTTGATGTGCCTTTTGAGATTTCATGAAAAAATATTGAATTGTTCAAAAGTTATTCAAAAAATGAATTTCCTATTATAGTCAATGAGAAAAGTTAACAAAAAGTTCGACAGTGTCGCAAATGCAGTTTTTAGTGTAGCAAATAACCCCATGTAGTGTCACAAATCTTCCATTTTGTTTTCAGTTGGTGGTCACAGAAATGTTTGGCATTTAAAATTGGGACCCTCTAGGGACACAATTCTTTGTGTGTTCACCTAGTCGAGCCCTGAGGATGCTAGCCATGTCTTTTTTTGGGGGGGTTAAACACCCCAGAAATATGTTTTTAAAATTTCTGTAAACTGTAATGTTGCAAAGTAGTGTTACACATTCGACACTTTCATGCTTTTTTTGTGAAAGTGTCGCAAATCACGACACTACTTTGTGCCACTATGACCAAAAGATTAGGAAATCTTTGCCACCCTGCTGCAAAATAACATTTTAATCCTTTGGACTGAAATTTGGAGGAAAGAAAGCCAATATCCTACAGTTGTGCCTTTTGGTGGTTTGGTGACAAAATATTACAGGGCTGCAAAGTTACGGTACTCCGAAGTTGACAATTATTCCCATAGACTAACATTATGGCATCTGCCACGCCATTCAGGGCTCATATCTTGGAAATGCTTCAAGATACAGACTTTTTGTTGGAAAAATGCTTAGTCCCCCACTAGTGGGCTAAAAGGAAAACTAGCCAGGAAAGTAATACATTTTATCAAATTTTAAGGTTTTTTTCTACGTCATACGGTTCCTGAGATATAAGCCATTTAGTATTCCAAGGGCTCATTTCTGCTCTGAGGCCCATTATTATGCATACATTCTTTGTATTCACTGTGTTTCTCAATGCAGCTTTTGGGGAAAAAAGGGTGTGCATTTTTGTCACTGTTACAGTCAGCGTTTCCACTTGTGTTTCCGTAACCGTTTGCATTACCGGTCCTGTCTATGCCACCGTGTGCGTTACCCTTTGCATTTTTGTTTGCGCTTACATTTGCATTACTGTTAACACTTGCATTTCCATTACTGTTTTTGTTTGCATTTCCTTTTGTGTCACCATCTGCATTTCCATTTGCATTTCCATACACACTTCCATTTGGGTTTCTGTTTCCTTTGGCATCATCGTTGCTGTTCACGTAAGTTATAGCATTTCCAATTGCATTATCATAACTGTGCGCATTATGATTTGCATTTCTGCATGCACTTGTGTTTGCGTTTCTGTTTTCATTAACGTTTGCCCTTGCATTTCTATTACCATTTGCATTATCGTTTACATTTGCGTCACCATGTGCATTACCGTTTGTGTTTCCATTTGCGTTACCATTACTTCACTATTTATAGTGCACATTCTCAAAAAGAATGGAAATTCATGGCAAAAAAATCCATTTAATGCATCGGTTTGGGTTGTTCCACAGTGACAAGAGTGAGGAAATTCGATGCTAGGGTTCCCACCCTTTGCACCCCATGCTCACCCCGCCCCCACCAACAGGCATCAGGGTGTGCTTTGGGGTCATTGGTCCTAACTCTCACCCCATTCTCCTGTACTGCACCACCTCAGCTTATTTACACACATCTGATGGGGTGAGAGTTAGGACCGACGACCACAACGCACACCCTGATGCCTGCTGGTGGGGTGGGGTGGGGTGGGATGCAAGGAGGGAACCCTAACCTCGAATTTCCTCACTTTTGTCACTGTGGAACAGCCCTAACTGATGCATTAAATGGATTTTTTTTGCCATGAATATATATATATCCTGTGTGAGTGGAGTGGGAAGGTGCTAGGGCAGTAAAGTGAATATATTCCTAGACAGTGCAGTGACACATCATAAAAAAACTTCATAGGACTCTGAGGGGTCAGATATTCAAAACTTTGTGCTGGGCACAAACCATTTGCACAGGGTTTGCAGCAGGTTTGCATGGCTCTGCTACATTCAAAAGGTCAAAAAGCATGGGCAAACTTCATTAGCACCAGGAAAAAGTATAATGCATGCAAGGCGCAAAAAGAGGGGGCATGTACATTAATACAGGTGGAAAACTATATGCAGTGATTAGCACTACGCAGTGTTTTTATGCAACTTAGCATGACACTTACAACAGTGCAAACTACCGCCCAGGAAAATGTAGTTTTAACTCTGGGCAAACCAGTTTTTTATGACTTAGTAGCTCTGTGTGACTTTTGTGCAGCTTTGAGCAACCCTAACCAATAAATATTAAAGATAGAAAGAAACTAGACATGGAAGAAGTATGCTGCACACAGATGGCACCTCCTTTGTTGCCATCATCTGCCACCAGTCCCAACCATGCCAACCATTAATTGGTGACCCAATACCCAGTGAACACCATGGCAGTGTGTTCATACAGCACACACCAACAGATCACACTTTGGTGGATGTCAACAGAATCCAGTACACACATGCAGCACTGGGAGCATGGAGGGTGTTCAAGGGAGGATGTACAGGTGGCCAGTCTGCACCACATACTGGGTACTGCCACAAGGCTGGGACAATCCACACAGTGTAAATGGTCCAGTGTAGGGAATACCCCAACACCAGCGTGCCTGTCTGATGGTATGTGCCCCCCAGCCATATACCACACATCTGCACAGACACCACAGCACACACAGCCAACCATGTATATGTACCTGCACTCTGAGTATCCAATGTCAGTGGTGCAGCATTTGTGGGTCACACAACAGCATAACAGTAATGTCCACTGTCAGTACATACCTGCAAGATTGCCCTGTCATTGTGTAAAGTGCAGCAGTCATAGATGCCCTACACACCATAGGCATTCATGTGTCCCTCACAATTCTGACCCCCTTGTTACTGTAGTGTCTGCTGTGCACTGCAGCAGGACCTACAGTTTGACTATTGCACACAGCACCAGCACCTGTGCCTGTGCTTTGTAGTAACCTGGGGCACAATATTCTATGTACTTCTGTACAAATGTGGCCTGCAGCTACCACCATACACATCCAGACTGAACTACAGGTGGAGCTGTGGGCAGACCCAGCCAGTCCCTGTACTTCCAGACTGACCTACAGGTGGAGCTGTGGGACCCTGCAATAGCACTTGGCAAACTGCATGCAAATCAGGACCTAATGAGATGCTAATCTGGACGTCTGCACAGACTGCTTAAGTAGGCTCATTTGCATGTCTTGTTTGAATATAGCAAATTTTTGCCCCTACCAAATGTGATAGTGCCGGGTAAATGTCTTAGCTCCATGCAAAACCTGCGCAAATGTGTTTGAGCCATGCAAACGTTTTGGAAACATGGTACATTTCTGCAGAATTTCACATGCACTGGTGCTTGAAGCTTTAATGAATCCTTTCCTTTGTTAGCACACATATTGGCCATGTAGCTCACCTTTATCTTCCTTCACGTCACTGTGCACTGGGCTGCTGTTGTGGTTTGCACTTCCTGGTTGCTATGTTCAGAGCTGTCTTATTTCCCAGGCTATGTTTGCACTGCACTCCCATACCAGTTTGCCCTGCTTCCTTGGCATGCTATATTCACCAGGTTTAGCACCAGAGCTATCACTTTCGAATATAGTGGCCTATTGGTTCTGGGCTAATTTAGCATGCTGGGCAGTAATAATTTAGCCCCAGGGCAAAGTTTTGAATATCTGGCTTAAGTGCTAAGAATGCTTTTTATGACAACATGTCTGATTCTTATTGGTTAAACATATTTGATTTACTATAGTGATGCAGTAGTACCACTTTTATCTAAGGATGAGAATGCAATTTAAAGTCAAACTGTGATTTTGTCTGCTGATAACTCGGCCGCCTTGTGGCCTCATAAACTACAAACCAGAAAATTGGCATGCACACTTTTGTAGAAAACTCCAGTAAGTCCCCAAATCTGGAGCAAAATGAATGTAGCAGTTCTAAAGTTAGAAGATTGATACTCACCCCCCCCCCCCAAATGCCCAAATGACAGGACTTTTTTTTGCTTACCTATATCGGACAAACAGGTCTGAATTGAATCCTGAAACTTTCATGTTCAGTACAGCTGCACTCAAAGGTGGTGCATTTGGGATTTTGGGAATGAAAAATGTAAAATAATGACACAGCAACTGACAATATAAACAGAATGCAAATCTCAACACTGCCATATTTAATGAGACAGTAGAACCAGCACTCTTAGCTCATAGAAAGATAATCCAGGTCCACACAAGTATGAAAAAATAAAAGTGTATTTATTGGGTGCAACAGCACCATAGGACCTTCAGGAATACAAAAAAACAGAACGCTCATTAGCCCCAACTCTTTGACTCAAACAAGAGTCTTCATCGGGGTTAACAGGATACTCATCACATGTTGAAAGAAAGAATATTTCACTACAAACAGTGTACTAATACATTACATTTTAAGCACTAGATGGTGCTGCTGTGTCGAAGTACAATATCCATGTGAATAAATATAAAATGATTAGAAAAAGTGTTAAAAAATGAGAAACACAAAAGTTAATCATGTAAAGACTTATTGGGAAATAAAACCAACTAAATCTCCAGCTCATCTAAACAAAATAACAAAATATACTGAAAATGTACGGGGACCTCCTAGTAAATGAGGACCTAAAGAGCTAGAGAACAGAGAAATATATTTCTACATTATGTCACTGAAAAGGTTTTTTCTTTTACTATTATGTAATGGACAATGGAATTGCAGCTTAAAAAAGTGCAAAACATCTTCAGCTGAATAAAATGTAAACAATGACAAGCAGGGGTGGCCGAAGAACTGTCAAAAACAGAGAAAGCATCGAGGACCAGGAACAAGGAAGTCAGTTACAAGTTATAAACTTATCTCAGCATATTTTGACTCCTAGCGAAGTCTCAGTTCTTCGCAGAGGACTGAACTTTGTTCCAACCCCATCTATCAATGAGTTCAAAATATTGGTGGATTTACAAAAATTCTTTCACAAAATAAAACTTAGAACATCCTTCTAACAGAACAAAACTCGGAAACCATGGGGGCTGCATCACTAGAGAATACAAGGGACTCTGAGGATCTGGACTTACTAATTTCTGCCCTACAGAATGAAGGGACACCTATGGGTGAGTCTGATACTGCTGAGGGACGCATGAACTTCAATTTGGGGTCACAAGATGTGGACTTGAATTTGGAAATTATGGAGGGACTTATGTTTCAGAAACAGATGAGTAGTGACCCCAAGACCTCCTGGTCTAAAACCTAAGATAATACTGTTTGGATGCTAACTTACATGTTTCCTCCCTCAGAAAAAATAGATTCAGAGGTACCTCTACTTTCTGACCTAATATCTTTAACCCCACTATTCAAGTTTTTGAAAAAACTGTTTGTAAACAGGCACAGGAAATTTTTGCAGCACATGCTAACCTAAAGTATTATAATATGACTAAGGAGGAAAAGACTGCACTGGAAGGACTGTGTAAAAACAAATCTGTTGTAATGAAACCAGCAGATAAGGGAGGCAACATTGTTCTACTAAGTGAAGAACATTGTGTGGGATAATCTCTTGGGTTCTCCACCTTCCTTGCACATGGGTTGTGTCCAGCTGATAGGTATATTGATGCACATGTGACTTCAAAGAAGTTAGGTTTCTTGATACACATGTGACTTCAAAGAAGTCCCAGACCCTTTCCCTGTGGCACAGCCCTTCTTTCGTCAGTTCTCATCGTGCATCGATACAGGTTGCAGCACAAAAAAATCAGCTCCCTAGAAAATCACCATTCACCACAACAAAGAGGTAAGAGATCATGCTGATATAGCAGATTATTGGCAACAATTTTAGCTAGATATATAGCAAATCGTTCAATGAGATTGCATCACAATTTAAGTAATATAGTTAGCTTGAGGAAGCATGTACTGTACTTTTTCAAGCAAGACTGGTAATTTCACTTTTCAGTGGAGGGTTATGCCTAACAATTCATTACTGGCAAAAAATTCTCAGACCCTAAGCTTCCTGCACTGCACACTAGGCAGCAACCTCTCTTAACACTCCTTAAGCCTTCCTTGGACTCCCAGCCAGTGAGTCTAGGATGTGTTCTATCAGATGAAATCCAAACAGGCTTCTGTGATCCCTGCTAACGGTCCCAGTTTAGCTACTGCACCCACTACTGTTTGTTTCTGTAGAGAACCCCTATGACTCCTACTAGCAGTCTTGGGGACAATTCTCTCTTATGCTTCACTGTATCTGACTGCCTCGCACCGTGAGATGGATTCATCGTTTTGTTTTAGCTCCTTACCTCCTGTTTGTGTGGGACAGAAAGTCTGCTCCTTGCTTGTGCAGTCCTCGGGAACCAGCCATCAAGACTTCCTCAGAAACTGGGCAAAAATACGGCAACAGGGCGTATTCACACACTAGCGAGCTCCCAACTCAACTTGGCGCCTTTTCACAGCTCCCCTTTTGTTTGTGTATTCAGGGAAGATGGGCGCCATCCCTGCAATCTCCTCCGCCACTTCCTCCTTCTTTGTAGCATCTTCTGGTGCTCCGATGTTGTGCTATTTGCGCGCCTGGTCCTGCAGACTCGTGCACACGCTCGCTCGCCCCTAGACTTGCTCACATATGCTGCCTCTTCTGCATGATGCATGAGTTCAAGGAGCGCTAAACCCTCACGCTGCACTGTAGGCAGCTTTAGTTTCCCGGCGGCTCACCAGTCATCCTGCGACAAAGGAAATACAGATTTACTCACCCCCTGCACCTCAGTCACTTGTAGGGGGGCTAAAAATAAGCAAGCAATAAAGGATTACTTCTCTTGGGGGGGGGGAGTAAGAAGGAACTTGGCAAGCATTCCCCTACTGCATGTACTTGGTCCCTTACTTTCTCACAGCCTTACAATAGGCACACTATAGACTCCACAGTTCATATTAGCTGCCCATACAGATACAAGATCCAAGGTGTACTAACTATTGGCCTTACATTTGCAAAGCCTATGTATACTACTAACTCTAACGTAATTTATCAAGGCTATTAGGGACTCTTTTCCTAATCTCCCCTATCTCTCTCTCTCTCTCTCTCTCCATCTCTCCACAGACATGGGGAAATCCAAGAGCTGCAGACTGTGCAGTATTCCAATCCCAGCACCCCAAATCGGAAGACTCTGCGCCTCCTGTGCAGAGGATCCACCATCCCCCTCACATGATGTTCCAGAGGAGGACACAGCTGGCACTTCCAGCCACTCACCAGACCAGGGCACCTCACAAAACACTCCCCCTTTACAACTACAACCATCGTTGGACACAAATTCCATTTTACTTCAAAACCAACAGGTTTTACAACTGCAACAACAGCTTATGTCCGCAATGTGGGACAAGCTGGCAGAGCTCACCTCTCAAAACTCTACCCCCCTCGTCCAGCACTATTACAAAATCAGGACGCCATGCCACCAACTCTAATATTGCCACCTCATCAGCACAGGTGAATGCTGGACAGGCCATCACCGATGATACATCAGATAGCTGATTTGCATATCTATATATATATATTTTTAGAGGCAAAAAACTCTGTTTAATGCATTGGTTAGAGTAGTTCCACAGTGACAAAAGTGAGGAAATTCAATGTTAGGGTTGAAACCTCCTTTGCACCCCTCCAGCCCACCCCCCCAACTGGAATCAGGGTGCGCACTGGGGTCGTCGGCCCTAACTGTCACCCCATCACATGTGGAAAGAAGCTGAGGAATAGGAGAATGGGGTGACACTAAACAAAGCTTTCACTGACCTCAGTGGGGTGCTCCCCGTGGACTGCCTAAATCCTGCACTTGATAATACTCACAACAACTCCTCACCACTAATCAACTCACCTCCCCCATTCTACTTCAGAGCTGTTTCCAAATCTGAGGCCAAAAAAATATCTAATGCAGGCTCTAGGGAAGACTAGAACTAGCAGGGACACGCTCAATCTGAAATTAGTTTCACTTACCCTTGCTGAACTACTCTCACCACTCACAAAATCCCAAACCTATCGCTCATATCAAGTAAATTCCCCCAGGTCTGGAAAAAAGTGGTTGTAACCTTAGTCTTCAAAAGCAGGGATAGGACCATTCACTCCAACCACCAGCCAATCTCTATCCTCCCTCCTCTCTTCAAAGCCCTTAAGAGGATTTTCTACAACCAACTTGTGGACTACCTCAAGCAAGAATGAACTGCTATGTCATCAACAGCATGGCTTTAGGAAATGGCACAGCACTACAACAGCACTGGTGGAGTTCACTGGTTTTATCCATGATGCACTAGATCAGGGTTCTTGGTGGAGGCAACCTTCACTGACCTCACCAAATGCCTTCTTTTTTTTTATCATATCACTTTTTTTGCACCGTCTGCAGTGCACACCGGTGGGGGCATGCAGCCACTGGACCCCACCGCCCTGGAGAGCAGCAGGCATTCTCACATGATGGGAGTCTGGCACAGCTGCCCTGACTTGATGGATGGCCTCCCATGCCTCTTCGAGCTGAGTTGGACCAGAACCCCCAACAAGATTCCACCACAATCCTCTAGGTCAGTGGGAGTGTGGCCATCTAGCTACCTCAGTTGTGCCCAGCCATTTTTTCCTCAATTTTTCCCCCAGGAGCTGGTAGTGCAAAGAACGTTCGTTGTAAGCTGACATCTTGCCGTGCTCCTCCCCGTTCTGTGCACTGCCCTAGGGCAAGCCCTGTGCTACACCCAGTTATCACCAGGTATCACTACAGAGTGACATGCACCCCTCTACCCACCCCAGAGGGAGGAGAGCAGTCTTAAGACACTCAATCCACCCTCTCCCCTGCTCACCCCCTATGACCCGAGTCCGTTCCTGAACCCAGGTTGCCAGAGTGGTACAAGGTGTGGCATCCAGTGCCTCAAACCTCAGTGCCACTAGGCCAGCTGTACACCAAATGCCTTTGACACAGTGAATCATAAACTCCTTCTCAATCAGTTGGCCAGCACAGGAGTATCCCCTGTGCCCCCAGACTGGTTCCAGAGCTACCTCTTGAAACGTGTTCAGCAAGTAAAAATACTGGATGTTCTCTTTGGCAAATGTACTGTTACTTCTGGAGTACCCCAGGGCTCCATCCTTGACTGCTACTTAGTCTGTTCCTAAACAACCTCCGAAAGGCATGTCCAGACAACATATTTTTGTGTGCAGATGATGCTGTGCTATTCACAAGTCATTCAAACCCCATAGGCCTTGAACAGAAATTGCAGACTACCTTTACAGCAGTTTAGGCCTGGTTCTGTGACACTAAGCTCCTCCTCAACTGCAAAAAAAACCAAACCAAAAACAGAGATGATGTTGTTTGCTTCTTCTCATAACAGGCACAGATCATACCACCTCAAGATCCTAAACAACAGGGAATCTGCACTAGACATAGTCACCAGCTTCAAATACTTGGGGGTCACTCTGAACTGCTCCTTCTCCTATTCTCTTCACATAGACCATATGGCCAAGGTTGCAAACTTGCATATTGGTCACCTGCAACACAGAATTCGGTACAGTACCAGGTATGTCTGCTTGTCAAGATGTCCTCTCTGAGCCTTACTTCCTTAGGTATACAATCCCTTCTCAGTCCCTCCACCAATTGCAGGCCAACCAGAGGCACGTGCATGAGTTTATTTCAAGCTCTCTTCCACCATACCCCACAGGGGCAATGCTCATTTACCTACAGGGCCCCCAAATGGCTGAACTCTCTCAACACCAACCTACAACTGGAAAACAGACTTGGTGCTTTCAAAACTAAACTCCATTCCTGTCTTGCCACTTCTATCTCATTCAACTGTGACGGCTGAACCACCCACATCTAATTCTTCTCCTGGTTAACCTGTCTCTACCAGCACTTATGTATCCCTCCCCCATTTTCCCCCCCTTGCCATTAATCTTAACCCTCCTATCCCCACCTCTCCCCTGGCCTTCCTTGCCCTTAGTGTACGGGATGATTTCCTTTCACCCCGGTCCACCCACCCCCATGGCCACTCACCACACACCTCTTGTATCCCAAAAAGGCTCTTTGGGCTGTTCCAGTCTCTCAGCTCCCTATCCCCTGATCACCTACTGTTCTCAATTGTCCCCTTTCTTCACTGACCTGCTCCCCCACCTAATTTTCCTGACCCCCTTTTTACCTCTTCCATGCCCTCTCTTCCTGCTCAATACTCATTCACAGCATTTGACCTGATAATATATTTTGTTAAGTCTTGTGATCTGATGATATACTTTTGTTATATTTTCTTGATCATGTTAACCTTAGCCTGCAGATAGCACACTGTATTCTATGTTCACTGCTAGTAGTTTGCTCAATTTTTGTTCTGCACCTTGTCAACTTTTACACTGTTTTGTGCTCTGTTTTTCAACATGGAACCTTTGTAAATGAACTTTCAGCTCAAAGGTATTAATCCAAGATGACTATAAGTAAATAAAATAAGTAAATCAAACACTGTTAAAATCCTCACAGTCTATCGAGTCTGCTTGAGTGTGCAGCTAGCAGCTTATAATGCTGCTGCTGCCTCTTCCTTCCCCCCATCCTATTACCCCTTCCCCTATCCCAACCCCTCTTAAAGTTGTCTACCATCTTGCAGGCTACTACCTCACCCGACAAGGAGTTCCACTTGTCCACTACTCTTTCTGTGAAAAAATGTCTCCTCATCTCTCTCCTGAATCTACCCCCCCAATCTCAGTTGGTATCCTCTCATGTCCTTCCCCTTTCTCCTCTGCAAAATCCTCTCTGTATTATTCTTGTTTATTCCCTTCAGGTACCTAAATGTCTCAATCATCTCTTCCTTGTCTTTCCTGTCTTCCAGAGAGTACATATTCAACTCCCCCAGCCTTTCCTCAGATGGATTGCCCTCCAATCCCTTAATCATCTTTGTAGCCCTACGCTGTACCTTCTCCAACAAATTGATGTCCTTCTTCAGGAATGGGTGCCAGTACTTCACGCAGTACTCCAGATGGGGCCTGATCAGCGACCTATACATGGGTAGGATAACCTCCCTACTTCTGGAGGAGATCCCTCTTGCTATACACCCCAGCATTTTGTTGTTTTTTGCTGCTGCCCTTCTGTATTGAAGAGAGTTGTTCATGCTCTCTGTTATTATCACCTCTAGATCCTTCTCTACTGTGGAGCAACCCAACTGAACCCCATTTAAATGATAATCCCTCCCCTGGTTCTGAGCTCTGAATTGCAGAACCTTGTAGTGATGGTGGGTGGGAAAGTGAACAGGGAGAGTGGAGTAAGATGGAGAAGGCAGGAGTAAGGTGACAGGAGGCTGGGGAAAGGAATGGTGGGTGGGTGTGGCCAGAAAGGAATGGTTAAGGAAGGGGGTTGGAAAGCTGCTGGAGAGGTGAGTAGAAGCAATGGAAAGGCCAGTTAAGCAGGTTGGAGAGAATAGGGGGTGTGGTGCTCATGATGGAGGGAACAAATACATGGGGGAGAAGCTTGTATGGTAGACAAAGAAGGAAAAGAGGGGGACAGGAATGGAGGGGGGGTGGAAGGGTGGTAGTCCTGGGGGACACAATAGTTTTGGGTTATTCATTGGGTAAAGAAGGTGGACCCAAATATGGGGAGTAAGGTAGTTTGCATGCCAGTGATGACAGCAGAGAGGATATGCCCAAAGATTGGGGAGTTGGTAAAAGGAGTTTGGAGGAACCACATGTGATCCTTACAGGGTTCTCTGCATCCTAAAGGGGTATAGATAATCACTGCTCTCTCTCCCCTCTTCCCCATTTCCATCCCCACTCTTTATCCTCGTCCTCCATCTTCCCTTCTTGTCTTATATGTGCCTCCTTTGGGCTTGCATAAGCACTTATTGAATCTTTGCTCACCCCACTCCTGTAGCACTTCATTTGTGGTATCTGGGTTATAATGATCCAAAGTGTTCTACTGAATCAATCAATCAATCAATATCTTTATTTTGCCAGGTGGAACACCATTGAGACAAGCTCATTTACAAGAAGGACCTGGGCACAATACCGTAGCCGGATGGGCCATGAGCTATGCATAGTACTATTTTTTTTTTATTTATGTATGTAAGTAAGGAGGGGATTATAAGAGGAAAGAACATTTCATTTATGTACAGTATATTTTTTAATTTAAGGGAGTTTTACTACTTTGGACTGGACTGAAGATTAAAAGTGAATAAAGTTGGTGGTTGTGTTTGTGATGGCAATCAGGCATGAATGAAAAGAGATTCTGAGAGGCATTGTATCTTGTTGTGCTGTGTTCTGGTTTCTGAAAAAAGTCTGGAATCATCAGTTGTCCCTTCATAAACACATGGCTCCAATAAGAACATAGGTGTACATACCTTTTTTTATTTAGTTATTTATTTAAATTTGTTTAGCAGGTTCAGACTGAAACTGGACAAAGACATTAAACCATAAAGCAAAGAAATTGTGCATATTATTACCAAAAAAAATCATACATATAATATATTGTATACATGTAATACAAAAATTATCTGAAGTAGCAGTCAACAATAGGCACAAGAGCATGCTACCAGTAAGTGTTGGCACAACAGTAACCCAACAGATATCAATGAATAAGTAGCAGACAGTACATCAAGCACATTATCCCAGTAGCCTGGTGCTGCACGTAAAAAAAAAAATAGCCCATCTTAGTGTTACAAAGGGGAGTTTCCAGTATGGTACATTGAGCGGAATTAAGATTACTGTTGGAAATTTGAACAACCACTGAGTCCTTTAGAGTAAAGGAAATGGAAAAATAGACTTATGAATAATGCAACCCCAAAAAGTAAACTGAATGTTTAAAGCCAATCAAATTCAATTGGGCACATAGAGAACAATGATGGGTTCTTGTAGGAGCAAGAAGTATAAAACAGCATATATTGTTATAAACAACAGAGTGCTTGTGTAATTTAGTATGTACAAATTTTAAAAACATAGGTGATACAAAATCAAAAATGGGAGTAATGAACCAGCCTCAATAGCCTTATGGATCTCAGAAAGAAAGTTGTCCTTCAGCTTGTAAACAGCACCAAGTTTTTGGTTAAAGTTTTTGCATAACATCCCTAGATGTTGTGAACAGGTCAATGTAGGGTCCAAAAACACTGAGGGACCCATTTTCAAATGGTTATCACAGCACAAACTGGGTCTGTGCCCAGTTAACCTGGAATAGTGTCAACCATCAGGGGTGTGGCCATATTCAAAGGCCACCTATGTGTGTCGCACCCCCGATACCGCTGTGGTGCATAATATATTGCTGTGCATATGCAAATGAAGAATCCCCCATGCACATGCAGCGCAGCATGACACTGAACATTTTCAGAAGCATTAAATGGCTGCAAGTGAGATGCAGTCTAATGTTTCTGAAACCCAGCCCCTAACAGTGTGCAAAGAGAGTGGGCGCCCTGTACCCATCCATGCACAGTGAAGATCTGGATACACTGGTGGTCTAGTAGTCCCTCCCTAGCCCAAATCCCCTTTCCATATATTTATACATACATCCTGCTGGTCTAGTGGTCCCTACCTAGCCCCGATCCCCTCCCCGGTATGTGATTGTAAATCCCTAGTGGTCCAGCAGTCCCTACCTAGCCACGATTCCTGTTTCCTATATATTTATATAACTTGTGGTGGTCTAGTGACTCCCATCCCAGCAGGTACTGTCCCACCAACCCTCACACCCTGATCAAACCCCAAGAGCATGTGACCGGCACAGCCCTCTACTCATCACCATGGCCATCTACAGACTGAGCTCTCATGACTTGCATACTGTACAATATTTTACCATACACGTGTCATGAGAGCTTAGACTGTTGCCAGATGTGGTGGTGAGATGGGGGCTGTGCTGATCTATGGCTCTCAGGATTAGGTCAGGGGGTGGGACAGTAGTGTATGAGTCCTACAACCTCCACTTGCATATTGTACAACTCTGAGCAAGTCACTTAAAGAGCTAGTGTACTGCATGGAAACTGCCTGCAAATTAATTGTAACTTTCAGATGTAGTCAGCTATCACTTCTTATATCTCAAGTATTTATTATTTTCTGTTTGCTAATTAGAAGATTTTCCACTTGGCAGTGCTGGGGTGATGTATGGAGCAGCACTCTGGAGGGGAAAAAAAGTCAGTTCTGTTTCTCCCACTACATGAATACTGAAACCACACTGACTATGACATCACTAATAACCAATGTGAACCATTTCTTACTGCCAGGTTTCACTTTCACATGAAGCAGCAGGGACTGGCTCTCCCTGGTTACTAGTGATGTCATAATTTCCTGCATTTTGATTGGTAGCTTGTGAAAGTCACCTCTCAGGCTGCAAGGATTGTGGTGCCTCAAGGTGTTTGGTCTCATTTCTGGTAATGTGGTGGGAGTAAGAGAACTGACTTTTTTCCCCTCCAGACAGAGTGCTGCTCCACAAATCACCCTAATACTGCCAGATGGAAAATGTTCTGATTAGCAAACAGAAAATAAAAAAAAAAAATACTTCAGATACTGGAAGTGATTGCTGACTGCATCTGAAAATCACTATTAATTCCAAACAGTAATCTAGCTCTTTAACCTCCCTAGTGCTCCAGCATCACTCCTGAAAACAGGCAGAGGAACTTGCGCCTAGTGGACCTCAGGTAGTTACCAAAGAATAAAAAAGGCTCATCAAATATAACATTCTCTCCCTATATTATAAATGAATTTTAAAAAATTCAGTCATGTAAGCAAAATCGTTTTATCACATCAGGGACACTGGTTTATGTTTTTTGAAAGAGTCAAAACCTGTTTTTAAAATATGAAATTCTGCTATCTGTTTCCTGTGGTGTCTGTATTTACTGTTGGGATTAAAACCAAGAGGTTTCTATGATTCCAGTGATTTGGACCAAATTAATCCCCACTGAATTCCCTACAGTTGAAACCTGTTGAACCTTGTAAAGCAGTATACCTGCATCTCATGAGGCTATATCAGTAGATAATGCAAATGAATGAGCAAATAATAAGTTGTATTATAAAAGTGTGTGCATATGAAATTCTTACCTTGTGGAATTTTCTTCTGTGTTCTCTGAGGCTATAATGACAAAACACAAAAATATCAGTCACGATATTCAAAGTAGTTACAGAATTAGCTCATGTAATTCTAGTAGCTTGATATCAAATATTTTTGGCTTCTGTCTACAAGACACAGGTGTAGGAGTACATTTAGGCTCCGTGGTCCCATACCAGTTCTCTCTGGGCACAATATGAAGGCAATTCAACATGTCAGACACAGAGCACTTGCAGTCTAGCATGCAACATACAAACATAGAAACAGAAACTGGTGGCAGAATAATAATATTTGTTCATCCAGTCGGCCCAAAACCCTAACAAACACAGGACCTTTTGTGCATACAGGGTTATAACCCAAATTACAATCCAACCCTAAGCTCCCCACCCTACCACTACCACCCTAAGCAACCATTAATTCCTTCTTTCTATCCCAGCTATATTTAAAACCATTGATGGTTTTGGCACCCTCCACATCAGCTGGCAGATTGTTCCACAGCTCCACTAACCCTTCTGTAAAACAAAACTTTCTCAATTGTCTCTTGAACCTTCCTCTGTCCATTTCCACTTGTGTCCCAGAGTTCTTGACCCACTACTTATGCTAAACAGTGCCTCACAATTTACCACATTCATTTCTTTCAAAAACTTGAAGGTTGCTAACATATTGTTTCTCTCTCATCTGGCCTCCAGTGAGTATATGTTCAGTGCCTTGAACCAATCTTCACATAAATGTCCTGCTGGCCCTAAATCATTTTGGGCCAGCACTATATTGCACTGTCTCTGCCCTGTCCTTATCTTTCCTTAGGTGAAGTCTCCAGAACTCAGCATCATACTCCAGGTGGGACCTCACCAGTGAACTAAAGAGAGTTAGTAATACCTCCTTCCTTCTGCTGTCAGTACCCTATCCTAAACACTCGAGCATCCTGTTTGCCTTAATATAGGCCTTGTTACACTGGCATGATTAATTTATGGAGTCGATGATGATTCCATGTATTTCTTTCCTCATAGGTTATACCCAGCTTTACCTCCCCATCTATTGCTCTGTCCTGGTGTTCTTGTTCCCTATATACATTTCCTTACAGTTTTTGGCATTAAATTTCAACTGCCAAACCTTTGACCACCTCTCTAGCCTTTCCAAGTCTCTTTGCATTCACTGCTCATTCTGTTGGCCGTGGATGCCGTGAAGATGTTGAGAGTTCTGGGGGCAGTAGGGAATGAAATTGAGGTCTTTTGCCCTAAAATCCAGGAATCTTACCAATTTCCCTGTCAAAATCATACAGAAAGTAAAATTATAAAATGGGTAGACAGCAAAGAAAGCTGATTGGCTGGGACCTCTTTCCAGCTATGTCTTTTATTTTGGATAAACCATGGTTAAAACAAATCCCCCCCAAAACAGCAAAAATATCACTGAGCCGCTCGTTCAAGGCTCAGAAACCCACCATCTTTATTCCTCACTAAACAGCACTGTTTTAGCATGAAAAATATGAACAAACAAAATGTAAAACAAAAAGTGCCATTTGGAAAATAGTTGACAATTTTAGTCGGATATGTTTAAGCCTGTTCTGTCCCAGCAGTTCTGGCCTGTATCCCTTAGCTATAACCAGGCTGATAAGAGGCAAGACTGGGAAGATTGCCAGTTGAGAGCCAGGAGCTGTTGCCGCTACACGCAACTACACCGTGAAGAAGTGTAGGAAGCAGAGACTGTTCAAGCGTAATTGTTTAATTAAAACAGGTGTGTCATCATTGCCTTAGTCCTTACCTGCTTAGTGCTGAACGGTCCTTTCCAGACCATCTTGTGCAGCTAATTCTACTGTAATCCCTTGTCTTCTTTTCTTTTCTCTCACTGCATGGGCTGGGCTGGCCTTAGAGTATATGGTGCCCCTAGGCGAACCTGCCAGTGCTGCCCCCAATTTTTCTTTTTCAGTCTTCATCCCACCCCGACAAGAACCATGACATTACTAAAAAAGATTACTTGCAGCACATACAGAAAGCCTATTATCCCCCTCACCTTGTTTATCTGTAGTGAACAGAGAGATGGGGAGTTTTTGATAACTTCCTTACTGTTGTTACGTTCTTTCATTCCTTGAATTCAACCTTTATCATCCTTTCCAACCCCTACCCACCCACCACCATCATTACTGCTCATTCACAACAGCACAACATGTAACCCCGTCGTCATGATCATTTCAGATGGCATATGCAGGGTGGGCACTACGACAGTGAGGAATGCAACAGTCTCCAAAATCTCAAAACTGGTATTACTATTGCAGTGCTTTGAAATGTCTCATATTATCACTACAACATGTCTGTTCTGTAAGAATGTGCTACTCTGTACAACTTCCAAATCTCTTATCCCATTATAATTTTTATTCTTCGAGCATGTTTTTAAACATCATTTAAGAAATGTACATTTATGCTGACAATGAACCAAGCAGTTGCAATAGTCATCAAGTACATCTGCATTCACTATATGCCTAAAATAAATACGACTGTTAGCATGACAGTACGCCCTATGTACATGGTTTATCCATTTCTGGGACATACTGCTGTCGCATTTTGAGGCATCCTCTATGAAATGTGTGCTAGAGAATTTCATTTGCAAAATAAAAACAATTAAACTAGTATCATAAGTGTGGCAGATATATTCAAAGCCAGTCACCCCATTACCGTAGAAAAAGAAGAAAAGGTTACTAAAACCTGAAACACTATTCACAAAATACCAAATAAAAAAGTCCCTCATGTGAAGGCTAAATGACAGAATGAATAATCAAATTAAAGGCAGACCACATTTATTGATTTATGGTCCAAGTAATGATTGGCATCATCAGTCCATTTCCTGATTAGGCATTTTGATGGCTGGTACAGATGTGATCTGGCAGTGTAAAGCAGACTATTTTTTTTTGGTGGTGGAGGGGGTAAAACAGTAAATTCGATCAACTCAAATGAGAGAAGCTGATGGAGGGTGGGAAGGATGGTGAACTGACGTAAATAGAAAGAACCAGCAGTAAGGAAATGATCCTAAATTCACCAAGCAGCTCATTAATCACTACAGATAAATGGGGGTGGGGGTTGGGGGTAGCTTTTGTGGTATGAGCTCCTAGCACATTTTATTTTTTAAATTAGCACCCTTTCCTTTCCCACTATATCAATAATTGACCATTCATGGGTGACTCGAGAAACATCATTGGTGTCAACCAGATGAAGACAGAAGTAAGCAATTTTAATGTTTAATGATGTGTACTGATGTTTATTAGTGTGTTATTTATTTATTCATAGTATTTTGTAGGTGTTTGGAATTTTTTAATATGTGTGGCGCCCAGAGCCTTCAGGATGGGCATCTTTTTAAATAAAATGTGCCTTGCCTTGTCTTAAGTAGCTTAGGTAGCCGCAGAGGAAAAGTTCAGATATTGGCGGCTTGGTGCCTTTTTTCTTTGCGGCTACAAAAACTCCCCTACAAGCAGCTCACCGCCCCACATCACAGGAGGAGTGTGCAGCAGTGCACCACCAACCTCTGTTGTAGCAGTCAATCTCCGAACAAGCAAGAACAGCATTTTGTAACTGCTGCAAAACACACAAAGCAGCTTACTGTGGAGGGGTTGTGAGACAATAGATGGACCAGACACCAAACTTCAGGTTCAACACAAAATCTCTTTGTGATGCTTATTCAAAATGTAGGAAATAAGCTTCAGCAATGTCATATTCCTTCTTCAGTACATCAGTTTGCAGCAACAGACTATGAATGTCCTTTCTCTGCACTTAGCCAGCACCTACTGAAACTGATCTCTGGTCTAACCACTTTTCAGTGAAAACCCTTCATCCATATGTGGACCCCATTTGCTTGGGTAGTAAGGGCACAAAAAAAATCTCAAAACAAAGAACCTCAGTGCAGAAACACTGAAAAAGGGGTTACCCCAAAGGGCAATGGCAACAAATCAAGTTTCAAAGAAATACAACATCATACATACTTTCATACTGCAAAGCATCATGGGATATAAGCAGATCACCATTCAGTTTCAGACTTGTTCAGTTTACAGCAATGTACATGCATTTTAAATAAGCCAACTAACTTAATTTCTATAATAGTCACCTAGTACATTTTACCATTATCAAAAACACCTAGCGCCATGGTATTTTCAACATTTACAGGTTTCATAAACATAAGGTATATTATGACATAGTGTTATTATATACTAAATCCAACAATGATAAACACAACCTGTTTTACATATGCTTGGAGGTCACAACAATAACCTCCCTGTATGAGGACCTGAGAGGGAAAAGAAAAATTAAAGAGGACACTATAGCATAGTCAAGAAAGAGGAGGGGGGGTGCCCATAGGTTGCCATCCATGTGGACTAGATATTGTAAAGGATAGACTAGACTAAGAAATAGAAGAACTGTTGCAACAGATATAAGAAAAGGTCAGTCTTCAAGAGTGGCAGGAGCTCCCTGTCACACTTAAGTAGCCACTAGTCTGGGGAAATTTTATATGGTGCCTTTTTACTTTGTGGCTCCAAAAACTGTCCGCTCTCCTCCAGCAGCTCACAAGAGACCCAGGAACTGTCTCCAACAGTCAGTAAAACATAAGATAAAAGTTTCCAAGTCCCAGGCCAGCACCCAATGAGACTCACAGGGGGAGTGCTATGTAGCAGTGCATCTCTGACCCCTGTTGATGCAGCTGATTTGTGAACAATAAAGATGGAACAGCAGTATTAACTGCTGTGGAACACAAAGCAGCTTATATAGCTGCAGGGGAAAATTTCAAATATTGGTGCCTTTTTTCTTTGCAGCTCTAAAAACTCCCCGATCAAAGAATCCCTCCAGCAGCTCATTGGAGACACAGGAATTTTCTCCAACAGTCAGTAAAACATAAAAATACAGAACTTTTCATTACAAGTACCACATCGCAGTGGAGTGCAACAGTGCACCTCTGACCCTGTTGATGCAACCAGCGGCCATTCTCTGAACAAGCAGTATAGTATACAGTTCTGAACTGTCTGATTGCATTCATTTTTATATGATTGATCGCCAGTTCATTCACAATTTAATTTCCTACACAGACACACCCCACCACCACCACTCACTTGACAACTCCTGGCCCCCACACTTGCTGCTGGCCTGGACAACCCTTAAGCATGAATGCACCACACAGTCACACATCTCCTGACCCAACCCAGGCCCAGCAGCCAACCAGTACATGGTGTGACCTGACAAACCAGGCTCTCTAGCTGCCTCTCCCACTCTCCGCTGTGTGGCCAGTGAACAAAATTAAAAATACATACACACAAGGTCAGAACTGCTAGCACTCATGAAGCTCAGAAGCTGGACACTCAACTTGATGATGGATCCTTGCAGATTCCCCAAGAGTTAAGAGACTATTTTCTCTCAAGTCATCTACCACAACATGGCACGCAGTGTGCAATGTGCATAACACTCGGTTCTGGCACCAAAGGGGGGGTAGACAATCGATGGGATGTTGGCAGTGTGCTATGGGGCACGCTATTGCTGTCTGCTACATTCATTGGCTGCTGATCCTGATGCTATGACATATTTAACAGACAGACAGTGGCAGCAGTTATCCAACTGAAGTTAAGTGTGGATGCATTAGTGAGCGTGGATGACTCAGTGGTGGCTGGAAATCATGAGAGGAAATGGAGGACATCTGATTCTACAGTACACAATGTGCATGAGATGGGCATCTTCTACACTCAGTCAGTGCACATACACGGCCCCCCCCTTGGAAAAGACATCAGATTTGTACACTTTAAAATTCACTGTCCATGAAACTCGCAAAAAAAAAATAAACAAACATAAAGAATGAATTACCCCTTCATGACACCCCCCTGATGCATGGTGTCCTAGGCAACCACCTAGTTCACCTATCCTTAAGGCTGGCCCTGTCAGCATGGGCTGGAGTGCAGAAGATGATGAAGCCTGCCCCAGTGGGGAGGTGAAGATGGAACATCTGCAAGGAGCTATTAGATGACAAGGCTTTACAATCCTGATTATCTACATCCCAGAGTTCTGGCTAAAGGTTGGAAAATAGTAGATAATAGCACATCCACCTGCATCTATTGTGCATTCATCTGTAAATCACTAAGCATGGTTTGCCACATGTGTATTGCCATGACTGCTGCTCTGGATCTTCTGGCTCTCAACTTCTACTAGGAATGGATGCAGGCAGCTAATTCTCTGATATTTTGCTCTGCATTATTGAATGACTGACTTTTTGTGCTGAATAACCCATTTTTTCTTTCATATTGTAGATCTTGTTCAGTGTTTGTACTGCTTGAGGATATATCTCACTTAGAGATTTTGTGTGGGGGTCTGCATACCTGCAAGGCTGCAAGAGTAGCATTTTGACATTTGATGTGAGGAGATTCTAATAACATGTTGGTTTATTGCTGCTCATCACTGGTCATTTTAGTTTATTCTTTATTATTTTTATCTATTTCTGGTTTGGTTTTAAGTTTAAACTTTTGCGTGCTATAGATCACATGACCTCTAACACAACCCTGAGAGAGCATGCATGAGCATTGTTAATTCAGATGATCTACTAAGACACAATGGTAGCAGCTCATATTCATACAAGCTTTAGCTACCTATAAGATTTCTATCTGCTGTAAAACTTCTTCAGCTAGAATTAAACACTTGGACTTCTTGCTGCTTGTTCACCTTGTGGCTTTATTGTCATACTAGAGCGAGCCATTTGAGTATAACTAATTTTCTGTCAAGACACCGATTGGTTAATGGTTCTGGGGGAACAAACTAGCAGAATTTTATCCCGGCAAATTTATAATGCACTTATAATGCACCTGTCAAAGTAAGTGATGCAGTTTTTTTCCTATTTCTTTTTGTTTTTTGATTGGATTGAGCAATGTGTAAAATCTGAACTTTTCTAGGTTAAAACCTTTTGGTCTAGTATTTTAGATGGAGTAGATGGATTTAGCAGACTCTTGATTATTTACACTCTACAGCTTAGCACTAATAATCATGAGTGCTGTACATTGTATATCTATATTTTGTGCTTCTTTCCTTTGTATTCTTTAGTACTCCCACATTGGTGGTGCTATTGGAGGAAGACTTTCTCAAATGGAAGTTTACTCCTCCAACTTCAGTATATCTTAAAGGGAATTGTTGGTCAGGACAACGACTACTCTCACAGCAAGCAAGTACAGTCCCTTGGAAACATTTCTTCAATTTCCTTATTACTGAAAAAAAGGAGAACAAAAACCCAAAACGGATAAGTCTAGCCTGGCCTGTAATCAAGAGACCAGAAAAAACAGTGGAGAAGTCTGTATGAACACTCTTTTTTTTGTTTTATACATGCTAATTACAACTGGTATCACTATTATATTTAGTGCATTTAAAGTGCTCCCATTTTAACACTTTTCAGTTATTAGGTCAGTTTAATATACTGTAAGCTAGTTTGTTTTTTGTTGTGTAACACACCCTTTGGTACATATATTGATATGGATATTGGGTACTGGAAAATGGCTAATACTAGGCTATAATACCTGTTAGACCCCAATTTGTCCCCATTAGTCACTGATCTGCCTAACCAAAAAAAAGACAAAAAAAAACAAGAAAGGCAAACTAAAATAACTGAGCATCTTTCTTTATGCTCAGATCTTGTAAAAAGTATAACTTCAATGCCCAGAAATATTTCTTGTATTTCTCTGCCAGCTCTTTTTAATTTTGAACCACAGGATTTCAGAAATAATGCTACTAGCCATCAAGACCAAGCTAATAGCCACACTCCTGAATCAAAGAAGGATGGAAGTAAGGATTCAGCTAATAGCATGCTTGGTAATACTCCATCCCAGAGTACTCGGGGGATGATTGAAAACCTCAGTTAATTTCCATGAAGAGATTGAGTCCCATGACTCAAATATATCTGCTATGATTGAGTCACAGTATAAGACTGAGGGGAATAGTAAAGATTGTTTGGCCCTGAGAGAAGTCACCCAAAATTTGCAGCATATCATATCAGGTCTCAAACTATGTGAAAGCCAATTAAAGAAATCTAACTACTGCAAGCAATGCCATCAACAATTGAATGATGATCAGGCATCTGTAACTTATGGCAGGTCTGGACATCTCCTTTCATTTTTGAGCCAGGAGCTGATTCAATATTTAAGGAACCAACATGCATCCAATGTCCTACTCATGGAACAGCTCTTAATTAATAAGGAGATTATGGAATCAATTAGAGTAGACATTGGTTTAAATAGAGAGAAAAATTAATCAAATCCTTGTAAAACAACATCCCCAAGATTTCTCAAATGATCTAGAGAGTAGTAAAATAGAGTCAGAGGGAAATAAGGGTCCAATTCATCTGGGCTTTAGTCCAGTTTTTATCCCTGAAAGTTCTCCCATAAAATAAATTAAAAAAAAAAAGCATTCAAGGTGTTCAAAAAGGGCCTCTAAAGAGGCAAAAAAGGAAAGCTAGGTGGAAAAAAGAGAAAAAATAAGAACAGTAAAGATAGTACAAAAACAGGTAATGATATGAGCATAAGCAAAGACAAGATTAATTGGACTGGTAATTCAGTGGATAAGGCCTTATCCAAGCAATATCCCATAAAGAAAAGGTAATGACTGCAGCCTTTTCCCCAATCTCAAATCAAGTACCTCTAGCTACTCATTTGTATAATTTGGAACAAGAAATAAAGCAGCAACATCATCAATTGGATGCTTACTTTCCTTCTGAGAAAAGAATAGCGGCGCAAATAGATTCTGATAGGGTAGCTCCTATAATTGAGATCCAACAAGGAGAAAATACCAATAATGATACAAATGCAGTGAAAGAGGCAGTGTCAATGGAAGTACAAACTACCAACTCTTATGCTTACTTTAGATATCCTTTAATTAGAATAATGGGCCCCCCCGATTGGCTGAGTTTGAATAAGCAAGATTCAAATAATCAAAAATCCATGATAATCAATAGGTTATGAACAGAATTAGATATAGAGATTGATGAAGAAGAGACTGCCGATATTACAATTAGTCAGATTAAGGCTGTCATATTAATTGACATCTATTTTATTTCACAAAGAGTTGCCAGCTTTGTTTGGCTGAATGGGCAAGCCATACAAAATAGAGAAATCATGATAATTTTTCCTAACAGTCATTGTTTAACATTAAGATCCTGGATATTAATGAGCGGATAGCAGAAGAAGAAGTCACTCTAAGCCTTTTTGGTTTGGGTCCAATCAGAAGAGAAAATAAATTAAAATTAACAGGTGCTATATGTAATTTAATTAGGAAATGTCTACTGATACAACTGAGGGAGAATGGTGTTGTTTCAACTAAAAGAGTAGGCCCTGACGGTCAAGTTACCATTATTGTCAAAAATAGAAATATAGCAGGAAGAATACTACAGAAAGCATATATTCTTGACCAGATGGGACTAAACTTAGTTGATTCAAATATCTTATGCGGTCAGCAGTAGAGTTTGAAAACCACAAACAAAGAAAACATTGAACATAAGGCCACAGAAAATATATTTTTAACTGTGGCTGGGTATAATAAATGACTAATTTGCTTGATTCATATCTTTCTTTGGAAGATGGATATTTATTTAATACACAGTCTAGTGATAATGCTATAAATCTATTGTCATGGAATATTGCAGGGCTACTTAATAAATTTCCTGATAAGGAATGGAGGACTTTTGTAGAGAAATTTGACATTCTATGTTTCCAAGAGATCTGGCATAGTGCAGAGGATACTACTGATTTGAATTGATATGAAATATTCCATTCAATAGGTTTTAAAAATTAACAAGCAAGGTAGATACTCTGGTGGTGTAGCAACCTTTGTAAAATTAGGAAGTTTTAGAAGAGCAGAACATGTGCAAAAGCTCATGGTCATCAGAGATTTTTTTTTATTAATTAATGGATACATTCCCCGTGAGAATTCTTACTACTTTCAAGATGAGATTTGGAATAAATTTAATACTCTGATCACTGAATCTACTTATCAATTTTTAGATACAGAAATAGTAATCATGAGAGATTTTAATTCTTAAATAGGGCAATATGATGGTTACACCAATAATTCTTTCTTCACTTTGACCAATGAGCTACCGCAGATGCTTAGGAGAAATTTTAAAGATAAAAAATAAATAATTCTGGTTGTAAATTGATTACTATATTAACTGAACATGACATATATCCAATTAATGTTAGATTGGCAAATGATCAATTTGGTGAGTTTTCATATATCTCGGTAAAAGATGCCTCCCTAATAGATCTGGCCCTTTGGATAGGTCTACTCAGTTATTGGGAAAATATGTCAATAATTATTCACTCTGAAAGTGATCATTTCCCTTTGGTACTGCAGTGTGCAGATATATGCTCAAATCCTCAAATTCCAAAGGTGAAACTATGTTTGCTTATTGAGACTAGAAGCAACAAGAAAATAATCTGGAGACCTGAGTCAGGTTCGATTATATCTGACATTTTCCAAAACACTATTTTTCAGGCACAAATTAGCTTAATAGACAGTTACAATGTACAATTTTTGTTAGATAATTTAGAAAATCTTTATGATCAAATCAGGGTAAAATTGAAAGTTACAGCAGTTATAAATAAGAAAAGAGATAAACACTCTGGTTGGTTTGACAAAGATAGTAAAAAAATGAAGAACAATCTGGGAAACTTATATAAGCAATTCGAAAATGCTAACAATAGAGATTTGTTAAAAGATATACCGTTAAAACAAAAGGAATATAAGAAATATTTGTAAGAGAAGAAAGCCGCCTACTTTAAAAAAACAGTGGGAGATAATTACTTAATGTGGTGTTAACTAAAAATGATAACACATTTTGGCTTCTAGTGGCAAAAGGTCTAGATAGTTATAAGGAAACCATAGATACTTACACTGCTGAAACAAAATGGTTAGAGTTTTTTTCATCAATATTTTTGATCCTAACACTGATACATCTTTCCCTATTAAAAACCCTAATCTAGCATTATTGTCACTCACTTTGGATGAGATCTATAGAGCAATATACTATCTTAAATTAAATAAAGCTCCAGGCCCAGACTGCATTCCCTCTGACATTTATCATTGTCAAACAAGAACTTGGTGCAGAGTTTTGACTGTTATTTACATAACCTATTTCCTGATTATTGGAGGGAAGCATATATAGTACAAATTCATATAAAGGGGGACAGAGCGGATCCAGCTATGCATCGTCCAATAAGTTTGCTGGATGTGAATCTAAAAATGTTCTCTAAAATCATCTTAGCGAGATTGATTGTATTAATAGAACAAAATGGAGGAATGTCACCCCCCCAGGCTGAGTTTAGGGCAGGATTTTCAACACTGGATAACATCTTCATTCGTCACCATTTGATTGAAAAATATGTCACGCTTATGAAGCAAAAGTTAGTAGGCACGGGGTGGGTGCAAAGCTGGTGAGATGGGTAGGAAACTGGCTTCAGGGAAGGCAACAGAGTGTGGTGGTGGGTGGGGAGCTCTCACACCCAAGGGTAGTGATGAGCGGTGTTCCACAGGGCTCGGTGTTGGGACCAGTATTGTTTGGGATATTCATTGCAGACATATCATGGGACACCAAGAACAAGATCAGTCTGTTTGCTGATGATACCAAGGTAGGAGCGGTGGTGGATGACCTAGGGGGAAGGCAGGGGTTGCAGGATGATCTGGCAAAGCCTGAAACCTGATCAGACACCGGGCAACTGGGGTTTAATGCCAAAAAGTGCAAGGTGCTGTATTTTGGGATGAAGAACCAAAGGAGGAGTTACCAGCTGGGGGGGGGGGAGTGCAGTTAGTCCAGACAGAGGAGGAGAAGGATCTGGGAGTGCTCATTACAAGGTCAATGAACAACTCAGCACAATGTAGGAAGGCAGCTGCAAAGGTCAACAAAATGCTGGGTTGTATTGCAAGGGGTATATCCTCGAGGAGGGAGGAGGTGATTCTGCCACTGTATAGGTCATTAGTTAGACCACACCTGGAGTACTGCATGCAGTATTGGTGCCCGTATCTGAAGAGGGACATTAAGCTACTGGAGGGGGTGCAGCACAGGGTGATAAAGATGATCAAGGGGCTGGGGGACTTATCATACAAGAGGAGGTTGAGGGTACTCACTGGAGGAGAGGAGGGACAGGGGGGACATGATTGAAACCTTTAAATACATGAAAGGAATAAACAAGACAGGTACAGAGGGGCTGTTTAAAGTAAGGGATGGGAGGAACACCAGGGGCCATGATATGAGACTGGAGGGAGGAAGGTTCAGGAGAGAGATGAGGAGACACCTTTTTACAGAGAGGGTGGTGGCTGGGTGGAATGCATTACCTGCAGAAGTGGTATCCAGTGGAACAGTGGACTGCTTCAAAAGGGGATGGGACAGGACAAGGGGGAGGGTTAATGAAGGGGAAGGGTGGAAGGGAGGGCAGCTGCAGAATAAGGGGTGCTAGCTGCACATTCGAGCAAACTTGATAGACCTCTAGGCCTTTATCTGCTGGCAAATTTCGTATGTTTGTATGTTCGTAAAAGCTCTATACCATTTTATTGATTATTCCATGGCTTTCGATTCCATCTCACGATATATCCTATGGACCCTTATGTTGCAAAAGGATATTAAAAAAGCTCTAGTTTATATAATTTTCAATTTGTATTGTGATAACTGGGCCAGAATTAGACTAGGACCAAGTGGACAGTTGTCCTCAAAATGTTTTATAAATAAAGGGGCCAGACAAGGTTGTATCCTTGCCTCAGTGCTTTTTTCCTTATATATAGATACAATGATTGGGGAATTAAATTCTGTCACTATGGACTCTCCAAAAATAGAACAACAATTTTGTTCAATATTGGCATACGCAGATGACCTAGTGTTGTTTTCACTAACGAAAAGTGGTCTCCAAAAGAAAAAGGATCTCCTAAGAGAAAAATCAATAAAATTACAATTGAAAATAAATCTTGCAAAGACCAAAATAATAATTTTTGGACAATTTAGGAATAAAATAAAGAAATCAAGTAAATGGGTACTGGGGGCCGGATATTCAAACTGCGTCGAAAAAGTGCGCAACAGCAGGAGCAAGCACAAGTCAATTGCGCATAGGCGCAACAGACGCGCTATTCAAACATGGAGCAAAACAAATTGCGCAAGCAGCCAACGTCTGAATATCACACAAACTGCACCATAGCGCAACCAGGAAGGGGAAGCTGAGCAGAAAGGATGCACCATAGCGCAACAAGGCTAGCCCAGCTGAGCAGTCCAGAGGTGCCATAGCGCAAGCAGAGCCCCCCCCCCCAGCAGAGCAATGGAACTGCACAACCAGGGAGGCAGGCTGGGGCCCACCGCCAGCCATGCCACACATGGGCACAGGAACACACTGCAGAACCAACAAGACACCCGCACACCCCAAGCACAGCATCACTGGGGGAGGGATGGATGATCCAGTGGCCCATGGAGACAAGCCAACAAAGCACAGCAGGGCCATGATGCCCCAGCACAACCACTGTCAGGCTGAGTCTGCCACACACAGGGGGTCGACAACCACAGTGCATGTCAGCCCCCCCTTCTGCACAGCACACCCTGCACCGTGACCCCAAGACACCACCCATGTACAGTGACTGTCACTGCAGTAAACACCATGCATCCCCCCCAGCACACGTCAACCTCGTGTAGCATAGAACCATACAAGCCAGACCCACCCTGGGCACCCAGCAGTGGGCGGCAGCAGATGGCAAGACCGACTGAAAGTCACTCCCACACTGGAGATCCTCCCCATGCACACACACGCGCGCACACACACATACCCAGGACCATACCACCCCAGATGGCATGCACACCACTGCAACTGAGCAACCATGGCCAGCTGCAAATCAGAGACCACCACAGTATTCATAACAAAATATATATATATTGGAAAACAGAAATTACACCAAGATCAAGAACACAACTATATACAGATATGTACAAGACAAGGGGGGGTAGGGGTACAAGGTAGGGGTGGGTAAGGGGTAGGGGTGAACAACTGGGAGAGGGAAGGCAGGGTGGGAGGGATGGGTGAAGTGGGAAGGGGAAGCACATTTAGTGCCTTGCAGGCTGGTCTGCTGCTGCCTGGTGCTGTCCCTGTCTCCTCCACCGTCGTCTGACCCCATGGCGCTGAATGTCCCTGAGGATGTCATGCGTCGCGATGGATACCCTTGTCAGCCGCTGGAGGGCACGGTCCATCCTGCGTAGGATGCTGAGGCCTAGGAAAAGGGAACACAGTCAATGGCTGTGACTGTCCACAACCCTGAACACCACCCATCCTGCAAGGCATATGGCCTAGTGCCCCGCACCTGTGATGGTATGCACCCACCCACAGTGACCATGCACATGACACGCCCAACCAGGCAGCACCAGCTATGTGCACCACTGCACACACACACACTGCCCATGTCCATCACAGCACAAACAAGGCTGTCAAGGATGGCAATGTGGTGGGATGCCAGTTCCACAGCCATGTGCCCAGTGCATGCATGGACCACCAGTGACGCACACACAGATGTGCAGTGACACTGGACAGTGATGACTGTTGCCTGTGTCGTGCATGGTTGTGTTGTCCATGGTTGGTGGTCATGCCCATCCCCGCCATCATGCAATAGCATCCATGATGTAATGATACTCACACTCATCAAGCAGCTGTGGCTGCTGCTGCTGCTGCTGTGGCCCACCCCTCACGTCTCCTCCGTCCGCCACCTGGGCCTTGCCACGGCCCTCCTCAGCCTGTGCCTGCATCCTCTCCGCCAGGCCTGTGGGTGACAAATGTTGAGAAAAACATCAGTGTGACCCCAAAGCAGACTGCCCCCTGCCCCAGTGAGTGTGCCTACCCACACAGCCAGAAACATGCATCTCACATCTGCACACACTGACACAGCCAACCATGGCAGAGCCATCCCCCATGCACCGCCACCAAAACACAGTCACACCCCTATGGAGAATACAGGTGCATAGATGGTACACCCACCTGGCCTAGGCACAACGCCCCTCGTGGCACGTGACCTGAGGCATCGCAGCACGTCCAGCTCCCTCCTGCGGAGGTCACTAAATCTATGCCTGCACTGCTCTGCAGACTGGCACCGCCCTGTGACCCTCACCAGGTCAGTGGCAACCTGCAGCCACACCTGGGTGCGGGCCATGGTAAGGGGCTCATCACCGTACAGTGCCTCAAAGTGGGGCTCAACCAGGGCCACCAGGTTGGCCACCTCCACCTGACTCCATTGGGGAGCTCTCCTGCGTGCCATAATTGGGGTCGTACAGCAGGCAATATGGCACCCCGCAGCGTGGCAACCCCATGTGGAAATGTTGCACAATAGACCACCATAGGTTCCAATTGCGCTGTTCGTATAGCGCCATCGGTTCACATAGCGCTGTCACCAAACAGTGCAATAGAGCCATACACATGGCAGCCGAACAGCGCCAGGGGGCAAAGGTCGGACACCAGGTCAGGGGTCTATGATGCAAGGCCACGCACAGTGCCCTCTGACGTCTATGCATCCTGTGCGACTGATCACCTGCGTGCCAGTGCCACAGTGGACTATTGCGCAGTAATGTCACAGCGCCATATGGTGCCCAGTGCTGTAGCGCCACTGGCACAATGGTGGCCATGGCCTGAATTGCCGATCGCGCATAGCACATCATCAGCGCGGCAGACGCCTGTGTAAGCTACCTGGGCATGTGCAATGCAGTGTACCACACAGTCACAGAACTGCGCCATTGGCTCAGCCGGCTCAACTGTATTGCGCAAATCGCAACGGCGCAATATTCAGCCGACACATGCAAATCATCTGATCAGCCATTCAAAGGCGCAGTGGCACGATTTGCATCTCATTACCACTCCTAATTTGCATGCATTGCGCTATAAATGTGCGACATTGGGCTGCGCTGGCCAGATGCGGTTACTGCAGGTGAGAGGTGGGTTGCATGCTGTGTGATGTTCTGGACAATGGTCATGGGATAACGCTGTAGACTGCACAGTGACAGGTGTCCACTTCCACCCATACAGATCGCCATGACTGAGCAGAGCCAAGGTGAGGGTGAGGATGGTGGGCGGAGGAGGAGGCCCAACTTCACCACGGTGGAGACAGAGGCCCTCTTCCAGGCCTACCTGGAGGAGGAGGCACTACTGAGTGGATGGCGGGGCACCCCTCAGGCCCGTGTGGCTGCATGGGAGGGGGTAGCTCTGGCAGTGAACCTGCACGGAAGCCACCAGCGCTCCATGCAGGAATGCAAAAAGAAGATGGGACAGACCGCAGGAGGGTGAAGGAGAAGGTGGCAGCCCTCAGGGTGGCACATGCTGGCACTGGCGGGGGCCAGCCAGCGGTGGTGGAGCTGACCCCAGCTGAGGGCCGACTGGCTGCATCAGTGCAGCGGAGTGCTATTGAGGGCATACCAGGAGGTGGATTCCAGACAGGTGGAAGCCCATCACTGCACGGTATGACATGGTGGTGGTGTTGGGGGGGGAAGGTTGTTCACATGCACTCACATGTCCTCTCTTTCTGTTACAGATCCTGTTCATCTTCAGGGGATGGTGGTGGTGGGTCCAGCCAGTGAGGAAGACCTGCTGGACATGGAGGAGGGTCCATCCACCTCTGTCACCAGCCGGCATGCACTGCACCAGCATGCACGCCTGGCTGCCAACTCTGGTGTCGGGAGTCGGGTGGGGGGTGCACAGCCTGTGTCCAGCAGTCTGGCATGCAAGCATGCCAGCACGCTGTGACTGTGGCTGTAGCACGTACCTGTACCATTGATGATGCAAGGACTGCAACGGGTAGTGACATGTGTGTTCTATGACGGATTACCGCTGGCCAGCAGCTGTGCCACATGCCCCTGGGCCTAGCTGCTGGTTCGCATGTGCCAGCATGTCGGCACAAGTCCCAGGCTGTGCCTGTCAGCACCGGTGGGGCAGCACCAGTGGCTGTGCAGGTGTCTGGCACTGTTGTGGCTACAGCAGTGGAACGAGTGGTCCCTGGGGCACAGCGGTTGGAGGGGCAGCAGCAGCAGTCACCCACCAGGTCTGGGGGTACAGTATCCAGCAGTGGCACATGCCCACCGCCCTTTGATATGCCAATTCCTGGTCCTGGTGAACAGTGCCCACCCTCAAGGGGTGTTGAGCATCAGGACCTTCCATACCCTGGGGGACAGGATGCCATTGTGGCAGAGTACCCATTTGAAGAGCACACCCACCTGCTGCAGGAATCAGTACAGCAGCAAAGGTGGGTTGCAGCGTCCATGGAGGCACTGTGTGTGGCTGTGGAGCGGCAGCGCAGGGACTGTGCTCTGGACCGTGCAGAGATGGTCCATATTGATGGATGTGACAGCCGCCATTGACAGGGCAGACCCAGGCATTGGTCGCTGTTGTGGCTGCATTGGGCACACAAGCAGGTGCTCCTGTACCACACGCACCCCACAGCAACGCTCTCACTCCCGTTCCAGCGCAGGCGACACCAAGCCTGTCGATGCCAGGTTCTGCTAGGCATCCCAAGCACCCTGAGCAGGTATGTTTGGCATACTTACAGACCCCACTGCGGACAAGGTTGCGATCGGCGCGAGTGGGACCTCTGGTGGTCCATCGGTGCCACCCCATGTGGCCCTGCTCCAGCCTACCAGTGCTGTTGGGTCACGGTGGGCCACCATGCATCCACGGTGGCCATGGAATGGTGCAACATGACTGACCTGTCTCCCAGTGTGGGCCCTGTCTGGTGCTGCCCTGTGTGCACTGTGCGTCGTGGTGGCAGTGCACTGGTGGGTGCCCTGACATCACGCTGACATACGGACCACCTGCACACCATCCCAACTGCTGTCCACAGGTGCGCAGCATGATGATGCCTGCATTGTACTGTACACCAAGGTGCAAGGTGCCCAGCATCGACACACGTGCTTGACAGTACAGGTGGTGGTAGTGGTCTGTGGATCTGTGTGTTTGCCATGTCTGTTCCTGCTCTGCTGTGCACCTGCCATGTATGCTTTGAGCCTGGTGTGTGTGTGTGTGTGTGTCCATATGACTGTTCGCCTCCTGATGGTGTGTTTGTGTGCCTGGTCCTTCCACTCCCTTTGCCGTCATACACCCTGGTGTGTTACTCTGTGTGCCTGTGGGTTGCGCCAGGACAGTGTTAGTTGCACATGGCCTTGACTTACCTGTGTCGTGCATAATGCTCCTCCGTGATGGTGTCCCGGTGCAGCTGGGCCTGCCGGATCAGTCGAGGGTCCCGCCGTCCAACGGGGCTGCTCATCACCATTAACACGGCGCCACTGGCGTCCCCATCGCTGTCCCCTCTTCAACCTGTACGGCTATCCCACAGTCTTTGGCCATGTTGTGAGGATACAACAGGCCAGGAATATCCCATAGGCCTTTGAGGGGCTGTACTGTAGAGCACTCGGAGGTGTCTAGGCATCGGAAGCGTGCCTTGAGCATCCCAAACACCCGCTCAATGATGTTGCATGGCGGCATGTGCCTCATTATAGCGTTGCTGCGATGGGGTCATGGGGCGCCGGTATGGTGTGAGCAGCCAGGGATGGAGTGGGTATCCGCTGTCACCTGTGTGGAGATAGTGGAGAGCAGTATCATGTTCAGGTCCATATTGCCCATATCCCTGTGTGCCACTACCATGGCACCTGTGGCATTCCCACCCTTGCCCCGAGTTTGCATTTCCTACATGCGTACTCACCCACTAGATGGCCTCTGGGGATGTCCCCACTCTCGAATCGATGGCACAGTGCGGACTGATACCATATGAAGGCATCATGTGCTCTGCCAGGGTGTGTGGCACAGACATTGATTATACGCCCAGTGGAATCACACACCACCTGGCAGTTGACACTGAAGAAGCCCTTTCTGTTCCTATATGCTGCCCCATTTGGGCCAGGTGGTGTGCAAATGGCCACATGGGTGCAATCTATGGCCCCTAGCATGCCAGGCATACGTGCTACCCTGTGGAACTCCTGTATGTTTGCTGTATGCTCTGCTGCATTGCTGGGGAAATGGATGTGCTCCGCAGCATGTGGCAGCAGTGCGCTGAGGAATTGGATGAGGATGCGTGATGTGGCCGACTGTGTGATGCCTGTGGTGTCCCCTGTTGGCCTCTGGAAGGTGCCCACGGCGAGCAGGCACATGCAGGCTGTCACCTTGGTCTCCACTGACAGAGCGTGACTCCCTCGTGAGGGTGCCTGCATCACATCACTGCACAGCTCACAGAGCCGCCTCAGTATTGCCCTGTTCAGGCAGTACCGGACCACGATCTCTACATCTGTGTACAGCTCAAAGCTGTTGTGGGCACGGTACTGCCTGTTGGGGGCATACCGCCAACAGGCCCATCCACGGCCACGTCCCCCTGCATCTTGCATTCTGACCCCCCTCATTGCAGCTTCCATGTGGAAGCTGCCACTGTCCATCTCCCTGGCTTGTGACCCCCCCGGCTGATGTTGCTCTGTTACCCTCGCTGTCCTGATTGCTACTTCCACTGCACCGGGCACCCCCCGCTGGCCTCTGCAGCCTATGGCCCACACTGCTTCCCTTGCCTGCCCTGGCCTGTCACTGTCTGTCTTTCTCTCTCTCTCTTCCCCACTTTGCATCCCTGTAGCGTTCTTGCGCCTCTTCCTTGAGCCTTTTTATTTTGGCTCATTTCCGCTGGGGCACAACTTCCGGCTATTCCGCTGTTGCGCATTGCGCAAGCCTTTGAATGTCGCATTGCGCTCATTATGCATGGATCCACCCGCTTCGGTTGCATATGCCTTCATTTGCATTGCGCTGTTGCTCAGCATGTTTTCGGTGGCGCAACTGCCTCCTGCTGAATATCTCAGAATGGCGCACTTTCGGACTTGCGCATGCGCAACCCTATTGCGCATGGCGCAACCCTTTTGAATATCCGGCCCTGGGTGAACAAACTATTGATCTGGTACAATCATACATATACAGTATCTAGGTTCATAAGTTCATAGGTTAGTATACTAGTCTAATCAGCCACTAGAGCTGTAAATGGACTTGCCACCATTTATTGCACATAATCCCATTTACTTTCTCACATATGTTGATCAAGCAACCGTTTAAATTTTGCCATATTACCAGCACTCACTACCACTGATTGAAGAGAAGTCCATACGTTCACCACCCTCTGGTTATACAGTACCATCTGCCTCTCTTAGTTGTTCTGTAATTCTCTCAAAACAACTGGTAGGGGTGGAACCTAGTTGCCCTGTCTGACCCTGTCTTGTTCATTAACCCTGCACATTCCCAAAGCATGTAATTCTGAAAGGAATTATAGGTATAACATAGATCCCCTCTTATTCTTCTAGAAGACATAGGGTGGAATAGTCAGAGCAGTTGTGCCATGTGCAATAGGGATGCACCTGCATATGAGCGGGCATGTGCCATAATGTGATATTCAGTGGCAGCATATGTGCAGCACAAAACCCAATGTGCTGTAGCGCACTGGTAATGAATGCATGCACAAGTGCAGGGGGTGTAACCAGGAATATGAGGTGCAGTGCAATATACAACAGCAAGTGATGTGCGCAATAGTGGAGCAAGCAGATATGAGTGAATATAGAAGGGAGCAAGTGAGGGGAGGATGAATGCGCAAGCGAGGAGTCATAGTGGGGGAGAGTGGAGACGGAGCCGCAGGGAGCCAGGGCAAGACACAGGTGATCAAGGGTGGCCAAGAGGTGGACGGGGGCCACTGGAAGCATGTGTGTGTGTGTGTGTGTGTGTGTATCTGTGTGTGTCTGTGCATGCCACGGAGGAAGGACAGCAGTGGGGCAGAGGCAGGGTACACAGTGGTGTAGTGCCAGGGGTGCACCCAGTGCAGGGGCAGAACCAGCAGCACACAGCTGGGGGGAGACCGAATAGTCAGCCACCCCGGGGGGGGGGACACCAACCCGGGACATGGTCAGTGCCACCTTCCAGGTGGAGGCAGTAATGAGGGGTGAGAGGAGGCAGTGTGCAGAGAGGCACAGCCGTGGAAGGGCCCGACGGTGGTATGCCCAGAACAGGCTGTACCATGCCTGCATCAGCTTCAAGCTGTACAGTGACACTGAGATTGTGGGCTGGCACCGCCTGAACCGGGCCATTCTGAGGCAGTTCTGTGAGCTGTGCAGTGAGGAGATGCAGGCATCCACAAGACGGAGCCATGCTCTGTCCGTGGAAACAAAGATCACAGCTGTCATGTGCCTGCTCATCACGGGCACCTTCCAGAGACCAACAGGGGGCACAACAGGCATAACTCAGTTAGCTGCATCACGCCTACTCACACACTTCCTCAGCACATTGCTGCCACATGCTGCAGAGTACATCCATTTCCCCAGCACACAGGCGAAGCGCACAGCAAACATGCAGGAGTTCCACAGGGTAGCACAGTTGCCTGGCATACTTGGGGCCATTGACTGCACCCATGTTGGCATCCACATGCCACCTGACCCAGAGGGGGTGGCATATGTAAACCGCAAAGGATACCTGAGTGTCAACTGCCAGGCTGTGTGCGATGCCAGGGGCCGCATAATCAATGTCTGTGCCACACACCCTGGGGGAGCACACGATGCCTTCATCTGGCACCAGTCTGCACTGTGCCATAGGTGCAAGAGTGGGAATATCCCCACTGGCTATCTGGTAGGTGAGTATGCAGTGTACGCCAGACACTGGGAGCAGCTGGAGGAGTGTGTGGGGCAAGGGCAGGGGTGCCATGGGGAGAGGCCTGGAAGGCCAGGGCACATTGTCACAGACCACCATGCTAATGATACCTCTCTACACACAGGTGACAGTGGGTACCTGGTGCGGCCCTGGCTGCTCACACCATACCAGTGCCCCTCGACCCCAGTGCAGCAACAGTACAGTGAGGCACATGCCACTACATGGAACATCATTGAGTGGGTGTTCAGGCTGCTGAAGGCTTGGTTCAGTTGCCTGCACAGTCCTGGTGGTGCCCTACAGTACAGCCCCTCAAAGGCCTGCGGGCTATCCATGGCCTGCTGTATCCTGCACAACATGGCCACCAACAGTGGGATAGCCATTGAGGTCGAGGAGGGGGACAGCAGTGGGGAACGATGAGGATGCTGGTCCAGCTGGTGTTGGGCAGCCACCCCCTGGGCAAAGGGATCCCTGCCTAGCCCAGATGACCCAGCAGCACCGGGCACCATTGCAGAGGAGCACTATGGACCACACAGGTAGGTGAATAGGGCCACAAGCAAGCACCAGGGGCAATGGCACAGCTGACAAACAGGCAGGGGTGGACACCAAGGCAGGTTTGGTGGCAGGGGTGCGGGAATGGGCAGGGGCCTGCACACAAAGGCAGAGCACAGCAGGGCTGCACACAGCATGCACACTTAGGCACACACACCACATCCCATGCCAACAGGGCCACACAAACACCCATCCCCAAATGCCCCCCCACACACCCAAACAGGACCCAACAGAACCACACCCAGTGGCAGGCACTGTTCGTGTCTCAGACGCTGAGCACCTTTGCACAGTGGCAGACAGCACTATGCTGGCATCGTCATGCACACACCACAGTGGCCAGCATCTGGGCAGGTGTGCACAGGGCCCGTGTGAGTGCAGGAGAGGGTACCACACCCCTGCGTTGCACACAGAACACCACAGTGCTCACTGGGCAGCAGTAGACAGCGGTCATGGAAGGGGAAGGGTCAGTCATGCTGCACAGTAGCACAGCCACCACAGATGCGTGGGCGGCCCTGCCAACACCTGTCAGCTATAACAGGCTGATCAGTGGCCTCATGAACCCCCAGGGGTGAAGCTATGTAAATGCGACCATGTCTGTGCAGGCGTCTGCAGGCCACCAAACATGCCTGCGCCGAGTGTACTTGATATGCCCACAGCTGATCCTGGCGTTGACATGGCAGGGGTTGCCCAATGCCAAGAATGAGGGGTGGACATTGCACCCTGCAGGGTGTGTGGTGGCTGAGCACACAACTGGTTGGCCAGTGTTGCCATAATGGTCACCATCTCAGTGGCGTGTCTATTGATGGCTGCGGTCACATCTGCCCACTGTTGAACTAATTCTGCCAAGAGCAGGGCATGGTCCCTGCTGTGCCGCTCCTCTGCCTGGCGCAGCTCCACACGGAGTGCATCCACCGCTCCCATGAACTGTACCTGCTGATCCACAGAGGCCTGGAGTAGATGGCTGTGTTCATCCAAGGGTCATCTGCATGGCCTTCATGCTGACCTCCATGTGGTTCCTGACCCTGCAGCACAGCACCCCACAATGGTGGACGCCGCACAGTGGTGCCTTCCTGGGGTACATCCTCATGCAGTGCACTGTTGCCACCCCCTGCCCCCATTCCCGTCCCCCCATCAACACTGTCCAGCTGCTGCCACTGCCCCTCCAGCTGCTGAGTGCCAGACACCACCAGCATGGCTGCATTGGCACCACCAACACCACTGCCACATCTGCACACCAGTGTTGCCCCACTGGATGCCACAGACACAACAGGAACAATGGCTGGTGGACAGGCAGCCACACCAGCACTGCCCGCACTGCCGCCTAGGTGGATGCCAGTCATGGGATCCCCCTGTGACCCACCAACATCACTGTGCAGGATATGCATCATGTCATCATCAGTACTGGAGTTGGCCCTGATCTGTATCTCAACATACAGGACATCATGCCTGGCTGGTGGGCAGCAACCACATCAGTGCTGCCCGCACTGCCGCCTTGGCGGATGCCAGTCAAGGGATCCCCCAGTGACCCACCATCACTGTCCGAGATGTGTGTCACGTCATCATCAGTACTGGAGCTGGCCCCGATCTGTGTCTCAACACACAGGACACCATGCCTGACATCCTGCTGGAACACAGCCAGGGACTCATCCGCACCCGCACCACAGACATCAGTCCAAACAGCAGTGCAGGGCTGCAGGCAGTCGGCCCCTCGGACACCAGTGGAGGTGGATGGGCACTCCACTGGTTCTAGGGCCGCCTCCTCAGTGGACACACCCACCACCGTTGCCCCATGCAGATGTTCAGGAGCTATAAAGGAACACAGTACTGTTAGTGGTTCTGCCTGAACCCTGGACTTTGCCCCCCCCGCTACCCACACACTGCCAGCACTGGTCCTACCATGTAGTGATGGGCTGCCACCCATCTGGAAGCCTCCGTGGGGCACACCCTCAATGGCACAATGCAGCATGCTGCCAGCCACCTTCTCCTCCAGCGGCTTCAGGTGTGGCACGTCTTGCTGGACCCCACCATTGGTGGTACACTCTGCCTGGATGGCAGCCATCTTGTCTTTTATCCTCCTCCTGTCCATGCCAATCTTCTTTTTGCACTCCTGCATGGAACACTGGTGGCTGACCTGCTGGTTGACTGCACATGCCACTTCACCCCATGCCATCGCATGGGCCTGTGGTGTGCCCCTCTGTCCACTGAGGAGTGGCTCCCTGTTGAGGTAGACCTCAAACAGGGCATCCAATTCTGCCCTGGTAAAGTTGGGCCTCTGCTTCTGCACCCTCCTCTGCTCTTCATCCTCCTCACGTTTGGTCATGCTTGTACCTGGGGAGATGGACAGGTGTTACCATGGACTGTTCAGTCCCATACAGCCCTCCCAGACCACTGTCCCAGCATCTCCATGGCATGGCACTTACCTGCAAAGGCTGCAATACCGATCCATGGCCTGTGCAATTCCATGGTGCCTTTATAGCGCATTGCATGAAAATGAGGGTACGCGCAACTGTAATGGGATGCAAATGCAGTGGATGCGCTGTGGAATGGATCACAAGCTGATTTGCATAACCTGGCTGAATATCGCTCAGATGCACCTTGCGCAATGGTGTTGTGCATGCTCAAACCGTGGCGCACCACTGTGACGTGCGCAATCGGACCCACACCATGCATGTGCACGGTGCTGACACATACACTAGCGGCACAGTATACTCACATAGCACAGGAGGCAGTACAGCGCACAGCCACTACTGTGCCTGTGGCACTTGTGCACTCTACGTCATATGGGGCACACGTGCCATAGTGCAGATGGTGCAGTGCCATCATGACCCCGTATTGTGCCACTGCACCGTAGGTGCCATGGTACCTCTGCGCAGTAGGCCACTGCATGGCATCACACACATGCATTCTACCATGCACAATACAGGGGCCTCCCAATAGCGCAGTGGCGCTCCGTGCGTGGCCAGACTCTTGACCCTGCAGCTGACCTTCGCCATCTAGGCACCATGCAGCCGCATGTCTGGCCCCCTATTGTGCAGTCTGATGCCAGCATGATTGTGAATGACAGCGCAGCACCGCACTGCCTCAGCACGTGGGACACATGTGCTACCGGGCACCATTTTGCACTGTGGACAGCTTGGAGAATGCCACACACCAGAGCCCCTGTGTGGAGCGCCACAGAGCCACATGCAGGTGCCCTGTTTGGGCAGGTGCCCCCTCCAGAGACCTTGCACTGTGGTGTGGCAGGAGGTTGTGGAAGGACTGGAAGAGGCCACTGGGAGCCGTCATTCCAGGGAACAGTGTCACCACCGCTATGGTGACCTCCAGCGGCATGACCCTGACTGCCTGAGGCACCTGCAGGTGCATTCCCAGCAGGGAGCCATGCCACTGCCAGGTAGGTGCTCCTTGCCAGCACTAGTGATCTCAGACTGTCCTCAGGGCACAGAGGTTAGCAGGCCAGGCCACCCAGGGGGGCAGCACCTGTGTTGTCAGGTGTGGGGGTGCATTGTGTCCACCCTACGCCACCGTGACCCAGGCATGCTGTGCGGGCAGACACACTAGTGGGGGGACCTATGGGTCTGATGTGTACTGATGTGCCTCTCTCCATGTTCCCCCCTAGGAGCAGAAGAACACCATAGAGCATGGATGGCAGGGGAGAAACAGGGCCAGGATCAAGCTTGGGAAGTGGCCATGCGGGCAGGCCACAGTGGTGGTGCTGTGGGTCAGCAGTGCCCAGCTGATCAGGATGCAGGTGAGTACCATGATTCCTTATACACCTGTGCAGAGTGGGTTGCAGTGGTGGTGGTGTGGCATAGCCCCTCTGCACATGGCCCCTCCAGCTGTGCACTTCCTGCAGTGCCCTCTGCACCATCCTGTGGGCCTGCACATGTGGGTGGGTGTTGCAGGTGGGCTGTGGGTGCACTCGATGCCTGGCTGTGCCACTGCCTTCCCACTGCATTTCCATGATGCTGGACAGCCAGGATGGTGCTGTGTGGTGCATGGTCAGTGATGGTATGCAGTGGTTTGCATGGCTACAGTTGCCCGGGTGGGCAGCTCATGTGGGTGGTTTCACTGTGGGTGGTCACATGCCATCCCAGGGGCACCAGTCACCGATGCACACTGTGCACATTGGGTGGACTGTGTTAGTCTGGCTAGTCACTCATACTCTTTCTGCTCCCTTCTCCTAGGTGGATGTCATTGGGAGGCCATGGAGCAGACCCTCCAGGAGATCCTGCAAGTCACCCAGGTGACACTTGAGCTGCTCAAGAGGATGGATAGAGGGGACTGGCAGCAGCACCACAGGTGCCACAGGGCGGCAAGAGAGGACCAGGGCCGCCAGTAGGGCCTGCTGCTAGTGGAGTCACTCCATCCCTCCCTGAACTATACCCCACACCCTCATGTCCCCCACCATTGCCAGTCACATTGTCCCCTGACCATTCCCCTCCCCCCTTGTAGTGTCCTCACCCATCCCCTCCTCTGATGTACATAACTATATATAGATTTTGTTGCTGTTGTGGATGTTGTTGTTTTTTGTAACACATACGTTTATATCTATGTCTGTGTCGGTCTCAGATTTGCAGCGGGCGCATGGAGCCTTGCTGCAGTGGTGTGCATGGCTACTGTGGGGTGGGGCTGGCTTGGGCTTGGGTGTGCCTGATGGGGCTTCTCCACTGGTGTGGGTGGGGGCCATGGGCTCTGTCTAGGGGCATGTGTGGTGTGCCCTGTGCACTGTTAGCCTGTGTGCAGCAGGCTGTGGTGCATGTGCCATATCCAAGCTGCCCCTGATGGTGTGTGCTTTGCCTGTGTGGCTGTGGCCATTGCTGCTACACCACCACCATGCGCAACTTGATACACACGGTCATGTGGCCCCAACCACCACATGCTCGGCTGACAGCATGCCATCAGGGGCAGGCCATACCTGTCACCTTGCAGGCATGGCACCCTTGCAGCTGGCATTATGACCCCTGGACTATCGCACGTCTGTCCCTGTTGCCACTGTGGGTGGTGCTATTGTTTACTCCCTCCATATAGTCTATGGTGACTGGGGCAGTGCCTGTGGTCTGGTGGCTGTCACATGGAGTTCTGCTGCATGCAGGTGGTGGCCTGGTTACAGGCCTCTGTGCCTGCCATCAGGATGGCCAGGCTCATGGGGCAACCGCCACATGACAGGCTCACCAGCACCCTGGTGGTGGGCAGGCCGCAGGTACATGGCACCATGGGCTTCACGACGACAGGGCCTGTTGCACTGCTTTGTGTGGCTGCTTGCTGGAGTACCCATGGAACTTGGAGGGGGGGCATTGTGTGTGCCCTGTGTTGCCTCCTGTGTGGCGCATGCCTCCATGCACCACAAGAGGGTGCTGTGTTGCCTGGTGGTGCCATTGCTGTGGCGGGGTGGGTGCATGGGTGGCGGACCTTGCTCTGGTCCTGTGTTCGGTATGCCTTCCTGCTTGTGGTGGCATCCAGGGCAGCCCTTGTCACGTGCAGGGTCCCTCGGGTACTGGTGCCAGGTCACCCACCTTGCTGTGCCTCTGTAAAGCCATGCTGGAGAGCCTTGTGTGGGTAGTGGTGGCTTTGGTGGATGGTGTCACTGCCTGCATTGGGTGGTCATGGTGGGGTTGTGGTACATATGCATTGCAGTCCAGGGCAACTGGATGCCTTGGTACAGTGGTGCTGGACTGCCTTCAGTGCCATGCACTGTTTGGTCATGCTTCTGTGCTAGGTGTCTCAGCTGCTCTGTACTAGGGTGGTTAGCATTGGTATGGTGCCATGGCATGGGTGGGGCTTGGCCATCCTTGTGTCCTGGTCTCTGTTGGCCGGAGGATGGTGCAGAGGCACTGTGCCCATTGGGTGGAGACTGCTGGGTCACATCTGCTGTTGGTTCAGCACCGGAGTTTAGGGGTCTGTGATCCATCCTGCACCCATCTGGTTGTGCTGCTCATGGGGGCCTTGCCCTCATGGGGGGGGGGTTGGGGGATGGTCTGTCTGTCCTGGTGCATGCTCCTCAGCGCATCCATGGCTGATGTTCAGCTGCTTCCTGTCTTTGTCCATGCGCATCCGTAGGGGTGCTATTGCACATCAACCCTGCTCCATAGCGCATCCCTCATTGTGCTATGGTGCATCAGGAGTGATATTCAGCCACATTGCACAGGCAACCCTTGTCCTGTGCATGGTTTGAATATTGTGCTCATTGCACCATGGTGCACTGGACATGTGCCTGCTCCCTCTGTTGTGCATCTTTCTGGTGCAGTCTGAATACCCCGGACATTGAATACAGACCTAGGTCCATTAACCTTTTATGACAATCCTTACTCTTGACAATATTTATTCCTTTGGTAAATCTACATTGTACTCTCACATTTCATTTTACACTACCTATACTTTGTGGGGCACTAAAGGGCATGCTGTACTCAAGAACCAGACTGACCAGAAATTTCTACAGAGGCAACAATACCTTATCACTTCTACTTTTGATGTTTCTTGGGATTTGCCTTTTTAGGGGTATCCTTTCATGCTAACACTCCATGGAATGCTCAATCTTGTAAACTTGTGGAGACATTAAGCAAAACAACACTAGGGCTAGCCAAGTTTAACCATAAATATGGTGGGTCTTCAATTAAACCCCTGATAAAAGTAATTGAGGCAAAATTTCATGTACAGTTACTCTATGCCTCAGAAGTTTGGGATTTGAAGCAAAGGGAAAAGTTAACTGTCCCCCCCTATATAAAATGTTAAGAAAACTTTTGGGACTCGCCCCCTCATGTCTGGCATCTTATATTAGATCTGAACTCAGACTTGTAAATATAAATGCTAAAATAGATGTCAGGAAGGTTAACTCTGGGTTAAGGCAACATGACTATTAGATACTAGAATATCCAAGACATGCCTTCAAGAAAATATGAAATGTTATTACCTGGGGTTTACTCAAAATTATTGGTTTACACCTATCTTAACATCCTTAAGAACTTACAATTTAAATACTCTGAAAGAGTTTGTGGATAAAGGAATTATGTTAAGCTTGAAATACAAAAAATACATAACAAGGAAAATAATAAAATTTAGGAGCAATGAAGATTTTAAATTGATAGGTAGATCATCCTACTCTAAATGGTTTGTGAAATACAATTATTATTTTGGATTGAAACCATATTTGGATATTTTAGTTAACCCTGGCCATAGAAGGAATTTTATCTGATACAAATTTGAGAGGTTTAATTGTAATGTATTAAGATTAAGACATAAAATTATCATAGAAGACTTGGGCAACTGTTCATGTTAAGAGGGGGACCTGGAAAATCTCTACCACGTTTTATGAAAATGCTCTTGGTTTACTAAGGAAAGAAACTACTGGTTGGGACCATTTTTAAATTCAACCTATAATGCTGAGTTAGAAGCACTGACTTCCACTCTTCTAGAAACATCAGATGAACGGACAATTTTAAGATCAAAGGAGATAAGGGGGCATGTGAGGAGGAGGACCATATAAAAGAATCTATCCTAAATAGATACTTCTGCTCAGTATTTACTGAAGAGAAGGTGGGGCAGGGCCCACAGCTCAGCACCATGGACACGGGTGGGGGGAAGAGAGATGAGCACTAGTCCCTTCACAAAAGAAAGGGTCCTACAAGAGCTCGATAAGCTTAGGGTGGACAAGGCAATGGGACCTGATGGCATACATCCCAGGGTACTAAAGGAGCTAAGGGTGGAACTAGCAGAGCCAGTATCAGAACTGTTTAGTAAGTCTCTGAGCACAGAAGAGATCCCAGAAGACTGGAGAAGGGCTCATGTGATCCTGCTCCACAAGAGTGGCAGCAGAGAGGAGGCAGGGAACTACAGACCAATCAGTCTTACCTCAGTAGTGGGCAAGATTATGGAGGCACTCTTTAAGGAAAGGATAGTGCAACACCTGGAATCCATAGGAGCACAGGATCCAAGACAGCATGGGTTTACAAAAGGAAGGTCCTGTCAAACTAATCTCGTAGATTTCTTTGATTGGGTAACCAGAATGGTGGACCGAGGGGCAGCAGTTGATGTCACCTACCTTGACTTAAGCAAAGCTTTCGATACTGTTCCACATAGAAGATTGATTAATAAGCTGGGTAGGCTCAGGGTGGGTCAGAAGTTGGTCAACTGGGTGGCAAACTGGTTGACGGGCAGAAAACAGAGAGTGGTGGTAAATGGTATACAGTCAGAAGAGATGCAAGCCACAAGTGGGGTACCTCAGGGATCAGTCCTGGGGCCAGTCCTCTTCAATATTTTCATCAGTGACATTGCAGATGGACTGGAAAGTAAGGTTTGTCTATTTGCAGATGACACCAAGATCTGCAACAGAGTAGATGATCCAGACTGGGTGGGCAGAATGAGAAGAGATCTGGATAAGTTAGCAAAATGGTCAGAAGAGTGTTAACTGGGGTTTAATGCAAAGAAGTGAAAATCATGCACATAGGGAAGAGAAACCCTGAAGCCACCTATAGGCTGGGAGGGGAGTTGCTGGCAGTCACAAGGGAAGAAAGAGACTTGGGAGTCATCATCATTGATGACCTGAAATCATCCAAGCAGACCACTAAAGCAATAGGTAAGGCTTGGGGGATATTAGGGTGTATTAGTAGGGATATCACAAGTTGGAAGAGGGAGGTAATAATCCTTCTTTACAAGACACTGGTTAGGCCCCATCTGGAGTACTGCATGCAGTACTGGAGGCCACACCTTCACAAGGACATTAACCAAACTGAAGAAGTCCAGAGAAGAGCAACCAAAATGTGCAGGGACTGCATCAGAAAACATATGAAGACAGATTAACAGAGCTCAATATGTATACCCTAGAGCAAAGGAGGCAGAGAGGTGATATGATCGAAACATTCAAACACCTTAAGGGCATTAACAAGGTGAAAGAGTCTGACATGTTTCAATATAAGAAAAATAGCAGGACAAGAGGACACAGCATGGGATTAGAGGGAGGCCGATTAAAGGGTAATGTGAGGAAGTTCTTTTTCACAGAAAGGGTGGTGGATGCATGGAACTGCCTACCTCAGGAAGTGGTGGATATGAACACAGTGCAGGGCTTCAGACAGGCATGGGATAGGCATAAGGATTGTTCACTTGGGAGCTTAAGCAACAGGTTGGTAGAAAAGAGGCCAGGAGTTATATTTTGTTTTAAACTGAAATATTTGAATAGTTTGTTAGTGAAATTAGTTCTATGTGTTAAAAATTATTACCTTGAATTTGAACTGATACTTGGGCTGTGATATTGTAGGTTTGGGGATGATGTTTGGCAGGGAAAATTAGAAGGTAATTTAAATGTGTTTGCCTGGTGTTTGGAGGAGGGACATTAGCTGCAATTAACTTGTCTTTAAACAGGAATTACTGTGGCTTTCTATTGTTCACTTGGGAGCTTAAGCAACAGGTTGGTAGAAAAGAGGCCAGGAGTTATATTTTGTTTTAAACTGAAATATTTGAATAGTTTGTTAGTGAAATTAGTTCTATGTAAAAAATTATTACCTTGAATTTGAACTGATACTTGGGCTGTGATATTGTAGGTTTGGGGATAGATGTTTGGCAGGGAAAATTAGAAGGTAATTTAAATGTGTTTGCCTGGTGTTTGGAGGAGGGACATTAGCTGCAATTAACTTGTCTTTAAACAGGAATTACTGTGGCTTTCATTGTTCACTTGGGAGCTTAAGCAACAGGTTGGTAGAAAAGAGGCCAGGAGTTATATTTTGTTTTAAACTGAAATATTTGAATAGTTTGTTAGTGAAATTAGTTCTATGTGTTAAAAATTATTACCTTGAATTTGAACTGATACTTGGGCTGTGATATTGTAGGTTTGGGGATAGATGTTTGGCAGGAAAATTAGAAGGTAATTTAAATGTGTTTGCCTGGTGTTTGGAGGAGGGACATTAGCTGCAATTAACTTGTCTTTAAACAGGAATTACTGTGGCTTTCCTTGTTCACTTGGGAGCTTAAGCAACAGGTTGGTAGAAAAAGAGGCCAGGAGATATATTTTGTTTTAAACTGAAATATTTGAATAGTTTGTTAGTGAAATTAGTTCTATGTGTTAAAAATTATTACCTTGAATTTGAACTGATACTTGGGCTGTGATATTGTAGGTTTGGGGATAGATGTTTGGCAGGGAAAATTAGAAGGTAATTTAAATGTGTTTGCCTGGTGTTTGGTAAGAGCCCTCCTCCTCCCTCCCACCCACCCACCCACCCACCCTGTTTTGTAGGCTTACTTAAATACTGAAAAGCCACTGGGGTTGGGATTGAAGGGCTGAGTATTTCTGTTTGGGACTGAAATTTTGAAGCAACAGGAGTTGGTGGCCTGTGACATCATACGGTACCTGGAGTCTGCTTACACACACTGTTAGTGGGACTGAACACATACTGGACTGTATGTGTTTGTGAGACTGGGAACTTTGTTGGTGGGGTTGAAATTGGGTTTGTCAATAACTACAGTCAGTATAGAGAGAAACTGTACTCCAGGGAAAGGGACTGAGAAAAGGGTGTGTATTATAAACAGAGGGGATAATCAGGGTGGCCATATTCCACCATGGCAGGCATCTTCGAAGGGTTGTAGGCTGCACAGGCTGTGGGATGGCAACATTCTAAATTGGGCCTGAGGGAGGGAGGCTGCCCACTCTGTAGACAGCTATCTTGTATTAGGAGTGAGGTATATTGGTTAAGGAGTAAGCTGTGGGAGCTGGGGGGTGTCCAAGGATAAGGGGTGGCCATGGGCAGCAGAAGGGTGGGGCTGAGGGAGGCTGGGGCAACGCTCTGAAATTACAGGACATTATGCTACAGCAAGCAGAAGGGGATATTAGGGACAGAGGACCCTTAGATAGGAAGTTGATGCTAAGGGAAAGCGTAGGTGAAAATTCTGAATTCAAGGAGACTGGAGGGGAAAAGTCAGAGGGGCTGTTGTGGAAGCCTAAAACAGCAGACTGTGGGAAGGGAGCTCCTAAGGTGAACAGTGCAAGAGAGGAAGAAGAGGGTCAGTTTAGAGATGCAGTCAGGGGAAACTCGGGTTACTTGATGGAGGCTGACATAGAGTGTCACAATAAATTTGAGATACTAAGCATCCTAGAGGGGGAGGAAGGGGTTGGTGGAAATGAGGAAACTTATACAGAGGCCGGGGGGAGGGAGTCAGATACCCATAGGGCATCACAGAACAGCTATGGAAAGGATAGACATAGTCCCAGAGGGAGAAGGGGACATATATGTTAAGCAAATGGGGGAGATGCAACATATTCCAGACATGAGGGAGAGAGCATGATTGGAGAGGAACTGGGAGACAAGGAGGTGGGAGAGGAGCCCCCCTTCAGCAGGAAGGTCAGTACCAAGGATGGGGCCCTAGCTAAAGGGGACCCACAGAGAGCCTCTGGAGACAGGGGTACTATTACAAGGGGGGATGAGGGTGCGGGGGAAGGGGAAACCATCAGGGCCAGGATAAATGGTTCAGATAAGAGAGGGTTAAAGGGGACACCTATTCAGAGGGGGTTTGAGTTAAGTGGGCAAAATAGCAAGGGAGGCAGAAAGGGGAGGGTGACAAGGGGGTCTCTAATAAGGCAGGAAGACTCCCATGAAATTGTGATCATGAATAAAGTGGGAGAGGGGGGCTGAGAGGGCATAGTGGAGGTAACCATAAGGATGATGGCGGTGTTAAGGTTCTGTTACTGGGAGACTCGATGATTAAGGGTATCCATTGGGAGGGACAGGGGATGGATGCCATAGCCAGGTGAAGGTAGTGAGTATCTCTGGGCTGACAGTGCACAGAGCAAAGTTCATGGTGTATGAAATGGTTAGGGATTGTGGAGGGAAACCGGATTTCCTGGTGCATTTGGGAACTAATGATCTAGAGGGAAATAGCATTATGGAAATCCAAGCAAGGTTCCAAGAACTTGCCAGAGTCTGTCGGGATAATGGATGCAACATTTCCTTTTCGGAGATATTGCCAGTACCAAAGGCCTCAGTGGAGAAAAAAATGAAGCTCACAGAGGTTAATGAATGGCTCAGGAAGTGGGGTGAAGAGAATGGGTTGGGGGTGTTAGGGAACTGGAATGGAGTTTGGGAGGATAAGGGACTATATGCCAAGGACAGGTTTATCTTGCCCCATTAGGGAAGGAAGTCCTTAAACAGGGATGGCTGACTACATACAAGAAAGGTGGGGTTTAAACTTGTAAGGGGAGGGATAAGGAGGGCTGACTAGAAGCCCTCCCTCCAGATGAGGAGTAGCCTTCAAGCCCAAGGGGAGGGGAAACAGACTGAGGTGGAGGTTTCAGGAGGAGCAGGGAGGATGGAAGTATAAGGAATCTGGGTGGGGTTCTACAAAAGGATCAGGGATAAGGGATGGGGGTTAGTGTGTAAATGCCAGGAGTTTGGGAAACAAGTTGCCAGAGTTCCAGGCCATGCTGTTCGAGGGGGGTGGATGTGGCGGCAGTCACGGAAACGTGAGCCAACAAAAACCATGACTGGGACCTAAATGTACGGGGGTACACTATGCTTAGGAAGGATAGAAAGGAGGGCAGAGGGGGTGGAGTGGCTATGTTCATTAGAGATGACATAGAAATTGCTATGGTAGAAGAGGCAGAGGGAAACGTGGAGGCCTTATGGGTCACCTTACGATCCCCAGCAGGAGATAAGGTCAAGCTGGGTGTAGTATATAGGCCCCCCGGGATGAGTGATGTTCTAGAGGATGGTTTGCTGGACAACATCATTGCCCAGTGTGGTCCAAAAGGGGAAGGAGTGGTGTTGATGGGGGACCTTAATATGCCAGGTACTAACTGGGGAACCATGTCCTCTAAGGTGGCCAAGGACAGAGGCTGCTGGATGGCTTCCAGGATGTGTTCTAACACAGCATGTGATGGAGCCCACAAAGGAGGGGCATGTCCTGGATGTGGTTCTGGCAGATGGGGATCTGGTAAGGACATGGTTGTACAGGACCCCTGACTGGGAGTGACCACAATACTGTCTGGTTTCAAATAAGCATTGGGGAGTGGGGTGAGATCTAGGACACTGGCAGTGGACTTCAGGGGGCAGACTTTATGGGCATGGGAAATATTCTCAAGGATCACTAGAAGGGATTACCTCAACAACAAGTGTGGAAAGGAGATGGGAGGTCATAAACGGGACTTCATGAGGCAGTCAGGATCTGCGCGTTGAAACGTAGGGAGCAAGGTCACATAAACCATGCTGGTGGTCCAGTGAGGTCCAGGTAGCAGCCAGAGAAAAGAAGGCGGCTTACAAAAAATATAAAACAACAAGAGGGGATAGGGATAAGGAAATGTACCAGCTTGCATCTAGAAAAGTCACCCGTATGGTGAGGGGAGCAAAGTCCAGTAAAGAGCATCGGCTGGCACAGGGGATACATGGAGGGGAAAAGGGGTTCTTCCGGTACATTGGGGAGCGGAGAAAAACTAAGGGCCATCTCAGCAGATTGAAATCAGAAGGAGGGTGGGTGGAAGAGGCGAGGGACCAGGCAGAGGTATTTAACGAGTACTTTGCCTCTGTGTTCACTAGGGAGGGGATGGGATATCTACAAAGCAAGGCACAAAGGGGATAGAAGCAGCAGGGAGTGGGATCAGGGAGCAGCAGAAATGGAGCAAAAGGAGGGAAAGGTACCCCAGGGTGTCGATCTGGATAAGGATAAAAAGACCAGTAAGGTGGAGGGGACGGATGATGCCATCCCCACCAAAAGGGTGTGGTTTGCCCTCAAGGCCCTAAAGAAAGACAAATCTCCTGGGCCGGATGGCATTTATCCGAGAGTACTATGGGAATTGGCGGACATACTGGCTGCACCCCTGGCGGAGCTTTTCAACAGGTCACTTGAGACAGGGAGGGTACCTAGGGATTGGCGAGAGGCACATGTGGTACCAATCCATAAAGGGGGGTCGAAGGAAGTACCAGGAAACTATAGACCCATCAATTTAACCTCGGTGGTGGGAAAATTAATGGAGAGTATACTAAAGGAACGATTGGGGTTTACTTGGAGGAGGTGGGAGGTCTGGATAGTCGGCAGCATGGGTTTGTGCCAGGTAGATCATGTCAAACCAACCTTGTAGAGTTCTATGAATGGGTAACATCAGAACTGGATAGGGTAAGCCTGTGGATGTATTATTCTTGGACTTCAGCAAGGCGTTGACTCTGTCCCCACAATGGTCTGGTGGAGAAACTGATGGGGTTAGGAGTAGGCCTTTGATGGTCAGATGGATTGAAAACTGGATAGCTGGACGACTCAGAGAGTAGTGGTCTGTGGGGAGCTCTCGAACCCTACAGAGGTTGGTAGGGGTACCACAGGGCTCGGTCCTGGGTCCAATCCTGTTTAATGCATACATATCAGACATCAGGGATGGTATAGGGTGTGAAATGAGTCTCTTCATGGATGACTCCAAGATGGGAGCAGAAGTTGAGGGAGAAGAGGAGGGGCTCCTGCAAGGGACCTGGACACCCTGGAAAGCTGGGCTCACACATGGAAATTAAATTTCAATATCACCAAGTGCAAGGTGTTGCATCTTGGTCGGGAAACCCTAAACACAGGTACACCCTGGGAGGGGAGGTGCTGGAAGCCTCAACGGGGAAAAAGACCTAGGGGTCATGGTGGATACATGTATGAATAACTCTGAGCAGTGCAGGAGAGCAGCTAGCAAGGCAAACAGGATGTTGGGATGCATCGTAAGGGGGATCACCTCTAGGAGCAAGGAAGTGATTCTGCCACTGCACAATGGACTGGTTAGACCACACCTTGAGTACTGTGTACAGTACTGGAGACCACACTTGAAGAGGGACATACAGCTCCTGGAGAGGGTACAGAGGAGGGCAACAAAGATGATATGAGGGCTAGGGATTTGACTTACGAGGACAGACTTGAGGAGCTCTGCCTGTTTTCATTGGAGGAGAGAGAGACAGGGGGACATGATTGAGGTCTTCAAGTACCTCAAGGGAATAAATAGGGTAAACATGGAGGGATCTTTAGACTAAAGCAGGAGGCATCACCAGAGGGCATGGTTTGAAGTTGGAAGGTGGAAGGGTGAGGGGGGAAAAGAGGAGGAGGTTTTTCACTGAGAGGGTGGTGGACCCTTGGAATGCTCTGCCTGGTGAGCTGGTTCAGAGATCCACAGTGGAGAGCTTTAAGAAAGGGTGGGACAGACACAGAAAGTGGATGTATCAGATGATGGCCTGTCCCGGGGGGGTGGGGATGGATGATAGGGGTTTCTGGAGCACAAGGGATGGGAGGGTCTCGGCACCCAACTAAGGATCTAGGTTCGAGCAGACTTGATAGACCATAAGGCCTAATCTGCTGGCAAATAGTATGTTAGTATGTTAGTATAAGGGAGAAATGCAGATGAGTATGAATAGATAGGCCATTGACAGAGCAAAGGCTGATGGCACATTTATAAGGCAGAAAAAGAAATGGGCAGACAGGATTGGCCTTGCGATCCTTATCTGCCATCAACTTCTATGTATGTTTCCATGTTTCAATAGAGCGATTAACTAAATATTTCTGTGCTATAAATAGAATAAAGATAAAAATTGACAGATCTGTAGATATTTAATTTGTACAAGCCTGTACTGCTGCTGTTCCGTATCCATAGTAACTTTTGGTTTGGCACATAACTGTCTCTATGACTGTATTTATTGTATTATTATATGACATCTGTGCTTTTGATATTTATTTGTGTCTTTAAAAGTTTTTGATGTATGTCTTAGACTGCATTGGTTTCAAAATTTTTGTTGAAGATTATCAAGTCATACAATAAAATTAAATGAAATGATCTATAACCAGTGGCAAAACAATTGACTGCTCTCCATATGTAACCTACACCTGCTTTTCCAAGTAAAAAATTTCCTCTCCTGAGGAAGTTTTAAGTTGCAGTGAGGTACTGTCCATAGGAATATTAGACAAATTTTGTTTGTAGACCGTCTCTGGAACTTTTGTTACTGTTGATCCAGTGTCCAGCAGCATATCCATAGGTGTTGCATCTATGAGAATTTTAATATTTATCCCTTTTTCACCTTCACGTGCTGTGCACCCTGTATATAGTCCAAAACAATCATCTTCAGCAGTGCTACTTCTCTCCAAACTCTCCTCTACACAGTGTGCTACAATTGGTGCTCTCCTGGTTTTATAGATCCATGCAGTACAGTATTCACAATTTTGAAACACTGGTGGCATTTTTTCATTTTTAGATTTGTAGATGCTGGGCGAATGTGTCCTGCCACACCTACCGTAATGTCTTCAAGATGCCCGGGCTTATCTACCCCAGCATTTTTATACACCTGTTGTTGTATAAGGTCAGGAAGCAGTGTCGGCCGCACACTAGTTCATTATAGTCACACAAAAAGTGATCATAAACAACAGGTGTTTCAAAAACAACAGAAAATACTGATGAAAACCTGATCCAAGCCATATTAAAAGGAGTAATATTTCAGCATTTTAACTGCAAAAAAAGGTGTAAAGAAGAATCAAGCTAGAGAAGAAAGGATATCATAAGTCTGGATATAATGGCAATGTAAAACAGAATAAAAATGTATAGGTCAAAATGGTCCCTGCTATTGTGCAAACTGCTTTAAACAATGTTGTTTTGTTAACTCTTGTACCAACCTGAGAATGTACTGAAACATACTTAGTGGCACTGTGCCTTTGCTAGTGATCCATAGGACTAAATGTTGATATTGAGTTAAACAAATACAGTCATGAAAAGTACAGATATGCAGAGAAAAAAACAGTATTAAAGGAGAACAGAGGGAGATGTGGAAGAGGTGGGGGCAATGATGAAGGAGGAAGAGATGCAATTTTATTTGTATAAAGAAATGTTTGACTGTATAAAGGGTAAACAAAATTACAGAACAAAGCAGTGGTATCAATTCAGCAGAATCACACTGGTTGCAAAGCTCTTCTGCCCACCACATTGTATATAAACAAATTATAGAACAAACCTGTTTTAGGAGTTCCTAGGGGTTGCAAGGAACATCATAGGGATTGTAAAAGAATCATAGGGGTCTCAACTGCACCCCCCTGGCTACCCCTGAATGACACCCCGGCACTAAGCAGATAATAAATAAAAGAAGAAGACATTTTGGAGATGGAAAAAAGAGTTAATAGTACAGAAGACCAATTTTAAATTCATAATGTGTTATATGTAAGAGAAGACTAGTATTCTGATTTTGCAAAATGACAAGAACGGTAATGAAGTATGTATGTCCTAGCTTGCATTTTCAGATGACTCATTAATGTCTTTCCAGTGCTCATTTTTCATTAGAAATGGATCTAGATCTTCAACTTAGCATACTCTTACTGACCATGCATTTATTTAAATATATTTATTTTTTACTGTACAATGTGCAAAACTGCTGTGAATGAGTGAGGGACCAGGTGGCATCTTACCTCTCATGTACACTTTTGGTTTTCTATGTGCAGGAGGGCACACTCCCAGCATTCAGAGGAACAGTGCTGGCTGCAGAGTAGGGGACATGAATGGAGGAAGAAGCAGACTTGTCTTTGGGAACTGTGCATCAAGGCAAGTGTCTCGCACCAAAAAACAACATAATGTAAGTGCTTCCATGTCTGGCACTGTAACAGCTGGGAATGAGCAGTATGCATGATGACACACACAGCACAGTCAGCAGCATGGGTAGTGCATGGACACAAGATTGCAAAAGCAGCATCACAGGAGAGGGAACTAGATATCATTGTCCACCTTGGGACCAATGACCTAGCTAGGTATGGAATCAGTGCAGTGCAGGATGAATTTGTGGAGTTGGGGAGGGGCTTCAGACAGGTAGCAAGCACGGTTACCTTCTCAGAGGTGCTGCCAGTCCATGGCAGGGGTGAGGCTAGGGTACTGCACACCATGCAGTTTAATGAATAGTTGCAAAACTGGTGCAGAGCACAGGGCTTTGGCTTCATTGGGGACTAGGGGTACACATGGAGAGATGAAGGTCTATACTGGCACGATGGTCTGCATCTGTCCATGAAGGGAACCAAGCTCCTAAGTGACAGGTTGAAATGCTTCCTTGGCAAGCTTTTAAACTAGCCAAGGGGGGAGGTGCTGATAAGAAGCAAGAAATTTCAAGCCCCCCCCCCCACAAAACTTGGCAGGTAGTAAGGTAAACACTGAGGTACAGAGCTCAACAGAGGGCAGGACAGGGGTAAATGGAAAAATAGACAAGGGCAATAAGAGCAGGGATGGGTAAAAAGGATAAAGCCAACATTAAGTGGAGGGCAATGAGTACCAATGCCCGTAGTCTGGGAAGCAAGCTTCCTGAGCTAGTAGCCCTGATGGAAGATGAAAAATTGGATATTGTGGCAGTCATGGAAACATGGTACATGGAGAACCATGACTGGGATGTCAACATACCGGGGTACACAGTCTACAGAAGGGACAGGAAGGGTAAAAGAGGAGGTGGAGTAGCTCTATACATAAGGGAAGGGGTCAAAGCTGCAGAACTAAAAAGTAAAGGGGGAGGACAAGAGGCACTCTGGGTCACCTTGGAGACAGGAGAATGGCATCACAATCCACACAGGGGAGGAAATGGACAAGAAAATGATAGAGGACATTCTCAAAATGGCTGAAAAAGGGGAGATACTGTTGATGGGGGACCTGAATATGCCAGATGTTAACTGGATGACATGTACTGCAGCCACATCCAAGAGCAGGGTCATTCTCGATGTCCTGCAGGGGGCAGGCCTTAGACAGCTAGTGCTGGAACCCACTCGGGAGGGAGCAATACTAGACCTGGTATTCTCAAATGGAGAGAGGATCACAAATTTAGAAGTCAGTAGACATCTGGGAACAAGTGACCACTGCACAGTGTGCTTCACAATAAGCACAACCATGGAGACAAGCCATACAAAAACAAGGATACTAGACTTTAGAAGGGCCGACTTTGACAAAATGGGTGAATACCTGATGAATGCACTAACAAATGGCCAAAAAGGAGGGGTGGAAGAACAATAGAGAAAAATCAAAACTGCTATCATAGAGGCAACAAGCCTTTGTGTGAAACAAATAAAGAAAACAAAGCGGAGTAAAAAAACACTATGGTTCTCAAAAGAGGTGGCAGGGAAGGTTAAGGAGAAAAAGGCTGTATTCAAAAAGTATAAGGAATCACAGAAGAAGCACGACAGGGAACTGTCAATTAAAAGCAGAAAGAAGTGGGAAGGCAGTCAGAATAGCAAAGGCCCAAACCGAGGGAAAAATAGCCAACTCAGTTAAGAAGGGGATAAAACCTTTATAGGTACATTAGGGAGCATAGAAAGGTTAAGAGAGAATAGTGAAGATTAATAAAGGAGAGGGAGGTGGGCAGAGGGAGACAGTGAAAAGGCAGAGATACTGAATGAATACTTTCACTCAGTATTCACAAAAGAAGATGAGGAGGAGTTACCTAAACCAGACAATAGAAACACCCGGGGTAGGGGGGGTTGACAACAGTCCATTTACAGAAGAAAAAGTCCTGAAAGAACTCCTAAAACTCATGGTGGACAAAGCAATGGGGCCTGACGGGATTCACCCCAGAATCCTAAAAGAACTGAGGGAGGACCTAGTGACACCACTGACCACACTTTTTAACAAATCCAGGGAGGATGGGGTGGTACCTGAGGACTGGAGGAGGGCAGATGTGATTCCCCTTCACAAAAGTGGGAGCAGGGCAGAAGCAGAAAACTACAGACCTGTAAGTTTGACCTCAGTGGTAGGGAAAATGATGGAATCACATCTGAAAGAAAGAATTGTTGAGTACCTAGAGGCCAGCAGGGCACAGGACCCAAAGCAGCATGGATTTACAGCAGGAAGGTCATGTCAGATGAATCTAATTGATTTCTTTGACTGGGTGACTAAAGTAATAGACCAGGGAGGGGCTGTAGATATGGCCTACCTAGACTTTAGGAAGGCATTTGACATAGTCTAGCACACAAGACTAATAATCAAGTAAGCCAGCCTGGGAGTGGGTTCCAGGGTGGTAGCCTGGGTAGCAAACTGGCTGCACAACAGGATACAGAAGGTAATAATGAATGGAACACATTCCAATGAAAGGGGGGTTACTAGTGGAGTACCTCAGGGCTCAGTAATGGGTCCAGTCCTCTTTAACATCTTTATAGGTGACATTGGAGAGGGTCTAGAAGGAAAGGTATGCCTCTTTGCAGATCACACAAAGATCTGTACCAGAGTTGATACACAGGGGGGGGGGTAGAAAGGATGAGAAGGGACTTGGAAAGGTTGGAGGAATGGTAGTGCAAAGTAATGCACCTTAGAAAAAAAAAACAGGAGAAGAGTACACAATAGCAGGGGAGATACTAACGACAACAAAAATGGAAAGGGACTTGGGGGGTAGTCATATCAGATGACCTAAAGGTTGGTAAGCAATATGAGAAGTCAGTAAGGAGAGCCAGGGGGATACTGGGATGCATAGGAAGGGGCATCACAAGTAGAAAAAGGGAAGTGGTTATCCCTCTGTGCAGACAGTTGGTGAGACCCCATCTGGAATACTGTGTGCAGTTTTGGAGACCCCATCTACGCAAGGATATAGACAGGATGGAAGCAGTCCAGAGGAGGGCAACTAAAATGGTGCAGGGTCTACATCAGAAACCATATAAGAGAGACTGAGAGAGCTTAATATGTATACCCTTGATGAAAGGAGGGATGGGGGACATGATAGAAACTTTTAAGTACCTCAAGGGAATCAGCAAAGTCCAGGAGGGTAGCATCTTTCAGAAAAAGAGATGTGTAAGAACAAGGGGGCACAATTTAAAGACAGAGGGGGGACTGCTCAGAGGTAATGTGAAGAAACTTTTTTTCATGGAGAGAGTGGTGGATGCATGGAACCGCCTTCCTGGGGAGGTTGTTGGGTCTAAAACAGTGGGGGAATTCAAACATGCATGGGACAGACATAAGGCAATTGTAGTGGGGGGTTGCAGGAAGTAGGCTGTTGGTTAACTAGAATCTGCAGCTTATCCAATAGGAAGGGAAATGGGCAGACTGGGTGGGCCAAGTGGTCCTTATCTGCCATCAAAGTCTATGTTTCTATGTTTCTATGACTGCAGAGTACACACGGGTGGGACATTGGCAGGCTGCCATACCCCCTGACCCTACAATACAGGGGCATCCACACTGGCCAGTGCACAGGGAGTTGTGCATATCATAATGGCTACAACATATTCAGAAGAGACAGGGCAGGTAGAAAGGGAGGAGGAGTGGCACTCTATATGAAAAATGACATAAGGGCCACAGAGATCCAGGAGGAACAAAATGGGGGAGAGATACTGTGCGTTAAGCTGGAAAGGAAAATGGGACCAGCCATCTGCACAGGTGTGGTCTATAGACCACCAGCTCAGGAGGAAGAAACAGATAGGGAGCTGATGATAGCCATCCAAAGGATGGCAGACAAGGGTGAGGTAGTACTGGTTTAAAGACTTCAGTATTCCAGACGTGGACTGGAGCATCCCAGCAGCAGCATCAACTAGGAGCAGATTTATCCTGGACTCCCTTCAGGGTGCCTTCCTCAAGCAACTGGTCAGGGAACCAACTCGGCAGACGGCAATACTGGACCTTGTTCTCACAAACAGGGACAGTGTGATGGGGGTAACAGTGGGGGAGCACCTGGGAAACAGTGACCACCAGTCATTGTGGTTTGAAATCACAGAACAAGCAGACCCAAACCACACAAAAACACGTATCCTGGATTTTAGGGTGGCAGACTTTGGGAAAATGGGGAGATACTTGAAAGAGGCATTAAGGGGAATGGGGCAGGAATCAGGGGTTGAGGAACAGTGGGCAGTATTTAAAATGGGGATTACAAGAGCAACAGCATTATGCATTAAGCAGGTTAGCAAGAGGAAAAGGAAGAGGATACCATTATGGTTTTCCAAAGAGGTAGCAAAGAAAGTGAAAACCAAAAAGATTGCATTCAGGCAATACAAAAAGACACAGGCAGAAGGGGATAGGGAGAAGTACCAGGAGAAGCAAAGGGAGGCAGAGAGGTCAGTAAGGGCAGCCAAAGTTCAGACAGAAGAACACATTGCAAAATCAGTGGGTAGAGGGGACAAAACCTTTTACAGGTACATAAGTGAAAAAAGAAAGGCAAGGGGAGGGGTAGTGAGACTGAAGGGGGAGGATGGGGCCGCGTGGAGGATGACAACAGTAAGGCTGACATATTGTACAGGTATTTCTGCTCAGTCTTTACTGAGGAAGAGGAAGGTAATGGGTCTGAAGGGAGTACAAGGTCAACCTCACCTCGGTAGTAGTGAAGATCATGGAAGCACTACTGAAGGAGAGACTGGTGGAACATCTGGTTGTCAATGGACTACAGGACCCAAGGCAGCATGGTTTCACCAGGGGGCGGTCATGTCAGACCAACCTCGTTGAATTTTTTGACTGGGTGACTAGGGAGGTGGATCAGGGGAGGGCAGTGGACATGGATTATCTGGACTTCAGCAAGGCCTTTGACACTGTGCCACATAGAAGACTATTACTCAAACTGGGGAATATGGGTGTGGGCAGGACAGTAGTGTGGTGGGTAGGTAACTGGCTGGGCGGCAGGACACAGAGGGTGGTGGTAAATGGCTGTCACTCCACAGAGGGAAGAGTGACCAGTGGGGTACCACAGGGATCAGTGCTGGGACCGGTCCTATTCAACATCTTCATCAGTGACATTACGCAGGACCTAGAAGGCAGAATTTCACTGTTCGCTGATGACACAAAGCTCTGTAACAGAGTAGACACACCAGAGGGTGTAGACAGAATGAGAAGGGACCTGCAGAAACTTGAAGAATGGTCAGGGGTTTGGCAGTTGAAATTCAATGCAAAGAAGTGCAAGATAATGCATATGGGGCACAAAAACCCTGGCAAAATATATCAGTTGGGGGGTGAGGATATAGCATGCACCAAGCAGGAACGGGATCTTGGGGTTATCATCTCTGATGACCTCAAGGTAGGGAAACAGTGTGACAAGGCAGCAGGTAAAGCAAATAGGATGCTGGGATGCATAGGCAGGGGCATCACCAGATGGAAAAGGGAGGTCATAATTCCACTATACAAGACACTAGTGAGGCCCCACCTGGAGTACAGTGTACAGTTCTGGAAACCTTACCTATGTAAGGACATAGACAGGGTAGAGAGGGTTCAGTGGAGGGCACCAAAGATGGTACATGGACTGCATCACAAGTCCTATGAGGACAAGTTGAAGGAACTGAATATGTACTCCCTGGAGGAGAGGAGGGAGAGAGGGGATATGATAGAGACATACAAGTATTTTACGGGAGGAACAGGGTGCAGGAATACACTATTTTTAAGTGAAAAAGATGTTCCGGACTAGAGGGCATGGGATGAAGTTGGAGGGAGGACGATTCAGAGGAAACGTGAGGAAGAATTTCTTCACAGAATGGGTGGTGGACAAGTGGAACAACCTGCCAGAGGAAGTGGTGGGGGCTGAAACAATCACGGGATTTAAGAATGCATGGGATAGACATAAAGGAATTCTGGAGGTCAGGGGTAAGGGGCAACAGACTTCTAGTAAAACATAAACTGAACTTACTAGCTCAAATGGGCAGACTGGGTGGTCCACAGGCCCTTATCTGCCGACACTGTCTTATGTATCTATGTATCTATGTAAGGTGTCATAGCCATAATTATGACTATTTTCAGGCATGACCCAGGAGGTTACAGACATTTTAGGCAGTCAAACAGTTTACACACATTGATACAGAAGATGAGTAACAACATGAAAGAGAGAATCTACAGGACAGTTCAGGTAATAACAGTGATGCTATGATGCTATAAAATAGGTAGGACAAAATGTAAATAGTTCATACAATCATTGACTAGAAATTTTGCATACCATCCATACTAAGTACTACATATTATGGTAGTCAGGTTTCAGAGAGGGAGAGGGAGAGAGGAAGAGAGGGAGAGAGACAGAGAGAGAGAGAGAGATAGAGAGAGACAGAGACAGAGACAGAGACAGAGACATGATCATTCAGTGATAGGAGGCAAGAAATAAGACCAGCCCATGGAAGGTTAAAACAGGTGCATTGGGCACTCTTGACCAGGAGAATGAGATGAATGTTTTTTAAAGGAAGCATGATTAGGGGGCAGAGCGAACATCAAGTGGGAGGGAGTTCCAGTACTTTGGAGCCTTGCATGAGAAAGCTAAGGTACCTTTCAGAGTCTTACACCTGGGAGTACCTAGTAGATAGAGTTCAGAGGAGCAGAAGCCATAGGCAGGGGTTTGGGGCACGAACATGGTTGCAAGAGAGGCAGGAAGGCCAGTTCTAATTATATAATCTAGTAGTGTACCAAGGGCAAGAATATGATGGGCAAATGGAGAGGGCTAACTTAGGTCTGAATATAGCAGGCAATGGTGTTTCAGGCATGGGGAAGCTGACACATAGTGACAGATATTGTCATATGTTGTGTCCCATTTATTGAGTGTGGTTTTAGAGGCATTTGTATAAGTAACGGCATCATATGTGAGGGACGGGAATAAAATTCCCCTAGCAATAGCCAGTCTATCAGAAGGAGTAAGCATCTGATTAGCTCCGTAGGCAATACCTAGTTTAATATTGACTTATTTGCATGTGGTCACGATGTGTTGTTCAAAACTGAATGATTCATCAAGTTGGATGCCTAAATTCTTAAAGGAGGTCACCTCAATAAGAGAGGAGCCATTTGCACAGGAGACATTAAAGAGGCTGTGATTGGTGTTAAGTTTGGCAGGGGATCCAAAGAGCATGCCCTGCGTTTTGCTTGTGTTTAATCATTCACACCACAAGAGCTCTTTGAGACTACTCTTAGCACTGCATCCTGGGCCTTTCTAAGCAAAATCAAGCCATAATCAGCATGCCACAAACAAATGTGAATACCTCTTGAACCGTAAGTGCTACACACAAAGTATGAGTGGCAAAGTTGTTCAACACAACATTAGCTTTCCAGTGGTGCTATGCAATCAGTTGTAAGCAATTTAGTTTTTATTTTATACTAGCTGAAATACCAAACAACTGATTTTTTTCTGATTTTTTTCAAGGTGCTTAGGTGACACATGAGACAAATGTCAGCCATGCACACCATACCTTAAACAAGTGCAAATAACTCCTAAAGTATATGTGGTAGACACAAAGTATCAGTGACAAAATTGTTTAGCACAAAATAACCTTTCTAATGGTGCTATGCAATCAATTGTAATCCATTTAGTTTTTGTTTTATAATAGCTGAAATATCAAACAACTGTTTTTTTTTTCAGATTTATTCAAGGTGCTTAGGTGAGGCTTGAGAGACAAATGTTAGCCATGCACACCATACCTTAAACAAATATGAATAGCTCCTAAAGTATACATGATAGACACAAAGTATCTGCAGCAAAATTGTTCAGAGCAAAATTATCTTTCTAAAGGTGCTATGCATTCAATTCTAAGCAATTCAGTTTGTTTAATAGTTGGTTAAAAACTGCTGACTTCCTCAGACGTTTCTAGGCCTGAGTGAAAGTCAGTTGAGTACGTCTACAGGCGTTATTGTCCTGAGTGGCTATGCTTTCAGACACCGCCTACAGACATCTCTAGGCCTGAATGAGTTTTAAGACAAGTCTATTGTTGTGGATCCAGTCTTGGATATTTAGAAATGCAGAGGTTAGATGGCTATTTATTTCCTTCATGTTTTTCTCCATATATGTGCTGAGGAAGTATAAAGTACAAGATCATCTGCAGACGTAGGGCTTCATAAGGAGCAGTATCACCAGTTGCACCAGCAACTGAGGCAGCCACAGATTAAATGTGGTTGTGCCTTTCACATGGACATGCATGGATCTGGAGGAATAGCCAGACATGGTTAACCAGCTTTATCTTGGGGTAAAGGGCCACCATGGTAGCTGACATTTGGGAGCATGGGGCCACACTTCATGGGGCAAAGTGGCTCAAGGCATCTGTCATAATGAAAGCCAGGCTCTGTCTGGACATACAGGTGGCCATCAGTGTTGCTGGCCATGAAGCATGGACTACCATCAAGCACAAATGATGTGACCTCCAGTTGGCTGTTAAGACGAAGCTAGTGGCTGCTAAGCAATCACTGACAGCCCCTGGTGTGGCACCGCACACCCTATTGCTGACCCTCATACCAGTTGAGAAGATGGCTGCCTGATACAGGCAGTATTGCATTCCAAGGAGAATGACATGGACACCCTGCAAGGTATTCACCACCTGACATGGGCACACATGGTAAGGCCCACTGTACACAGCCTAATTAACTGGCCCTGTTCCATTTACTGCAGATTCCATGCCCAACCTATCATTCAGCACTGTAGTAGTAGTAGTAGTAATGATTTTATTCATTTATAAATGAACATGGTAGACAAAATCCCATTGAGTACAAAAATACACTCATTTTTAAGGGACACCATTATAAAAATATATAACCTGGTAACATAACACTGAGGCAGCCATGGAACCTGCGGACCAATTCCCAGCCTCTGTGCCCAGTCCAGCCAAATGGTGACAGGCTATTATGGCTAAGTAACATTGTCCATCAGTACACATTCTTCCCACAGAACACTGCCCAGTTATACAACATGCACTGGCTCATACTATGTACCCCTTATCCACAGGTGGTCTACAAAAGAGGATAACACCCATGAAGGAGGACAGCAGATGGGGGAGCCAAAGCTTGTGCAGTACACCAGGTCACATGGCAGCTATGAACCTGCCCCACAGGAAAAGGAAGTGGACAGTGATTGCACCATGCTCAGCATGCAGTTGCACAGGGCACACATGCACTTGCCCCACATGCAGTCTTCCCAGGCCATTTCCATGGAGCCCAGAACTCAAGGCATTGGGGTCACCAACAAACAAGGTGCCATGGAGGGGCCATGCACCCAGACTCAGCTGCCCTACATTGACAGTCAGTTACTAGGTGGTGCAGAATGACAGCATGGTTGCAGTGTACCATGCCTCCATGGCAGCATCAGAGGCACACACTGCAGGGCAAGGACAGTGGGGATAAGGACCCATCTGGACTGAACGGACAGGGGACATACTGAGAAGCCCACAGAGGGTTCCTCCACACCTACTTCCCTGAGGTGAGGCGACTCAAGCAAGACAAAATACAGACCTGCTAGGACCACACAGAGCAACCACAGGAGCTAACCCCAGAGGTGAGTGGCATGTGTGGTGGCATAGACCACATGAATGGCTTATAGTGCCTCCATGTTCTGTATTTCTTGTGGGACAGTTGGGAATCTAATGTGTCCCTTCACCTGCAGGAGTAGGGCACTGGTGAATGGGTGTAGTGCCCTGGAGGAGGCTGTCAGGCTGACGCTGGTGATATCACTTGCCACCCCCCTAAATGACCCTATGGCATAGTATGACAATGTATACAAAACCTGTGTCTCCACCATCATGGAATGTGACCACTGTGTACTGGGGATCACATGGACACAGACTGCATCATACAGTGGTGACATCGTCCTCATAGAACCATTCTAGAAACTATGTGTTCTTCAGGGCTGTTACAACTAGCTTGGCCTGGAACACCTGTGGATGTTGTCGGCCTCTCCTTGCCTGTTCTAGCTCCTGCTCTCCTTCTAGATACAGAAACATAGACCTCAAGACCAGAAAATAACCATTGGTCTCTCCAGTCTGTCCATGTACCCTGTCATGCCCCAAGACCTTATGTCTGTACAGGGCTTTAGCCCACTCTATCCACCCCAAAGATTCCTGTTTTACTGCTACCTAATGCATATAACAAGAAATAGCAACAAATCATTTCAATCATATCTTAGTGGAAGGCAACAGATAGTAACAATGGTGAACTTTTCATCTACATTGTTACCAGAAAACACTGGAGTCCCTCAGGGCTCAATTTTGGGCCTGTTATTATTTAATTCTATGTGAATGGTTTAAGTTTTTCAGATCCTTCAATATATTTTCATTTACATGCAGATGATACTACAATTTACACATCAGACTTATCAATAGAACATATTCAGAATAGGATGCAAACTGCGTTTTGATGAACTATAAATGTTTTAAAAAAAGCACAAATTAATTATAAACTCAAAAAAACTCAACTAGTGTAATTTAACTGAAATATTAAAAAATAAGAGGAAGGGATGCTGAACATCAAAACATTTAAGGGGGCTGTAATAAGTCCAGTCATATCGATATCTCAGGATGTGGCTGGATTGTAAATTGAATTGGGATGTTCATATAGAACAAATACTTGAAAACATTGCTAAGTGATTGGGAGGGAGCCCTTTATAGGATTAGGTAGTGTAGGACCAAAGAAATTAGGAAGGGGGGGTTCAATACTATGATCACACCAGTACTTGATTATGGGGGCATTTTATTTGCAGCTGCAACCAAGACAGACCTGCTTGATATATAACTGGAGCTCTTAGGTTAGCACATAGCTATCATATGCATGCTTCATTTGGGTGGCAAAGGCTGAGAGAAGAAGACATAGTCATGTTTCAGCATTTATGTATAAGGCTATTAGAGGACAATTACCAAATTATGTATTGTGTAATATTGTTTCTAGACAGAAGCACTGCTCATTAAGTTTTACAGTGGGTACAGACGTGATGGTTCCTAAATGCAACCTTGAGATAGGGGAAGCTTCTGTTTTCTATACTGGAGCAATGGCATGGAGTAACTTACCCCCTAATATGAGAGTCACTGGGGAGAAGAATGGATGGAAAGAGATAAAAGGGTAGTGGGATAAAAAGTGTAAACAACCATGTGTCTGTTGTCAAACTAATTAACTGTTGCTATTATTGTCTGTGCTCAGTGTAGTTAAATGTCTATGTATAGTTACATTTTATTATTTGCAGAAATAGATTTGTTGCCGTATTGGTCTTTGTAAGAAGAGATTCAGAAGCAAATAATTTGATACCTTTCATTGAACCAGCATAGATGTTACAAAAAGAAAACAATGTCTAAGTCTCTCAGGAAGGACTTGGTTGGACAGAAAGTTTAGACATTGTTTTCTTTTTGTAACATGAAAAGGTATCAAACTATTTGCTTCTGGATCAGATTTAATTATTTGTTATGTGTAACTTATATATGGTGTAACACTGAAAAAATTGCAACGGGACCTTATTGTAAATGAGTCTCAGCTCAAATGAGTTTATCCTTGTTCATGAAGGCATGACTAAAATATTTTAGTACGATTTACCACTACGACTGCTACCGCACTGACAACCAAGCCCTTCACTCTATGCTAGCCATGCCAGGAACCATAAATTGTTTTGGTACCCACCACATCAGCTGGCAGGCTGCTCCATGGCTATCTCACCTTCTCCAGATAATAAAACTGTCTTATGAACCTTATGACCCCCCAAGCCTGTTTCCACTTGTGTCCCCCTGTTCTTGATTTTTATGAATATTCCTTGCCATTCACTTTGTTCATTCCTTTCAGGAACTTGAAGGACTCAGTCATATCCTCCGTCTGGCCTCCAGCATGTACATGTTCAGTGCCCACACTGATCCTCAGAAGATCTGTCCTGCTGGCCCTTACCCATTTTGGTTACCCTATGTTGTGCCGTCTCTAGCCTACCCTTATCTTTCCTCAGGTGAGGACTCCAGAACTGGCAACAATACTACAGGGAAGCTCCTCCAGAGATCTATAGATAGATAATATTTCCTCCTTTCTTCTGCTGTCAGTATCTATCCATATACAGATAAATATCCTGTTTACATTTATGTAGGCCTTGTTACATTGGCTAGATTGTTTAAGGAAGTCACTTGGGATGACTTCTATATCTCTTTCTTTGGATGTAGTTCCCAGCATAACCCCTTCCATTCAGTACTCTGTCCAGGGGTTCTTGTTTCCTATGTACATCACTTTTCATTTGTTGGCATTGAATTTTAACTGTAAAACCTTCAACCACTTCTCTAGCTTTCACATATTCCCCTGCATTGCATTAATGCCCTCCTTGCTGTCTACTCTACCACAGAGCATAGTATCATCTGCAAAGAGACACATCTTGCCCTGAATTCTTTCTCCTACTATGTTGATGAACATACTGAAAATGACTGGACCCAGGACCAATACTTGAGGCACTTCACTTGTGACCTCCCTCTGCTCAGATTTTCTACATTTAAGACATCCATCTGATGTCTTATTTCTAATGTATTTTCCAGCTATCTGTATCCCTTGCTGCATCCAAGATCATCTAGCATCTTCAGCAAACTTCTGTGAGGCACTGAGCTGAAAGCCTTACTGAAATAGAACTGAGTAAGTCTACAGTTTGTCCCTTGTTCATTTCACTCATTACCAAGTCATAGAACATTATCAGGTTGGTCTGACAAGAGATCCCTGCCATGAGCCCATGTTGTTTACTAACCTTGAGTTTGTTTTCTTCAGGTAGTCTAGTGGGTCCTCTTTGATGAGTTTCTTCATCAGTTTACTCACAGTGGAGGTAAGACTGACATATTTGTAGCGGCCCAAAAAGAAACTCAAAAAACAATCTTTTCAATGGAAATCTTTAGTAAAGGGCAAAATATTTATATGTTCTGAAGAGAAAACAATAGCACCTTCCATCAGGATGTATTTCATCAGTAAGGATGGAGACATTGTACCGGGACCTGGACAGTCATGTGGTGTCCATTGTTGCAGGGTCAACATGGCCCTCTTGGACCACTGGTACCAGTGGGTCCTGCATGGCATTGTTGCCCAGTGGCTAACCACTCACATCCTCACCAGTAAACCATGCCCAGAGGCATGTCAACAGCACTGAAGAACCCTGATCCCTGCAGTGTGTTGGTGACTCTTTAAGGGGCATGTAGGCAGCATGCTGGACAAATGCACTGGTGTGTCCTGTGAAGTCCCTCTAGATCAGAAGGTAGAACAGCAGAGGAAGAAGCTGGAGTGTCTGTGTGTACAGGTCCAGGGAGATTCCCTGCAGGCTGGAGTAGCTCTCCCTGTGGTCCTACAAGGATGATGGGGGGAAAGTCTGAGATGACAAGGGGCCAGAGCCAGCACGTGCAACGTGCCCAATGTGTGTGTGGACTACTGGACCCTACCATAATGCATGCATGCAGTATCACTCATGATGCCTTCCCTCTTGTGTCTCCACAGTGGTACTGATACAGGTCCCAGCAGATTGCTATCCTGTGCCAGGAAAGGCTGGATGGGACAGAGCAGGAGGTGGTCACAGCCTGGCCTACCCCAACAAGTTTTCTCATTCTGGTATGGCTGTTGCTGCACAGTGAAAATACAAGAATGACACAGTCTACTACTGGGCAGTTGGGGAGTCCTCTGAGGTGCAAAACTATGTGCCTCATGTCACTTTGTTAGGGTGTAGGCCAAGGGGGAAGCACATCCATATGCTCATGTGAGTTATGTCCCCTCTCTGTGCAGGCCACCCTATGCATGTTGATACTGTTTACACATATTCTTAGGTTCCTCTCATCGCAGGCCTACTGTGGACCACTGAGGTGCCTCATGCCATGGGAGTGGAATTTCCCTACCATTATACCATGGATATCAAGCAGAGACTCTGAGAAGCATGTGTGTTCAGGCCACCTGCCTTTCCACCACACACATTGCACAGTGTTCTACCATGGTCACAGGGTGACAATGGTGGCCATTTGGGCAGTTTGTTTGTGTTATCTAATGTTGCACGTGGTTGGTGTACCACAACCACATGCCTGGGCTGTTCAATGGTTTGTATGGATACCTGTGCTCATGTGGTGTGCCTAGCCATCAGTGTCATGCTGTAAGCCACAGAGTGGCGGGGGGGAGGCAGGCCAGTGAGAAGAGTGGACAGCAAACTCTGCATTGCTGCTGTACCATGGCAGGGAGGGGCAGCTGGGCTATGCAGTGCTGCTATGTTATAGTTGGGAGGGTAGCCTGGCTGTGCAGTGCAGCTGTACCATTGGGAAGGAGGCAGAAGGGCTGTGCAGTACTGCTGTGCCATGTTGACAGGGGCAGCCAGGCTGTTCAGTGCTGCCATGCTATGGCCTGGGGCATCCGGGTTGTGCAGTGCTGCTATGCCATCATAGGGTGGGCAGCTGAGGTGCATTGTACTGGCCTCAGGTGTCTCCATTTCATTGTGTGTGCCTGTCCCTATGTGTGGGGATTATGGTAGGGTACCATGTGGGAAAGTGTTGCATCTGGTCCCAAATGAGCATTTCAGATGCACTACAACTTGTCCATGTGTGTATCACAGGCGTATGCAGGTCCATATATGACCATGCCCTTCTGCATGTGTAGGGCCCTTGCTGCACCCATCTACTTGTGTCTGTGGTGTGTGCCTGTATGCCACCTTTGTGCATGCTGCATCGCCACATGCTGCACATCTTATGGACATATCCTCATAAGCGGGGATGCTGCATGCCACATAGGAGTGTGGACATTGTCCTGCATAGGCCTGTGTATTTGGATGTTAATCAAAACTGTAAAAATTAAAAAGTGAAGTTGCAGTCTAGATATTGGTAGTATTAAAAACTGATTTTTTGTTATGGGGTCAACATATTTCATTTCAGTATTTTCAAGCCAAATTCTGTTAATATTCCTTTCAGCCTGAATAACAAAAACAACAACACATAAATGTAAATGTGCAAATATTAATAATTATCTTGCTTGAATAAAACATCATATAATCCCATCATGATGTCCCTGCAAAGCAATATTCTAATCCAATGGTACTGTACATTTGCTTGCTAATAAAGTAATGGTAGTGTGGCTTATTGCAGTTATAAAATATTGTTACAGATTTTTCATTTTTTTTTGAAAGTGAGCAATGAGGCTCAGACAGTTAAGAATTTCTGACCTGTCCAGCTGTACTAGAAAAATGTGTGGTCCGGTGATCTCATTTGACCAATGTTGCGCGAAATTCGGAATTCCACAGATGGAATTTGCCAGAATGGCCATTCCGCAGATGGAATTTCTGTTGAAATTTCACTGGTTCTTCAGTGAAATTCTGCCTACTGTGATCCACAGAATAATATTCAGTGGAAAAGCAATTTTTTCCACAGAAAATTATTCTGCAACAGTTTCCGTGGAAAATATTGAGATCCACCAAATAATACTCTGTGGGACAGCATTTTTTTCTGCAGAAAATGATTCTGCAATTATTTTCATTAATTCATTCTGTTTGTGGTGAAATTCAGTGGAATTTCAGCAGAATTTAGAAAATTCATGGAATGTCATTCTCCCGGAATTTGAAAATTCTGTACAGTACTACATTTGACCAATCACAAAAATTATATTTTTCTTACCTAATTTATAATTATTTATATTTTTCTACTCTTTAGGAATGTATCCAGTTTGCATTTGAAACTTGTAACTGAATATGATTTTATTGCTTTCTGGGGCAATCTACCCCCAAAGTTCCATCATTCTTTGAATAAAGAAACCATTTCTGAATTCTGTTCCAATTCTAAACCTTCTAATCTTCTTCACATATCCAATTATTCTTTCTTCTGACATACAATAAATAGCCTGTTTGAATCTACTGTCTTAATATCCTTTATTATTTTAAACACAAACATCACATTTCCCTAATCAGTCTCTTCTCCCAATACGAACATACAAGCATAAAAAATTTGCCAGCAGATAAAAGCCTAGAGGTCTATCAAGTCTGCTTGAATATGCAGCTAGCACTCCTTATTCTGCAGCTGCCCCTTCCTTCCACCCTCCCCCTTCATTGAACAGATACAGCTGCTATGATCTCTGTCTGTACTTAGGGATGTGACCAGTGGGTGTAAGAGATGTGGCTGTAGTAGGGCCCACACTGTAAGAAGCACCCTGCCTCAGAGGCCACCAATTAAAAAAAAACTTATTGCCACAGACAGACTTGCAGCATTCCTTTTGTGCATTGCTTATCCATTTGAAACTGGTCCTGACAGTAGTGGCAGGGGTGGAGTATGTGCTGCAGATTCCACCTCCAGTCTAATGGGGAGTACAAACAAAGAAGGCAATAGAGCCCCTTACTCAAAATATCTGTTATTGCCAGCCCTGTGGTGCTGAGTATCAGGTGCTGGATGACACACCTCACTTCATACTGGTGACCCATCTTTGGGAACAAGCATGGGTTGCTGGGGGTTGGCCAGGGAGGGAGCAGATTGAGTATCCAGAGCACTTATCTCCTCTTCTAGAAAGAGAGGACTTTATACTCTGCAGACTGATTGTCAACAGGTGAAGGCCTGGTGGTTGCGTTGGAAGGGAGCGGCAGAAAAATGGAGTTGCTGCGGGACTGCACAGCATGAACATGCCTCCACATGTGCACTTTAATGATCATGCCTCAGTGTGGGAACTGGAGAAAAATGGAGGAAAATGATAGCAGGACAGGTGCATATGATGACTGCCCACCAATCCCTCATCTGCAGCATCACCAAAACCTGGAGGATTAGGACTGGATTTGCACTTAGGGGGATGGATGGACCTCCCTCTCCTGCCCCCACCACAGGGGGGATCCGTGGGGGTATTCCAGCAACAGGTAGATCCTGGGAAGATATAGGATGGTGTGGCAGAGCTGAGGGGAGCACAGCCTGTCCTGGCCACAGAAAGATAAACATAATATGAAAAAAAGTGATCTTGATGCTGGTGTCCCCTGGAGGAGTAGGGACAAATTACATTATTCAGTTCCTTGATCATAGTGTCAGTAAGGGGGAAGGGGGGAGGCATCATGTACAAACTACCAATGTTCCACAGGACTGCTACAACAGAGCCAACACTATCAATATTTTACATGTGTAAATTGTTATATAGTGTTAATTGTTAGTTCTACTTATTGGTGAGAAGGTGGGGCCCCACAGAATACTTTGCAGGGGGGGGGGCTGAAGTCGTTGGCACAGTTCTGGCTGTACTCCAGCTCTTCCATGCCCTTAAATATTCTTATCCAGACATATTTTATCATGGCTAAGATATGCAATGCTCGTCGTCTTCATGCCCCAACATTCCTTTTGACTTTATTTTCCAGCATATCCATCACAGTCACTCACTAGTCAGTAAAGACTCCTATTCATAGAGAGGCATGTTTTTATTTCCCTCATATAACTATTTCCCAATTCATTACTGATGACATTGCCTAAGTGAAAATTATAAAATGCTTGACATAATACTAGTTTCTTTGCATTTTGTTGAATGAATTCATTTAGTATTTCATACTGTTCAGGGACACAGTTATAGTAATAGCAGCAAGAATTAACACAATAATAACACTATGAAGCAATAAACAGTATACCTGAATATGTGGATCACAATGAATAGTTGCTGTGTCAGTATACTGTATGTTAATAAGTTGCATAGTAATTCAGTTTACATAAATTTTTCTTACCTTCAGACACCTTAATGTTAGTGTAATCCATTCTGTCTAGCAAACGATTTATTTGAATACCACACCAATACCATCCTCCATCTTGTAATGTTAGTGAGTGTATAGTTACCAACAGTTCACCAGTTGTAGGGATGTCTTGAATGGTTACTCTGCCTTGATGAGCACTGGCATCTGTTGTTTGAACTACTATACTGCAGGAGTGCCTATAATATCCTTTGCACCAGTATTTTATGTAATCTTTATAAGAAGTGTCATATCTGCAGCTTATTGTAAGGTCTCTTCTTTCAACTGCATGGTATGTTTTTTGCACTTCTATGCTCCCGCTTCCTAGAAGTTAGAAAACAATATCTTAATAAACAAGTTTAAGATTGTTGATTGTAAATGTATGATGATTTTGCATTTCAATCAATCAGTCAAAATCTTTATTTAACCAGGTGAAACATCGTTGAGCAAAAGGACTCATTTTCAAGATGGACCTGGACAATAGCCATATTTGATACACAGTGCAAACTATACAGACAGCAATAAATGCAAAATGAAAGATCAATTATATATACATCATAGAAATTCCATTCACAGAGTAAAATGTATACCAGTATACATATTCAATATGCAGACTAAATTAGACTCACAGAACATATATTCAAATCACAGTAAGTTATGCATACAGTATACATGTTCGGTGCACAGTGCATGATTTACACAAAGTATACATGCTCCGAACCCAGGGTAGATTATGCTCAAGACAGTTTACACCAGAGCAATATTCAATGGAGGAATAGTAGCAGGGACTAAATGCAATATGCAGTTAGAATAAAGAAGGCAGAAATCTAGTAAATAATATTTACAGAGTATATCTGTGATTGGTTCATGGCCATGGATGATGAGAACTAAGGTAAGAACAGGGAAAGATATTGTGTAAGGCAGGCCTGAAATAGTACCAAGTGGGGAGAGGGTGGGCAGGAATAAAGGGCTTGAAGCAGAGGACCAGAGGATGGAGAGACTTGGAAGACAGGGGACAAGAGACAACAATCAGTAGGGGGAATTACATGGCTCCATGACTGGATGCCCATTTAATGTTTATGGGAACCAATGGAGAGGGAGAAGGTGAAAGGTGAAAGGTGAAGACAGCAAATTCCAGGGTCATTCTGTTACTCTGAGGTAGGTGACAAATCATTACTCAGAGGAAACAACTACAAGCTTCCTTGATGGAGCAAGCATAAGGCATTTTGAATGCAGAGAAATTGATAGGGAGGACCTATTTCAAGTTGTTTTACAGATTGTTCCACAGTTGGGGTAGGGCTTAGTTTAAGGATGACCTGCCAAAGTGCGAATTGACTCTGGGTACATTAAGGGAGATATAGGACGCACTTCTCAGAGCATAATTACCTACCACACTTAATGGAAGACAGTCTGATATGTACTGAGGTAATTTTTTAGTAATAGCCCTGTAAGTCTAGTACATAGCGTTTCCCTGCCTTCTATATTTAGGAAAGGCCATTCTACTGCAGAATATAAGGAGCAGTGATGAGTGGAGTACGGAGCCCCAGTGATGAACCTTATGGCTGTATGGTAGAGTGTATCAAGTTTGGCTAGTGCAGAAGCAGGGCCTTGGCAGTACAAGAAGTCAGCATAATCCAGTAAGGATAGGAATGTAGTTTGTACACATCTCTTTTTGGCCTCTTGGGTGAGCAAATGTTTGATTCTGTAAAAGAGGCCAAGCCTCTGCCTGAGCTTTTTCATCAGTTCCTTAATGTGATTGAGGAAATAAAGTTTGTGATCAATCCACACACACCAGTATTTAAATTTGGATATGAATTCTAATGGTTCACCTAGCAGTGTGGTAATCTGGGGTATGGTTCCTAGTGTTGTGGGGTTGTTAACATTAAAAAAGGATGAAAAAGCATAGCCTTTTTTTTTTGCATTCAATAGAAGTTTCTGATTCAGTAGTTCTACTTGCAGTTGATTAAATTCCTGTTGTAGATCCGTACATACTGCTCCGGGAGTAGGTCTTCCAATTTATAGTACCGTATCATCAACAAAGAGATGCATGTTGGCAGACTTGTTTCCTAGGTTAATACCATTTATATAAATTCTGAAGAGCAGCAGATCCAGTATGGATCCTTGTGGTATGCCCCTCAGCAGGGGTTTCAGTGGTGAGAACTCCCCTTCAGCTTTTACCTGCTATTGGCATCCTGAGAGGTAGTTTGAGAACCCCCTCAGGGATGTGGAGTCCACACCAATTTTGCAGAGGGATACTAATATCAGGTCATGGTCAACAGTGTCAAATGCCTTGCTTAGGTCCAGGAAAACTGCACACAGGAACTTCTTTGTGTTCAGGGCCCACTGCCAATAATTTCTGACCTTCACAAGTGCTGAAATCATGCTATGGCATTGCCTAAATCCTGACTGTAGTGGATTTAGCAGATTTGCAGATTCTAATTAATTCTTGAGCTGTGCACTCACTATTTTCTCTAACATTTTGGATAGAATAGGAAGTAATGAAATTGGTCTATAGTTATTGCGACTACAAGGGTATCCAGCTTTGAATAAAGGGATCATGTGGGCAGTTTTCCAAATGGGTGGAATGTTGCTATGCAAGAGAGATAGGTTGAAAAGATGTGTAATTGGCACAGCCAAGATGTAAGTACTAATTTTTTAGGAAATAGGGGTCTATGAGGCCTGCTCCAGTGCTCTTCCTGGTATCCAGGTGTAAAAGTAGATTTTCAACTTCCTTCAGGGATGCAGGCTGTAAGGAAAATGTAGCATTAGCTGGGACTACTAGGTCTTGCACACCAAGTTGCGAATGGAGACTATTGGCTGGGGAAGTATCAAAGGCAAGCCCTGCAGTAGCAAAATGATTATTAAGATGGTCAAGGATTGACTGTTTATCTGTAACTGTGATACTACTGTTGGTGACTTTTGTGGGTAAAGAGTTGAAAGATGCATGACCTTCAATATCCTTAAGGGTTTTCCAGAAATTTACTGAACAAGTAGAGGAGGTATCTGGTTCTGCCCTAAAATAGCTTGCCTTGGTCACTCTGACCATCTTAATACAATGATTTCTAACTCTCTTAAAAGATGTCCAGTCCACCGGTAGCTTAGCGCTCCAAGCTTTTTTCCAAAGCAGATCCCTTTTAAGTAGAGTGGCCTTCAATTCTGCCATAAACCACAGGCATGATTTTTTCCTAGTGCGTTTTTTTTAATCAGGGGTGCATGTTTGTCAAGGGCTCCAAGCACAATTTCCTGAAATATACTATAAGCCATGTTTGCAGTTTTAATAAGATAGAATTCCTGCTATTTCAGGGAGTCCCACAGGTCTGTAAGAAACACCCAGAGGTCGAAGTTACTGCAATTCCCCTTGACAGTAAATCTGGATGTACAGGCTAGTTTTGTGACAGCCCTCACACAGGCCACAAAGCAGTGGTCATTGATTTAGAAGAAGAACATACCAGCATGAGAAAATAGGTGTGGTTTACTTACTAGAATGAGATCCAACAGCGTGCTATTATTTGGGTTCTTCCTGTTTGTGCATGTTATTTCAGTTATGATTTGAGTTAATCCAAGGGAGTCACAAATGTTTTTTTAGTGGTTTGGAGATACTAGAACACCAGTACAGGTTAAGAACACCCAGTATGATACATTCCGAACACAGGGACCCTACCATACTGTTTAAATGGTCCACTAACTGTAGTCCATCCGATGGGGGCCTGTAGCAGCCTACAACACAGAAAGAGACTGAAGAGGAAAGCTTGACTTTGAGAGTCAGGCTTTCGAATTCTTTGGGAATTGAAGTTGAATTAATAACAGTGGCAGAGACTTTATCGTGGACATAAATGGTCACTCCTCCACCTCTTGTTTGTCTATCTGTTCTGAAGATGGTGTAGGATTTTTTTTTTTTAATTGTTTAACCAGGTGAGACACACTAAGCTGAAAGTTTGTTTACAGGTGCAACCTGGATGCACAGGGAAGTTGAGTGACTTGCTCAGGGTCACACAGTATGCAACTGGGGGCTTTGGGATTCAAACCCAGGCCTCCAGAGTTGCAGCTCAGAGCCTTAAACCACTGCGCTATACTGCCTCCCTAGGATGGGATGTTTACCTCAAAATCTGTGGTACCAGGTTTAAGCCAGGACTCAGAGACTACCATGATAGCATGCTTAGCATGAAAAATCCAGACCTGTATAGAAGCAAGCTTCTTTAGTAGGCTGCATGCATTGACGTGCATGAAGCTCACAACTTTAATACTGGCAAGGCCGGCAGGTGATGGGATATCCGCAGAAGGACCAGGGTTCAGCTGGACATTGCCAGAGCACAATAATAAAAGCAACAACAGTTTCTTTAATGCCTCTAGGAGTAATCTATGGGCTCGAATCCGTACCCATTTACATGGATAGTCCGGTAGGTTGGGGGGGTCACTGAGGCAGGCACCAAGGGAGCCTAACGTTATGTAAACAAGCACCCTGGCCAAATAAGGCAGGAAGAGCTGGGGCACCAAAGATGAAGGGGAGCTGTACACTCTATGGTCCTCTCTGACAAGATTCCAGCCCACCAGGGTAGCTGCACTGATGGTTCCAAAGTAGGTAATTGAAATACCTGAGTACAGAATTTCAAAGAGCTAGGTGTACCCATTTGGGCCACTGTAGTGCTATATTTGTTTGCACTATTTGATGATTGGCAGTGCAAGGATAGGATATGAAGGGAGCATAGTAGAGTTAGAAAGCAAAGAAAATAGACGGCCTGCATTTTGAGGTCTGTTAGTCATATAGTTTCCTGATGCCTAATTCAGTGCAGGATAAGAAAGTCACAGAAGGGTAGGTGAAGGTGAGTGTTGTAAGTTCCACAGGCCAGCAGCCTGGAAAAAATAGAGGCGTGGTCATTTAAGCATAAGTGTACAGATAGTACAAGAAGAACTACCCAATGGAGAGATCTTCCTAGGAAGTAAGATGGGGCCAATGTGTATTTAAGGCCAAAAAAGATGAGTCAAAGAAGCGGATGTACCAATGGCTGCCACAGACCCTTCAGCTTGGAAGCTGTAGACAGGCAGTCTGAGACAGCCAGCTAGTACGGCTGCTACTGCTGCAGCATGCACCAATGGGTTGTTGTATTCTGTGGTTATGAGCCAATGGTATTCCCAGTTTCAGAGTAGGTACTGAGATGCTGTACCTGGAACTATGGGTTGGGGGGTCTCCTCGTGGATGTGGTAAAAGTTTGCTGTTTGGCTGGTGGCTTCCTCCCACAGGTTGCAGGAGCAGAAATGGCCCAGTGGGGCTACACCTGGGGAGAGAGAGGGGGAAGATTAAAGTTATAGCACCCAGACAAAAGATTTAGCTGGGGCATTTGATAGTTGGGCAGGGATAAGGGGATTAGCAAGATAGACAGGGGTAGAGGAGGGGGGCTCAAACAGATTAATGGGTGGCTGATGGTTAGTGCATATGACTAATTTGTGTCACCAAGGGGTTGTCTGAAGCCACGGGGAGCATTGGATTAGAGTTAAAAGATTTAATAAATATTTAAGGAGAAGCAAGCCGGAGGAGGAGGGTGACGATGTGAAAACAGTGCAATGGGAGTCCCTTGGTGTGACGCCAAAGTAAAATTACAATTAAAGTAGACTGCATACACAAACAACTCAATGGGTGTCCATTGCTTTGACGTCCAACCTTGGGTCTGTTTGTAGCCCTGGGGCAGGAGCAAGGGACAAGGATTAGAAAAGGACTGTGAAAAGCAGGCTTTGGATATGGGCTAGTGGGTTCTAGACAATTAGAGCGGTGGAAAAAGTTCAGTGCAAAAGAGAGATGGAGGAATCCTGTCTCAGACTCAGAGCAATATGCCAGTTTGCAAGTTTTAAATTAATGGGCTCAGTACAGTTAGCTATACATTTTGCTTTGCAAGGTGAATAAAGGGCTCAATACCAGGCTATTTTAATAAAACTCAAACAGTTCATTATGCATTTTGCTTTACAGGTCAAATAAAGGGCTCACTAGCAGGCTGTTTTAAATAAAACTCAAACAGTTCACTATACACTTTGCTTTACAGGTCAGATAAAGGGCTCAGTAGCAGGCAGTTTTACATGAAGTTCAGTCAGTACCCTCATAGACATTAGCTGCTAATAAAATGTACATAAATTTGGAGTACACCCCCTATCTTCAACCTCCCATGCTTTCCACAATTATTCACAGTTAATATCAATTGTACTAGCAAGATAAAAATGCTTCTCTGGAATCTCGGCCGCAAAAACCGAGTACCAATGGCTGCCACAGACCCTTCAGCTTGGAAGCTGTAGAGTGGCAGCCCAAGACAGCCAGCTAGTACAGCAGCCAATCGAGGTCTCGCTGCTGCTGCAGCATGCACCAATGGGCTGTTGTATTCTGCAGTTATGAGCCAATGGTATTCCCAGCTTCAGAGCCAGCACTGAGATGCCATACCTGGAACTACAGGTAGAGGGGATCTCCTCGTGGACGTAGTACAAGTTTGCTGTCCGGCCAGCAGTTTCCTCCCACAAGTCATTGAAGCAGAGATGGCCCAGTGGGGCTACACCCGCATTTACTAAAACAACTCTCAAAAGTTCTGTTATTTTCAGTAGTCAGTGTTAGAATGATGTTTCTATACAAATACAGTGTGATTATTATTAGTGGTGGGAAAAAAATTAAACATTTTAATCATTATTCATTTGAATGATTTCTAGTTTATTTCTTTCAGACAAATTCACCCTTCTGATATGCGTTAACTGACTTTGTCCCTTCTAAAAATTATTTCTTATTTTCTAACTTAGTGTTACAGAGTGTGCTTATCACTTTAACTCTATGACGGTTAAACTGTCTTTTTCTTTCCCGGACATTCTGTTACCAGCACACACTGAGTGGTAAGCAGTGCGAGACAATGGGAGCAGGCAACAAATGTCAAGGAAACACTGCAACAGAATGTTAGAGCAACTGTAGTGTCTGATTGAAGATACACTTTAGCTGACTATATTTCAAAGGAATACAAATAAGTTCTATAAAAGAAAAAGATATGCTCAGTATATGGCAGACCTCAGGAGAGCAAGAGAGTGTAAGTTACAGGAGGGTGTTTATAAAGCATCAGTGTGAAACATTTGGGGCCAGATATTCAAAAAAGTGCAAAGCAAACCTAAAACATTTGCACTCTGTCTTGTAATAGCATCGGTGTGCAAAAATGCTACATTCAGAGGAATAGTGCAGGGTGCTATTCGTCTGACTATAGGTTCACATGTACCCAGTGCACCACCCTGTAATGCCCCTGAAATAGGGCACCACAATTAGAGTGCTGGGGCAAAGGTTGCTATTGTCAAATGCCCCCATGCAAATGAAGCAATTGGGCATGCAAGGCACTAAGGGGCCATCTGCATGCCCATTATCGGCTCATTTGCATGGAGGGTGAGGCTGTTCTGTGCCAAGTCACCCCCCCCAATTGCCCCATCCCTGAAAGTTGTCCCTGGTGCTAGTGCCCCCCCCCATGATCTCTGGACAGTACAAATGAAAGCATTTCCATGGTGTCTAGTGGCCCCCCACTCATGGTTCACTGGGCCCATAATGATGATACTATTCCCTGGTGTCCAGTGGTCCTCCCCTGACATTCCAATCAATTGTATGACAAATTAACATCAGTCTCTGGTGGTCTACTGAACCCCACACCCTGTCCCGGATCTGTCCATAAAATACATGGTTTATTTGTCCCTGGTGGTCTAACAAACCCCCACACCCTATCCCCAATCTGTCCATAAATTACAAGATGTATTTTTTCCTGGAGTCTAGTGGACCCCTCACCCATCTACCTTGGTAGGTAGTGTCCCACCACCACTGATACCTCCATCCCAAACCCAAGGCAACGGCCACCACTGCCATCCTCTCCCCACCATGGCCAGCTACCAACTGAGATATCAATAAGCACATACTGTAAGTATGTGCTTACTACTAGCTCAATTGGCAGATAGCCATGGTAGAGAGAAGAAGACAGTGCTGTTATAGCCCTCCACTGTTAGCCCCAGGATTAGCCCAGTACATCTGCACTAACTGAGCTTTTGAATATGGGTCTTCAGTGCAAAACCTGGTTTGTGACACTAACCCAGGTTTTGTGCCGATGCAAACTTTTGAATATCTAGCCCTTAGTCTTTTGATTTTTCATAGTGGGCCTCTCCTAAGCTATAGAGGAAAACCATGGGCCTCCCCATATGAATCATCTCCAAATTTATACTGGAAAGTGTACCAGGAATAGAGAGACCTGCCTATGATTAAATAATGATGCCCATACACAGGTGATTATTTGTGGGGGCAAGATGGCAGAAATGTAAGGCAGTGACCAGAGGGAGGTGTGGTGGGCTCTGGTGGAGCTGAAAACTGTTGTGACTAAGGCATAAACTGCAGTTGCCAAAACAAAACCCTCAAGTTCCACAGTTATCACCTTTTCAAGAATTTATCTGAAGACAGGGCTAACTTTGGGACCATTAAAATTAAAAACATAAGTTTTTTTGAATGAAAGTTTGGAGTCAGTGCAATATTGATATGCAAAGGTAATACAGTGTTCACTTTATCAATAAAAAGCTTTATCAAAAATTGTAAACTATGTTATGAAACAGAATAATAATTATTCATTGTAAACTATTTCAAGACTTCTTCCAAGACTGTCTGCTGGTGCAGCTTGTTAAGGAACCTACCAGATAGAATGCAATTCTTGATGTGATGCTCACCAGTTCAGAGATGGTAGGTGCTGTGCAAGTAGGGGAACCACTAGGGAACATCAACCACAACTCCATGCGGTTTGAATTGGCCTCTAGGCTGGCAACCCACAATGATGAACCTTTAGTAAGGCACACTGCAATAGAGTGAGAGAACTGGTTAAAGATAAGTTAGTAGGGGTGGAGGACACACGTGAGGTAGAGGAGAGATGAGGAGCAATAAAGGGAGACATCTGCTTGGCATCCAAGTCAAGCATAAAAACAGTATCTGAAAAAAGCAGGATTAAGAAACCACTATGGTTTTCAGATAGGGTCAGGGAAGTGGTTAGGGCCAAAAAGAAGGCCCTCTGTAAATACAAGGAAAAGCAGAGGGAAGCAGAAAGGGAGAATTAGCTGCAGAAAAATAGGGAAGCAAAGAGAGTCAACAGAGATGTGAAAGCAGACACAGAGCTGCATGTCGCAGAGGGGGTCAAGAATGGAGAAAAACAGTTTTTAGATATATCAGTTAAAAAGGAAAAAAGGTGGCATCGCACAGCTAGTTGGGGGATTAGGGTGATAGAGGAGGATGGGCAAAAGGCTACCATCCTGAATGACTACTTTTGCTCAGTTTTCACTGACGAGGACTGCAGATCCATGCCAGAAATTGTACCACCTCATAAGGGTGGGTGGAGAAGGAAGGGAGCAACCATGGAACTATAGGCATGTCAGTCTGATCTCCAACATGGGGAAGTTGATGAAATCACTAATCAAAGAGGACCTCATGGACTACCTGAGAACAACGAGCTCCAGGATAGTAAACAACATTGTTTCATAGCAGGCAGATCTTGTCAGGCTAACCTGATTTTTTTCTTTGACTAGGTGACTGAGGAAGTAGAAAAGGACCATGCTGTGGATCTGCTGTACTTTGACTTTAGCAAGGCTTTTCATTCGGTACCACAAAACAGGTTGCTCAAATAGATGGAAGACCTGGGTATGGCTAAAACCGTAATGAACTGGGTAGGTAGTTGGGTAGAAGAGAGGAAGCAGAGGATGGCTGTAAATGAGGTTAAATCAGAGAAAAGGAGGGCTATGAGTGGGGTTCCATAAGGATCTGTCCTGGGTCTGGTCCTCTTTAGCATGTTCATTAGTGACACTGGTGAGGGAATCCATGAAAGGCTGTGTCTCTGCAGCTGACACAAAAATATGTGGGAGGGTGGATAGTGATAAAGGAATAAGGAATATGCAGAGGAACCTGCAAAACTACTGTGGTGGTCAAAGGTCTGGCAGTTAAAATTCAATGCCAAAAAGTGCAAGGTAATGCACCTAAGGAAAACAAGAACCAAGATGGAGTACTGGATGAGTAAGGTGAAACTTAGCACAACAGAAGAGGAACGGGATCTAAGAGATATGATCAGTAATTCCCTTAAACAAATGAGCCAGTGCAGCAAGACCTATAGCAAGGTTAAAAGAATGCTGGGATATATCAGGAGGGGTATTGATAACAGAAGAAATGAGGCATTACTTTACCTCTAAAGACTGCTGGTGAAGCTTCACCTGGAATACTGTGTCCAGTTCTGGAATCCTCACCTCAGAAAGGATAGGGATAGGTTGGAGATCATGCAGTGCAGAGTAACAAAAATGATTCGGGGCCAGCAGGGCAGATCCTATGAGGAGCACCTCAAGGCACTAAATATGTATTCACTGGAAACCAGAAGAGACAGGGGAAATTTGATAGAGCTCAAGTTCCTTAAAGGAATTAACAAGGTAAACTGTGAGGAATTATTCACCCTGAATACCACCTAGAGGTCACGTGATCATGAGTTGAAATTAACAGGAGGGTTGTTCAGGAGGAACGTGAGAAAGTACTTCTTTATGTAAAGGTTGGTAGAACCTTGGAACAGTCTGTCGGTCGAGGGGTGGGTCCAAACACAGTCAGAGGATTCAAGCAGGCATGGGATAGAATGAAGGGAATAGTGGTCACCTGGCCAAAGAGGAGAATGGGGATGGCATGGTGAGGGTTAGTACCATGGAGGAACAATAGGTTCCAGGGAAGGTTCCAGGGATTATAGGGAATACGGGCAGACTGGATGGAGCTCTGATCTCTTTCTGATGTTATGGTCTATGTTTCTATGTTCTATTGAAAATGTACTGATATATCAATATATCAACATTGCTCTAACTACATGCTTTCATTTTAAAAGATACATACATTCGTAGTGCCTGATTCCACAGCTGTCTCACTTTTAAGAAGTTATCTTTGACAAGGGCTAACATTGGAACAATCAGGGCTAGAACTTTTTTAAAAAGAAAGCTTAACCTCAGGGGGTCTTCAAAAGATACTGAATGTGCTCCCTAAAGGAGGACCACACCCTTTTTCTGGCTTCTTTTGGTGTCTGCAGGAAAGATACAAGTTTTCTCATGGAAATATGGGTCCACACTTTTCTCACAGACAGCTGATAGAGGTCTGAGTGCAGCAGCAACTGTGCTGACCTTGACTTATCTCTTCCCACAAAATTAGAAGAACTCACATTTTCTATAATTGCTGCATGATCACATATGCCTAGGCCTTCCACCTGAAACAGGCTGTCCCCACAGTTTCTAAAACCCTGGACTAAAATAATTACCTACTGTAGTTACACGTTTCATTATTGTTCCTTTATTATAGGGGTGCAGTAGTGCCCCCACAGTTAGGGTTGAGTAGGGTGTTCAAAGTTAAACTCCTAACTTTGTACCTTAATAGCTTTGGCAGTATTTGAAAAAAAAAAACAGCTGAAATTTTGCAGGTGTTGTCTAGGAGGCAAGATGTAAATCTTTCAAAAGTTTTGTAATGACAGCTTGTGCGATTTCTCAGATGTGCACGTCATTTTTCTGTAGATATCTAATTTTTTTCCTATACTTTACATAGGCACCCCAACCCTCCCATCATTGTCCCCATATGAATTATAATTGTTCTAAGGTGTCTAATGGTGCCCTGCACTCTCTGATTGTCACCCCCTTATCTATGTTTCTTCCTGGTGTCTGGTGGCACTCCCCCACCCTCTGATAGCTATCCCTGCATTAATGTTACCTGCAATAAAGAAAACCATGCCTTAATTTTTTTTGTTAAACCAGTAAAAAAGAAAAGAGTACTTCACCAATCTGACCCCTCACGGTGACCTCCCACCACCCTGCCCTCCCCCATTCTCACTCGCGTGAACATGTCCCAGGGTGAAGATCCACTCTCCAATCAAAGACACATCTTGCTGCTGGAACCACCGACTGCAATATGAGAAACTAAGGTAATTGCAGTTCAATCTACTTCAGTGGGGGTTTTTAACTTTGACTTTAACATGGCCTTTTTGGGATCCCACCTCATAACCAATGGTGATGCAATTATGCAAATCAGGCCCAAAAGGTGAGTTAGTGGTCACTTGGTGAAATCACCTTTTGGGTGGGTTTTAAACATTTTTACCACCCTTGTTCATGAGGTGGGGTCATAAGAAGGTTAAGCTGAAAATAACGGGGTCAAAATATGTAAAAATGACAATGCTATTCGGGTATCTTGAAATTTGTTATGCTTGCTTGTAACTTTGGAAATTTTGAATATTTTGACCCAAAATTTTTAACATAGCCATTTATTCACACCACCTCAGGAATGTGATAGCTGCCATTTGTCAAATCCTCGCCAAAATGTGTTTTAGCCCCTGTGGTGCAGAATGACGTTTTGGTGGCAGGGAAAGATGTTTTGATGGGGATTTGAAAGTATTCATCTACCAGGCTCATGAAGTGGGGTAATAAGAAATCTATGCTGAAAATGTGGTGTACAAATATGGTAAAATGCCTAGATTATGAGTAAACATTGCAGTATTTCAATGTTCACTCCCAACTTTGCGAATTTTAAATATCTTGACTCCAAATTTTCAAGATAGCCAGTTTTCCACAAAACCTCACAAAACATGACACATCTTTTTTAAATCCTGGATGAGACTTGTTTTAGGACTTCTGGTGCAAAATGATAATTCATTCAATAATAAAACAAGTATCTTGAAAATCTGGGGTCAAAATTAAAAAAAAAGAATAATAATTGTTAACAAACTTTGTGTGTATTGCCAGTCTTAACCCCAGCTGGTATACTTTGTGATCCCATGCCAGTGAGCTGAGTTCAGTGGTGAGATCAGTGACCCAGCCAGGTGGGGTGAGGGTGAGGAGTGGTGGTGCTGTTATGTGACACCCCTCTAGTCAGAGAACGAAAGGTGCAGGGCTGTCCACATGGGCCTGGCTACCACACAGTGAAGACAACTGTCCTCTTGGCATAGGCCCTGCACCTCTCACCCCTCTTAGGTGGAAGAGGGTCCTGTGCATGGCTAACAGATGAACTCTTTGCCCTTTGCGGCCACATAGGAGTGCAGAGACCAGAGGGCCCTGCATGTCTGCAGCTCACTAGACATCCCCATGAATTTTTCACATCCATTGTTGCACAGAACGGCAGGGTGCACAAGGGCCCTCCCTTGGTACAGGGCATCTGCATCTATTGGGACCTGCATGAAATGAGGATACAATTCTACTGTTTCAAAAAGAAAGGAAATTATTTGCAATAAACTTTGTCAATGCACCAGTTAGGGAACGTAACATCACAAAATAAGGTTTCAACTTTTACCCCAACCCACCCATGTATCAAAAGAAAAAACCTTAGAGATTTGGATCTCCAGAGTCTGTCAGTGGTGGGATCTTCCTTGGGGTTGTCAACCCTAATGCCCACCCCCTTCCCTAAGCAAGCAACTTCACATATAATGTCCTTTCTTCTCGTAGGGCCCTACATGAAGAGAGCTACAACAAATCGTGTTGGCAACATGTGGCAAGACATAATTCTCTACCTCTGAAGAGTGCATCACTGAGGCATTGGTTTGAAGCTGTTCCTTGTGCTTTGGACTGGAGGCTGGGAGGGGAGGGGGAGACCATTAGGGCTGGCAGCCCCAGAGAAGACCCCACCACTGATTTGTCAAAACTCTGGAGACCCAAAACCTTAATGTTTTTAACTTTTGCTGTTGGGGGTGGGGTTAGGGTTAAACCATAACACCACATTTCCTTGCTTGTGATGTTAAGTTACCTTGACTAGTGCATTAAATAATTTTTTTTTTGTAAACAATTTAAATATGAGCATGCTATCGCGGTGTACATGATTAGTATTTGTACAGTGACAATACGGGGAAGTCAAAAGAATGGTATTTATTTTAGTTTCCAGATGTTTTTGTAATACTACCAGTACTTTCTAATGTGTTTCTGTCAGAAGGGCAAAGTATTGCTAATTAAAACCACCAACCCTACATCTCTAGCACAGACTTCCTCAAACTGAATGTTACCTAAGTTCTAGAAATATAAGAATGCTGACTAGTGTCTACATTGGTAGTACTATCTGACCACACCCATAATTCAAATTCAAAGACATTTTTTGACAGGGGAAATATGCAGTAAAAGAAGTTGCCAACTACAAATATTGCAAAGTTTTTCTTCGTTGATAAAAATGTGGCAAATTAACAAACTTCACCTTTCTCAAAAACCTGGCACAGTCATTCCAATTTTGCAAATTTGGGTTGTAGTAGACTTTGTTAAACTCTAGAAGGTGCTTTGCAAGTGAAGTTTGGACTACTTTGTGAATAGTGCAAAACTGTGACATTTTGCTACACAAAACATTTTGCAAAATATGTGAAATATTTTCCAGGTGCGAAATGCAAACTTTTGCCTGGGAATTGCAAAATTGTACCTGAAAATTGCAAATGTCCACCCAAAAATTGTGAAATTTTACTTTAAAATGCAAACTTTCACAATTTTCAAGTGAAATTTTGCACCTGCAAAATATTTTGCAAAATGCACGAATTTCACTAAAGATTTTGTGCTCCGAAATTGCCAATTACACAGCAATTTCACTGATTTTATTTCACATCTCTATTTGTGAAGTGTGAATAGCTGGGAGGTCACATGGTGTACAAAAGGCAGGGCAAGGTGAAGGCAACTTTTATTTACTGTGTGCTCTATCCCTTGATATCTCTCAGAGTGCCATACAATGAAAATAAAATAAAAAATGAAACCACCCCCTCCCCTGAACAAAGTTATATGTGATTCCTTTTCTTCATGCAGTGCCCTGTGTGAATAAAGCTATGACTGAATCTGTTGGCAACATGTAGCAGCCATAAAGTGAGACACCGAAGTGTATGAGCAGGGGGGCAGGTGACATGGGCAGTGAATCATTATAGAGAAAAAGCAGGTAGTCTGGCATCACAGTAAACCGACCACAAGAACTTCTTGCTAAGTTCTGTTTCAAAATATTTATCGCAAATAGTTTTAAAATAGAAGCAGTTGCTCCCAAACGCCAATGTTTTACATCATACTTGATGCTTTAAAGCATCAAGTATGATGTGAAATGTTGGCATTTGTTTGGGAGCAAAAAGAACTTAGCAAGAAGTTCTTGTGATCAGTTTACTGTGATGCTGGACTACCTGCTTTTTTCTCTATAACTTTTATGTCTGGGCTCCAGTTAAGTCCTACAGTAGCCACCTAGTTGGGAGCAAATACAGTGAAGCATTAGTTTGCAGTCATGGATGTGATGAAGTGAGCGAATGAGAGCAAGACTGGAAATGGAGGACAGCTTCACAGTTAAAACAAAAAAATAAAGGGGTGACAGGCTGCAGGGAAAAAAGTATGGTTTGAGGGTTTATTGATCAGTTGTGTGAATGATAACTGCCTTATTATGTTCTTCATGCACGGAAGTGCAAATGAACATGTTGATATGAGAGTTGATAGAGAGGGGTGTGAGGAGTGCCAGCCCAATGGAGAGTGGTGCTCTAGGGGCCAGTCTGTGGCAGGTGAATTAGCAGGCAGTGTCCTGATGACACTAGTTTGCTGAGGGGGCTTGTCTCAGTAAACATTTCAAAGGACAGAGCCGATGCAGTAGTAGCTCAGCTCTGTCCTCTGAAGTGTGAGTCAGGATAACAACAAGTGCTGTTATCTCCTCACCCCACCCCACCCCCAGTAAGGTGGCACACTGGGAGCCCACCCCAGTGTGTTGCAATAATAACAATTTCCAACACTGGGATGCTCACTCCCAGTGTCAGATGCCCCTATCCCACTTTTATTGCTGATTGGGATGCCTAATCCCCCTGTCAGCATCTTGTAACCCCCAACACCATCTCATGTGGCTCACTGGGAGCCCACCCCAGTGTGCTGAGATAACTTTTTTTTATTTTCCAACACCGGGATGCCCACTTTGGATGCCGGATGCACCCCCCAACCCATCTATCCCTTGCCAATATTTGGGTGCCCAATACCCATGTTGGCAACCCCCAACTATTGTGGCACATTGGGAGCCTACCTCAGTGTGCCTAGTTGCCCTATTAATGAAGAAAACTGTCCCTGGGCCCTGCCAGATTTTTGGTTTTTTTACCTGTAAAAAAGAAAATGGTTCTCATTGTCTTCCTCATCCCCCTTCCACTGCGCATCCACCTCCCCTTACCCTCCCTTACCCCATACTTACCTCCGGAGGTCAGGCACTGTCATCTGCTGTGGACTGGGACACGTCTGCACTCTTCAACACTGAACCACAAACAGAAATGAAGATAAGCACTGCATGATGGTAGTCAATGGGGATTTCAACTTATGATGATATCTCAGCCATTTTTAGGAATTCTAACACCAAATTTTGAACATTGGGTTCTTGGGACCCCTCCTCATGAACATGTCACTGTCATTTCATTACTCAGTCCCGAATGGCGATTTTGCAGTCACTGTGTGGAATCACCTTTTGGGACCAAGTATGAAATGACAGTGCCACTGTTCATGAGATGGGATCCCAAAAAGCCCATGTTGCAAAGTTGGTGATAAAATTCAAAAAGATGACTGCATTATGAGTGTGCATTGCACAGTTTCTACACATGCTAATAACTTTCTAAATTTTTTATATTTTCACTCCAGAATTTTAACATTGCCATTTTTCACACCTCCTTTTGAAGAGTACAGCTGCAATTTTTCATATACTGCGCAAAATGTGTTTTACCTCTGAGGTACAAAATGTCACAGTCGCAGTGTGAAATCAACTTTTGAGATGGAGTAACAAAATCACAGTGCAATTGTTCATGAGGGGCGGTCCCAAAAAGCCCATATAGAAAATTTGGTGAAAAAATGTAAAACAATGACAGTGTTATGTGCATGTGTTGTGCAGTTTCTATACACGCTCGTAACCTTGCAATTTTTTCATATTCTCACTGCAGATTTTCAACATTGCCATTTTTTCACACCTCCTCATGAATAGTACAGCTGCCATTTTTCACATCCTCCCAAAATGTATTTTCGCACCTATGGCACCGAATTGCACAGTTGCTGTGTGAAATCAATTTTTGGGATTGAGTAACGAAATGATAGTGCCACTGTTCATGAGGTAGGGTCCCCAAAAGCCATGTTGAAAATCTGGAATGAAAATACCAACAAACACCTGGGGCATTAGGGTTTCCAACTGTAATGCCACCCCAACACCCTGTAGAGATGGACAGGCATTGGGCGTGTACCTTGGGGTTGTCGGCTGTAATGCTCCACCATTCCACCCCCATCCTGCAGCCAGTGACAGGCATCACAATGTGCCTCGTAGTCTTTGGCCCTAATGTTCACCCCATTCTCCTATACTCCACACATCTCAGCTTATTTTCTTATGGAATGGGGTGAGCATTAGGGATAAAGACCCCAAGGCACACTGAAAGGGCTGCAGGGTGGGGGTGGCATGGTGTGAGCATTACGGTCGATGACCCAAAGAGACACCCCCAGTGCCTCTCAATCTCTGCAGGGTAGGGACGGGGCATTAGGGTTGAAAACCTTAATGCCTCATTAAGGAAGTAAATCAGGGACAGACGGTTGATGTCAACTACCTTGATTTCAGTAAAGCCTTCAACAACGACCAACATGGAAGGCTTATTAACAAGATGGGTAGTCTGGCCATGGGGCACAAGCTGATTAACTGGGTTAGAAACTGACTGATGGACAAGAGACAGAGGGTAATGGTAGTTGGATCCAATCTGGGGAGAGGGGGTTGACCAGCAGGGTACATCAGGGATCAGTCCTGGGAGTAGTCCTGTTCAATGTCTTCATTATAATCATTACAGAAGGGCTAGAAGGAAAGGTCTGTCTGCCTGTTTGCAGATGACATCAACATCTGACACAGAGTGAAGTGAATACTCCAGAAGGGATGGAGAAAATGAGCAGGGACATGGAGAGCCTTGCAAAATAGTCTGAGGAATGGCAACTGAGGTTCAGCGCAAAGAAGTGCAAATAATACACCTGAGAAGAGAGTAACCTGGGGAGAGTTAAATGATGGGGGGAGGTGCTGACGAGCACCAAGGAAGAAAGAGACCTAGGAGTTATCAGTTTTGATGACTTAAAGCTGTCAAAGCAGAGCACAAATGTTGAAAGGATGGCCAGTGGAATGCTGGGGTGCATAGGCAGATGTATCACTAGCAGAAGGCATGAGGTGGTGATGCCATTGTATAATGCACTAGTGAGGCCTCACCTACAGTACTGTGCATTTCTGTAGGCTGCAAATCTGCAAGGACTTTGACAGGGTGGAGGCAGTCCACAGAAAGGCAACCAAGATGATACATGGCTTGCAACACAGAACATATCATGAGAGATTAAACTGACCACAATATGTACTTATTGGAGGAAGTGAGGGAGTGGGGGAACATGACAGACACATTCAAGTACCTCAAGGGCATAAACAAGGTGCACAGGCAGATGTCTTCCAATACATCAAGTGTTCAGCATTGACAAATGCTTGTTTTTTACCCTGAAAAAAGAAAATTGTCCTTCATAGTCATCTGTGTAACCCCCTCCCCACACTCCCACACAGTATACAGACACTAGGGGTGCCCAATCCCCCAGTGTCCTCATCTGTCTGTTCATTACTGTCTACTGTGTAACCCTCCCAAATAGTATACAGACACTGGGGGTGCCCATTCCTCCAGTGTACTCATCTGTTCTGCAAACTCCCTGACAAAAGGAAACTGTCCATTGTTATCCATTGTGCCGTTACCCAACCCCCTACCCTTCCACTCAGGACCCACCACCCCACACACACCCCACCCCATACTTAACTACCAGAGGTCCATCACCGTAATCTTACTTGGACTGCAGGCTTGTCTTTGCTCTGCAAAGCCCAACTTCAAACTGAGGTAAGCGCTTCAAAGTATTTCAATTGAGTTTTCAGCGTCAATGCATTTTTATGGGGTTTTCAGCTTAGTGGCATAACTTGCCCATTTTTAAATATTATTGCCCAAAATTTTCAACATATGTTTTCTGGGACCCCACCTCACAAACAACTTCACTGAAGCAATTTTCATACATCCCCCACCCACATGACACCAGTGCACATGACGAACATTCGGCATTGACAAATTCTTGTTTGAAGTACTTGCAGGAATGGAAGCAAAAGAAGTAGTGGTGGCCAGTAGGGGTGGGGGGGGGGAGGGATGTGTGATATAGAAACAGTGTACATAAAAGTATCATGACATACTAACAGTGTACATAAATGTAAGATTCTACATTTGTCTACCCAGTTATTCAGATAAACAGATTTATCACACTCCATTTATGTTCCTGCCTATTGCATAAATATATAATATGAGGTGGGGACCCATGGGATAAATTATTTATTTTCACAAGAGCAGTTTCACCTTGGGTAACTTCACAAGTAAACATAAATCATGTATCCCACAAGGTCCCCCACTGCATGTTTCATTTATGCAATAGAGTAGACTAGTATCTTGTATGGTACTTAATGATTATTCATTTTTTTCTAAATAAATTATGTTAGACTTTTTGGTGAAGCAGTGTGTGCCCATTTTTTACCGTGCTGTTGCCAAAGGGCATTGCTATGGGCACTGCTTCATGACGTTAATGCTGATGCTGCGACGTCTGAGTTGAGTGACTGAGGCAGCAAAAGATAGAGAATTTCTGTCCAAGATGGTGGCATCACTTAGTGTGGACACAGCGAAGAGTGTGATGCCCATTCTACCAAGTGTTTGTGGTGGTTTAAGGCTGTTCTGCAATCCATTTTCTATTTATTTTCCTGGTTAGTGAAGCTAGGGCGAGGGTGCAGTTGTTCTCTTGTCATTCAAGTTGCACTTTGTGTAGTGCAGGCCAGGATTGTCACTTAAAGGACAAGTCAAGCTGGGGAGTCAGGAAAGCTGTAAGAAAGTGTTTTTTATTTTAAATCCCTCTTCCCCACCCGGATCCAGAAAGGGCATCAGAGTTGGGAGGTGCCTAATGTTGAATTCAGAATTTAAGGGTGAGAGATTATCTACATGGAGATGACGGTGAGAACAAGGGAGCAGGACAAGTGTTTTAATACTGTTTCATTTTAAAGAGTGCCATGAAAGTAAATGTAAAAAAATGCAAATAGGGAAACGTATGAATTGAAGGAAGAAGAGGCAGAGTTTGGCATATGGGTGGAGTGGGAAGACAACTGGTACAGTAGCTGCTGTTTATTTGGAAACAACAAAAAAAGGTTTTCTTTTGCTGTCCAGTTTAACTTCACAGTTTAGGGGGGGTTGTTTAGAGGAACAGCTGGAACTGTGTTTGAGTTTATGTTCAAACAGGATGGAAGTGATACAGAGATAATGCTGTGGAAAGCTTCACAGTAAATAGTGCTTGATGGCCGGGGGGGCAAGCCATTGATGATGTACCATTGATGTTTTTCTACACAATACCTCAAGTATCATGATTTATGTAATGGCTTTTGGGTCCATGCCTATAGCATATATCTGTTGCCAGCTGCCTGCTTTTCCACCATGCAGATTCCAGTGAGCAGCAGAGTGCCTGAACTTTGACTGCAGCATTCTTTGCTTGAGAACAGTGCAAGGTGTGAGCCATTCATAAAGACTGCTGCTACAATTGTTCACTGTTGGTAGTTAGAACAAATTGTAAGTAAACTGAAGGCCTCAGACAGTGTATAGGTAAGAAACATAATTTAAATTGTAGCATTGGATTTGCCAATGTTAACTAATATAGCAACTGAGGATTTATTAATTAAGATTAGCCGTATGTTTGAGACTCTTAACATTAAATAAGGCTTATAAGTTTGTAACAACATATAATGTAGACATATTTTAAAGGGCAAGGAATTAGGCTTTAGTGTTTTTATTGATTTGTTTCCTAGCATAATATAAAGCAAATTTTCATGACAGCAGGTAACCTTAATTGAGTGAGTGACAGTGCTGTTTCCTTTTTTACAAACTGCCATTTGGGTGAGAGACACTTGGCATGAAGGATTTGCTTCACCCCTTATGAAAGCAATTCTAAATACTTCAATTAACCTTGAGTGGGAGACAAGGTAAATTGATTTCTGGTTGCATGAGTTTAAGAGCCGATTGCCCATAAGGGGGAAGCTTTGTGTAAGGGGTTCCTTTACAGGGATTTGATACCTGGGGTCTGCTTCTCCCTCCTGTGTGCCCAACTCAGGAAAGTTACGGCAGGGTTGTTTGACGCAAGTTGTCATTTGTGACACAACTTGCGCCAAATGGTATTCCACAATGTAGCTTGCCTCAATGCTTGACACTGCTGTGTCAAAGCCCATGTGCGACATGGTTGCATCCAACATCCAGGGGCACTATGTTGTAAGTGGATCTATGCCATGGCAGGGCTGCAACATCCCATAAATAGGATTCCAGATGCCCCACCATGGATGCAGGAGGGGCCACTATTTAGAGCAGCAAAGAGGTGGTCTAACATGCTTGCAGTGCTGGGATGCAGTGGCATAGGGGCCTGTACAGGTCACCTGTAGCTGGCAATGTGGTAATGGGGGCATGGGTGGGGTGTCCCAACCCATCCCCAGCAGGGGCATGCTGGTGCGAGACTGGACTGACACACCACAATCTGTGGTCAAGGATGCCCAGACCCTAGGGCACTGCAGCCACAGCCCCCATCCTTCCTGTTGTGCTGAGATCATCATTGGTGGTCCAGTGGCCCTCCCAACTCTGATCCCACCCACAGATGCCCAGCTTGTACCCCTGAGCCCTGCCCTGCCCCTGGCCCAACCCCCTGTCAGTGTCATACTCCCTGGTGGTCTAGTGGCCTCCCACCCTCTGCTCTCCAACAGGCAGTGGTCCCCCCACTCCCTATCTTGTCCCCAACAAGCAGTGATGGCTGGCACATCCCTCGTCGCAGTGTTCGGCTGGTTGTGGTGGTGTGAGGAGGGATGTGCCAGTCATCACTGCTTGCTGGGGATGGGGTAGGGAAAGGGGAGGACAACTGCCTGTTGGGGTGGGGGGCACTAGACTACTAGGGAGGGTGCCCACTGTGTTATCACCTTTGCATTGCAGCATTCTGGGTGATTGTGGATGGGGGTGGTGCTGTCACCCAGAGGGGAGATTCTCACTGTTGTTGAGGGTGTATGGGGCTCATGTGGGGCACTCTGGCACCAGGAATATGGGGTGGACAATAGCCTGCCATAGAAGACATGCAATATAGGTGGCACAAGTGTTTGTCGGGGGTACTGGGATGGTGCCATGGGGGTCAACTTGCCCTGCGCCACAGCCTGACTTCTGCTGCCCCTTCTGAGGCTCTGTTCTGGACTTGCTGCTCCTTGGGGGACACAGAGAGTGCCCACTGGCACTAGTAGAGTGCTGCAATCTACCCTGTGCCACAGCCTCTCACTTCACCACTCATCTTGGTTCAGGGTTGCATTTTGTGGCCAGTCCAGAATGTTTGCCGCAAGTGGCAAATTGTGGCAAACCTTCTAGAATACCACTTTTTGCCCTTGCCACAGCTGCATCATGCAGACCCCTGCTTTGATGCAATTTGTGTCATACACAGGTGGCTTCTGGAATCAAGTCCCTGGTGTTCAAGTCTTTAAGCCAAATAACTCCTGCAGAATTTAGTGTCCCTGCTTATAGAGTAAAAATCCTGAGCGATTCTGGTGGCAGAACCATCCAAAGCATTTTTAACAAAAGCTATTGCTTCAAATCTTCGGGTGATACCAAAAATTTAACATTGATTCAGTCAGGAGTATTCACAAACACATTTTAAAGAATAACCAAGCAAATTGCATGTTATTGTTGGGCAATAATTGTATGTAATTAATGTTAATTAACAAGGTAAAATGAAAACTATTGCTACCATTTATTGTTTGTTCCTGCTGGGGTTTTAACAAGGACTACAAGGGGCTAAGGGGTGATCAAAAGCCACAGAACTAAACAAAGGGAGTAATATAGTAATTAATGAAGATTCGAGGAAGACAGTAGTAAAGCAGAACATATTGGTAAAATGGTATTGTTTAAGTCAATTAGGGTTCCATAAAAATCAAATAATCATGAAACGCAGAAATTATTTCACAAATATAATAAACAGGGAATCTTTAAACTTAATGTAGCTTTATATAAGTGTTGTGTGTAGAATCCAAATCACTGTCTGTTGTTGCGTCTCATAATAAGTGGAGATATTGAAATGAACCCTGGCCCCGGATGTTTTCTAGGCTTACAAATAACAAGCGAAAATGTCTGAAGCCTAACTAAGAAGGTTGATGTTCTTAGAATTTGGGCTGAAGATGTTAAATCTGACATAATAGGGATTACTGAAATGTAGCTTCATAATGGTACAGAAAAGAAAGAGGTGCAGCTAGATGGGTACAGACTGACTAAGAAAGATAAGAAGGCAAAAAGGTGGAGGAGTCAAGTTATACATTAAAAAACTCTTGGACCATATAGGACCATTTATTCAGAAAATCTAGAAGTTATGGATTGCCTTGTGGTAGAATTAATAACAAGTAAGCTTATGGTAGGTATAGTTTATGCCCCCCCCCCAAACCAAATTGGCCAACTTCAATGTTATTGCCACTAACTTACTGGATAGTGTTCAGCACTGAGACTTTATTTTAATTTAAGATTTTAATGCTGACTGGAATCAAAACACGGGGGAAAAAAATGAAAATATAGTTTAGACATTCTGGGACAGGAGCTCCAAGGGTCAACCAGAATCAGAAGAAGTATGGAACAGGGGTCCATTCTTGATCTCATGTTCCTATCAAATGAATTAGTGGTAAAACATGTTGAAATAATGTCACTAAATTTGGGGGACCATAATCGTATTAAAAGTATCATTGATTGGATGACTCCAAAAAAACCCTGAGATTATATCCTGTTAGTGACAAACTGGAAACACTTTAATATTTAGATAGCATTTAGAGAGAGCCTGTGCAATGTAATCTGAAATCAGTTAACCCTGACACCAGACCTGGACCAGGTTATGCAGGACTGAAACAATGCAATAATTTCTATTATTAATAAACATGTTCCCCAAGAACGGTGGACCCTAAGTAAAAAAACAATTGCAGTGGATAGCAGATAAAATTAAAAAGTACATAAGAATAAAAAATAGGTTGTGGAAAAAAGCCCCAAAAACTAAAGCTTTAGTGGCAGGAATATATTTAACAAGTGGCATAATAACTGTTCAAATATGGTGTGGATGGCTAAATCTCAATATTACAAAAATAACACCACAGAAGTGAAAGACCCCAAGAAATTCTGGTACTATATCAAGAAACTACAAAACCCAGTTTGTACTAGGACCCCAATACAGTTAATTGATAATAACTTAATAATAGAAGACGAGAAGACAGTGACTAATATGTTAAATCAGTACTTCATAGAATCACCTGACCTGGGTTCCACCAAGCTGTAGCGACAGAAATCCTGATGACATCCCTTACACTGATGCAATCCTGCTGACATCGCTGACACGACGCATGCTGATAAACAACCCACAACATGCCGACAGTGACCGCCACACTATCTATATCAATGTGGAGGCCACCACCACCTTCGCATCCCCTACTTTAAATAGCCAACTCTGCATTGCACAGACTATGGGGAAGAGGGCAGTTGCCCTGGCCACACAGCCAACTGACAACCATGCCCAATCCGGTGCACACAATTCCACCCACTGCACATCCTGCCCAACTCCCCGATTGTTCCTCACCCATGTCTGATCCAGATCAAAAAGAATTTGCAGTTTATGTGAACTGCAGATTATTGATCTGTGAAATCCTGTAACAGCCTGCCAACAGAGGTGGTGGGAGCAAAAACAGTGGTGGGGTTCAAGAATGCATGGGATAGGCACAAGGCAATCATAGTGGAAATGAACAAGGAGGAAAAAAGAGCTATAGTGTATGGTGGAACGTCGTTCTCCACCGAAATCGATCGTTTTCGAACCCTTGTAGTCACACACTAGTGACGTTCGCAGTACAACAGAATGATGTTTTCTACTGTACTGCGAACGTCACACTGTGTCCTCGCGCAGCATTTGACAGTTAGGGCTCACTCCATAGACAGGACACATGGCGAAAGCAGCAATATCGGGGGCAGTATTAATGGTTAGTGTGAAAACGTTCACAATGTAAATTCTTTTTCCTTCTAGTAACTGTTCTTTTCCCCAAAAAGCGGCTCCACCATACACTATAAAGAAAAGTGCATGGGAACAGTTGACAACAGGGCATCTTTCACCTCGTTGGCACTATGACGCGGATGCCTCTCGACTGCGCTCTCGAGGTAATCCGTCGTCATAGTGCCAACTCGGTGAAAGAATAGCCCTGTTGTCTACCGTTCCCCATGCACTATCCTATATGTAGTTCAAGTACAGTCTGTGGTTATAGTATAGGTAGGAAAAAATGGGCAGAATGGGTGGGCCACATGGTCCTTATCTGCCACTAAATTCTATTTTTCTATGTTGTGAATCCATTGTGTATGGAAACTGTTGGAATGTGGCTACAGAATTCTGTGGAAGTTTCCAGAACAGTGTGGAATTCCATTACACTGGGATTTCAACATTCTGTAGAGCCACAGTGTATGTCTCTCTTCATTGTGATAATTTCTTCATTATTACCCAGTCACCCACAAAGTTTTGTATATCAGCAAATAAATTAACTTACTCCTGTATGCTGTCCCCAATATCACCAACACACAGATTAAAAGGAGAAGTCCCAAAAGTGACCTCTGATTCATCCTACCGGTCACAAGTCCTTTACCACAAAAAAAGTATTATAATGACCGCTTACTGTTTCCTTCCTGATAACCAAATCGCAATCCGTGCATGGAGTTGCCCCAAATCACCTATCTTCTTTACCTGTCTCCTGTCTGACACAAGTCAGGGGCTTTGTAGAATATCAGATTTAGGAATCTCATCTGCCAGACCCCTGCCTATTGATTGATACTCAGTATGTATACTCAGCGTGTAAACAATTTATTGTCCTGAGTTTGCCCAGACCAAATCACTTACTAGTACATAGTGATGGAGCCCTGTACACTGCCTTGGTTAGATGACTCCTGGGGCCTGATTTTCAGTCACCTGAGTTAAGGCCAGGGTCTAAGTGCTGTGTTCTACTCACCAGTTCAGAGGGAAAATACCCTGTACAGGGGACTTCGAGAAAAACTGCTATTTTCAGCATTTTTTGTATGCAGACAATAATTTGCTTTTGTTGAACTCATGTTAGTCCTGGTCATACCAGGCATGATATACATGCAGGAAAAGGACCACAACCTGCTATAAAGCAAAAAATAAATAAAAAGGCGTCACAATGTGGCACCCTCTTCGAAATTTCTGCTCCTGTTTCAGTCATTCATAACCATATAAATCTACAGGGGCAGGTTAAGCAGAAAATAACAACAAATGAAAAGATAAGTGAGACAACCATCCACATTGTGCCCATATCAGGAAACTGCCCCTCTCCCATTAGGGCAGGATAATCCTCCCCTCTGGTAATTAAAAAGAGGGTAGAGTAGGGAGGTCAGAATCTGCAAAGACTTTGCTAAGTTTTCAGGCTCCCAGAGAAATTAATTTCTGATTTTACATCCCTACAGAAGTTTGCCATTTTTGAAAATATTTACATTAGGCAATAAGGCTTAAATGTTTTAGCATCATTTTACAAACTGCTTTAGTTTTCTTGCTTGCAAGGAAATAGTTCTCAAGCTTGGTAGAAGAAAACCTACCATTTCATTTTGTTTGAGTTCAAGGAACTGTAGACCTGTTATCCGAAATGGAAAATGTATATTTTACACATTTGTAAGTGTAACCCCCCTGCAAATGGGGTTCCCAAAAGTCTTCCTTGGGCTTGCCTAAATGCCCACTGCCAGGCTGGTGTTCTGTGTCCCAGCAATTTAAAAGTCTTTGCATGTGAGTGCCCTGTTAGCCTCCGTGCCTGCTTCTTTAAGAACTGCCTGTCATGTGGTGTAAAATGAATCTGGGTAGGGACCGAGTAGTCTCAGGCTCGAGTCCCGTCCATGCTGCAGTGTTATTGCTCCATTCTGCCATTGCTATTTGCGCAGAGGGAGCCCTGTTATTAACTGTGCCTGTTTACTGTTTATCTGTTTTAATAATAACAGTATTGCAGTTTGTCTAACCTGCCTTCCTTTGTAGAATGGACATTTCTGTATTGCCCCACTATCTTGGTTCTCGACTGCGAATTGGGACAAATCAGTACCTTTGGGGACTCTAAAATGGTGTCTGTCCCCAGGGGTCTTGTGGGAGCAAATTTCTGTAGGAATTGTAGTTTTTACACTTTCTCATCTAAATGGCCCTGGAGGAGGAGCCCTTGCTTTGACAGACTGATGGATCAACCAACCAGAACCTTCTGGACCAAAAGGAAATTTCCAAGCTGCCTGCTGCAGTGTGTCAGTCTGGAGTTAGAGTTTAAAGAGTAAACAGCTCGAGTGATTTGAGCAGCTTCTTCTGTGTAGTTCGCGCAGGAGATTGGTGGAAAGGCTGAGTTTGGCTTGTCTGCCTGCTGTCCCTTGAGAGGGAATCCTTTGAAAGGATGATCGATTGGACTGTATATGAATTGGAGTGAGACAAAGCCGCTGAAGAGTGACCAGATTTAAACCTGAAGAAGACCAAAGATTTGCTGTACACGATCGGCCTGTCAGGACATCCATTCATCACAGAACTCCCGGTTTTGCTCAGAGTCACTGATATTGCTACCGGACTGCTACCCACTTGGTGGTATGGTGATTGCTTTACTATAAATGTGCTGTAACCTGCTAGTGGGTCATGATTTGGTTCCCCACTGTTTAATTGTGCCTTGCTTGCTGGATGCTGCATCTGGCACCTACCGGACTGAATCTGCCTTCATCTCCAATTGGTCTGGGCCTCCACATTTTGGCCCAGCCAGCTACTCACACCACAGAGAAGACCATTGATGAGAGACCTGCCTGGGGATTAGCCCCACTGCTCAACTTCAAGAACAGGAATGACACTACAGTGAATTGTGTGGGCCCTGTTTCTCCTGGCAAAGCAGAAAGTCATCCTGCAGTCTCCATTTCTTCCATCCTGTGTCCTGTACTGGGTAGCGTGAGTAAACACCAGGGTAGCTCCCTGCAACAACAGCTCAGTCAAAGTGTGTCATCTGATTTAATTGTTTTGTATAATCCTCATGAACTGAGCCTCCTGGCTCTGGATTACAAACTGTGTGTGGTTGTGCATGCCTTTTCTTTTCATCACAGGGCCCCAACCAGCTGTGACACCTGCCTACCCCGAGCAACATTCCAGGGTAGCCCACCTTACTTCCAACTGGGTACCCAGAGCGTGTGACTGTGCAGGGACTAAAGTGCATACGTAATTGCCTGACTAGATCAGTTTTAGAATCAATCAACCTGATTATGCCTCTCCCTTGTTCAATTCCCCTAAATAAATCAGATCTAACTCTTCTTGCATTTTTCACTTTTTTTTTTAGTCTTTGGTAACCGGGTAAGGCCCACTAGGCACAAGTGCCTGTTTTCAGGGGCGACCTGGGAGCACTGGGTGGTTAAGTGACTTGCTCAGAGTCACACAGTATACAAGTGGAGGTTGTGAGAATCAAACTCAGGTCTGGTCTGCTGGATGTATCAAGCTCGTTCACACCTCATTCCTCTAACCTCTAGGCTATACTGCCAGCCCATTTAATCTGACTGTGGTTCCAGTTTGTCCCAAAGCACTGTATCGTTATTTGCCAGGGGGTCTCCAGGGTCGAACTGGTGGAATCAGCCCTGGTGGCAAGTGCAAACAGTGTGGTGATTTGTATGCTGAATAGGGGCTACTGTGAAAGTGTTGGTTGCATATTGTCTAGGCCAGTAGAGAGGAGAGAGAGGGGTTACAGAGTCCCAGAGGGCTGTACCCAGGTTAGCCTTGTTACTAACAACCCTGTCCTCTGGGTGGAGGCACCCATTTCAGTACCCAGGCCGTTTAACCTTCAACTAGCCACACAGGCATGGGTAGTACCCTTGGGATAGCGCCACCTTGGGGTTACATAAGGGTAAAATATAAAAAAGTACTGCCCCCACAGAAAGATAAGAAAAGTAGAAATTAACAACCTGAGTTCTCTCGTCCTCCCCACCATCACAACACAGTGGAAACTGGTGTTCACTTTAACTCCCTCAGCACCCATCATATGATTTACTGCATGCACAAGCTTCATCAACAGATTGCTTGACTCATTTCATTTTCTGGCTGACCTCTGTGCCACTAATTTGTCTTTTATCTCCACTTTGACTAATACTGATGATGGCCTTTTAAACTTTGATTGTTAATTCTCTACTACAAGAGACAGGCACATTTCACCCCAGAAAGCCCACATTAAGAGTGTTCACCTTTCCATGGGTCTCCACTGAGCTCATCGCTTACATTAATGCTAGAGACATTGCTTGGGATCCTTATTTTGTAACTAGTTTGCCAGTGGACTGAGCAAGGTACAGACAGCTCTATAATACTTGCATCAAGGCTTCCAGGCTCGCTAAGTCAGAATATTTTGCTTCCAACCTCTAGATATAGAAATAGAATTTGTCAGCATAAAAGAACTGCTTGGCCCACCCTGTCTGTCCAGTTAGTCCCTGCCTAGTCTGTTTTCACAGACCTTAACTGGTCTCCGGTGACCCACCCTCTGCCCTGCCCTATTTCCTAATATTCCCCTACGTTTATCCCATACGTGCTTAAAGCCATCTACTGTTTCTACCTCCATCAATTTTGCTGGCAGACTATTCCAGGTGTCAATCACTCTTTCAGTGAAGTAGTACTTCCTCTCATCTCACCTAAACATCCACGCTCCAGCTCCACTGCATGCCATCTGGTTCTGGTGCTCTTTCTCATTTGAAAGAGACTTCCTTCCTGTACCCTGTTCACCCCGGTGAGGTACTTGTAAGTCTCGATCATATCCCCTCTTGTTCTTCTGTCTTTCTTCAATGGTGTGCATGTTGAGATCCCTCAGTCTCTCTTCATAGGGCTTTTGGTGCAACTCCTGCACTATTTTATTTGCCTTTCTCTGGACTGCATACACCCTATGTCCTTTCTGAGGTGTGACTTGCAGTAATTCACACAATACTCCAGGTGGTTCTCAACAACAAGCGATATAGGCCATAGTCACACTACAACATGGTTTTTGGAAATGTTTTGAAAAATGAATTTACTCTTACCATGCTGTGGTGTTCACACTGCTAGAACCGTTTCCATTTTGGGTTCCCTAAAACATTTTCTGGCACCCATATTCTTTCCCGAGATCTGTGTTAAGTGCAGTGTAGTTCAGCAGCATGTTTGCAAGCTGTTTACCATGATGCACTGTGTGGTCTCAACTTATCCCATAATTTAAACGTGTATCAAAACCGTGGAGCATTTTCACTGTAAGTAAATTCATTTCAGGTGGCAGAATGTTTTTAGGAACTGTGTTCAAGCCTAGGTCACATCAGGGTTTGAATACAGTTCTTGAAAATGCTTGAAGCATGATATATGTGAACGCCAATTGTACTAGCATGCTTCTGAAAAGGTTCTAGTCCCTAATTCCATTTCAACCACTGCAGTGTGAACAGAGCCATAGTGACAACAACACGTCCCTCCTCTTGATGGACATACCTCTCCCTATTCATCCCAGCCTCCCACTAGCTCTACCCACTACTTTGTCACACTGCCCTTCTACTTTCAGGTAATTAAACATGATTACCCAAGGTCACTTTCCTGCTTAGCGACAGATAATACATCCCCCCATCTCATACTAAGTTCTTTGGTTTCTCTGGTGTATGATTTTGTACTTTTTGGCATTGAAGTCCAACTGCCATACTTTTGACCATTCCTTGACTTTCCTAAGATCCTTACATATTCTTTTCACCTCTTCCTTATTGTCCACCCTATTACAGATTTTTGGTATCATCAGCTAAAAGGCATACCTTCCCATTCAGTTCATCTGCAGTGTCACTGATGAAAACAATGAAGAGGGCCAGACCCAGCACTGACCCTGCAGCACCCTTCTAGTCACTATTCCATCATTCCACTCCCTTGTGATGTAGATCCACAACGTTATTATGCTCCTCTCAATGCTAGTCCTACCCTCTGCATGCCTTCATATTAATCTGGGGCATTCCTGCATGCTGCCTTCTACTGACACTAGGAGGCAGCCAAGAAGTGAAACACACTAACCCCACCCCTTAGGGAGAACATCTGATCAGATTCTTGTGCCGTCCTGATTGGCCGCCACTCCTGGCATCTCTGGCCAGGAGCATGAACACAGGTTTTCTGTGTGCACTACCAGTCAGCACCATTGTTTAGTTTGTTCCAGTTTATGTACCCAATGTAGCAGTGGTGGTGCCAGGTGTGGGAGCTGGGGGGGATTCATTCAATTGTGGGCTCCACAATGGGCACTAAACAGTGAACAAAGATCATGGTGAGACACCACTACTCATACTGGGGCAGCCAGGAGGGGTGACCACCCCCCAACCCCCTCTAGCTCTGCCACTGCAAGGTAGCTCCTCTAAGATGCAATGTATCATGAATGTGCTTTGATCCTATTTCACAGCTGAGAAAGACTGCTCGCACAGGGATGATTTATGACTTGTACAAGGTCACATATAAAAGTGACTGTGGTGAGTTGGAACCTGGATTTAGTTTTTGACTTTTCTATGCTTCTAATTCAATAGTTCTCAGACTTTGTCACAGTGAGCCTCCCCAAATCCATGGAAAAGATTTTGAGCCTCCCCCGAATTGAAATAATCTTGGGCCTCCCCAAAGAAAAATAACGTACTGTACTTTGCGCAGTAGACCATAAATAGATTGAAACCCCTTTGAGTACTTGGCTCACACTCAGTTCTTTGTCTTCTGCTTAAAGTTGGACCAGCATAACATTCTGTGGTGATTTGCATATGCAGCCATGATGCTTTGCTTTTTGGGGCATGTGTGATTTTGTATTTTCTTGAAACTTGGCTTCCCAGCAAATGCCCTTTAGGGTAACCCTTGCCTCAGTGTTTTCGCACAGAGGTTCTTTGTCTTTAAATAGTTTTTTTTTATTTTAATGGGTTCACCACAATATATCCAGGCACACTGCCTTAAGGGTAGCTGGTCCATTCCACTGGGGTATCAAACAGACGAGGCATACTGAGGAGTCCTGGTAGGACGAAACACATGTCTATGTCTTCTGTTAGCAGCCTTTGCAAACTGTGTGAGAGGCCTTTCGGCACCATGCAATTCTGTTTAAAGTTGGACCAGCATAACATTCTGTGGTGATTTGCATATGCAGCCCATGATGCTTTGCATTGTGGGGGCATGTGTGATTTTTGTATTTTCTTTGTCTTATACTGACTTGGAACTTTTGAGAAAGAGCTCCTGTGCTTAAAGGTTTTATCTGAATAACAAATAATTAAAATATTATTATTCAGCTTATTGTAACCCCCACACACACACACACAGACCAGCCTAATTGCTCTGCTTTTTTCATTCTTGAACCATTGTTACCCTTTGTTGCAGTACCTTCATGGGTCAGACTACTTCCTCTGTTTCCTCTCTATATGAAATAACCTTCCTACACACTTTGCCTCTCCTCCCCCTTCTCTGCTCCTAAGCAACTTCTCAGGGGTTATTTTGCTCATTCTTGCTATTGCTCTTAGCACTTCTATGCTCAACCCTTGTATTGGGCTGTTCTGCCATCAGTTTACAAATTGATCAATTACCACCACTCATTATTAATTTATTGTTCACGTTAATTTGCACCATTGCTCATTCTATATTTCTTGATTGTTTTTCAGTTACCTTTTTAAATGTATTCACTCCCTACCCTTCCCCGGGTACACCCTAAATGAGCCTTGGCTCATTCACCATCCCTTGTCACCTATTAGTAAATAAATACATAAAATTCACCTACTATTATTATTCTCTTTCAGTTTGCTTCATCTCTTCACACAAAATATATAAAACTCAAAATTTAAATACAGTACTTTTTCAGACTTGCTTGAGCCTCCCCTGGAACAGGTTGGGGCCTCCCAAGGGAGGCTGGCCTCACCATTTGAGAACCCCTGTTCTAATTAAATACACATAGTACAAAGGCACGTCCAGGAGCTGTATCGATCCCTGGCATTATTTGTAGACACCCCGCAGGCAATGTTTCTTCATTATGAAATGTTGCTCCCATTAGCTTGCCTTTTATTTTCATTATCTCACACCTAATCATCTCATAGCGATAATAAAAATGTGCAGCCAGGGCATGACACACTAGTGCACTGCACGTCTCTCACCTCATAACTCAGGACAATCCAGCTAGTGGCAGAATGAAGACAAATCTTGCTTTAGGTCATTTGATTCTTCTGAGAAGGTAGCCACCATGTGAATGGGCCGGCACTGTGGATTAGGCACAAAGTAGCAGTATCACGAAACCCAGCATGGTTGTTTCGTCACATTATCAGGCTTGCAGTTACTCCCAAGTGCTCTTGTTCTCACCCCACAAAAAAAATCATCCCTCATAGTCTATTTTAATTTTGTTTTAATCCCTGTAAAAAAAAAAAATGGTCCATTGATGTCTGTTGCCGCTGTTACACCTCTGCCACTGTTACCCTTTCCAACCCATCCCCCCTTCCCCACATACACACTCAGTGCCCAACAACCACACATCCCTACCCTTTACTTATCTACTGGCAGTCCAACACTGTACTCCTGTCTGGACTGGAGACATGTCTTCGTTCTTCAATTCCGGATCAGGAACTGAGGAAATCAGGTATGTGGTCAATCTATTTCAATGCCTTTTTAACTTCATTTACTTAGTGTGTTTGACTTGATGCCATTGTTAGGTACTATTAATGTTCTTAAACCTCATTTGTAAACACTTGTCGGTCCAATACCTCTAGCTGGGCACCCATCTCTCTTAAGTCTTCAGTACCATTATTTATCAAAGTTTTCTGATTGGCCATGTCAGTTACAATAGTCTCAAGCAGGTTTGTGACACTTGAAAGCTGCCTGCACTCAGCACAAGGTTAGGCTATGATCATTGCTGCTGTTCTCACCGGTTTAATACTACTGAGCTTTACTTGACACTCACTTAAGAAGCATTTGTCAATGCCGAATGTTCGCTTGCAGGTATTTGCAGTGGTATTTGGCACTTGGACATGGCTTAAAAAAATCAGTGACAAAGAAGTACAAGCATTTGTCAATGCCAAATGTTGCTTGCTTCTATGTGCTGTTTAGGTATTTGGAAGTCATTGGAGTGCAAATATTGAAAATTCGCAAACTTACGAGCATGCGTATGAACTGTGCAATGCACGCTTGTAAAACAGTCATTTTAAGGATTTTTCACCAAATTTTCAACACAGCCATTTTAAGACCTCTGCTAATAAACAGTGTCACTGTGATTTTCTTAATGTGTCCCATACATTGATTTTGCACACCGACTGCGCCATTGTGTGCTACATGGCAGGAAACACGTTTGGGCAGGATGTGAAAAATGACAGCTGTACTGCTCATAAGAAGGTGTGTAAATGACAATGTTGAAAATCTGGAGTGAAATATTGAAAATTCGAAACCTACGCGTCATGTAGGAACTGCACAACGCATGCTCATAAAACAGTAATTTTTAGGAATTTTTTCACCAAATTTTCAATATAGCCATTTTAAGACCTCTGCTAATGAACAGTGTCACAGTGATTTTCTTAATATGTCCCATACATTGATTTCGCACACCGACTAAGCCATTGTGTGCTACATGGGCGGAAACACGTTTTGGGCAGGATGTGAAAAATCACAGCTATACTGCTCATAAGGAGGTGTGGTAAAATGGCAATGTTGAAAATCTGGAGTGAAAATATTGAAAATTTTCGAACTTACGAGCCTGCATAGGAACTGTGCAATGCAATAAAACAGTCATTTTTGGAATTTTTACACCAAATTTTCAACATGGGGTTTTTGGGACCCCTTCTCATGAATGATGTCACTGCCATGGCATTATTCCAGGCCAAAGGTGTGATTTTGCAGTGACTGCGCAGTGACTGCGATACCTTCAGGCCCAAATAATGCCATGACAGTGACATCATCTATGAGAAGGGGTACCAAAACCCATGTTGAAAATTTGGTGCAAAATTCCAAAATGCCTGAGATATGCAATAGTTGAAACCCCTATCTAGCCCATTATGAAGCTTACCGGCATTTCCTCAGTTCACGGTCGGCTTTGAAGAGTGCAGACGTGTTCCCGGTCCATCAAGATTGTCACATGAGCCCAGAGGTAAGTGCGGGGGTGAGGGGGGTGTGGGGAGGTAAAAGCAGGGTGGTGTGGGTTGTGGAGGGGGCCTGGGAGAAGCGGCGTGGGACCATTTTCAATTTACAGGTTTTAAAAAAACAGATGACGTGGGACATTTGCCATGCTGGGTGGGCTCCAGCGTGGCAGAAGGATGGCTGGGGGCCATGGAGCAGGACGAGTTGGGCACCCCGTCGGCAGATGACGGACGTTGGCCACGCTGGGGTGGGCTCCCAGCATGGCAGCAAAGATTTGGGGAGGATTGTTGCTAGTGGCGACAGCGTGGTTTTCTTTGAAGAGAAGACCACCGCTGTCATACACAGCACCGCGTCCGATTGGTGCAGGACTGCCATGCCTGCTCAATGGAGCAGGGGATTGCAGGGAAGGGGCACACCTCCAAAGTGTCCCATTCTCCCAAGACGTTCCTTGCGCATGCGTGCAAGCGAACATAAAAGTAGGCTGCAGATCTTAACAGAGCCTGCACTGGATATACCAGTGATTTATATCCCACAAGGAGATACAATACCAATTTTGCCACAGCAAACTCTGAATTCAGTAATTACTGCAAGATTACTTAAAAGGGTTGACAAGGACTACTGGCTCAAGCATGTATCACACCTGGCATCACACATGTACCACCTAAAATTACATTTTGACAAGTGAGAAGGGAAATCCACTGCAAGAATCTGAGTTAAATTAATGCTAATGGTTTTTAATGAGACAAAAAGGCAATTTGGCCATATAAATACAATAAAGTTTCAGGATATATTACTTGCAACTGATTTCAATAAGAAAAATACACTTTGACCTTTTAAACGTTATAAGAGTCCAAGATGTACTTTTTCAACTGATTTTAGTGAGAAAAAGTCAATTTGGCCATATAAAAACAAAGCGAAGCACAGACAGATTGAGCACATTGGGCAAAGCAAGCATAATATTTCATGAACACTGTGATGGCAGAGGGCTTAACTCACTAAAATGGTGATTCTTCTATTATATTAAATTGTGTTTAAATTTGTGACCATTGACACAGATAGCCACTGACAATGTTAAGAGATTAGAAAAACATTATAAGTTAACCTATAGACTTTGGCCAGGATATTCAAGGAATCAAGGATTGGGCTAGGCTGCTGAGGAGAAGCTGCTGTAGCGGGAGTCGGTGAAAGGCTATTCTCTGTTTTACAACAGGTATGCCACCATTGCCATAAGTGGAATAGAGGATTTCACTGACCTTTCCAGAAGTTCTGGGGTTTGCTAGTCTGAGGCACAGAAGAAGAAGAACGAATAGGGAGCGGTGGCCTGTATAAGCCTCTGGGCCAGCATTCGAGTTTGGGTATGAGTCCTTGCAGAGGCAGAAGCCCCTATTCGTATGTCGTGAGGTTTCAGGCGGCTCTAGGAAGACCTGCGGGGGTCAAAAGTAGCCCGACAGATCAGTCCCCCCATTCTCACACTGCAAAACTGAAGAAGAAGAAGCAGGACAAGTTCCCTGGGCTACATTTTTATTTTAATTTTATTTTTTGTGCCCTTGTGTGTATCTTCATGTATATTGGATAAAAGGTTTTTACAAGTAAGGTGGGGGTAATGTTAGTGATTAAAAGAGTAAGTGAGGGTGAAAGCAAAATGGGACGTCCTGTGGTTTTAATGCTTTAATGCACCTTAGTGTTTTTAGTACTGTTGGTGTGAGATAGTGCATTGATTCAATAGTATTTAAATATAATCAAATGTAATTAAATGTGAGTATATAGAATAAAATTAATAAAAATGAATAGTTGACTTCCAGGTTTACTAGGCGAAAGAGATAGATGCCAGGGATTGGGCAAGCTGAGTCACGAGGTCTAGGTCTTATAGCACAGGTGTTGGCGTTCTAGTAGGACAAGTGCCATTTTCGATTGCACTGCTAGAGAGTCATGCTGCAAGGAGCAAGTGCCAAGCAAATTCCATTTCCAGGAGTGATTGCCTAGGTGTTGTACTGAGCTTGGCAGATATCACTGGAGCTCCTAGGCAGCAACGAATTGTCTCACACCGAGCCCAGAAAGTAAGTAGTTAAAATAGTTCAAGTTATAACCAACAGGGACTTGAGAGCAGGTATAAAACTATAGGGTTGAACACTGGAAGGTTGGAAGTTTTGGATTTAAACTGGGGATTTAGGACAAAATAGATTGTAAACTTGTTTCATTTGCCACATTCACTATGTTTATTTAGTCGCCAAAACTAAAATTAAAGGAACGGTATCTTGGAGGCAAACTAGTGAGTTAATGAACTAGTGAAATATTATAGGAGATTTTAAACCCCTTTATTATCAAGTATTTTTGTTTCTTTTGTTCCCAAATAGTGGAGAAGAAGGAGAATCCAAGGGAGATTTATTTTGCCCAACTGACCATACTTCCACACGTGCTGCATGTACTTTTTGCACTGTCCTCCTGGGAAAGGGAAGTTGCGCAGCTGAGGCTACTAATCGGCTCAAGGTGGAGAGAGAATTTTAGGCCTCCTAAAAGCAGAGAACCCTTACAAAAAGGGCTTCTGGGGGAAATTACAAAAATCAAAGGCCCCAAAGGAGGTGGCTAGTGGACCCGTAGCAAGGCAATTACGTAATCACGCCAGTGAAAAAACTCTTGAACGAGGGAGCCAGAAGAGGGCTAGTTGCTCCTATTTTGGAAGGCCCCAATTTGTGAAGAAACTTTGAACTGATAAGAACTGTAGGATCTTTCTGAGTTCGAGTGTGGAGCAATTTCATGTCCCAATGACACTAAGGATACTAGAGGAACAGTGAGGAATGCTGGGGATAACAAGGACAATAAGGCCAAGAAAGTTTACAACGACAATAAGAACAATTTCAAGACTGACAATAGACCAACAAGGACAATTAGATCATCAAGTGGTAATGTAATTGGGGGATTCTGTAATTGTAGTATAATAACAGTAGCCACCGATCTATTTATGTACTAAAGAGGTGTTCAAGCATTTGGAAAATTCTGGCACGATATCTTATTGAAAGAGAGAAAGATTTTTCTATGGGGCACTTACATATTCTTTCTAGTGAAATAAGCAAGAAATTATAGTATTTTATTATACTTTTGTATTTTATATTCCATACAGAAACTGAGTTTTTCATGCTTTTAGAGGTTCATTTGGGGTATTTTTAAACTTGTCAAATGCACTGTTGGATTTGCAGGATTGTCGAAGATTCTTTTGTACTATAGAAACATAGAAACATAGACTTTGATGGCAGATAAGGACTGCTTGGCCCACCTAGTCTGCCCATTTTCCTACCTACAGGATAAGCTGCAGATCCTAGTTAACCAGCAGCCTATTTCTTCCTACCCCCAACAAAAATTGCCTTATGTCTGTCCAATGCATTCTTGAATTCTCACACACTTTTAGACCCCACAGCTTCCTCAGGAAGGCTGTTCCATGCGTCCACCACCCTTTCTGTAAAATAATACTTCCTCACATTGCCCCTGAACTACCTCCTCCGCATCTTCAAATTATGTCCTCTTGTTCTTGCACATCTCTTTTTCTGAAAGATGCTACCCTCTTGGACTTTGTTGATTCCACTGAGGTACTTAAAAGTTTCTATCATGTCCCCCGCTCCCTTCTTTCCTCAAGGGTATACATATTAAGCTCCTTTAGTCTCTCCTCATATGGCTTCTCTTGCAGACCCTGAACCATTTTAGTTGCCCTCCTCTGGACTGCCTCTATCCTGTCTATGTCCTTGTGGAGATAGGGTCTCTAGAACTGGATGCAGTACTCCAGAAGGGGTCTCTCCAACTGTCTGTAGAGAGGGATAACAACTTCCTGTTTTATGCTGTTAATGCCTCTCCGTATACATCCCAGTATCCCCCCAAGCCCTCCCTACTGCCTTCTCACATTGCTTGCTAACCTTAAGGTCATCTGATATGATTACCCCAAGGTCCATTTCCATTGTTGTTGTTGTTACTACCGCCCCCCCCCATTGTGTAATCTTCAACTGGGTTTTTGTTTCCAAGGTGCATTATTTTGCACTTCTTTGCATTGAATCCAAGCTGCCATACTTCTGACCATTCCTCCAACCTTGCCAAGTCACTTATCATCCTTTCCACATCTCCTTGTGTATCAACCCTGTTGCAGATCTTCGTGTCATCTGCAAAGAGGCATACTTTTCCTTCCAGTCCCTCTGCAATGTCACTTATAAAGACATTAAAAAGGACTGGACCCAGTACTGAACCCTGCGGTACCCCACTAGTAACCCCTCTCTTCAGAGTGGACTCCATTTACAATTACCTTCTGTGTCCTGTTGTCTAGCCAATGTTTTACACAGGCTACCACCCTGGGACCCACTCCCAGGCTGGTTAATTTGACTATTAATCTTTTGTGTGGGTCTGTGTCAAATGCCTTGCTAACGTTTAGGTGGGCCATGTCCACAGCCCCTTCCTGGTCTACTACTTTGGTCACCCAGTCAAAGAAATCAATTAGATTCATCTGACATGACTTTTCCGCTGTGAACCCATGCTGCCTTGGATCCTGTGCCCCACTGGCCTCTAGGTACTCAACAATTCTTTCCTTCAGAAGTGACTCCATCACTTTCCTTCCACAGAGGTCAAACTGACAGGTCTGTAGTTTCCTGCCTCTGTTCTGGTCCCACTTTTGTGAAGGGGAATCACATCTGCCTTCCTCCAGTCCTCAGGTACCACACCATTCTCCCACGATTTGTTAAAAATGGTAGTCAGTGGTTTCACTAGTTCTCCCCTTAATTCTTTTAGAATTCTGGGGTGAATTCCATCAGGCCCCATTGCTTTGTCCACCTTCAGTTTTAGGAGTTCTTTCAGAACCCTTTCTTCTGTGAAAGGATTGGGATCGACCCCCTTATCCAGAGTGATTCTATTAATTGGATTAGGCACCTTCCCTTCCTCCTGTTTTGTGAATACTGAGCAGAAATATTCATTCAGTATCCCTGCTTTTTCACTGTCCCTCTCTGCCCACCCATCATCCATTCTATTCAGCCTCACTATCCCTCCCTTTGTCTTTCTATGCTCCCTGATGTACCTATAAAAGGTTTTATCCCCCTTGTTAACTGAGTTGGCTATCTTTTCCTCAGTTTGGGCCTTTGCTATTCTGACTTCCCTCCCTGCTTCTTTCTGCCTTAACTGGTACAGCTTTCTGTCCTAGTCCTTCTGTGTTTTCTTATACTTCCAGAATGCTATCTTTTTCTCCCTGACCTTCCCTGCCACCTCTTTTGAGAACCATAGCGGTTTTTTCTTTCATTTTGATTTGTTTAGTTGCTTTACACAAAGGCTTGTTGCCTCTGTGATGGCATTTTTGATGTTTCCCCATTGTTGCTTCACCCCTCCTTCTAGCCTATTTGCTAGTGCTTTTCTAAGGCAGTCTCTCATCTTGCCAAAGTCAGCCCTCTTGAAGTTCAGTACCCTCACTTTTGTATGGCTTGACTCTGTAGCTGAGTTATTATGAACCACACTGTTTGGTGGTCACTTTTTCCCAGATAGCTACCCACTTCTAGATCTGAGATCCTCTCACTGTCCCCATTTGAGAGTACGAGGTCTAAGATTGCTCTCTCATGAGTGGGTTCCAAAACTAGCTGTCTGAGACATGCCACCTGTAGGGTATCGAGAATGGCTCTGATCTTGGATGTGGCTGCAGCAAATGTGCTCCAGTTAACATCTGGCATATTCAGGTCTCCCAGCAATAGTATCTGCCCTTTCTCTGCCATCCTAAGAACGCCTTCTATCATATTCTTGTCCATTCCTTCCCCCTGCCATGGGGGTCTGTATACAACCCCTGTACAGATTGTGATGCCAATTCCAGTCTCTAAGGTGTCCCACAGTGCCTCCTCTCCTCCCTGTTTATTCTTTTGTTCAGTTGCTTTTATCTCTTCCCTTACATAGAGAGCTACTCCTCTACCTCTTCTACCCTCCCTGTCTCTCCTGTAGGTTGTGTACCCTGGTATGTTAACATCCCAGTCATGGTTCTCTGTGTACCATGTTTCTGTGACTGCTGTGATATCCAGGCATCCCTCTTCCATCAAGGCCACCAGTTCAGGGAGCTTGTTGCCCAGACTATGGGCATTGGTACTCATTACCCTCCATTTCCTGATGGCCTTACCCCTTTTTGCCCCATCCCTGTCCTTATTGCTTTTGTCACTCTCTCCATTTACCCCAGCCCTTCTCCCTGTGATGGAAAACACAACTTGCACAACACAATATTTGTAATCCGGACCCAGATAGCTCAGTTCGTGAAAGAAAAAAACAACACAATAATCAGATGACACACTCAGATTAAAAGATAGTTGTAGGGAGCTACCCTGATAGTTACTCATGATACCCAAGACTGGACACAGGATGGACGATGATTGAGACAGCAGATGAATTCTGTGGATTGCCAGAAGAAGTAGGACCCACATGATTCGCTACAGCATCATTCCTGTTCAGGCATGGAGCAGGGGGCTGATCCTTTGGTAGGTCTCTCTTTGATGGTTCTTCTCTGTGCAGCAGGGTAGGATGACAGGGCCCTTGCAGCAAGGCCCAACTACATATAGATAGCTGCGGATTCAGTCCGTTAGAGCTGGGTACAGCTTCCAGCCATCAGCACACAGTTTACACAAGGGGGGAAACCAGATCATGACCCCCCTCTAGTTCACAGCACATTTATATGTAAGGGGAAACTTACTGCACCAGGCACAGCCCTCCCTGGTCACAGTCGTTATGCTCTCTACACTCTCCAGAAGTATTGAGGGGAAAAGGGGTTTCTGGCAGGCCGAGTACATTCAGCACAATCTTCGGTCCTCCTCAGGTAAAGCCTGATCACCCTTCCACCACTCACTGGGTTCCCCAGACTCAGATTTAGTCCGATAAACTCTTTCCCTCTCTCTGGGCAGACTACAAGAGTGCAGGCTGGTGAATAGGCCTTCCCCATGGTTCTCCCACTCGAAGACTACGCACATACTGGCTTTACTCTCTCGAGCTGTTTTCTCCTCAACTCTCAACTCAGATCTGGCTTGCCAGCAGACAGCTCGTGGTATTTCTCCCAGATCCAAATGGTTCAGTTGGTCAGCACAACTATCAATCAAACCAGAACTCTTACTTTAGTAGTAAAAGGCGCCAACAGTCCAAAACTACAATTCCCACAGGTTTGGATCCATACAGCTCCTATGAGCAGGCTCCATTTTAGAGTCTCCTATTACCAATTTGTCCAATTCGGCAGTTCGGGACCAAAATAGTGGAGATAGACAGAAACTCCTTGCTGCAAAGAAGGCAGGTTAGAACAAACAACAATATCTTTGCCACTCTAAATGATCCTCAGTAATTAGTTACAGCCCTCAACAGAGCTCCCTCTGCACAATTATTGATGGCAGAAATGGAACAATTATTCCACAGCCTGGGTGGGACTTGAGCAGGGAAACACTAAGATCCCCTTCCAGACTAATTATAACTGCAATTAGGTAGCTCTTAAAGAGACAGTATGTAGAGACTATACATGCGCTTTCTGGCAATACATTTAAATGGCTATAATGCCGAACACCAACCGGGCAGTGAGCATTTAGGTTAACTCATGGAAGACCTTTCAGGAACCCCCATTTGCAGGGAGGTTACACATGGTGACCTGGAGTTAGTATATATAATTACTGGATGGTGTGGTGATGGATCCCCCAACAGAACCATCGGGAGTGTGGCCATCTCCCATCAGGATTCTGTGCTTTGGGATTTTGGTGTCAGGATTGTCAGGCTTGGGCTTTTGGGTCTTGGCATTTCATAGTATATCCCACAAGTTCTATTTATTTTATTTTATTTATTAGAAAGTGTCGTAATTGCAACCTTTGAGTCATAGACTCATTTCCAAAGGCTCCACATCAAGTTAACAATACAGACATAGACAACACAATAACAGTAAGATACAGAGTGCAATGCCAGGACAATTGGATGACAAGATTACAACAGGCCATGTTTACAAAGATGTCTAATACAGTGTTGAGGCTATCGACAGTGCATCACATGAGTATGATACAGTTGACAGCAGTGAGTAATACAGAGGACAGTGAGCATGCATTCTATTCATCATTGGAGCTGAGTAATTAGGCAAGTGATGGGAGGCAGGTACCAAGAGTTTTAGAGCAGTCTGTAGAGAGACTTTGTCAAAGTGACTGAACAAGAATGAAGGCCATTGACTAGGAAGTGGTCGGGTGACCGGTCTGAGAGGCTGGTATAGACACTGTATAGGGTTTGCCCAAATCCCATTGCCTGATTGACCTATGCACTTCTAGCAAATTAACGTATTGATCTCTAAATGTATTTAGCCAATCAGGAAGTAGAGAATTTCTACTTCATTTTATCACTGATCCTTTTAGCAGTTCTTCCTCCCTCCCTCCCTTCCTTCCTTCCTTCCCCCAGGAAGTAAGCAGGTTCATTCATCCATTTCCAGTCATGCATGATGAATACAGGGAACAATAACATACTCTCAACAAACATAACACAGCTGCAGTGCTATGATAAATATACAAAATACAGATCACTAGGAACTTAATGCATGACTTCAACATAATCATTTTATGTATTACTTGTACAGGCAGTTACTTCTCCAAAGTACAGTATTTGAGGAACTTATGTTTAAATTGAAACATGGACAATTACATTTCCAGAAAATCAGATAGACTATCTAAGTCCATAGCTTGAGAAGGAGCACTGTCCAGCCTTTGTCTTGTGGAGTTTTATTTGGTTATCTGTTAGTATCTGAGTCACTTAAGATGTGTACCTGATGAGTTATCTCCTACTAGCTATCTGCTGTGACACACACACACACACACACACACACACACACACACTTTCTTTCTAGGTACATATCATTTTAATTAAAATATTTTGGTGAAGAGACACGCTAAGCACTGAGCACATCATTTCCAAGTAAACAACAGTGTAAGGGCACATGGGATTCATGTGGATACCTAAAACAGATTTCTTGACTAGCGAAAGAGAGTTGTTTTATTTTATTCTCATCTAATACTACACATCACAATTTGGCTGAAAGCTGATAATTGCTACTTAAGCTCACATTAAACAGAAGTTACAAATGACTTGGTTAAATGTTGATAATTGCTACCTAAACTCACATTAATCACAAGTTACAAATGATTTCAACTTATCCAAATGAAATGATAAACACTTAACACAGTTTATACGATCTCTTACCTGAAAATATAGTAAATACCAAAAGCCAGAGGATCCACATTCTTCTGACACTGTGAGCTAATGAACAACTAAAACTGTTCTTCCCTGTTTCTGCAGTCAAATGACAGCATGAAAGTTTCACTTCCCATTATTTAGATGTACATGGTAAGAGCATTATACTGTATGCCAGTTCAGCAAATGTGTATCATATTTCACATGCACATGTCATGCTTGCGGAAAACATCCTTGGCAGGCTGGCACATTCAGCTCAATTCAAATTCAGTTTGGTAAAGTCAGATCACTTTGTGCCTGATGGATGAATAACAGCTCAGCTGATTGGAAAAACATATGGTTTGTTCCTGCAGTACTTTACCTCACCCTCAGCTGTGATGACAGTGCTTGGTGAACATCATTGGAAGAGTTCCCCTGCAGGTAGAACACGCTGCTAATTGCTGTTCCAGAAGCTAGCAGGTACTGTAAGGAATTGTTCTTCAAATGTGCTAATGTCTCAACCCTAATCCTAAACCCAATGAACCCTAACCCTGAAAATGCTGTGCAATGTAGCATTGTGATATTCACATTGCTATATAAGTACATGATTAATGATGAATTGCATTGGAGACAGTGAACTGCATCACATTTAAAAAAAAAATTATTTACTGAGTTCTTGGATTACACCCATAAGTGGCTGCTCATTTATGGGTTCCACGTCAGTTACAAGGATAAAGGTACATCAAAACAGTGGTCCATGTTTTAGACAGGGTAACAGTTAGATACAGTAGTATATATTTAGACAGAGTTCCTATAATGAACACACCAAATTTAGGATCATAGGCAGCAAGTAATTTGTCTGACTCAAAGTTAGGGCACCCTACTGGGTTACACGAGAGGAGATGATAGTAGGAGGATAGTGGTAACGGTGCTAGAGGATGGACAAGAAGTGGTGGGAGTATACAAAATGGGTGGGGTAGAGATCGCAAAGGTTGTGAGGTAGGGTGGTGACCTGAAGTGCTAAGGATATGTCACGTCAGACGAGTAGATAGATGTGAGATGAGTGCTAGGGTGCCCTTGAGGCACAGGAGGAGTGTCAGTGAAGACAGCCACAACTGCTACCTGCTAGTTGAGATAAGGTGCTGTCATAATTTGTGTTTGAAAACACAAATAGTTGCAGCACTGGAAATATCAGGTGGTAAGACACTGGTCCAGTGAGGAGCACAGTAGCAGAATGTGCGTTGTGCCAAGGCAGTGCAGAGTCTAGGAATTTTGTAGATCTGGGTGGCGGAGTTCCTTGTGAAATGGGAGCTTGAGTGCATGGTTAGGAGTTTCTAGACCCCTGCTGGTAGTGGATTGAGAGAGCATTTCTTGGCAAGGAGGCAAGATTGGTACCTTATTCTTTCATTTAGTTGGAGCCAACTGGCCTGTGAGTAGAGGTCACAGGTATGCGTGAGTCTTGCAGCACCTGTGAGAAGGTGACAGGCCTTATTAAGCATGATGGAAATGTGTTGTAGAGTGGTGTTGGTTGCCAATGCATAGCTAGCCAGTCCATAATCAACAAGGGAGACTACTGAGCTGTTGACGGCAAGATTCAATGCCTCATAGGTTGAGCAGTGCTTGTGGTGGTAAAGACTCCTTATTCTTGTATTGATAGCCTTTGCAGTGTTATCAATGTGTCGGACATAAGACAAAGTGGAGTCTATTGTGATACCCAGGTACCTGAAAAATTGGATGTGCTCCAGGGTGTCACCACTTTCATTTCTGATTGCAAGGGGTAATGCTTGAACTTACTCTGGGCTGGAGTACATTGTCTTTGTTTTTCTACAGTTCATGATTAGTCTATGCTTCTTAAACCATTTCTTTGCAGATGAGAATCCCCATTGGAGTTCTGCTGTTAGTTGTTCCAGATGGGGGTTTCTGCTGAAGATAACCACATCATCTGTGTAAAGGAGCATCTGGGTCAGACAGGAGGCCAGCAATTGATTTGGAAAAAGACTAAATAGTAGGAGCCCCAGAAGTGACCCCTGTGGGACCCCGGAGCAGACAGGTCTGCTAACAGAGGTAGTGTCTCCTAGCCTGACCTTTTGTGATCGGTTGTAAAGGTAGCTGTTGAACCATGAAATGGATTCTGGAGAGAACCCAATAGCAGACAACTGATTCAGATGGAGCTCATGGTGCACCGTATCAAAAGCTTTTGATAGGTCAGTAAAAGTTGCTCCTACCAGAAGGTTTTGGTCTTGGGAGTGGTGGATGTAACCTGTGAATTCCAGTAATGCTGTGATGGTACTGTGACCTGGTCGAAAGCCATTTTGTTCAGGACAGAGTTGGTACTGGCTCAGATAGTCGACAAGCTGATCTTCTACAATCTGCTCTAGAGCTTTGGAGGGGAGGTATGGTGATAGGTCTGTAGTTCTTATGTAGCGTCCGATCACCTCCTTTGTGTACAGGAGTTACTGATACCAATTTCTATCACGGGGAACTTGGAGTGGCAGAGGCAGAGATTGATAATCTTAGTGAGAGGGTCAAGGACTTCTCCAGTGCCATGTTGAAGAACTTAAGGTCCATAGTATCTCCACTGTGCCTTGATTTTCCCAGAGTTCGCACAAGGTACTTTCTTGCTTCAGATTCAGAGATTACCCTGAAATGGAAGAGTGGTCTGTTGGAGGGTGGTTGCTGGACTGTGTTAGGATCTGCCAGGATTAAGGGATTAAAGTAGTCTGCTGGTAGTACACTGCTGAGGTCTGTGAATGCATCATTAAGTGCACTGGAAATTTGCTGCTGGTCTAAGGATAGAACACCATCAACCATGAGCACTGATGGAGCATTTGTGGGTTTTTTGCTGGTTATGTTGTTGAGATTATCCCAGGACAACTTGCTGTTGTTCCAGGAGCTGGAGACGGCTTCCTTGTAGAATGTGCTTTTGGTATGTCAGATTACTTTTGTGCACTCATTTCAGGCTTGTTTGTACCTTTGGATGTTAGCAGTGGTACCATGCGCTCTTGTGATCTGCCAGAGGAGATCTCTGGCATTGAGCTGATCCAGTAGGTTCGGGGTGATCCAGGGCTTGCAATGACCTTTTATTTTCCTTTTCTTTACCAGGGCATGCTTGTCACAGACAGTGTTGAATGTGTTTATGAAGTTGTCAAGAGCCATGTCTATGTCTTTGGCCTCACTGAAGTCAGTCCACTCGATGCCCTGAAGCTCCGCTTTTAGCAGTGTAAGGTGACCTTTTAGTAGAACATGGTTTATAATCATTCTGGGAGGTGGTTTGCAGTAGTTGTAGGACCAAGTACAGGTGACAGGGGACTGGTCACTCAGCGTATCAGGGAGAACAGCAGCATTGGTGATGTGGGCAGGTTGATTGGTGAGAACCTTGTCCAGGAGAGTGCTGGTCCCAGTTTTGTAGTTAACTCTGGTTGCTGTCTTGACCATTTGAAAGAAGTGGACCGCAGATGAGGCATCCTTGATTGAGACAGCAGAGGGGGAGAGCCAGTTGATATTGAAGTTTTCCAGCATCACGATTTATGTGTTTAGGCCCAGGGTGCCCACATGGTTCATCAGGTCACTGGTGCCATCCACAGTTAGTTTAGGCAGGATGTAGACAGAGAGAACCATCAGTGTCCTGTTATGGGGTCCCTGCAGGAGTTTTACAGTCAGAACTTGGATATTGTCAGCACTGGTGGGTGACAGAAGTAAGTCACCTTGAAGGGGATTCCTAATGTATAGGAGAGAGCCCCCACTTCTTTTTGAGAGTCGGTCCTGTCTGAACTGGGTGTATCCAGGCAGTGTGATAGCAGAGTCAGGTATCTTGGGGGACAGCCAATATTCTACTATAAAGAGTACATCTGGGTTATGCTGAGTGACCCATATTTTCAAGAGGTTCTTCTTTAGGAGTAAACTACAGATATTTATGGAGGCAAGACTGAGTCCCACTGTGTTGTGAGACTGATATACACTGCGTGGTGGTGGGCCTGGGTTTGAGTGCACATTTCCTGAGAGCAGGAGAAGGAGTAGCACCACACATGTGAGATGGTTTAATAGCTTGTTATTCTGACCCCTTTTTCTCTTGCCAAGTACTGGCACTGTCATAATGCTAAAGTGCATCACAAAACTGGGGAAAAAGGCCACCAAGGAGGGATCCTTTAGCTGGGGATCTTGGGTCCATGGTATATAATCCCCATGCATGGTGAAGGCACATTTTATACATGATGTGATGGTGCCATATACATTTAGAACTGTCATCTTGAAGTTAAGCTGTGTGGATTATGGGAACGGTCTGCCTGAGGGGCCTGTGAGTGATATTAGGGTGAGTAGGAAGATGCCCTCTACAGTCCCAAATGTCAAGTGGGACATAGTTGCAATGGCTGTGGAGTCAGAATGGGTTAGTTCAGGGCAGAGTATTCTGGATAGTAGTAGGTTATGAAGTCAACAGAAGAGAACATGTAGACAGCCATGATAACAGGAGGGTGAGCTCCTTCTAGTGTCAGCAGCATATAAGGATCCTAAATCCTAGAATTTAGTGAGGCATACAGTATATATATATATATGTACTGGATATGCAATGGGCTGTCTCAAATATGCAATTTATCTTCAGGTTTGGGGGCAAGACCATTACTCATGAGTGGCAGAACCATGAGTGAGTTATAAAAGTCCTGTCCACTCATAAGTGATGATAAATTGCCTATTTTGATTCAGGCTATTGTATATTCACTGCATATAAAAGTACTTTACAAGTTATAGGTTTCAAATCTGTAGACTGAAGATTTTGCTATTTTTCTTTTAACAGCCTACTCCAATACTGCACCATTGGGATGTCACTAGCATTGTGAAAGCTGCCCTATGATCAGTATTCCACTGTGATGACAGTAATCTTAAAAATAATAATTGTGACAACAGTAACAATTACATATTTTGATATGTTGCAATACAGATGCCACCACTCAAGATATCTTTTTTATCTTGTCATTTTTACCCCCCATTTGTGTTGAACATATCTATTAGAGATGTGTGAAATTGGAAAATTTCATTTTGCTAAATATTTTGTGAAATTCATTAGTTTTGTGAAATTTTTTGCAGAAGTGAAATTTTGAATTTCACCTGTGGAAGGTGAAATTTCACCTACAGAAGGCGGAATTCACCTGTTGCGGGCAAATTGTTGCCTCTTTAATGGCAAAATTTCAAATTTTGTAGGCAAAATTCTACATTTCACACCTGGTGAAATATTTCGCATAGTGGGTGAATTTCACAAAATATTTTGAGTGGTGAAATTGCCGATTTCACCGGAATTCCACTGGCGAAATATAATTTCCCAACATCTCTAACATCTATTACTCTGTATGTCCGTTTGTCTGTCTGTATGTATCTATCTATCTATCTATCTATCTATCTATCTATCTATCTATCTATCTATCTGTTTGTCTTTCTATTGCTAGCTGTCTATCTGAACACAACAGGAACTGCGATAAAATGATAAGATAAAAAAGATGTCTTGGCTATTGACATTGTTAATAGCAACATATCAAAAATATGTTGTTGCTACTGTTGTCACAGTGAGTTTTCTTGAAGAGCCCCTGACACCATTAGGATAACTCTGTTAAATGTAAGATTTAGACACAATTCACTTTATATTTCTTATATTTTCTGCAATTATATCCATCCATTTCAGTATTACTGAGGACAATGTCATGAAAACAGGATAACTGTCCTCTAGACTTCATCTACTCTGGCAGCTTGTCTGCACCTGACATCATAATCCCCAGCATATGACATCATAGTTATTGCTACAACAGACTGTGATGTCATAAACAGAACTGTGATGCCAGGTGTAAGCATGCAGCCACAGCAGTCAGGGTAAAGATCCTATTACCATGCAAATGTCCTTTGTAAAAAAGAAATAAGGGTGAAAATTGCAGAAAGAAACATTAAATATAAGCTGAATTTTAACTAACTATAACATTCTCCTAAAGTTGTCTCAATGGGGTTAGGGGCTCTTTATGATTACTGTCATACTGTCAGCATGACTCAGTTGGTAGCACATCTGCCTCTGGACCAGAAGGTCGTGGGTTCTCGTCCCACATCAGGATTGGACTTGCACCTAAAAATCGCTGCCATCTGAGTGCAGTATTGGGGGGTGCTGTACTGCTGGGGTGTGCCGTCCTTCAGATGAGACGTTAAACCGAGGTCCCTTCTGCCCATCCTGGTGTTGTCCTGGTGGGTGTCCAGGTGGAAGTAAAAGAACCCAAGGCACTCTTCGTAAAGAGTAGGAGCACTCGTGTCCTGGCCAACATTCTCCTTCCCATAAAACCGGTTCATGCAATTATTCAGGTTGTGTGTGGGTGATGATGTGCGATATGGCAGCCACCACACATTCAGTCACTTCACCACCAGTCTAGCATTGCTTGTAAAGCACTTTGGGATATTGTGTATGAAAAGCGCTATATAAATGCTGATTCTTCTTCTTCTTCCTCTTCGTCATTGCAACAGAATACTGAACGAATCAGAGAGCAGCTTTTGCAATGCTGTTGACATCATAATTCTTAATGCAGCACTGAAGCCAGCTTTTTTAAAGGGACACTGTCAACCTTCGTTACATCATATTATTTTTAGGTAAAACACCACATTGTACGATTGCTTACATTCTCCAATATGCATTGATGTTGCTGGTTGTTTTATCTGCATCCTTGCTTATTAGAACCAAAATGCATGATAATGAATAGTTGTGCCCAGCTTTGTTTTGCTTCAAATCATGAACTACTCCTAGGTCCAGACATTCAGACTGCGCCAGACAACGGCAAAAGTGGAGGCGCAGTACAACCGAGGTGCACTGCAGCCAGACAGGGGGATATTCAAAAGTGATGTGCCATGGTGTATCACCTTTGAATATAGCACAGAATGTGCATGGTGCATCTACAATGTGCAGTTGCATTCTCCAGACAGGTAGGACTGGGAATGCTCCAGCGCAACTGTAGTTGCACTGGGTGCATTTCCGAGATATTCAGACTTGGACATACAAATGGGGCCATAACGTATGCAAGGCACAAATGGGGCCATTTGCATGTCATTATGGCCCCATTTGCATGTGCTGAGCAGGGCAGACCAGTGAAATGTGCCTAGTGTCCGGCATAGCATGTGGTATGGACAGAGGGGGTCCTGGGGCAGCCCCCTGCCTCGTAGCTGCGATTGCCAGTATGTGAAATACAGAAATCCCTGGTAGTCTAGTGATAACCTCCTTCCCGTAGCTGTGATTGTGGTAGAAATGTAAAATGAATTCCTTGGTAGTCTAGTGGTAACCCCCCTCCCTCCCATAGCCACAATCGCGGAAACTGACTAATGTCACTAGCCCTGGTGATCTAGTGGTACCCCCCACCCCTCCTGATGCACCAATCACTGGTAATTCATGAGGAAAACATCCCTGGTGGTCCACTGGCACTCCCCACCCCCACCCCTCACAGGAGTCCCTGCCCACCCAGCTCCCCCATCATCGGCAGACAGCTGCTACCCACCCACATACTGCCCAGCTGCTCACTGTCTGAAATTGACACAAATACAGCTAGGTTTATCTATGGGTTCTACTGTTTGCTAAAGCCAGCAACTTATGTAACAGGCCCACTTACAAACCCATATGTTAAACGTTTTCCTGCTGCAGCTGCATCATAGTTCCTTAGTGAAAAAAGTGGCACATTGGCCATTTATGTACTCAGTTATATATACTCGTCATCATGAATTGTAAGAAAAAATAACTGATTTAACCTAATCTCAGCTATTTGTTGCTCTCTGTTTTAAATCAATAAATCAAAAGTTGCTATGTTTAAAAGAACGCTTTTATAATAAAGTCAAGTCAAGGTACAGCAGCTGCAGCATGTGGAACTGTTGCAAAATATATTGGGCAGGATTCACAAAGGAGATGCACTCAGTGCATCTCGGCTGCCCCAGCTCAGGGGAGATGTGCTGAGTGCAAAATGAGCTATTCACAGAGGCGGTGCGGGGAAATGCCCCCAGCATATCCCCTCTGTGAATAGCACAGTTGTGCCCAGCCCAGGCTGAGCCAGTGCATCCCCCACATCAGGCTGTGAACCCAATAGGGCAGTGCATCACAGGATGTGCTGCACCCAAAAATGCCATTCACAGCCAGGGGCATGCAAATGATACCAGCAGGTGTTCTACCATTACTAGGGTTACGGATCTGGAGGGGGAGCATTGGACCACCAGGGTGTGTGTCAGTCGGCGATTGTGTGACCGAGGCTAGGGGCACAGGAGGGCCTGCTGGACTACCAGGAATACATGGGTGCTGCTGTGCTTCACAGGGCTAGGGTTGGGGGGACACTGGACTGCCAGGGTGGGCTGGCTGCCGTGCTGCTGCCTGCAGTACATCAGCCTGCCTGTGGGTGGCCATCCGCTTAAGTCTAAAAGAACTAGACTTATCTTTCTGTGGTGCACCACCAATTTGGGCTGTGAATGTTATTGTGCCTGGTATGCATGGGCATGCCCCCCTTTCACAGCCCCTCCAGATGCACTGCATATCATTACTGGTGGTGTGCGGCACATCTGCGATGCGCTGGCACATCGGGGTTGCACCGGTACATTGCACCTCTTCCAGAATCACCTTTTGGTGCATGTCGGGGATGCCCCGGAGCATCTCGCATGCGCTGGGTGCATCCCTTTTGTGAATCCTTCCCCATTATGTCATAATGTAGTCAGTCAAGAAATTTGAATAAAAATATCGCAGTTGTTGTTGACAAATAATACATGCGATTTTCTAAGATAATGCATACGTATACCAACGTTCTTGTTGACAAATTGAAGTAATACATGCAACTTTCTAAGATAATGCATCAACTTTCCCACTGCTATGCCAATAAAATGTGTATTTCAGTCACATCAATAGAAAAGTGGTTTCCCTCACCACATACTAACTTAAGGAGCATTTTATGTAGCTGCAGCAGTAGGCATGTGATGTTTAAGGGACAGTGTCTATCAATCCCATTATGCATCAAATTATCACTACTTATAAAGCAAAAACACTTTATGATTGGCCACATTCTGTAAAAACTGCTGATGCAGATTTTCATTTATTTCTGATTCCTTTCTTTTTTTTTTTAAAGGTGATAGGACACTTGTGCTAGGTGGCAGCAGTTTGTAATGTCCTTAATAAGGGAATATCTATACATACATATATATATATATATATATATATATATATATATATATATATATATATATATATATATATATATATAGAGAGAGAGAGAGATAGTAGCTTCCACAGTGGGCAATCGGTACAGCCTTCCCATACCATCAGTCTGTCACCCTCTTTTTCCTCACCATCCCCTGCTGATTATGAATCTGTAAATGAAAGGACTAAAACAACCCCCCCCCCTTCACCCCAGGACCCATTTCACTTTTCTTCCACTACCCTCATCCATGCAGAAGCACCCATGTAACCCTCTTACACCCATGTTAAAACCAACTTCCAACCTTCAGCCACCCTCAAGCACATATTCCACCCTCTTACATCACCCAAATGTTAAACTACCCCATGCTTACTCATGAATTAGCATTCATGCCACCCTTCTCTCTCCCACACCCATGTTAAAACCCACTCCCCCAAACCTCACCCATGCACTAACAACTATGCCATGTTTCTCCCTCCTGCATCCATATTAAAACCAACCCCCAACCCTTACCCATGCACTACCATCGATGCCATCTTTTTCCCTCTTGCATCCATGTTAAAACCAACCTCCAACCCTTACCTACCCTCCAGCACCCATTCTACCCGCCAACCCCTCTCAAATGCTTAAACTACCCCATGCTTACTCAAGAAAAATGAAAGTCTTGCCTCCAAACGAGCCATAGTTAACAGTTCCTTAATAAACAACACTTACGTGAAAAACTATCTTTTCAATTGCTTTCTTCTTATGGACACATTCTGTACAGTTTTCTTCACGGAACTAGGAATTTGAGAGTTGTTGCTATTATGCCATGGTTTGTGTACAACAGAATGTTAAACATGAGCTATTGTGGTATGAGACCTATGCTTACAGAATGATATGTGCTCAACCATGACATAGGTAACACTCCAGATAACTGTTTCCTGGAAAAGACTTGTGACAGAATGATGCCAACAGAAACATAACAATACAAACTACAGTTTTTCCCATCACTTTTTATTCAGTAAAGTTACATATGGATCATTTTGGTTTATGGCTAACATTTCTGTGATTGAAAAAAATAATAGATGACGACCAATTAGAACTCATTTTTTTGTCCTCTTTAAAACTGAAAAACAGAACGCCTCCAGTCCCATCCCATCCCATACTGATGCACCACAAAGACACAGAAGATAAATCCAAAAATATGTGCTTGCATTTTAACTATAAATAATATGATACAGAAATGATTGACATGACAATGTCCCTTTTATGGCAAATCTGGGCCTGTTCCTACTGATGTTAAAAGTGCCCTGTATAAAAAAACTTGCTGACTTTAGATCCTAGCTACAAAGCAGTTTGCCATGAAATGGTGAAAGTTTTTTGGGTATATAGTCCAAGATAGGAGATTGAGAAAGGAGAGAGACAACCCAATTCATCACAGTCTGTAAAAGTTTGCTTTTTTTTGTCCAGAGAGACTCTGTCCCACACAGAATTTACCAGCCACCACCATCTAAGTTTGTCATCACCATCAACATTCACAATATCAATCACTTCAGGATGACTTTGTATACTCTTGTAAGAATACAAAAATCTTGACTTATTAACTTTAATAAAAGTTAACGTGTGTACATTTTCTGGCAGCAACCTATTTCTGGTGTCTTTCACAATATTGCCAGCTGTAAACATGCATTCTGAAGAGACAGTTGTTGCAGGACAACAAAAATATTTACAAGCTTCATCATACAGCTCTGTCCAAATAAACTTTTTTGATCTCCAGTATTCAAAAGGGCATGCATCAATAGGAACAGGCAGTTTTTGCAGGTAACTGTCTACCATGATGGACAGAGAATGCTCAGAACAGGAATCAGTGTAAGCTGGTATGGCAGCAATTTGGGAAAGGTTTTGCCTCAGATTTAGCTTGCTAGTAAGGGTTGAAGAAGTGGCAGTTTTGGAACAACTACTGTTAATGTTTGATGACTTTTCCAGTTCTGTATCCCTTTGTGAAGATGAGCCTACATGTTGAGGCAATGACAACCTGAGGGTAATGTGTGTCTGTGTTTGACTCCTGTGAGTGCTGCAGTTCATCCTGCAACAGACATTTGTACTGCTCTATATCATCTGTTTTTGGAAGATGTATAGCCTTGAACCTGGGATCTAAGAGAGTTGCAAGGATGTAGTGTTTTGATTTCGTCATTGCAACTAATCTGTAATTGGTTTTGAAGTGCTCACACATGCTCTTTATGAGACTCCCATGACACAGGCGACATGTTGTCTGAGCTTCAGATCTGTCTTTTTCTATTTGTAGATTTAGAACACTAAGATGATGTGAAATCAGCATTATGAGTGGGATAACCTGACTCACAGATGTGCTTTCAGAAGACATATCCCTTGTAGCGGTCTCAGAAGGAGCTAGGATGCAGCACACTGTCTCCATTAGTTTCCACTGCAGCACAAACACCATAATGCCATCTCCAATGATGTAACTGGAGCAAAATTCAAGTACAGCTTGCTTTTGTTCCAAGAGGTGCTGCAGCTTATAAAGCATTGTGTTCCAACAAGTGGAAACATTTTGAATCAGTTTTTGCTGGGGCAGCTTGTGATTTTTTTATGGTTCGGGCAATGTCCATATAGCCTTGGTTGAATGTGAAAAGTGAGTCACAATTTTTTTGCAAACAGCAATCATGCCATCCACTTGTGTTTCACTGCTGAGAAACCCAGTGACAATTAAATGTAAGCAATGAGCAAAGCAAGAAGCATGCATAAATCCTCCATCCTGTACTGCTTTCAAGATGTTGGCTCCATTGTCACTTACTATGAAGTCACATTTTAGACCGTGAGAATAAACCCATTCATCAAGGAGGTAATTTAGTTCCTGCAAGATGTTTGCAGCAGTATGACTTTGCCCAAACTTCTTTATATGCAGCAGCACCATCTTTTGAGGTGTCTTTGTTTTTGAAGAAGCACAAGAAAATGTGACCCAGGGAGTGGTAAGGGACATGTAGTCTATGTTTTGACTGCTGGTCCACATATCTCTTGTGACATGAATAACCACACCCTCTGCAGTTTTAAGTGCAAGCATCATTGTCACTTTTAAAGCCTGATAAATGTATGGTATTTCAAAATAGAAAATGTACCTTCAATGAGGAACATTGTAACGAGGCTCTGCAGGTTTCATTAGCTCCCTAAAATCCTCATGATCTACCAAAGAGTATGGGAGAAGGGCTCCAGCTAACAGCTCACCAATTCTATGATTAAGATGAAGGGTCTTTGGATGATTTTTATTAAAAGTATTCTTCCTTTCAAATGCATGAGAGTGTTAACTGTTTATAACATGTCCCTACTGGTCTATTATACACCATGCTTCAATGGGCAGATGGATGCTGGGATGGTTGACTTGGACTTATACATTCAGTGTCATCAGTGGATGTGCAACTGGTGCTAATGGTGCTGGCATTGGTGGTAATGGTGATCCTAGGGCAGGCACTGGTTCTGTCTGCATTAAGTTCAGACAATTCAGTATCCATTTCAGATTCCTGACCCTTCTCACATGTGGTCTGGAAGATGGAGGGCATGGGTTTTGGACGATCAACCAAAACTGAATGCTTTTTCAGATGGTGATTAAGAGCTGTAGTGCCAAGGCATGATGCAACTTTACCATGGCTTACACTCTGTTTACACAGGGAAAAAATTGCTCTACATGGATCACTTTTACTGACAGAGAAATAATTCCACACCTCAGATGTGACAGATTTTGTTTGAGTGCTAGGAAGATAGCTAAAGACTGTTTATGTCTTTTCACCTGTCCTAATGGAACCCAGAACATGCTCCTTTGTGCTAGAAGAATGGGTCCAAAAAAGCTCAGCACTCTTTTACCTGTACTGGGATGAATCCAGGTCCAAACACAATAATATGCAAAAAAAATATTTATTACATTCTGGAGAACGAAAGGACTGACAGACAACATACAAAACAAAGCGCTAACTAGCCCCAGTGCTTCAACTCACAAATGAGTCTTCATCAGGGGGTAAAGGTTACATCATGGATAACACCCTTATATAGTTAGATAATTAAAGCAATTATTCGGTTAATCCTTATAAAAGTCAACAGTCACTTTAAGTATGTGCACAGTGTAATACCTATATTAGGTCACTAGATGGTGATATTGTAATGCAGCACATACATCTTAGAATTGAAACACCAATATTGTATACTAGCTCCAAAAGACACAGACAAAAATGATGACAGATAATGAATAAAACAATAAATGAGATGAAAATGAGATGATTAGACCAAACCTCCAACAAATCCTGGTTAAAGGCAAAAGAGACTGCAAGGAAACCATAATACAGGACCTCCTAGTAAATAAGGACTAGATAGCTGGAGGGCAGCCAGATGAAATGAAAATTAGCCTATAAAAAAGAAAGAGACATTATTTCAGAAATTGAACATATAATCTTTGATCTCTATTTTAAACATATATAAAGAGCACAAATTCATCCTAATATCATATCAGAATCCTAATTTATATAGCTCAAATTACTTTAAAAAAGGTTTCGAATCCCACTTGTCATTAAGTCCCTGTGGTTTCACACTATGTAAAGTGTGGATCCAAAAACTCTCATGTTATAATAATAGATTAGGTCTGTCACCTCCATTTTTTATTTGTGACACATGTTCCAGTCCTATGAATTTCAGACCATCTGGTTTAGACTTATGTAGATCTGAAAAATGTGTACCTACAGGAGTGTCTTGTTTATTGTTTACAATCAAGTGAATATGCTCCTGTATTCTTTGTTTTAGAGGTCTAACAGTCTTACTCACATAAATTAAATTACAGGTACACCATAATACATAAACAACATAGGGGCATTACATGTAATAAGTTCCCTGATTTCAACTTTGATGTTCATATGTATAGGATGTATAAATTCTTTAGCTGGTACACCGTATTTACAAATATTGCAATTACTACATCTGTGGTAGCCACTAGAACGACGTGGCAACCACATGCTAGTAGTTTTCATCAAAATTGGAGTCCTACTGTGAACCAATTTGTCCCTGAGATTTTCACTTCTATTAAAAGTGACCCTGGGTTTAGGACCCACAGATGTAACTACCATGTTGTCTCCCAGTAAGATAGGCCAATTTGTATGTATTACATTACCTATCTGACCTGTAATGTGGCTGAAATCTGTGACAAATGTACATGGTATTTTTTTTGTTTGTATTGCATTTGTTCTGTTTGTTTCTTTGAGAAGATCATCTCTGCTCATTCTTTGTACTTTTTCTCTTGTTTGTTCTAAAAACTTTTAATCATAACCCCTTACTTCAGATCTCTTCAGGAGTTCATCAGTTTGTATGATAAAGTCATTATCTGAGCTACAGTTTCTCCTCAATCTCAATATTTGTCCAAATGGGATGGAATTTTTTAGGCTACGAGGATGGGTACTACTAGCCAATAGTAATGGGTTTGTGGCAGTACTTTTTCTAAAGCACCTGGTCTCTGTCTTATTTCTGTTGACATAAAGGCAAAGATCTAAAAAGGAAATACTCCATGGATCAGTCACATATGTAAATTTTAAATTATATGTGTTGTTGTTATTGCGCCATCCCAGAAATTCAGAGATGGCATCAGTTGGTCCTTCCCAAATACATAAGACATTACATAGAAACATAGAATTTGATGGCAGATAAGGACAGCTTGGCCCACCCAGTCTGCCCATTTCCCTACCTGATGGATAAGCTGCAGATCCTAGTTAACCAGCAGCCTACTTCTTCCTACCCCCACCTCCTAGAATTGCCTTAAGACTGTCCCATGCATGCCTGAATTCCACCACTGTTTTTGACTCCACAACCTCCTCTGGAAGGCCGTTCCATACATCCAAAACCCTCTCTGTGAAAAAATACTTCCTTAAATTACCTCTGAGCCGCCTCTCCTTTCTTCAAATTGTGCCTCCTTGTTCTTGCACACCTCTTTTTTTGAAAGATGCTACCCTCTTGGACTTTGTTGATTCCCTTGAGGTACTTGAAAGTTTCTATCATGTCCCCCCTCCTCCTTTCCTCAAGGCTATACATATTAAACTCCTTAAGTCTCTCTTCATATGTCTTCCAGTGCAGACCCTGCACCATTTTAGTTGCCCTCCTCTGGACAGCTTCCATCCTGTCTATGTCTTTGTGGAGATTGGGTCTCCAGAACTGCATGCAGTACTCCAGATGTGGTCTCACCAGCTGTCTGTACAGAGGGATAATAACTTCTTGTTTTCTACTGGTGATGCCTCTCCCTATGCATCCCAGTATTCCCCAGCCCTCCTTGCTGCCCTCTCACATTGCTTGCCCACCTTCAGGTCATCTGATATGACTACCCCCAGGTCCCTTTCCATTTTTGTTGTTGTTAGTATCTCATCCCCCATTGTGTACTCTTCCCCTGGGTTTTTGTATCCCAGGTGCATTACCTTGCACTTCTTAGCATTGAATCTAAGCTGCCGTACATTTGACCATTCCTCTAACCTTGCCGAGTCCCTTCTCATCCTTTCCACCCCACCTTGTGCATCAACCCTTTGTAATTTTGTCATTGTCTTTGTTATTGTCAATAAAATAATGCCAATGTACAAAGTTTTTAACAAATGGATTAGTGTTAGAAAAAACAACATCTTTTTCCCAAGATCCCCAAAACAAATTGGCATAGCTGGGTGCCATTGATGCACCCATAGCAGTGCCACAATTCTGCAAATAAAATTCACCTCTAAACTCAAAATAATTATGTGTCAACAAAAACTCAGTTGCTTCCACAATGAATTCATGTGGAATATTTTCAGTTTTAGATAATTCTTCCATCCAATATCTTACTGCCTCCAAGCCCATTTGATGTTGAATTGAAGTATATAGAGATTCAACATCAATACCTAGCCACTGATATCCTGGTTTCCACTCTATGTTTTCTGTAATATTTAGTTCATCTTTACTATCCTTGATATACGAAGGAAGCTTAATAACTTGAAACTGTAAAAAGAAATCAATAAATTTACCCAAATTTTGTATAAGAGAGTCACATCCTGATACTATAGGCCTGCCTGGTGGTTTAAGTATATTTTTGTGGATTTTGAGTAGAATATAGAAGCTTGGAATAGTGGGATTGTTTTGCCAAATGCAATTGTATTCTTTTTCCAAAATTAAACCACTGTCTACAGTATGTTTGAGCAATTGAAATAATTCTCTTTTAAAGGCCTGAGTAGGATTGGAAGGTAATTTGCAGTAGTGATTTACATCATTTATCAAAGTATAAACTATATCACTATAATGTTCAATTTCCATCACTACAATATTACCCCCTTTGTCTGCTGGCTTAATAACTATATCCTGATTTTTAGAGAGACTTTCCAAGGCAATTTTCTCATTTCGCATGAGATTATAACATCTAGGATTAGTTTTATTATTCAGAATTTATTCTACCTTCTAAAGATGTACTAAATATTACAGAAAACATAGAGTGGAAACCAGGATATCAGTGGCTAGGTATTGATGTTGAATCTCTATATACTTCAATTCAACATCAGATGGGCTTGGAGACAGTAAGATATTGGATGGAAGAATTATCTAAAACTGAAAATATTCCGCATGAATTCACTGTGGAAGCAACTGAGTTTTTGTTGACACAGAGTTATTTTGAGTTTAGTGGTGAATTTTATTTGCAGAATTGTGGCACTGCTATGGGTGCATCAATGGCACCCAGCTATGCCAATTTGTATTTGGGATTTTGGGAAAAAGATGTTGTTTTTTCTAGCACTAATCCATTTGTTAAAAGCATTGTACATTGGCATCGCTTTATTGACAATGTCTTATGTATTTGAGAAGGACCAACTGATGCCATTTCTGAATTTCTGGGATGGCTCAATAGCAACAACACATATAATTTAAAATTTACATATGTGGACAGCCAGAGGGCGCTGTGCTGAAGATGGCTGCTTGATTCTTCATCTCCCTGGATTCACCAAATATCATCATCCATCCTACAGATTCCAGACTTCCTACCTTCACCAACATCTGAGATCTTACTATATGTACATCGCAGAACAGCTATGGTACAGTATTTTTATTGCCTCATAATTACTGAATGAGTTATCTACAGCTTTTCAATTTCTCTATTAAGGCCTACAATAATGGCAGACCAATCTCCACATAACAGTTCTCTTAATAGAGTGGAGGCAATGTTTCAGCAACTAATAAGTGAAATCAATGTATTAAAATTGCATCTCAACAAAATATCAATAATATGCAGGCACTTGATCAAAAATCAGTGCTACTGATGTTAAAGCATCTCAAATGAAGATTCCATTAACACATTACAGGCTACCATCAGGGAGCAGGACAGAGTTATTAGGAACCTTCAGGGCAAAATAGATGATATTGAAAATAGAAACAGACGTAACAACCTTAGATTTCTGGATTTCCTGAAGGTGTTGAACTAGGAGACACCAGTGCTCTTCTAACTCATGTACTTCCTTCTTTGCTTAAATTACCAACCTGGCCAAGACCTAATCATTGAGAGATCTCACCGCACCTTAAATCCGAGGCCTGGACCCGACCAGAAACCCAGGCCCATCATTGCTAGATTTCTAAACCACGCACATACTGAACTGATTCTTCAAAAGCGAGGCAATTAGGTGCACTTACTTGGCAAGAAAACAGAATCTTAATTTTCAGAGACTATTCTAAAGAATTATCTAACAAATGAAAAGCTTACAACCCCATTAAAACAATCCTTCATCAGCGTGGAATTAAGTTTGCACTCATGCTACCCTGCAACAATGCTCTTTTTTGAATGATTCTACCAGAGATTTCAGTACCCCAGAATCTCTCTCTGAATTTCTGACTTGGACACAGCCCGCACTTACATTGCCTTGCAATGCTAATGCAGCTCGTTCCTGCTCCAGCACAAGCACTTCGCAATTACAATGTCTTGCCCTTCCTGCTGAAACTGTCCTTCAGGTCCCTGAGAAATCTGCAGCCATCATATCTGCCACTGCAGCTCCTGCCAGAAGCTCCGCACGCATACAAGAAAAAAAAGCATCTGGTTCTTCTCTAAATAATAATACCTGCTGTTTAAATAATATTTCCACCTCTCCAGCTTCCCATGTGGAACGTCACATCAGTTTTTCTACTCCTCTTACCTTGTCTAACAAATTCTCCCCACTCTAAGAAGATCTGCTCCAAGAAGATCTGCACTCATCTACGGAGGATCTGAGACAGACTGTATCCAACCCCTTTACTCAAGACCAGAAGAAGCTGTCAATGGGTAATGACTCTCCCGATTCTTCCTGGGCTGATCTTGTGTCCAGCTCTCCCTTTAAATCATCTGAACCACCCAAAAAGAAAAGGAGAAGAAAATCGAAGAGCAAGGCTACCTGAGGCTTTTCCCACTAAAAAAAAAAAAAAAAAAAAAATTGTAATAAATACTATGGCCCATAATTAGATGTGATATAGCAGTTTCTCACCAGAATCCCTCCTCTTCACACCACCTCACTCGATTCCTTTGGTACATTTACACGTACAGTGCAGTCTCTATCGACTCAACAGGTTTGGAGCACTTAAATGCAGTAAATCGCTATCACTGCTGAGAAGCCTGTATCTGTCTGTGGAGGTGAGCCAATTGACACTGGAGGTATTTAATCCATGGGAGTTACTCAATGTATTCAATGGAAAAAATTAATAAATGAGAGAAAGAATAAATATTACAATGTTTGTAAGACTCTTCTAATTAATCCTTGTGTGGTGCCAGACATTAGTATATATAATTGCTATTTACACTCTAATTTTCATAAGCTTTGGCGCCACCATGTGGTCAGACGCATACATACATATATAGAGTTCTGTATTTCATATCAGTGTGCCTTAACCCCTACTATTATAGCATTTTTCCACATAAATCCTATCATTTGAATGTGGAGGATGATTAGACAAATACTCTAAAATCATTTACTTATTTAATATTTATTTTGCATCACTTCTGGTATGTAGTGCATCAGGTGCATTCCCATTATATCTCACAGATTTTAACCAAAGTATGCTTCCAATTGTATTTCTATACATTGAGTTTTTCCGCCTTTTCACATTATTTCATCCCATTTTCTTCCAAATCATTGAACGTATAAAAATGATTCCACAATACACTGATGCACTATGAACCTGTAGTATATACTGCATTCCCTAACCTAGCTTATGTGGATTAATACACATCAAGCATCCTTTTATCTGGCTCACACTATTTCAGCATTATCTGCCATCATGTTGGTATACTTTATTTAATATTGGACTTATTGCTAGGTCCAAGCTAATTCATTATGTTTGGAATTTAACACTATTACATAATTATCCTTTTTTATTTGGTAGAATGATGTTTTGTTTTTTTTTCCAGGGTAATGCTTTAATTACCTCAGCACAAATCTCAATTACACTTCTTTAACATACTGTTATATAAAATTTAGTATCTTAAGATTATAGGGTAAACCGTATCTTGAGATTCACTAATTACTCTACACGCCTAGTAGTGTAGAGTGAGAGTCCTGGTATATTTACCGACTCTTATTGCTCTGCATTTCATAAAAGTTTCAAATTAATATTCTTGTTACTGAGTTTATACTAACATTTGTTGGTTCTAATGTTTAATTACTTGATATTCCTATCTCTATACTCTCCCTCTGCGAGACAAAATGAATACAAATACTCAATCATCTCGAACCCATACAAGTTAAAGGCCTGCATACATTTTTTATTATATATATTTACCTTTTGAATCTGTGACATCCTCCAAATTAATGGTATTGAGTCCCTCATTCCTATTTGTAACTAATTACCTTATATCCTAGTACCATGAGTGATCTAATCTACATTCATGGAATGTCAAGGGACTCAACTCGCTTGAAAGTACTTACCTATCTTAAAAGCATAAAACACATATTGCTTTCTTACAAGAAACTAAACTTTTATTAGAGGATGTCGACAGACTTAAAAGGGACTGGGTCGGTCAAGTATATGCGTCATCTTCTCCATCCAAAAAACATGGGGTTGCTATCTTAATACATAAATCTCTTAATTGGCCTCCCATAAAAATCATTAGAGACCTGGATGGTAGGTGGATTATAACCCTATTAAACACCACAGCAGGTCCGCTTATGTTTGTGAATGTATATGCACCCAACTTTGATTCACCCATTTTCTTCTATAATCTATCCCAACAAATTATGATTAATAATAAAATAACTCACCTATTCTTATTGGTGGTGACTTTAACTTAGCACTACAAGCATATTTAGACAGAAGTAACTCATCACATGATGCCCACCCCCGTAGTATTAATGCTCTATCAATGCTTATGAAGGATTTAGGTCTCTCTGACATTTGGAGACTACATCATCCCAGACAACGAGATTACACCTTTTATTCCTCTTTACATAAATCATATAGTAGGATTGATTATTGGTTCTCTTCTCCCCTCATTACTGAAAAAATTATTGATACATCGATTCTCCCTATTGTCATATCTGATCATTCCCTATCAGTTTGCATTTACTCTGGGGTCCACCTTCTTCTAAATCCCCATCTTGGCGTTTAGACCCACTTTTACTCAGAGACCCTGAATTCACTCCTTGGATCAAACCCAGATTCAAGATTTTCTTTCTATTAACGATACTCCAGATATGTCTCAAGGTACTATCTGGGAAGCATTAAAAGCCACTATTAGAGGTAAATTATTAGTTATGCAGTGCATAGAAAGAAATTAAGAGAACAACAATTAGCTAATTTAGAAAAATCCTTTAAAGAAAAGAAACCCAATACTATAAATTAAATAAACCCAATCATAATTCACAGCTTCATCTGGAAATTCTACAATTAAAATTAAAATTAACGAGTTGATATCCAGGACTGAACTTGCCCTTTTAGGATTAAACACGGTTGTTGGGAACAAGGGATAAATGCAGAAAGTTGCTCTCTTACCAGCTAAAAACTCAACAGATGCAGAGACATGCAGGTCTAAAAGATCCATCAGGTCAGACACACACAGACAACCTTTCAATCAATCGTATTATGCAATCCTTTTACCATCAACTATACTGCAACCTAATACTACAAATCCCAACCTAATACAACATTTTCTGGAAAAATTGAATCTACCCCACCTATCCCCTCAGGACAAAGCTGTGCTTGATAAACCAATCACTTTACAGGAAATCCAAACTGCTTTATCATCATTAAAAATGGTAAAGCACCTGGCAGTGATGGGTTCCTATTGATTTTATAAAACCCTATCTGACACTCTTTGTCCTGTATTAGTCAATGTATTCAAGAAGCAACCTTAATAAAGAACTCCCATGCACAATGACGAAGCCATCATAACAGTCTTACCAAAGAAAGACAAAGACCCTTTACTTCCTTCAAACTATAGACCGATCTCACTTCTTAATACTGATGGAAAAATCTTTGCAAATTATTAACTCTTCGCTTAGAATCTTTAATGACTAAACTCATCCATACTTCTCAATCAGGATTTATCAAAAATAGAAACAGTTCCGATCATCTTCGCTCATTACTCAATTTAATTCACAAAGCAAAAACTCTTAAAACCCCTGCAGCTGCACAGCCATTGACTTTGAGAAAGCATTTGACTCTCTCAATTGGGAATATCTATATCAGGTGCTATCTCATTTTGGCTTTACAAATAATTTTTGTGCTTGGATTCAATTATTGTATACCTCCCCTTCAGCTCGAGTTCTCATGAACTCTATTTTGTCCCCCTCCTTTTACTTAGCAAGAGGCACCAGACAAGGATGCCCCTTATCGCCTTCATTGTTTATACTTGCCATGGAACCTCTTTCTGCGTCCCTACGTCAATCCAGTACAATTAAAGGCATTACTATTGGTAACTCTCACTATACTTCACTCTCATATGCAGATGATCTCCTTATCTTACTTGAAAACCTCGAAAGTTCTGGGTAACCTTTAGTTAAACTACTGAATGACTTCACCTCCCACTCCGGACTAGCTCTAAACCTTAACAAATCTGAAACGCTACCACTGAATACCCTTTGTAGTCCCCTCATGAACAACTCATTAGGCTTTCGTTGGGCCTCCCAAGGTATATCTTATCTTGGCATTCGGATCACCCCGACATTGAATAAATTATGGGATGCTAATCTTTCCCCTCTGTTAACCAGTATCCAAACAACACTTGATAGATGGAAGCTACTTAAACTTTCTTTTAATGGTAAAATTTCCACCATTAAAATGTCAATAACGCCTAAAATATTATACCTATTTTCCAATATCCCTTTGATACTTCCCTCTAGTTTTCTTACCAAAATAGACAAAATTATCGCAGCTTCATTTGGGAAGGCAAAATACCTAGATTTAGTCATAATAAACTTAGATCCCATTGGTCAAAAGGTGGCTTTGGCCTTCCTTGGTTCAAAGCCTACTTATGGGCTTTCGTACATCTCAAACAATTAAATGGTTTAACAAACCCAACATCCAGTCTCCTTTATGGGTCAATATGGAAACATCCTTATGTCCTGGTAATGTGGCGACTTCTTTCCTTTATAACACCCTTACCTCTTCTTTAAAGTCTCACCCTACCATAGCTGCTTCTATATTCTATTGGAAAATCATTCACAAGCATATTAAATCTAACTCCAAACCCTAGCTTACACCCCATCTGGGGTAACCACCATATATCTCTTGATAATCACCCCATTTTTGTCGTACCTGGAAAATAAGGGTATTCTCTTTTGCAGGATATACTTGAACCCAAGTCATTAAAGTTAAAATCTTACACCGACCCACGAGGCATATGGAATCTTCCCATCAGGATTTTTGGAAATATCTACAGCCGTACCGCATGCAACTCTTACCTCACACCCTTCTCTATCAATTCTCTGTATGATAAGCACATCTCTAAATGGATAAAACAACATCCAATTTAAATAGCACTGTTTACAAAGATATTTGTGATATCCTTCCTGACTACTCTGTCAATGCTAAAACAGATGGAGTACTTTGCTACAATATAATATCACCAATGCACAATGGTCCAGATGTTGGCTCTCCTGTCACAAATCTTTTAATGATAAATGCAGTTCCTCATTCAAACCAAGATCCTTCATTTGTGGTACAGAACTCCTGTTGTATTACAAAATGGGTTTATTGAACAATAACAATTGCTGGCGCTGCAGTTCCCCAATGAGGATTTATTGCATATCTTATGGCACTGTCCTCATACAAAAGATTTGGCACTGTACTCACAGATTTGCAATGAAAGTGGTAGGTCAACCTTTACACTAGACCCTAAACATTGCATTCTTGGTATTTTTAATCACCGTTCTTATAAAATTTCATATTCGCAGAGCAGATGGTTAAATATACTCTTCCTTCAAGTTAAATGCACAATCCTCATGCATTGGAGATCCAACATAATCCCTACCCTTCCGGTATCATTAACCAACTATTGCAATATGCCTCTCTGGACCAGTATGACATATATCTTGTCTGACCGACTCATGTTATATAACAATTGTTGGCAGGGCTTTTTAATTTTTGGAATCATCTAAATCTTCCAACACCAATGTATGGACTTAATATATATGGATTTTCCCTTTACTGATACATCATTGTAGTCTCGCTTTTCCCTTTTTTATAGTTTCCCTCTCTCTTCTTAACTTTCTTATATATCTTTTCTTTCCTATACTCTGTTCTCAATCATTCTTTATTACTCCACAATCCTTTTACAAATGTACTTTTTCCTTTTGCAGCATCATATATAATTATGTAACATTTTAATATAAACCGTATCTAATCATACTATCCGCTTTAAGTTCACTACAAATGTCAAGTATATGCTAATTACATGACCTGTATTGTTTACTATATTTTAAACCAAAAGCTCCTTGTATTATTGTAGCAATGTTCTTATTATATGCTGCCTCAATTTCTTTAAAAAAAAAATCCTCACATTGTACTGTACTGTAAGAGGTTTGTCTGTATATCTTGTGAAAAATTAATAAAAAAGTTTAACTACAAAAAAATTTACATATGTGACTGATCCATGGAGTATTTCCTTTTTAGATATTTGCCTTTATGTCAGCAGAAATAAGACAGAGACCAGGTGCTTTAGAAAAAGTACTGCCACAAACTCATTACTATTGGCCAGTAGTGCCCATCCTTGTAGCCTCAAAAATTCTATACCATTTGGACAAATATTGAGATTGAGGAGAAATTGTAGCTCAGATAATGACTTTATTGTACAAACTGGTGAACTCCTGAAGATATTTGAAGTAAGGGGTTATGATAAAACATTTTTGGAACAAACAAGAGAAAAAGTACAACGAATGAGTAGAGATGATCTTCTCAAAGAAACAAATAGAACAAATGCAACACAAATAGAAAAAATACCATGTACATTTGTCTCAGATTTCAACCATATTGCAGGTCAGATAGGTAATGTAATACATAAAAATTGGCCTATCTTACTGTGAGACAACATGGTAGGTTCATCTGTGGGTCCTAAACCCAGGGTCACTTTTAATAGAAGTGAAAACCTCAGGGACAAATTGGTTCACAGTAGGATTCTAGTTTTGACAAAAACTACTAGCACATGGTTGCCATGTTGTTCTAGTGGCTACTACAGATGTAGTAATTGCAATATTTGTAAATATGGTATACCAGCTAAGGAATTTATACATCCTATACATATGAACATCAACACTGCAATCAGGGAACTTATTATATGTAATACCCCCTATGTTGTTTATGTATTATGGTGTACTTGTGATTTAATTTATGTAGGTAAGTCTGTTAGACCTCTAAAACAAAGAATACAGGAGCATATTCACTCGATTGTGAATAATAAACAAGACACTTCTGTAGGTACACATTTTTCAGATCTACATAAGTCTGAACCAGATGGTCTGAAATTCATAGGACTGGAGCAAGTGTCACAAATGAAAAACAGAGGTGATGACCTAATCTATTGTTACAACATGAGAGTTTTTGGATCTACACTTTACATAGTGTGAAACCACAGGGACTTAATGACAAGTGGGATTTAAAACCTTTTTTAAAATAATTTCAGCTATATAAATTAGGATTCTGATATGATATTAGGATGAATTTGTGCTCTTTATATATGTTTAAAATAGAGATCAAAGATTATATGTTCAATTTCTGAAATAATGTCTCTTTCTTTTTTATAGGCTAATTTTCATCTCATCTGGCTGCCTTCCAGTTACCTAGTCCTTATTTACTAGGAGGGCCTGTATTATGGTTGCCTTGCAGTCTCTTTTGCCTTTAACCAGGATTTGCTGGAGGTTTGGTCTAATCATCTCATTTTCATCTCATTCTTTGTTTTATTCATTATCTGTCGTCATTTTTGTCTGTGTCATTTGGAGCTAGTATACATATTGGTGTTTCAATTCTAAGATGTATGTGCTGCATTACAATAGCACCATCTAGTGACCTAATACAGGTATTATACTGTGCACAGACTTAAAGTGACTGTTGAATTTTTATAAGGATTAATTGAATAATTGCTTTAATTATCTAACTATATAAGGGTGTTATCCATGATGTAACCTTTACCCCCTGATGAAGACTCATTTGTGAGTCGAAGCGCTGGGGCTAGTTAATGCTTTATTTTGTATGTTGCCTGTTGGTCATTTCGTTCTCCAGAACGTGATAAATATTTTTTGCATATTATGTGTTTGGACCTGGATTCATCCCAGCACAGGTAAAAGAGTGCTGAGTTTTTTTGGACTTGTTGTTTACTTGAGGTTGGCTACCCTTTTGTCTCAGCACCACCCCACTGCGTTTCTGATCGCAGCATGTCTGCTTGGTTTTCATTTGCTTGAAGAATGGGCAGGGGACTTTGATGGGTTTTCATTGTTGGATGATATAGAAGTGGTAGATTCAATGGAGAGGTCCTTTTCATTGGCAACGGTGCTGGATGTATTTGCAAGTGCACTACCTGATTCATTGTCAGCAGACTTGCTCATTTCACTTCGTTGAGGAAGTAATGATATGCCACCAGACACAGCAGTGTCAGACTGAGACAAAGAACTGCTACCTGAGTCAGAGAGGAACTCATTGTAACTTGCATTATTAATGCTAGTCACAGGGATATTAACAGCAGTAATGGTGTACTTATGGTGCCTCTCCATGTGGCCCCAGCAGCTGCACAAGTTTTCTTAAAAGGTCCCACTTTACCACACTTCATTGTTGCTCTTTTGCTGTTTGTTGAATTTTTATCATGTGAAACATTTTGGTTATTTTTGCTAGCACCAGGATTACCACTACCACCAACACCTGCTCCAGCACCAGCACCAGATGCTTCATCTATGTTGGTGTCAGCCATAAGAGTACCAGTATACTGCACACACCCACACCCACACAATTCCTGTGTAAGAAAGCAATGTGATCTATGATCGCTGGCTACAACTCCAAAATTTGGTTTTAGCTGTATGACACTGTGATGCAGTGGACTGAAAGTAATAGATGAATATGATGGTTTGCAACTAAAGGATTCCAAGTTCAAGGCTTACAGAATGATTGAGCTGCTGGGCATAGGCATATGCATAGCAGGCTGGGAAAGGTTTAAGGTCAATAACTGCAATTCTGAATCCAGCTGAACCACCACAAAACTGGCCAATGGACTTCTTATGGTAACATACACTGGGTAAGGTACAGTGCAGTCAAGGGTCATACAGCAGCAGGGTGATGGGCTGACCACAAGAGATGGAGTTACACACAACACAGGGAAATGAGATTTTTCTGTCACTCCTCCTAACAGGGAAATATATTTTTAGGCTTCTGTCATGTATTTAAGGATAATGCCACCACACAACTGGCCACTGGGCTTCACACAGTAACACACACTGGGTAAAGTACAGTGCAGTCAAGGGGCACACAGCAGTAGGGTGATGGGCTGACCACAAGAGATGGAGTTACACACACAACACAGGGAACGAAATTGTTCTGTCTCTCCTTCCAACAGGGAAACACATTTTTAGGCTTCTGTCATGTATTTAAGGATAATGCCACCACAAAACTGGCCACTGGACCTCTCACAGTAACGCACACTGGGTACTAGGGTACAGTGCAGTGAGTCAAAGGTCACACAGCAGCAGGGTGATGGGCTGACCGCAGGAGACAGAGTCACACAGAACACAGGGAAAGAGATTTTTCTGTCTTTCCTACCAACAGTAAAATATATTTCTAGGCTTATGTTATGTATTTAAGGATAATGTCACCACAAAACTGGCCACTGGGCCGCTCATGAAAACACACACTAGCTACTAGGGTACAGTGCAGTCAAGGGGCACACAGCAGCAGGGTGATGGCCTGACCACAGGAGATGGAGTCACACACAGGTCAGAAGGACAGAGATGTTTCGGTCTCTCCTCCCAACAGTAAAAAAAATATTTAATGATAATAGCACCACAAAACATACACTGGGCAGTAATAACTAGGGTACAGTGTAGTCAAAAGGAAGGGAACACAGCAGCAGAGTCCTCCTGATACTTGGTTGTAGGACTAGGATTCATTTGTTTTCAGTTTGTTGGCTACTTGGCTGATTCAGTTCAATAAAAGTTTCACTGTTCATTCACACATTCACTAAAGTTTTTTTTTTAACTTTGTTTTCTCTCACACATGTGAAAATCTGATTATTTTCTTCACCCCTCCCCCAGCCAGGGTGCTCTGTCTTCCTCCAAGAGTGCCAAGACGAATCCCACCAGACAGAGATAAGTAGTTCATCTTAAACAGATCAGGGGGCTCAGAAAATTCAGAATACAGTAGTTTTATTTGGCAACTAGCGAGACTAAGCAGCACTCCGATGCAGGCAGACAGCTAGATGTTTGTTTAACATCCCTCTGTGTCCCACCTGACGAGAGAGACCCAACCATTTTTCCTACCTGCCCTTTCTTTCCTCGGTCCCCATCCCCCCAAACTTTTCACCCCCAACCACACTTTAGCTCTATTTTTTACTCTAGTAGCTGGAAGCAAAGCAAGTCATCAGTTCACTATTTTTTTTTAAATGCCACGAGTTCACAACTTGCAACACAATTAGCAGGCACAGCAGAGCTGCAACTTCTTTCCATCTCAGACTGAATGTGAATGCTCACACAGCCACATGTGACTTAAATACTATGCTGGTCTGAGCACCATATGACTGCAGAGCAGTTGTTCAGGTGGTGACATTGACTGGGATCAGGGGTACACAGGTGCGAGTTCACAATGTTCCCCCCCCCCACAACAACAGTAACTGCAGCTGGAACCAGGATGGGAACAGTACTCGAGTCGGGAGCTGATAGTTTTGCCAACAGTAAAAAGGATACAATTTTTTCACTCAGGGGGCTAACAGTTTGCATTGGGGACTTGGGAGGGATGCTTACCGAATACCTACAAAAAATAAGATCTTTTTACAGAGATTAAAACCCTTTTGCAAACCCTCTAGTGTGCGAGTTCTAAATTAGAACTCAAACACCAGGGTTAGAGATGGGTTTGAATCTTACTCTAACTAGTTCTGACAGCCCTAGTCCTGGTTACAGCTAGGCCTTAAAAGCTTGTTAAATTTCATGACATTTAGATTCAGGGTGGGGAAGTTATAGGGGCTTTAAGGCTAGAAATTTAATATTCCTGTGAAATTTTCTGAAAATATTTCTGTGCTTAGAACTTAACCACCTTTGGAGCTTGATAACTGAAACATTAGATGCATACTTTCTTGGAAGATTCGTAGAAACTGCAAAGTAGAAATTTTAAGGTTTACCTATGACCTACCTTCCAACATGACTTCCCAGGAGCTCACTTCCAAACCCAGGTTGTCAGCATGGCAGAGTGATGTTCTGATGCTGGACCATGGTGGTTACCTAAAAGACTAATATTTAGGATCAATGAACTTAACAACATTGGTGATTTTCTGTTCTCTAGCTTTAAACAGATGGGCTTAAAATGCAGCATTTTTTTTAATTGCGAAATGTAATTTTAAAATTTCTAAATGTTCAGGGCTTATACCTCAGTCACCTTTAAAGTCAGAGATCTGAAACTTGGCACATGTATGTATGGTCATGGGTAATGTCATATTTCAAATTTGGTGTAATTTGCACAAATGCTTTTAGTTTGCATAGTTGTTAACTGTAATTTTAAAATTTTCAAATGTATGGAGGCTTATTACTCAGTCATTTTAAAGACAGAGTTCTGAAATATGATGCAGTTCTGTATGGGCACTGAAACAGCCAACATTCCAAAATGTGGTACAGTTTGGACAAATACTTTTAAATTAGTTGGAAATAACTGTAATCACAACTTTAGCACATTTTCACTAAATTTTTCACAGAAATTCCGTGAAATTTCATAGAAGCAAAATCAGCATTTTGGCAGAATTCCGCTGGAGGAAGAAAACATGTGCTCATCTCTATTCCCCGGCAAAGCTGGTGCAATGTTAGGAATGTTACGCTATACGTAGAGTAAAACAGTTCCCTCAATTCTATGGCTTGCATCTCAGAGACCTAGCAGGCGAATACCGCAGGCCTAGATTTGGAGGCATTGACCCCAGTCAGGTATAATGTAGTGCACTGCTCGAGAAGGGAGTGCAGAGGTGGGAGTGTGGTCATCTGTTTTAGATCCAACTTGAACTTCTCCATGCACCCAGTGGGATCTACTTTGTTGTTTGAATGAGTGGCTGTGCATGGGAGTCCAGGTGCAGGTAGTAGGATCCCCCTCATTTATCAACCTCCAGGGCGTGAGCGGGATTTCATGCAGGAAGTCACAGACTTCATCTCCAACAACATATTGGAGTCACTCAGATGGTTGATTCTGGGTGACTTCAATGCCTGAGTTGATGATGAACTCTTGCATTTTTGTCAATACTTCCTCCAGTTGATGACATCATTGGGCCTCTTACAAGCAGTTGCTTCTGGGACTCAAGCACTGTGGCCACGCCTTTGACTTGGCATTCTCATTGGAGCTTGAGGTCACTGACCTCAGGATTGATCCAGTTTTCTGGTCCAGTCATTGCACGGTGGATTCTCATTTGTGCCCTCCCCCAATAGTTCCTCCTCTGTTGAGATGATTCACTAATGCCCATTGAGGTGACTGACCACAGAGGGACTGTCGGTGGTTGTGGATTTTTTTTTTATATGAGTGCTGCATGTGCAGCAGATGTGAGTGAGGTGCTGATGGCCTATAACAGGGCTATCTCTAAGGTGCTTGATGCCATTGCACTGATCAGTATATGATCAATCTCAGTGGTTTGATGGGGTTCTCAAGTAGATGAAGACCAAGGGTCAGATATGGAGAACTGCTGGAGGAGGACTCAGTCTAAGGAGGATAGACTGGCTCTGAGATTTCACTATGGTGAATATCGAAGGGCAATCAACCATAAGAAGGCAGAGTTTCTGTCCAGGGAGATTGCTGCAGGGATGAACAGATTGGCCTTGGTTTTTCAGACTGTGGACAGTCTACTTGATTGTGCCTGTCTGCAGCTGAAAAGAGCATTTTTAGTCACTTTGTGCAAGGAGTTTACTCAAGTTCTTCTCCAACAGGGTGTCCTCCATTTGGTCAGAGGTTTTGCCAGTGAGATAAGGTGGTGGGCCTTGTGTGAGCAAAGGCACTCCTATTGTCTGAGGTGAGTTTTGGCCAGTGGGGATAGCTAAGGTCATGTAGATAATCTCAACACTGTGGACCACTTTTTTGTGAACTGGACCATGGCCCAACTCATCTGTTAGTGGGATGTGTGGAGCCCATTGGTCCTGTGTTCACTGAGATTGACCAGTGCTCACTCTCAGAGGAGTTCTTTCCTGATGTCTTGAAAGAGACGTTGGTGAGGTCCCCCCTGATGAAACTATCACTCGACCCTGATGTCTTGGCAAATTGTTGACCCATCTCCAACCTCCCATTTCTGAAGAAGGTTGTTAATAAAGTGGTGACTCTACAGCTCAAGGAACACCTCACAGCCTTTGTCATCTGTGGGCCTTTCCAGTCTGGGTTCATGCTGAGGCACAGAACTTAAACGGTGTTGGTCAGTGTGCAAAATAACCTCCTCTGGGTGAGAGATAGAGGAGACCTGTCAATTCTCATTCTCCTCAGTCTCTCTTCAGCATTTGACACCATGGACCACATTATGCTACTGGATCACCTTAGAGTGTTTTGTGGACTCATTGGTATTGTCATCAACTAGTTTAAGTCCTTTCCCATGGGCAGGATGCAATGTGCAGTGAAGGGGAATTTCTCCTCCTGCCTGAAGCTCTTGCTCTCTGGAGTTCCTTAGAGCTCAATCTTGTCATCAGTGTTGTTCACTGTATACATGCTAACCCCAGGGGAGATCATTAGGTGATGCAGTCAGGGATTTCACTGTTATGCAGAAGCTACCCAGCTGTATATGTCCTTTGCTCCTGGGGCATGTAACACCATGGAGGTACTTAACAGTTGCCTGGCTCAGATTCTGAATTGGATGTCTTCTTACTGGCTAAGACTTAATCCAGATAAAACAGGGGTGCTAGTGACTGAGCCTGGTTGCCGGCATGATGTGGTTGCTACTGGGTCAGGAACAGGGTTGTTCCTGAGATCCACTCCATTGGTAGCTGGTGGCCCGGTATCCTGTATCCATACAGTGCTCTGCCAGCATGGTATATCCCAGCTTTCCTTTGCCCATCCCCCTTAATGTTCACAGCACCTTACACATTTTGTTACCCTTGGCCGTCAGCCTCTCAGAAAGAATGATGGCATCCACTGAGGGTTTTCCCTTAACCTCTCCCAAAAGATCCACCAGCAAGTCCACCCTGTCTCCTTCTTTGGGTAACTGCACACAGTTAAGACCATCATGTGGTGGTCATAGTAGGGCTTCAACATGTTCACATGGTAGGTCTACTGCTTGCACCTCCTTTCAGTGCAGGTCCACCACATGGTTAACATCTTTCACCTTCTTGACCATCTAGCATGGACCCTCCCAAGCTGCCTGCAATTCTTCCTTCAGGTGATAATGAGTTCCATCACCCATTGCCTGACTTTGTACTCCTGGATTCTAGCCCCACAGTCATAGCTTTTCTTCTGGCTGTTGAGCAGAAGCTAGGTGCTCCTGGCCAAACTGCATGAACTACTTGAGCCTAGATCTGAAATTTATAACATACTCCACAACAAATTCCTCTTGAGGAGCAAGCTGACTCCACAATTCATCCCTTACCAAATCAAAGGAGCCACTCATCTTATGATCAAACAGGAGTTTATGAGGCAAGAACCTTGTGGACTTCCGGGTGATTTTACTGTATGGAAATAAGAGATGAGGTAAGCACTTGTCCCACTCTTTTGCATGCTGGTCAGAAAATGTTCCCAACATGGCCTTAGGAGATGCATTAAATTGCTTGACCAGACCATTAGTTTGAGGCCCTCAACTGCCTCAGTCCACACTTCTTCCAAGGACTAGTCATCTAATGAGACATGAAGTTGGTGCCCTGGTCATACAGAATTTCCCAGGAAAGATCCACCCAGCTAAATATCCCCTAGTAGTTCTTCTGCTACTTTATCAGCCTTGATGGATGGATGGGTACCTTGTGACACAGTCTGCAACCAGCAGTGTGATTTGGGGTACTAAGTGGCCCCATAGTGTCCATGACAACTTGCCTAAATGGCTCCTTAATAATAGTATGGGGAATCAAAGTTGTGTTAACCTTGTCTCCAACCTTTTCAGCCTCTGACACTGCGGACATGTTCAGCAGTAGTTGCCACATCTTTAAAAACACTGGGCCACTAAAAATTGTTAGTCAGTCACCCTTTTGTTGAGATGTTGCAAAATTAAATGTCTCTGGTGAAACTGCATTGAAACCAGCACGTTGGAGTCATCGGTTGTAACTCTCACCCCATTCTCCTATACCTCTGCTTCTTTACACATGTGATGGGGTGAGAGTTAGGGCTGACAACCACAACGTACACCCTGATGCCAGTTGGGGGGTGGGCTGGGGGGTCCAAGGGGTGCTTTCAACCCTAACCCCAAATTCTTCACTTTTTTCACTGTAGAACAACCTTAACTAATGCATGAAATGGATTTTTGCTCTAATATATATATATATATATATATATATATATATATATATATATATATATATATATATATATATATATACACACACAAAAACATAATAAGTGAACAGAGGTATCCACCCCATAACTGCTTCTCTTAACCCACCTCCCGTCCAGATCTCCTACTTCCCTGCCCTTAATATACATGGTGGTACTGGGGTGCCCACCCCGATACCACCGAAGATCATCCTGACATTGGAGTACCCAATCCCCTGTGTCATCTTTATGCTCCCCTGAAATAAGGAAAACTATCCATTGCTGATCTTTTTTTTTTAATTAACCTGAATAAAGACAATGGTCCATCAGTGATCTGAGCCCCCCCAAGACCACCACCCACCCCACCACGACCCTCCACTCAAAGCCCACTTCTCCAACACACACCCGCTCACTCACCTGCACATGTAACATAACATAGAGTTACTCTCCAACTGAAGACACATCTTATTGCTGGAACCAGCAACTGTGATATGACAAAGTAAGGTAAGTCTGGTTTAATGCATTTTGATGGAGTTTGAATTTTTATTTATAACTTCATCAGTTTTTTTTTTACTATTTTAACAGCAAATTTTCATCATGGCTTTTTCGGGACCCCCACCTCATGAAGAAGGGTAGTGGAATTTTCAAAATCTGGCCCAGAAGACAATTTCACTGCCGCTGTGCGAAATCACCTTTCCGGTAGGATTTGAAAATCTTCACCCACTGGATAGAAACACAGAAACATAGAACACTGTTATCAGAAAAGGACCACTAGGCCCACCCAGTGAGCCCAAGGGTTCTCTGCCTATTGTACTGTCACAGACTCTCACCAGTCTCCTGGAATCCTCCCACTCCCTCTTTCTGTTCTAATATGCCCCTGCACCTGTCCTATGCTTGCTTGAAACCTTCCACCATTCTAGCCCCCACAACCTGACTGGCAATTGGCTGCATGCTTCTACCACCCTTTCTGTGAAAAGTATTTCTTCCCTTCTTTTCTGACCTCCCCCATCCAATTTCATGCATACCCCCCTTGTCCTGGAACTCATCCTCTTTTTGGATGATGTCCTACTGTACTGGTGGCAGTCAGGCCAGTGTCTCTGCTCAGTTGAGGATGGATCAGAGATGTCCCATTGCAGCAGCAGTTGTGAAGCCAGTGTCCCCCTCTTCTGGCTTTTGAGAACCAGTAGTGCAAGTATGCGGTGGTGGAAGGCTTCAGAAAGGGGCTCTTATTATGAGAACTTATAAGACTGGTGTTTAAGGGTGACAAAAGGGTTTACAAAGTGCCACAAAGCACTTTTAGAGATCCAGTGGTGCCAATGGTCAGGAACAGGTGAGTTTAGAACATGCTATTGAACAGCTTTTGAGAACTGGTGGTGCCAGTGTTTGGAGGGTGACTGGAGCACCACCAAGCTACTGCTTCATGAGTAATAAAGAGTGCTGCAGAAGCTTATCTCTAAAAGTCCCACAAGGCAGGGAAATATTTGACAGAAAGTGCTGGAAAAGTAGTCGAGAAAGCACAGCAAATGTTGTAAACATTAATAAATAAACATGGGACATTTTGCTATGCATTTTCCAGCACTGTGATTGATGAAGTGCTCTTTAAAGGGATTTAGTTGTGAAACCAGGCAGAGAGTGCACAAAGAATGGGTAGAGATGGATGGTTTCAGGGCTATGATAGTCTGAAGACAGCCAAGCGTCCAAAACTACTCGTCTGTTATCCAAATATGATTACTATTCTGTTAGCAAGTGAACACATAAAAATACAGCAAGGTCTGTACTGCTAGTATTGCTCACAAGTAGAGATGGAACCTAAATCTAAGATGAAAGCCTGGTATGCATTCAGAGACCAAAATAGTAAGGCTGCAACAGTGGTATACTATACAGATGTAAGAAAAGTGTTAAGAGTAAAAAACAGGCATTTGTCAATGTCGAATGTTTGCTTGTTGGCATTGGCATTGGTAGTGTAGGAGTTAGAGAGCTGCATAATAGGAATGGCAGTGAAGTATTGAACCGAAGCCAACCCCACCACCACCCTGCAGAGACTGACAGGCTTTGGGGTGTGCCTTTGGGTCATCAGGCATAATGGCCATGCCATTTCACCATACCCTACCCTACCCTGCAGACACTGACAAGTGTCAGAGTGTGCCTTGGGGTCTTTGGCCCTTATGCTCACCCCATTCCATCAGAAAATACAGTGAGATGGGTCCTGTATAGGAGAATGGGGTGAACTTTGGGGCCAAAGAGTCCAAGGCACACTTCAATGCCTCTCACTGGCTGTAGGGTGTGAAATGGTATGAGCATTGCAGCCGAGATTCCCAAGTCACACCCTTGATGCCTGTCAATCTCTACAGGCTGGGGCATTATGGTCGGAAACCCTAATGCCTCAGGCACTCACTGGCAATTTCACTCCAAATTTTTGGCATGTTTTTTTGTGACCCCCACCTTATGAACAGTGTCAATATCAGTTTGTTAGCTGAAAGCTGATTTCACACAGTGACTACTCCATTTGGAACCACAGGTACAAAATCGCATTTCAAACAGGATGTGAAAAATGACAGCTGTACTGTTTATGGGGAGGTACAAAAAATGGAAATGTTGAAATTCTGCAGTGAAAATATTAAAAAAAACTGGTGAAGTCACGAGTGTGTGTAGAAAATGCTCAACACACACCTGTAATGCAATTAGTTTGGGAATTTTTTATAACAGATTGTCAACACAGGGATTTTGGAACCTCCGCTCATGAACAGTGTCATTGTGATTTTCGTAATCTGTCCCAAACAGTGATTTCCCATAGTGACATGCATTTCTGTGCTGAAAGTGCAAAAACACATTTCGGCCATGGTGTGAAAAATGATAGCTGTACTGTTCATAAGGAAGTGTGGAAAAATGCCAGTGGTGAAAATCTGGACTGAAAATATTAGAAATCCATGAAGTTACGAGGGTGCGTGGAAACTGCACAATGGTTGTTCGTAACACAGTCAATTTATGGACTTTTATCACCAAATTTTTTACATAGCCATTTTAACAACTCTGCTCATGAACAGTGTAACTGTGATTTTCTTAGCTTGTCCCAAACATTGATTTTGCACACCGATTGCTCCATTGTGCGCTACATGGGCAGAAACACGTTTTGGGCGAGATGTGAAAAATGACAGCTGTACTCTTCACAAGGAGGTGTGGTAAAATGGCAATGTTGAAAATCAGAAGTGAAAATATTGAAAATTTGCAAACTTAAGAGCATGCATAGGAACAGCGCAACGCATGCTCGTAAAACAGTCATTGTTGGGAATTTTTTCACCAACTTTTTAACATAGCCATTTTAACACCTCTGCTCATGAACAGTGTCACTGTGATTTTCTTAACCTGTCCCAAACATTGATTTTGCCCACCAACTTCTCCATTGTGCGCTACATCGGCAGAAACACGTTTTGGGCGAGATGAGAAAAATGACAGCTGTACTGTTCACAAGGAGGTGTTGTAAAACGGCAATGTTGAAAATCTGGAGTAAACATATTGGAAATTCGTGAACTTATGAGCGTGCGTAGGAACAGCACAACACATGCTCATAAAACAGTCATTTTTGGGAATTTTTTCACCAAATTTTCAACATAGGGTTTTTGGGGGCCTACCTCATGAACTATGACACTGTCATTTCATATATCAGTTCCAGAAGGTGGTTCTGCACAGTGACCGTGAAATCACCTTTATGGGCCGATTAATGCCATGACAGTGACAGAATTCATGATGTAGGGTCCCAAAAAACCCATGTTGAAAATTTGTTAAAAAAATTCCTCAAAATGACTGAGATATGCACTAAAGTTGAGAAAACCCTATTTATTCCATTATACAGATTACCAGCATTTCCTCAGTTAGCAGTTGGCTTTGACGAGTGCAGACATGTTCCCAGTCCACTGAAGATTGTCGCGCTGGACTCTGGAGGTAAGTATGGGGTGAGGTGGGGATATGGGGAGTTGGATGCACAGAGGGTGGTCGTGGGTGGGGGGACAGGGGGTCAGGACAGTCAGCGAGGGAAGGTTTTTTCTTTCAGGTATTTTTTTTTTTTACTTAGACGACACGTTACTTGTGCCACGCTGGGGAGGGCTCCTAGCATGGCAGCTGGAAGGCTGTTTTGGGGGGCGTGGAGCAGATGGGGGATTGTGCACCCCCGTTGGCCATGGGAACTGTTGTCATGCTGGGGTGGGCTCGCAGTGTGGCACCTGATAGTCTCTGGGGGAGGAACAGTGGAGCCAATGGGGGATTGGGCACCTATGCCAGCCATACAGACTGCTGCCATGCTGGCGTGGGCTCCCAGTGTGGCACCTGGAACTCTGTTGGGGGGAGCGCAGCACAGCCGACAGGGGACTGGGCACCCCCATCGGCTATACAGTGTATGAATGGGTGGGAGTGCATGAGCATGCAATATGCGTGTGTGTTCCTGTGTGTGTGTGGGAGGCGTGCATGAGCACGCGATATCTTATCGCTGCTCACTGAAGCGTAATTCTCCCTTTTAACTGTACGGCACTGCATTTTCAACTGTTATCATAGACAGCTACAGCATTCATTGGTGAACGGTGACCGCGCCTGCAAACACACTGACTGAATTGGAAGATGGGTGCCACACTTCCGAAAACTTGGATGATGGCACTATGTTTCTTGCACATGTGTGCAAGCAAACATAAAAACACATGTATCTTGTCAGGTGCCGTACTCCTGTTGACTACATCTGCTCCCCAGTCCTCTGCATCTGTGATGTTGAAATGCTGGATACTGGTTAGAAGGGGAGTGTGCACCCATTATGGCAGCCTTCTGACTTATGTACCAAACACCCCCTGACACAAGCCTAGTGGAGTGTATCTGCCATCATGCATGCCACACTCTGCTGTTTTAACATGGATGGGCCCAATCTTACCCCTCTCTGGACCAGTCACACAGTTGCAGAGGTAGTGGCATAGACAGCTCCAGGTGATACACAGTGGGTGTGGGTCATATGTTAATCCATGGGTGTCATTTGGAAAGCCAGAATGTGTGTCCTCCAGCCCCAAGCATCACATATCATGGAGCATAGGGCTGCAGATACTTCCTGCATGAGGACCCAATGTTAGCAGTTTTTCCAGACAGAAGCCCTGCAAGCTATTAAAAACATTGATGGAAACATTCCTTCACACTAAAGATATGAAACAACTACCTACAGGAGGTATTGTGGCAGAGGGGAGTCTGCTCCTTCCCAGTTTGGATGTGCACATAAAATGTGAGTTTCATGTGGCTTCTAATATACCTCCTAGTCATAAACTTATTATACTTTAAAATAAGAAAGTGCCACCCAGTCTTTCCATTTGCTCCATATTTTAAGAACGAGTGCTATGCATTTTAATGCTGAGCAGTTGAGAGGTACTGAGTAAACAGAACAAACAGTGGAAGTGTGGAACCCAAAGAAACCAAAGTGGTGGGTGAGATAATGACACAGCATGTCATGAAAAAGTTAATGAAACTCAATGTTTCCAAAGCAGCAGATCTAGAACCTGCACCCACAAATCATAAAGGAAGCACAAAGGGAAATTACTACACCATTAGCCATATTTTTGAAAAACAGTAAAAGATTGGATGGGATGATGCAATAGTTATATAATACAAAAAGGGCCGAGGGCAGAGAAAATCAGCTCTAGGCTACTCAGTCTAACAACTGTTGAGGAGATGATTGTGGACAAGGCACATAAGGAGGAACTGGATGAGTACTGGAAAAGTACAAAGAGACTGTCATTGAAGTAGTGTGGCTTACTGGTTAGAGCACTGACTTGGGCTTTAGAAGATCACAGGTTCAAACCTCACTAGAGTTAAACACTCACTTGCAAACACGAGAACATTTCATAATCTATCTATGCTCCTGTCTACCCAACTGTGGGAATGGGAGAATACCATTCTGCAATGAAATGATGTGTTACACCTCAGCAGAGCCAACCTGGTAAAAATAAACTGGAAAATAACTGAAATAAAGTGCCACTGACACCTCAAGAAGAACTTTGAAAAACATATTTGGATAGAAAGCAGCTTATATTTCTCATTCACTCTGTATTTCATATCCCCTTATTTATTACTGAGGTTATATGCATGAAACCAGGATAGTTGTTCCTTGAGGATTCCTCAGTTCCTATTGCTTCTTCCTAGCCTGATGTCAGTATAATCTGTCTGTGACATCACAGTTTTTCCCATAGCAACATAATGTGATGTCACAAGTGAGCACTGTGAGTTCAAGCAAGGAATGAGCTATAAAGGCAGATGAAAGCAAAGATATAAAGAATTTGTTTTTGTGGAATGTCTTCAATAATAAATAATAGAGAAAGGAGCTATATAGAAGATATATGAAATACAAGCTGAACTGTGTCTGAATATGTTTTCCAAAGATTTACCAAAGGCTTCAGCTGCTCATTAAATGAAGAGGGAAACTATAACTGGCCTACACCAACATGGGTTAATGAAAGAACATCTATCTACCAACTTTTTATACTTCTTCATACTGAAGGCTGATTGGGGGTCCTCTGCTGGATGTTGTGTGTACCTAGCTCTCAGTTAAACATGTATTAATGTTCCCCAGATGGAAATTATAGGGATACTGGAGAGACTGGGAATAAGGAGTTATTTTCATGAAAGTTCAAGCATTCAATGACCGCTTATAGTGTAAGAAAACTTGGTCACTATTTAGAATAACAAGTGAGTGACAATTGTGGTGTAGAGCTTTGTAGAATTTTCAAAGTTTGCTTCCACCAGAATTGTGCAAAATCTTGGACATTCTGACTAATATCACAGTATTCTGTTGGAAGCAGAATTCTATGATTCTAAAAGTGAAATGTTAATTGTAGAATCATATTCTGCAATTTATGCCAAGCACAGATTTTTGTTTACATGGAAATGCATTCTAAAAAGTATTTGAGAAGTGGAATTGCCATTGCCATTCAGCAGCAATTCCACTAATACAATCCCACTTTGCACACAGCACTACTGGGGTGAAATCATTGCTGAAGCTGATCCTCTTTAACTTACAGATCAGTGACACAGATTAGGGTCTAAAAGAATGGATAGCCAAGTCTGCAGATGACACCACATTGAGGGTTACAATACGTACAGAGGAAGAGGCAAACTTGCTGCAGCTGCAATAGATCTAGTCTAACTCACACGGCAGGCATATAGGAACATACAAATATTGCTATCAGATAAAGGCCGTATGGTCTATTGAGTCTGCTTAATTGTGCAACTAACAGCCCCTATATTGCAGCAGCCACCCCTCCCTTTCCCCCTCCTGTCCCTCACCCTTACCCTCACCTGTCCCCTTTTCATGCTGTCCACTGTCTTACAGGATACTGCTTCTGCAGGCAATGCATTCCACCTGGACACCACCCTCTCCATGAAAAAGTGTGTTCTCATCTCCCTCCTGAACCTCCCCCCAATCTCAGATCATGTCCTCCAGTGTCCCTCCCCCTTTACGTGAAAATCCTCTCTATGTCTGTCTTGTTTATACCTGTCATGTACTTGAAGGTTTCAATCATATCTCCACAGTCCCTCCTTTCCTCCAGTGAGTACATGTTCAGCTCCCTCAGCCTGCTCTCGTATGATATGTACTCTAGCCCCTGAATCATCCTTGTTGCCCTGCACTGCACCCTGCAGTGGGATGTGGTATTAGGATAATACAAATCTAGGCAGACCACAAGTCAGGTGCATAAAAAATGCACAAATGTGTGTGTTATTTTAATCCAATACATAGAAAAAGTGCATTTGTCATTTTATTCCAATATGTATAAAAAATAAATAACATATACAGAAAGCAAAAAAAAAAACATTATTCAAAAGCAGACAACTGCTTAGCTGCAACAGTTTCTGAGGCTTTGCTTCAGCCAAGCATACACTCCAAAGAACAGTGTGAAAGCTATAAACTACCAAAGGTCTTTCACCTTCCATGGCCAGTATCCAACTGAACTCCCTATCTAACTTCTAGCCCCTAGAGGAGGGCTTTTTATATCGTTCAAGGGATGACATCACCCTTGGTTGAGCCACCTCTTTGTTTAATAATTCATATAACTTCCTCAAACAATTACAGTTACCATACAGCATCCTTCACAGTTATGAGGACACTCTTATATTAATGGTCACAAAAAGATAGACAAAATCCTGCATTATGATTGGCTGGCTGGCACCTTTTTAGCATTATAAATCCTCCGGTGTACCCACTGGAAAAGGTGCCAGCCAACCTGATGTCATGCCACCAATAAAAATATCCCTATGACCCCACAAACAACCCAAAATCACCACCATATTGAATGCTGCTTGAAATGCGCTACCGCGGTAAATTTTAAAAACATGACTTCCACATTCACTCTATATGACGAAAATGATCTAGAAAAAATATTCAGCACTGAAAATGACTTCTCTGACATGGAAACCAGCACTAAAACCCCACAGTAAATCTTCTACTCTTACCTAATACTCTAGTAGTCACCCTCGCTACTGCCACAGAGACCAGCTGCACAGAAACGGCAAGCACCCCACAAGCTGAGCACATAGGTCGGGTAACACACTGGAAACATACTCCTATGATCTGAGTACCTCCAAATATCAGGGCCCCTGGAAGAACAAAATCATTAAACATCATTTAAAAACAACAAATATATATTTCTTTTTTTTCCTTATCAAAAAAGGCAGACATTGCATAACAGCAATATATCCCTCCAGGGTGTGGGTATACTGGTGGATTTACCATGTCTGGTGTGGTTAAGTCACTCGGCTGATGAGGTTTCTCTGGGTTGGCATGGGGAATGGGAGAATGTATATACTTATGCAATTCATTTAATTTTATTTGTCCTATCAATATAAAGCCATTCCTCAGGCACCAGGGCAAACAGCAACCTTTATTTTGATTTGGACAGACAGCTGTAATTACCAGCTGTCAGCAAACTTTTCATTCTGGCCTGTTTCCTGTTTTATTGCATTCTCGTCAGCTGGCCTAGCAGGTCAACATTCTTATAGCAAGCCACTCAGACACCTGTACAGGTGGCAGTTTTCTGGAGCAGGCAGTTATGGGGATTTTGTTCCCAGTCTAAGGGGCTGGTTTATTTGATTTACAGCAGAGTGGTAGGTAGTTAAGAAAGTAAAAGTTTCTGCCACTCCACTTTGAATTGTGTCACAGAGAGAGAGAGAGAGAGAGAGAGAGAGAGAAAACAAGTGAGGAGCAAGAAGCGAGCGAACTCCTATTTCATTTTATTACAGCAACCCTCTCCTCTCATTAGTAATTTCTCTCTTTTTTTCCTTTTCCTTTAACCCTGAAGGGTCTTCCTTTTTATTCTGGCAAACGGGCTTGGAACTAAGTCCTGGAGTGGCAAAGAAAGTGAAAGTAACAAAACGTTTCAGCCTCTCTGTAACACACTTTGTGCTCTGAATCAGGAATGGAGCACTTGTACTATGGGGTGGCTTTCTAAAACAAAAAGAATGGATTAGGCTGCTCCATTGGACTCCGTGGGTGGCAGAATGTGAGGAATCTTTCCTCACATTCACTAAAGTCAGCAAGTCAGCCCAGAGTTACTTTTACTTTAAAAAATAATATGGACAGGAAGTAGTTGCCACAGAGTGACAGGCAGCACTGAAAGGATACCAGTGTGTCCTATGTATTAATTTTTCCTCCCAGCCATAATTATGACTCCGTCTGGAACCATTCCTTGCAGCCTCTGTCCTTACAGTGGCAAAAGGGCACAGTGCATATTAAGGACACAAAATTAACCAAAGAGCGTTACTTTCTCTACCCTTATTTAGTCAAACAGTGACTTTATTTCTTGAAGCATGGGGAATAGATAAAGATAAAGTACAGAGTGGAGGAAGGGCTGTAGTTGGCCGCTGTAATAGGTCTGATGGCTGCCATATCAGCCCATCGGTACCACATTTCAGTTTGGCCATTAAACCCATAATTTATTTCTTTTATCTGGGTCTCACAATATAAAACTAAAATGACACTACTATCACTCCAGGTTCCAACTGAAGAGGGAGGGTGATCAGACAAAAGGATAGCAAAGTAGGGGAGAGGTTATTATAGGTGGCCAGCCTACAGTGAAGAGCAAGAGATAGAAAAAATACAGAGACAATTCTGAAGTTAATGCAGAGTAAAAGGAATGGGGGGTGGAATTGAGACTACATACCGGGGTGGTCTGCTAAGACAGGTGTCACCCTGTCACATACCCCCTCCAGTAACTTAATATCTTTCTTCAGGTACAAGCACCAGTACTGCACACAGAACTCCAGGTGTGGCCTAACCAGAGATCTATACAGTGGCAGGATAACTTCCCCTGTCCTGGTGGATATGCCCCTGGCAATACAACCCAGCATCCTGTTGGCCTTTGCAGCTGCCTTCCTACATTGTGCTGAATCATTCATTGAGCCCATAATGATCACCCCCAGAACCTTCTACTCCTCAGTGGTGGTTAGTTGACCCCCCCAGCTGGTAGCTCCTCCTTGGGTTCTTTGCACCAAAATGTAGCACCTTGCATTTTCTGGCATTGAACCCCAGCTGTCAGGTGTCCGACCAAGTCTCCAGTTTTAACAGATCCACTTGCAACCCATGCCACCCTCCTAGGTCATCCACTACTGCTCCCATCTTGGTGTCATCTGCAAACTGACTGGTCTTGCTCTTGATGTCCATCGAGATGTCTACTATGAATATGCCAAACAACGCCGGCACCAGTACTGAGTCCTGCAGTATCCCACTTGTCACCCCCCTTGGAGATAAGAGCTCCTCTCTCCCACCACCTTCTGCTGTCTCCTTTGCAGCCAGTTCACTACCCATCCCATCATATTTTCCCCGGCCCCGTGCCCTCCAGCCTACTTCATAGCCTCCCATGCAGCACAGAGTTGAATGCTTTACTGAAGTCCAGGTATAAGACATCCACTGGAAGGCCCTTGTCTAATTGTCTAGTTACCCAGTCATAGTACTCCACCAGGTTGGTCTGACAGGATCTGCCTGTGACAAACCCATGATGTCTACTGTCCTGCAGCCCATTGAATTCCAGAAGGAATACCAGCCTCTCCTTCAAGATTGTCTCCATCAGCTTACCCACAATGGATGTGAGGCTTACTGGTCTGTAGTTCCCTGTTTCATCCTTGGGGCAGAGAGAGAAAACATCAGAGTAACATTGTAGCATATACATTTAGGATCAGAAGTGACACTAGGTCCATGGAGCCCAAACCTCTGCTACATAAAGTAGGGACCAATGAGTATGCTGTGCAAACTTGTACATATCTATAGGGACCAAACTTGCACCCTACCACCCAGGGTACCCAATGATTCTCTTGGTAAACAGAAATTGTTACAGTCTTACCTTGAACGCTTGTATTATCTTCTTGTGCATTGTTTCTGTAGGTAGGTTATTCCATAGGTTCATGTTCCTCTGGAAGAAGAAGTTCATCCTTACAATACCCCAGAAATTACCTATTCTGAGATTCAGCACATCTATTTGTGTCCAGCTGTACCTGTGTCCATGATGTGGCAAGCATTTCCACCTGCTCATCCTTGTCAATACCCCTCACTATGTGGAGGTCTGAGACTGTGTCCCCTTTAAGCCTCCTTTCCCCCAGAGTGAACATAGTAAGGGACTTCAATCTCTCTTCATAGCTTTCATCCTCCATAACCCTGGTCAGTTTGGTGGCTCTGCGTTGCACCCTCTCTATTGTCTCAATGTCCATTTTGTATTAAGTAACCCAGAACTGCACACAGTGCTATAGGTGTGGCCTAACCAAAGTATTGAAAAGTGGTAGGATTACTTCCCTGCTCTTCTAGTCACTCTACCCACCCTTTAATACACCCCCAGCATACTTCCAGGCTTCCTGACAGCAGCTGCAAACTGCTTGCCATGCTGTAGTTCTTTGTCTATTATGATTCCCAGGTTCTTTTCCTCCTCCACTGCAGCAATAGAAGATCCATAGCATGTGTATATTCTACCTCTGTTTCTCCTCCACAGGGGTAGCACCTTGCATTTCACCACTTGGCAGAAAGACTCCAGGAATCCAACCTATCTCCCAACTTATTCATGCCCTCCTGAAGCTTGTGCTCATTCTCAGGGGAATGCACCACCTTGAACAGCTTAATTCGATGGACTACATCTGAGTAAGGAGGGAGTCAGTGCATTGGGGCAGAAGTTTGACATCATTGCAGAATATTTAAACTAGCAAATGGGGAGCGGTTGCAGCACCCAGTATGTCGAATGGGAAGAACACCCTTCCCCCCCCCCTCAGCTAGTGATCAAACAGGAGTTCAGCATTGTTTGTAGTTCATGTACATCACCAGGTAAGGAAAAAGGTCTGGCTTCCCATATGACATACAGGGGAAATGCCAGACCTCGTCCAACAACTAGCACACTGAAATCTGGCCAATGGAAAATCATGTACACAAATGCTTGCAGTCTGTGTAACAAGAAACCAGACCTGCAGGCAACAATGACAGAGGCTAAACTAGACATAGTAGCCATTAGCGAGACATGGTTCACCAGTAACCACACTTGGGAGACTTCAGTATACGGCTATGTACTGTTCAGAAGAGACCAAAGTGCAAAAAGGGGGGATGGAGTGGCCCTTTGTGTCAATGAAAATACCAAAGCTACAGAAATTCAGGCTACACATAAGGAGCCAGAAGAAATGTGGCTCACCTTGGAAACATGAATGGGACAGCCATATGAACTGGGGTTGTCTACAGACCTTCAGACCAGGGGGAGGGCATAGACACATTACTGTTAGAAGATATACAGTACAAAGCATCATGGCTAAAGGGGAGGTTCTGATAATGGGAGACTTCAACATGCCAGATACAGATTGATCAATACCAGCAGGAACATCTGCCAGAACTAGACATGTAGTGAATTCCCTGCAGGGGAGGACCTCAGACAGCTGGTAGAACAATCCACAAGAGACAGGGCTATCCTAGATCTAGTAATGACTAACGGGGAAATGATCACAGATATCTGGGTAGAAGGTCAACTGGAGGCCAGTGACCATCACATGGTATGGTTCAATTTGGCCACTAAAACTAAATCATCCCATTCCAAGGCAGAAATATGGGACTTCAGAGGAGCTGACTTCAATAAGATGGCCAACAGAGTTAAGCTAGCCCTGGAAAGAACAAATACAGGTGCGGGGGTACAGGCAAAGTGGGCAAGCATTAAGGATGCAATACTTGAAGCAACATCCCATTGTGTTAGAAAGAAAAGCAAGAGCAAAAGAATAAGGAAACCACTTTGGTTCTCAAAAACAGTAGCAGAAAAGTCAGCCAAAAGGCTGGTCTTTGGGAAATATAAGGGAACGCAATGGGATGAAGATAGGAAGGCATACCAAACTTCCCTAAGAGAAGCAGGGATGACAGTAAGGCATGCAAAGGCCCAAACCGGGGAAACACTAGCATGAACAGTAAAAGAAGGTGACAAGACTTTCTATAGATACATTAGTGAAAGAAGAAAGTCCTGAGGGGGTAGTGCTAAGATCAAAGGGGGTAAGGGGTAGTGGGAGGAGGACCACAGAAAATCATCTATCCTAAATAGATACTTCTGTTTAGTATTTACTGAGGAGAAGGCAAGGCAGGATCCACAGCTCAGCACCTTGGACACAGGGGGGAGGGAAGTGTGCACTAGTCCCTTCACAAAAGAAAGGGTCCTACAAGAGCTTGCTAAGCTCAGGGTGGACAAGGCAATGGGACCTGATGGCATACATCCCAGGGTACTAAAGGAGCTAAGGGTGGAACTAGCAGAGCCACTATTAGAACTGTTTAGTGAGTGTCTGAGCACAGGAGAGGTCCCAGAAGACTGGAGAAGGGCTCATGTGATCCTGCTCCACAAGAGCGGTAGCAGGGAGGAGGCAGTGAACTACAGACTGTGACACTCAGATAGCTGGTTCTGATTAATCTATGATTTTTGTAATATAAAAATGTGTTATTGAGTGTCTCTCATGAGACTTGCTGAGACAGCCTGAGGATTGACACCCCCCACCCCAGTTTCAACTACAAGCTGTGAATCTAAAAGCCAGGAGATAATTACAGACTAGAAGAGACCTAAATTAAGGATCTCATGTTTATGTGACTTAATTGTAACTTGCCAGCTGGCAGGATAGAAAATATCCATTTTATGATGTTTAGAGGAAGAAACCAGGTTATGTCACACTGGTGCAAAGTCATAAATGTTCTTTGATGTCTGTGAGGAACAAGTGGACACACTAGATCAAAGGGGTATAAGGGGAAATTAGTTTTATCTGATGTCACCTTAATTAATTTACCTGTTGTATGATACGACATCGTGTTTTGTATAATTTTTATATTCTGACAGGGAGGAGTTAGGTGACCTCATGCAAAGAGGTTGGCAAAGCCAGTTTTTAAACAGTATTCTGTTTTCCACTGAGACATTCTTATTTGGTCTCTCTTGACAACCACATCTGTCTATCAGCACTGTTAGAAGAAATATCTTAGGTAGACAAGTCTAAATGTATGGTTGCTAGGAAATTGCACTTTAAACCTTATTATTTTAAGTGACTGTATGGTTTTGTGATATATTGTTCTGCATTTACATGTTTACATTTTTTTATCTATTTTAAAGTAAGCCTCCATTTTAAGAGACTACTTGGTGTGCCTTTGAAATTCTTTATTTGACAAGTGAAGCATATATGGTTAAAGCTGACACTGTGAAAAAGCTTACTGGTTTACCAAACTGGGAAAAGGTAAGAGTTTATCTGAGTTCTTTAATAGAGCTTTTAAGCATTCATTTTGTACACCTGGTTAAGTGCCCATAGGCGAAAGATATCTGGCATCCCCGAAAGAGCAGAATTATCTGAGCCTGTACATTGGGTATGCTAGCAAGAGGTTCACAGTTTGAATACCTCCAGAACTTGAGACCAAAGGATGATTCAAACCCACAAAACAGAAAGGAGGGTTACCCTGTTCTGTTCCTGTTCACAATACTGCACTCGGAGGTTGGCACCGTGAGAGCAGAGGGCCTGACCTGCTGAGTGGGGTTGTGACACAGACCAGTCAGTCTTACCTCAGTAGTGGGCAAGATTATGGAGGCACTTCTTAAGGACAGGATAGTGCAACACCTGGAATCCATAGAAGCACAGGATCCAGGACAGTTTGGGTTTACAACAGGAAGGTCCTGTCAAACTAATCTCATAGATTTCTTTGACTGGGTAACCAGAGTGGTGGACCAAGGAGAAGAAGTTAATATTGCCTACCTTGACTTCAGCAAAGCATTTGATACTGTTCCACATAGAAGATTGATTAATAATCTGGGTAGGCTCGGGGTAGGTCAGACGTTGGTCAGCTGGGTGGCAAACTGGTTGGTAGGCAGAAAACAGAGTGTGGTGGTAAATAGTATACAGTCAGAAGAGATGCAAGTCACAAGTGGGGTACCTCAGGGATCAGTCCTGGGGTCAGTCCTCTTCAATATCTTCATCAGTGACATTGCAGATGGACTGGAGAGTAAGGTTAGTCTGTTTGCTGATGACACCAAGATCTGCAACAGAGTAGATGATCCCAGTGTGGTAGGCAGAATGAGAAGAGATCTAGATAAACTGGCAAAATGGTCAGAAGAGTGGCAAATGGAGTTTAACACAAATAAGTGCAAGATCATGCACATATGGAAGAAAAATCCTGAAGCCATCTATAGGTTGGTAGGGGAGTTGCTGGCAATCACATGGGAGGAAAGAGACTTGGGCATCATCATCATCATCACAGATTATGTGAAATCATCCCAGCAGACCATTTAGGATCAGAAGTGACACTAGGTCCATGGAGCTCAAACCTCTGCTACATAAAGTAGGGAGCAGTGAGTGTGCTGTGCAAACTTGTACATATTTATAGGGACTGAACTTCCACCCTACCACCCAGGGTACCCAATGATTATCTTAGTAAACAGAAATTGTTGCAATCTTACCTTGAATGTTTGTATATTTTCGTGTGCACTGTTTCTGCAGGTAGGTTATTCCATAGGTTCATGTTCCTTTGGGAGAAGAAGTTCATCCTTACAATACCCCAAAAATTACCTATTCTGAGATTCAGCATATCTATTTGTGTCCAGCTGTACCTGTGTCAATGATGTAGCAAGCATTTCCACTTGCTCAGCCTTGTCAATACCCTTCATTATGTGGAGGTCTGAGATTGTGTCCCATTTAAGCCTCCTTTCCCCCAGAGTGAACATGTTAAGGGACTCCAATCACTCTTCATAGCTTTCATCCTCCATAACCCTGGTCAGTTTGGTGGCCCTTTATTGCACCCTATTGTCTCTATGTCCATTTTGTATTAAGTAACACAGAACTGCACACAGTGCTATAGGTGTGGCCTAACCAAGGTATTGAAAAGTGGTAGGATTACTTCCCTGCTCTTCTGGTCACTCTACCCACCCTTTTAATGCACCCCCAGAATACTTCTAGGCTTCCTGACAGCAGCTGCAAACTGCTTGCCATACTGTAGTCCTTTGTCTATTATGACTCCCAGGTTCTTTTCCTCCTCCACTGCAGCAACAGAAGATCCATACCATGTATATATTCTACCTCTTTTTCTCCTTCCCAGGGGTAGCATCTTGCATTTCACCACTTTGCAACAAAGACTCCAAGAATGCAACCAATCTCGCAACTTATTCTTGCCCTCCTGAAGCTTGTACTCATTCTCAAGGGAGTGCACCACCCTGAACAGTGTAATTCAATGGACTGCATCTGACTAAGGAGCGCGTCAGTGCATTGGGGCAGAAGTTTGACATCTTTGCAGAATATTTAAACCAGCAAATGGGGAGGGGGTGCAGCACCCGATATGTCGAATGGGAGGAACACTCCTCCCCCCTTAGCTGTGATCAAACAGGAGTTCAGCATGTTTGTAGTTCATGTGTATCACCAGGTAAGGAAAAAGGTCTGGCTTCCCATACGATGCACAGGGGAAACGCCGGACCTTGCCTAACAACTAACACACCGAAATCTGGCCAATGGAAAATCATGTACACAAATGCTTGCAGTCTGTGTAACAAGTTCCCAGACCTGCAGGCAACAATGACAGAGGCTAAACTAGACATAGTAGCTATTAGTGAGACATGGTTTACCAGAAGCCACACTTGGAAGACTTCAGTATACGGCTATGTACTGTTCCGAAGAGACCGAGGTGCAAAGAGGGGAGATGGAGTGGCCCTTAATGCCAATGAAAATATCAAATCTACAGACATGGGGTTGTCTACAGACCTTCAGACCAGGGGGAGGGCATAGACACATTACTGTTAGAAGATGTACAGTACAAAGCATCATGGCTAAAGGGGAAGTTCTGATAATGGGAGACTTCCACATGCCAGATACAGATTGATCAATACCAGCAGTAACATCTGTCAGAACTAGACACATAGTGGATTCCCTGCAGGGGAGGGCCTCATACAACTGGTAGAACAATCCACAAGAGACAGGGCTATCCTAGATCTAGTACTGACAAATGGGAAAGGATCACAGATCTTCAGGTAGAAGGTCAGCTGAAGGCCAGTGACCATTACATGGTATGGTTCAATTTGGCCACTTGAACTAAATCATCCCATTCCAAGGCAAAAATATGGGACTTCAGAGGAGCTGACTTTGATAAGATGGCCAACAGAGTTAAGCTAGCCCTGGAAAGAACAAATACAGGTGTGAGGGTACAGGCAAAGTGGGCAAGCATTAAGGATGCAATTCTTGAAGCAACATACCATTGTGTTAGAGAGAAAAGCAAGAGCAAAAGAATAAGGAAACCACTTTGGTTCTCAAAAACAGTAGCAGAAAAGATCAGAGCCAAAACGCTGACCTTCAGGAAATATAAGGGAACGCAGCGGGATGAAGATAGGGAGGCATACCAAACTTCCCTAAGGGAAATAGGGAAGGCAGTAAGGCAGGCAAAAGTCCAAACCGGGGAAACACTAGCATGAACAGTAAAAGAAAGTGACAAGACTTCCTATAGATACATTAGTGAAAGAAGAAAGTCCAGAGTGGGTAGTGCTAAAATCAAAGGGGATAAGGGGGAGTGTGTGGAGGAGGACCAAGGAAAATCATCTATCCTAAATAGATACTTCTGCTCAGTATTTACTAAGGAGAAGGTAAGGCAGGGCCCACAGCTCAGCACCATGGATACAGGGGGGGGAGGGAGGTGTGCACTAGTCCCTTCACAAAAGAAAGGATCCTACAAGAGTTTGCTAAGCTCATGGTAGACAAGACAATGGGACCTGATGGCATACATCCCAGGGTACTAAAGGAGCTAAGGGTGGAACTAGCTGAGCCATTATCAGAACTATTTAGTGAGTCTCTGAGCACAGGAGAGATCCCAGAAGACTGAAGAAGGGCTCATGTGATCCCGCTCCACAAGAGTGGTAGGAGGGAGGAGGCAGGGAACTACAGACCAGTCAGTCTTACCTCAGTAGTGGGCAAGATTATGGAGGCACTCCTTAAGGAAATAATAGTGAAACACTTGGAATCCATAGGCGCACAGAATTCAAGACAGTATGGGTTTACAACAGGAAGGTCCTATCAAACTAATCTCATAGATTTCTTTGACTGGGTAACCAGAGTGGTGGACCAAGGGGAAGCAGTTGATGTTGCCTACCTTGACTTCAGCAAAACTATTGATACTGTTCCACATAGAAGATTGATAAATAAGCTGGGTAGGCTTGGGGTGGATCAGAAGTTGGTCAACTGGGTGGCAAACTGATTGGCGGGCAGAAAACAGAGAGTGGTGGTAAAGGGTATACAGTCAGAAGAGATGCAAGTCACAAGTGGGGTACCTCAGGGATCAGTCCTGGGCCCAGTCCTTTTCAATGTCTTCATCAGTGACATTGCAGATGGACTGGGGAGTAAGGTTTGTCTGTTTGCCGATGTCACCAAGATCTGCAACAGAGTAGATGATCCAGGTGGGGTGGGCAGAATGAGAAGAGATCTGGATAAATTGGCAATATGGTCAGAAGAGTGACAAATGGGGTTTAACACAAAGAAGTGCAAGATCATGCACATAGGGAAGAGAAACCCTAAAGCCACCTACAGGTTAGAAGGGGAGTTGCTGGCAATCACAAGGGAAGAAAGAGACTTGGGCATCATCATCACAGATGACCTGAAATCTTCCAAGCAGACCACCAAAGCAGTGGGTAAGGCTAAAGGGATGTTGGGGTCTATTAGTATGTATTGCAAGTCATAAGAGGGAGGTAATAATACCTCTTTACAAGACACTGGTTAGGCCCCATCTGGAGTACTGCATGCAGTACTGGAGGCTGCATCTGCACAAAGACATTAACAAAATAGAAGCAGTCCAGAGAAGGGCAACCAAAATGGTGCAGGAACTGCATCAGAAAACATATGAGGACAGATTAATGGAGCTCAATATATGTACACTTGTGCAAAGGAGGGGGGAGAGGTAATATGATTGAAACATTCAAACATCTTAAGGGCATTAACAAGGTGAAAGAGTCTAACATGTTTATATATAAGAAAAATAGGAGGTCAAGAGGACACAGCATGTGATTAGAGGGAGGCCGATTAAGGGGTAATGTGAGGAAGTTCTTTTTCACAGAAAGGGTAGTGGATGCATGGGACGACCTCCCTCAGGAAATGGTGGATATGAGTACAGTGCAGGGCTTCAAACAGGCATGGGATAGGCATAAGGGAGCAATACAGATGAGTATGACTAGATTGGCCATTGACAGAGGACAGGCCTATGGCACATTCATAAGGTAGAAAAAATGGGCAGACTGGATGGGCCTTGCGGTCCTTATCTGTTATCAACTTCTATGTTTCTATGTGTCATCACCCAACTGCTTTTCAAGCAGTCTACTAGAGATTCCAGCTTCCAGAGCATTAATGAAAGTGCTGAAAAGTAGTGGTTCTAGCACTGATCCTTTAAGGATGTCACTGAGTACCCTCCACTCAGAGTAGTGCCCATTGCCCTCTGCCTCCCATCCCAAGCCAGTTAGCAATCCACTTTATGTATGCATTGTGTGCATCAGAAGCATGCCTTGCACAACAGTGTAAAAGGCCTTGCTGAAGACCAACTAGACAATATTCATGGCACTGTCCTGTCTGACTTTCTGACCACCACCTTTAAAATGTGATCTGGTTGGTTTAGCATGATCTGCCCTCAAAGGAAGTCATGTGCTGCAAGGCGGTGATATCCCTGGCCTCTATCAAGTGAGTTAGTATTCTGTCCTTGAGTATGAATTTCCAGGTCCTTGCCCAGCACTGATGCCAGACTGGTCAGCATAGAGTTTTTTTTTTTGTTTTTTTTTTAGTTATTTAACTAGGAGTAGTACACTAAGCTGAAGGCTTTTTTACAGGTGTGACCTGGGAGCACAGGGAAGTTAAGTGACTTGCTCAGGGTCACACAGTATATAAGTGGAAGCTGTGGGATTCAAACCCTGGTCTGGTCTGCTGGATGTCACCAGATTTGCAGCTCAGATCCTTAAACAACTGTGCTATACTGCCTCCCAAATACTCCCAATAGTTACCCAGGTCTGATGGGACCAATTACTTTTTAAGTGCATTGGCACATGAAGAAGTGTGCAGTGATACATCTGGAAAAAAAAAAACAGTGAATACTTCCATAGCCAGGTTGCACTGAAAGAAATAGAACAGGAACGGAATCTGGAAATGATCAATCATTTATTTATTTATTTATTTATTTATTTATTCATTCATTTCTGCTTAACCAGGAAGGTGGTCTGGAAAACATGACCAGTCTTCATCCACGCCTATGGTGGGGGAACAGTGAGAAGGGGTGGACAATAAAGTGCACAAACAAAATATGAAAATGATTCCTGAAAGGCTGTGCCTGCAGTTCTGTGGGCTGAAGCAACCAGCAATGCTCCCTTCCTGATCTATATAAAGCCAGTTCCTCCCGGCCTGTCTTTGAAACACTTTTCTTTGTGGCTGCAGGCTCTGTCCAACCTCTCTTCACCCTACCTCTCCCTGGCCCTGCCCCCTTCCTTTTCTGCTGTGTTTGTCTTCTGCCTTCCCTTGTGTTTGGATTTCTGTTGGCTTGTGCTGGACTCTGCCTAGTTTGTGCTTCTCCTGTTTCTGTTTCAGCACTTTGCATTTGCCTCTGGCTGCAGTCTGTCTGTGCTTCTCTCTCAGTGTATTCCTACTCCCTCCATATCCTGTGCTTGTGTTTGCTTTTGTTTTTCTAGTTTTTCTAGTGCCTATTTGTTTGCATTGTAATATTCAGATGTATTGTTAATCAGGCTGTCATTTCCTTTTATCATACTTTCAGCATTCTCTCTCTCTCTCTTTATCTATGCTTGTTACCTGTGCTCTCAGTTCCATTTGCTGTCTTCATGCTGTAGCAGTCCCCGTGTACATCTACCTCAGTTGGTTACACCTGCTCCACTCAGTGCCTGGCTTCATTCAGCACTTACAACTTCCATCTTTCACTTCCCATGTGCAGGCTTTCCTAGCAGTTTTATTGTTGCTCTACTGCATTATTCTGCTTCCTTAGCAGTTCATTGTCATACTACTGCCTCAGCCTGCCTAATTTTCATCACAGCAGCAACTTACTCAACCTCTCTTTAAACTGGTTGGCAGGCATGCTAGTTGTATCCTTCAGTCTCATTTTCAGTCCCTGTTATCAATTGAAGTTTCACTCAGTGTTCCACCATGCATTCTGCCTGCTGCCTCAGTCACATTCTGCCTACTGCTTTCAGTTGCTCTTGATACTGCTGTTACATGCTTACATACGCTGCCTTCCCATTATACTGCTGTTGCTAATGCTGCTATAAATCCTCCTATGCTGCACTGTTTTGTCACATACTTCTGCAATTATAACTGCTACTGTACCGTGAATGAATCCCCTGCTTTCTGTTGCTTCTTCCCGGTGTTGAGTCCTGGTGCTCTGCTTGTGCCATCTGTCATTCCCATGGCAGAGGACAGTGAAGTTGCAGAGGGGCACTGTGGCTTCAGGTTGGGAATGGGCTATAGAGTCAGAAAAAACCTATAGCCATCTGGCTTCACCCAGCCTCCTACTACCCATGAATTCAGTTAAAGCAGCTGTTCAACCTTACCTACATTCACGGTCCATGCACTCATGGCCGTCGGGCTTCACCATGGCCCCTCTTTCCTACAGTCAGATGCATGCCAGCCACAACCATTATATGGCTTGGGGCTCACCTTGTAGCTGTTGGCCTTGCTCTGCCCCACAAAGTCCACATCTGGAGGGTGCATCCCCTGCCCACAAATGTTGTAGTCACACTGTGGAATGCTTTAGCCATACAGATCATAGGTGGAACCTCTTCATGTAGAATTTAAGACTTCAGCTGCTGAAAAATGGGGCCCTTAAGCCCAAGGGGGCTCCTTTAGCTGTGCAGACTGCACTGGCAGCACCTTCAAAAGCCTTTCTCCCTACTGCTGCCTAAGATTCACCTGACACACATGCTCCCCTTGCGGCCCCAATATCAACTCATATATGGTCCTCAGGTAAGCTCCTCCGACCCTCATGGAGGCCAGGTGAGTGTCTTTCAGTGGTTGTTGCTCTCCTCCTCCCACCATGGGATGAAGACCTCCTGAATGGGTGTCTCCTTTTGCTGCAGAGTTTGTTTGAAGTCCCCTCATGGTGTTTCCCATTAAAAGAATAAGGTGAGAGCCTTCCACCAAATTGAAATATTTCCCTCTTCCTTGAATTGAGTCTCTAAATTGCAGTAGCCGAGCCATCACCAAAAGTATTCCAAGCTTGGAGGGAAGGAGACCTAGGCCTTGGATCCCCAGAGGTTTCTGCTTATAAGAGTTTCTTCCTCTCCTCCATGCCAAAGACCATAAAAGCTAGGTAGTACACATTGTAGTATATTTGTTTTAGTTCACCCAGATAGGTTACCGCTGTTGGATGGTGTTGGATGGTGACACACCTTCTTTGCTGTTCCCTGTCTCCTTAGGAAATCTCGCCCCCATGCTTCAGTTTTAATATTTATCAGCTTGCTTTCAGCCTGTGTCTGCTTCCAGTTGTCATTGGTTGCTGTCAGTTTGTGCTCCTTAGCCTTCATAGGCAATGTTTGCTGCTCAATATTTCTTTTTGGGGCTCCTTCCTAAGGTACCTTTAGCAAAGGGAATCCTTCCCATGGCACCTCTAAGAGTGGAACCCTCTTTGATTGTTCCTTGTCTTTGGTACCTTTGCAGGATAGTAGCTCCCTGTGGAACAGAGAGTGCAAACAGCCAAAGTTGTCAACTGTTGCACAAGCTTAACACTACATTTAGTTGCATTAGCCCATAGGAAGAAACAGTAACAATTACATTCATATGAACCATCATGTTTACATATCATCACACATGATCTGAAACCAAAGGCATGGGGCCCAATTTTAAAAGAGCAAACTCTGGTGCAAGGTGCCTGCTCTGAATGACTGTGACACAAGTTGCACCTTGCAACAAAGTTTTCAGCAATCATCATTTTGTGAATGTAGGCTATGTTGAAATCAGGATGCCTTGCACCCAAGCTGTCCTGTACCATCCCTGCACAGAAGCACCATTGCACCAGGTTGCAAGGGGTCTTTAGCCATTGCAGGGCTGCACATCCCCATTTTTTTGAATTTTGGAAGCCCTGCCATGGATGCAAAGGAGGGGTCAGGTTAGACCAGCCAGGTGGTGATCTAAAGGCCATGTACCACTTCTGGACACTGTGGCAATTAGGGGAGGATCTGCACGTAGGGACCCAGGGGCAGAGGAAGCATGATGGGTGCCCTAGCAGATAATGGGACAAAGGCAACAAGGTCAATGTGGTGAGGTGGTGCCCATTGGTGGTGCTGTTTGCAATGGCAGACAGTGGATCAGATAGCTTAGTGATTGGTAGGCAGGGATGGCCCGTGACCTGGTCCAAATTGGACAAAGCCCTGGCACCTGCCTCATAGGTGCCAAAGTCCCTAACCCTGTAGGTGGAAAGCAGTGGCTGCAGGGCAAGTGGTTCCAGTGGTGGAGGAGAACATTACCCAGGCAATGTAACAGTCCCCCAGTAAAGAGCTCTCACATATTGTGACATGCTGCCTCCCATCTACAAGGTTGAGGATTTTGGCACCTAATGGGCAGATGCCAGGGCTGTGTCCACTTGGGGCAAGGTCATGGTTCATCCCTGCCAACCCTCACTAAGCAGTCTGATTAGCTATCTTCCATTATGAATGGCACCCCTGCCAGGTGCCACCTCACCACCCTGACATAACTACTGTAGCCCCAACATCTTCTAGTGTCCTTCCCGTGCTCCTTCTGGCCACCCCTTTACCCCTCCTGGCAAGCATATTCACCCACCCCAACACCTTTGTGGCCCCTCTAGTGTTATGCTACATGGGGGGGGAACAGATCCCTGCATCAAACCCCTCAGGTGCACCAAATGTTTGGCGCAAGCTTGTGGCTGCAGCAACTCCTGGATCTCTGGCATAGGGACTCCTTGTTTTATAAATTTGGGCACAGGGTCCCTGATGCACCCAGAGTTTGCTGCAGCCCTTGAGTGATGCAACTTGCATCACACGAAGGGCACTTTTAAAATCAGGCCCATAATGTCAACTGGCAGCAAAAAGGGAAACTAAATAATAGGCTGCATAAAAGGAAACTTTGTAAGCACATTACAGGAGATATTAATATCACTTACAGGTTCCAGGTGAGAGCTCATCTGGAACACAGCTGCCAGATTTATTTTCCACACTATAGAAATGATATCAAAACTATGTAGCATCCAAAGAAGACTACGAAACTAGCATGGGAATTAAGGGAGTAACTCAGTGAAAAATGACTGCTGAAACTTTAGCTGTTTAGCCTGGAACAAAGACTGACCAGAGGCAGTTTTACAAGATAATGCTAAAGGAGACTTTAAGGGATGTCCTGAGCCTCAGTGTCAGAAAGAAAAGAAGGAAAAAAATAAATAAGGGGTCACTGCAAACAGACTGTTGGAGGGCTACCTGGGTGGATAATTGGTGAAATGTCTTCATGCAGTGGGTTGTTGGGAGATGGGATGCATTAAACAGTAGTTGAGGCAGAGGTGCTATATAAGAAACAATTTGAAGTGTTTTACTGCACTTATAAAAATAGGTATTTAGGTAAATTAAAAAAAAAATGATTAGTAAAAAAAAAGTATTCAAAAGGTATGATGTGTAGAAAGTAACTTCTCAGCTAGGCTGCCACTAGAGGGCACTAATAGATGCTGCTATTGCTGTTGACAGTACTGATGGTATTAGCAGTTAACATAGTTAACACATTTTTAATAAAAATACCAGAAGCCCTTTTATAGGCAAACAGTAAATGAGGGTTGCACACTTCTGCTTTCTGGTAATAGAGTCAAAAAATTCCCTATGACCCCAGAGATGAACAAGCTAAAATGTTTACAGTCTCTGTAACTACCTAACTCCAGAGTAGCCTTGAGTACTTTTACTTTATTATTTAAATTCAGAAATGGGTGCATCCTCCTTTATTTGGTTTCACTGGTCTGGCAGCTTCTCAGCATTTTTGCTGGGCAACATTAGCAAAATAAGTTTCACACACTTTTCAGGAAAACTGCACCAATATTGCATACAGAACAGCAAGAGGAAGGAGGTGCTGTTAGATCTTTACTACTCTGCTGTGACTAAAGAACTAGAACTCTACTACTGGGACCTTCTATTTAGGGTAAAAACAAACAAAAACAAGCATTTGTCAAAGCCGAATGTTTGCTTGCTGGTATTAGCATTGGAAGTGCAGGAGTTAGACAGATGCAGGATAGGAACGGCAGTGAAGTATTGAAGTGACGACAACCCCACCCCCACCCTGCTGAGATGGACAGGCATTGGGTTGTGCCTTTGGGTCTTTGCCATAATGCTCATGCCATTTCACCTCACCCTACCCTGCAGACACTGATAAGTGTCGAGGCGTGCCATGGGGTGTTTGGGCTTTGCAGTCACCCCATTCCATAAGGAAATATGCTGAAATGGGTGCAGTATCATAGAATGGGGTGAACTTTGGGGCTTAAGAGTCCAAGACACACCTCAATGCCTGTTACTGGCTGTAGGGTGGGGGTGGAATGGCATGAACATTACTATCGACATTCCCAAGTCACACCCCTGACGCATGTCAGTCCCAACACAGTAGAGCATTATGGTCAGAAACCCTCATGCCCTAGGCATTTCTTGGTATTTTCACTCCAAGTTTTCAAGATTGACTCTTTTTTTGACCCCACTGCATGAACAGTGACACTATCAGTTTGTTAGCTGAAAAGTAATTTTGCACAGTGACTGTGCCATTTGGCACCACAGGTGCAAAAACACATTTTGAACAGAATGTAAAAAATGACAGCTGTACTGTTCATGAGGTGGTATGGAAAAATGGTAATGTTGAAAATCTGGAGTGAAAATATAATAAAAATTGGTGAAATCACAAGTGTGTATAGAAACTGTGCAATGCACACCCATAATGCAATTATTTGGGGTATTTTTCACACCAGATTTTCAACATAGGCATTTTGGGACCTACACTTATGAACTGTGGCATTATGATTTTCTTCATCTGTCCCAAACATTGATTTCATACAGTGACCATGCCCATTGTGCGCCACAGGTGCGAAAATATGTTTCGGGCAGGATGTGAAAAATAACAGCTGAACTGTTCATAAGGCAGTGTGCAAAAATGACAATGTTGAAAATGTGGAGTAAAAATATAAGAAATTGGCAAAGTTATGAGCGTGTGTAAAAACTGTGCAATGCATGATGGTAGTGCAGTCATTGTTTGGAATTTGTTCACCAAATTTGCAACATGGGCTTTGTGGGACCTCACCTTATGAGCACTGTTAGTATGATTTTTCTTAGTCTGTCTCAAATGTGGATTTCACACAGTGACCACGCCATTGTGCACCAGATGTAAGAAAACAAATTTTGGGCATGATGTGAAAAATGAGAGTTGTACTGTTCATAAGGAGGTGTGGAAAAATGGCTATGTTGAAAATCTGGAGTAAAAATATTAAACATTCTTGAAGTTATGAGCGTGTGGGAACTGGCAAAGCATGCTCATAACAGTCATTTTTTTGAATTTTTTCACCACATTTGCAACATAGGCTTTTTGGGAGCCCACCTCATAAACAGTGACACTGTCATTTCATTACTCGATCCCGGAAGGTGATTCCATACAGTAACCACAAAATCACCTTTCAGGACCAAATAACAACATGACAGTGATTGAGTTCATGGGGTGGGGTCCCAAGAATCCCATGCTGAAAATGTGGTGCCAAAAGTGAAAAAATGGCCAAGAAATCCACCTAACTTGTCCCCCTTAATTGGTGCCATTATACAGCTTACCTGCAGTTCTTCAGTTTGCGGTCAGCTTTCAAGAGTGCAGATGTGTTCCTGCTCCACCAAAGATCACCAATCCAGACTCCAGAGGTAAGTATGGGGTGCTGGAGCTGCGGGGAGTTGGGGTGCACAGAGGGTGGGTGCAGGTTGGGGGAGGGGGCGCCGCAGACAACGAGGGACCATTTTCTTGTTTACAGGGTAAAAAAAATCATGGGAAGGTTTCCTTTTTTGCAGGAACATTTGGCACACTGGGGTGAGTTCCCAGTGTGCCACCAAGGTGTTTTGGGGAACTGGAGCTGACAGGGTTTGAGCATCCCATCGGCAAAGAAAAAGGATCTGTGTTTGGAGGGGGGATGATGCCAAGGGGGACTGGGCATCCCCTCAGTGAACAAACTACAGGAACATCATGCCAGTGGGGATTAGGCTCCCCCATCTGCAAATGAACTGGGGTGGGGCATGCTGACAGGAGGATTGGGCACCCCCCAAAGTTAGCTTTTGCAGGACTGTGAGAGGTGAACGGCGACAGCCACCACCATGTTTACTGAAATGGTACACCAGGCAAGGCATGCCCTGCAATGAGGGGGTGCTCCCTCATTGCAGGGGAGAAATAATTTCAAGTTGATGGCATGCTTGCAGACTACAGTCACAGCCAGCGTGCTCCTTCATTGGTGACACACAGACGAGCCCCAAAAAGCAGTGGCTGCATTGGCCACAACACTGCTGCACCTCCACAACTTACTTCTCCAGCAAGCTGTCACTATACGTTTCTTGTACATGCATGCAAGCAAGCATAAAAAATAATTATTGTGTTTGTCTGAGTTGGGTGAAGGGAATTGTTATTTGTGCAGTTAGCCAGGTAAACTGCCAGTGCTATACCTAGGGTCTTCCCCCCTTTTGATATTTTATATGGCACATACCACTATACTTGCCCCTGGCTCTCCCTGTTCCCCTTCTTTCTTTTGTTTTGCACTCTTGTCTGTCTATGACCTGCTACATCCTGAGCCTCTATCCCTTAAATCTTACCCTCCCCATCCTACTTTTCTTCGACTATGCTTGCCTCACCTTACGGATCGTGCTCTCTTCCCCCTTATCTCCTTCCATTCCAATTGTATTATGCAATTAGCTGCTTGCACTTATGTAGATATGCAAACAATCTGAGTAATCTGACTATACCTTGTCATGTATTACCTACTGTATTGTGTGAACTATTGTGTAAATCTGTAGTGTTTTCCTTTTATGCATACTATGTGTGTTCCCCCAGGACCACCTTGTACAAGAGTATCTCAATGGTGTATTTCCTGGTTAAAAATAAAATTGAACTAAACTGAATAGGTGAAGAAGGAAACTGTGAATTAGGGGGAGTGGTTTAGGCAGCAGGAAGCCAGGTGTTTGGATTTAAAAACTGCCCTAGATAGCTTTTGGCAGAGAACAGCAAGAGGAAGGAGGTGATATTACAACTTTACTACTCTGCTGTGACTAAAGAACTAGAACTCTACTACTGGGACCTTCAATTTAGGTAAAAACAAACAAAAAAAGAGTTAGTGAGTTTGAGTTGGGTGAAGGAAATTGTTATCTGTGCAGTTAGCTAGATGAAGAAGGAAACTGTGAATTAAGGGGAGTGGCTTAGGCAGCAGGAACTCAGATGTTTGGATTTAAAAACTGCCCTAGATAGCTTTTGTCAGAGAAAAGCAAGACAAAAGAGGTGCTGTTAGAACTTTACTGCTCTACTAGGATGATATTGCCCTCCCTCCTCTCCACCCCATTCTTAGCCAGTTCTACTTTTACAGGCACAGGATTTGACTGACAGCAGTTACTTCCTGTTTGGGAGCAGGAAGGGAGGGATCACAGAGGCACAAAAGACTCACCATCCTAGAAGGAAAAGAGAAGCTCTCCATCCCCCCCTAGCTGCTGGAGGTCTGATTCTGAGCAAGTAAGAAGGAGGCTACTGAGGAATACAGGACCTTCTTGGCCCAGAACAGGAAGATCAGGTGCATTAAGGGCATGGAGGCAGTAGGAAAGTAGGGAGAAATAAAAATGATATAAAATAAAAAAATAAATAAACAGAGAGGAAACAGTAAGCATACAAAACAACAGTTAAGGGGCCACAAATAAGACATGATGGGAATAGTGCAGTGCAGTGGCTGTGGAGCAGCAATCTTCTGGGAAACATTCTGGAGAATGTGGTGTTGTCCCATCTGTAGGCACCTGCCTGGGCTGAGGGAGGACGTTGCTCATCCCCAGGCTGAGTTGGCCAGGATTTATGGGACCTCCTTTCCCACCCAGGGACTACCAGGGCCACTACCGCTGCCTCAGAGGTTGCCAAGAAAAACGAGTGGTTGAACCACAGTGGGCTCAGAGAGTGTGAGGGTGGTGGAACAGAAGTGCATCCCTCCAGCTGTACCGCTCCACAATTTTTACACTGTTCTGGCACAGTGTTGTTCCTCTATGGAGGCACCTGCAGTGAAGACCACGGAGGATGCTGGGAACCTTCACAAAGGAGAGCCACATTAGGATGGCAGGGAAGGGAAGGGGAAATTATTTAACCAGGAAAGGCACACTAAGCCGAATCTTGTTTCCAGGTGCGACCTGGGAGCACAAGGAAGTTAAGCGACTTGCTCAGGGTCACACAGTATGCAAGTGGGGGTTGTGGGATTCAAACCCAGGTCTCTAAGTTTGCACCTCAGAGCCTTAAACCACTACACTATACTGCCTCCTGCATGGGACCCCACAGGGGAAGGAAACAACTCTTGCTGGGGGACTCCACTGTTAGAAGGGTAGAACTGGGGAAGGGAGGGGAAAGGGAGGTAAGGTGTCTGCCTGGCACCATGGCTTGAAGGGACAGGGAGCGAATCCTTAGGATCATGGGAGCAACTGCATGGGGAAGGGAGCTAGATGTCATTGTCCACTTAGGGACAAATGACCTAGCTGGGAAAGGGATCAGAGCAGTGCAGGAGGAGTTTGGGGAGTTGGGGAGGGGCCTTTAGACAAGTAGCATACATGGTAACCTTCTTGGAGGTGCTGCCTGTCAATGGCATGGGTGAGGCTAAGGTGCTCCACACAATGGGATTCAATCAATGGTGGAAAAACTGGTGCAGAGTTCAGGGTTTTGGCTTCATTGGGGACTGGGGCTCCACCTGGTGGGATGCAGGCCTATACTGGTGCAATGATCTGCATCTGTCCAAGAGGAGAACTAGGATCCTAGGTGATAGGTTTAAATGCTTCATTGGCAAGCATTTAAACTAGCCAAGGGGGAGGCACTGAAAAGGAGTAGGGAAATCATAGCCCTCACCCCAAAAAATCAGGGTAGTTAGTGAGGTAAACACCAAGATAGAGAAGTCGATACGGAGAAGTGCAGGGGTAAATGGAGAAAAAGGCAAAGACAGTAAGGCCAGAGATGGAGCAAAAAAGGAGTAAGGTCATCACAAAATGGTGGGTAATGAGTACCAATGCACGTAGTCTAGGTAACAAGCTCCCTGAACTGCTGGCCTTGATGGAAGAGGGATGTCTGGATATTATGACAGTCACAGAAACATGGTATACAGAGAACCATAACTGGAATGTCAGCATATCAGGGTACACAATGTACAGGAGGGTCAGGGAGGGTAAAAGAGGAGGAAGAGTATATTTCTATGTAAGGGAAGGGATCAAAGCAGCAGAACAAAAGGACAAACAGGGAGGAGAGGAGGCACTGTGGGTCACCCTGGAGACTGGAAATGGCACCACAATCTGCCCAGGGGTTGTATAAATGGACAAGGAAATGATAGAAGGCATCCTTAGGATGGCAGAGAAAGGGGAGAGATTGTTGATGGGGGACATGAATATGCCAGATGTTAACCGGAGCACCTTTGCTGCAGCCACATCCAAGAGCAGGGTTATTCTCGATGCCCTACAAGGGGCATGCCTCAGACAGCTAGTGTTGGAACCCACTCGGGAGGGAGTAATCTTAGACCTGGTATTCTCAAATGGGGACAGAGAGAGAGGATCTCAGATCTAGAAGTGGGTAGCTATCTGGAAACAAGTGACCACCAAACAGAGTGGGTCATGACAAACTCAGCTGCACAGTCAAGCCATAGAAAAGTGAAGGTACTGGACTTTAGGATGGTTGACTTTGTCAAAATGAGAGAGTGCCTTAGAAAAGCACTAGTAAACAGGTAAGAAGGAGGGGTGGAGCAACAATGGAAAAACATCAAAACAGCCATCACAGAAACAACAAGCCTTTGTGTGAAGCAAATAAGCAAATCTAAATGGAAGAAAAAACTACTATGGTTCTCAAAAGAAGTGGTGGGGAAGGTTAGGGAGAAAAAGATAGCATTCAGAACATATAAGGAAACACAGAAGGAGCAGGACAGGGAACTGTACCAGTTAATGCAGAGGGAAGCGGGGAAGGCAGTCAGAATAGCAAAGGCCCACACTGAGAAAAACATAGTCAACTTGGTTAAGAAGGTGGGATAAAACCTTTTATAGGTACATTAGGGAGCGAAGAAAGACCAAGGAAGGGATAGTGAGGCTTAATAAAGGGGAGGGTGGGAGGGCAGAGAGAGACAGTGAAAAAGCAGGATACTGAACAAATACTTCTGCTCAGTATTCACAAAAGAAGAGGAGGGGGAAGTACCTAATCTAATCAGTAGAAGCACTCTGGATAAGGGGGTCGATACCAGACCTTTCACAGAAGAAAGGGTTCTGAAAGAACTCCTAAAACTGAAGGTGGACAAAGCAATGGGGCCTGACAGGATTCACCCCAGAATTCTAAAAGAACTAAGGGGAGAACTAGTGACACCACTGACTACCGTTTTTAATAAATCATGGGTGGATGGTGTGGTACTTGAGGACTGGAGGAGGGTGGATGTTATTCCCCTTCACAAAAGTGGGAGCAAGACCGAGGCAGAAAACTACAGACCTGCCAGTTTGACCTCAGTGATAGGGAAAATGATGGAATCACTTCTGAAGGAAAGAATTGTTGAATACCTAGAGCTCAGTGGTGGACATGACCCAAGGCAGCATGGATTCACAGTGGGAAGGTCATGTCAGACGGAGCTAATCAATTTCTTTTACTGGGTGACCAAAGCAGTAGACCAGGGAGGGGCTGTGGATATGGCCTACCTAAACTTTAGCAAGGTATTTGACATAGTCCCTCACAAAAGATTAAGGAGCAAATTAGCCAGCCTGGGAGTGGGTCCCATGTTGGTAGCCTGGGTAAAACATTGGCTGAACAACAGGACACAGAGGGTAATAGTAAACAGAGTTCACTCTGAAGAAACGTGGGTTACTAGTGGGGCATTGCAGGGTTCAATACTGGGTCAGGTCTTTTTTAATGCCTTTATAAGTGACATTGCTAAGGGACTGGAAGGAAAAGAATGCCTCTTTGCAGACAACACAAAGATATGCAACTGGGTTGATACACAAGCAGGGGTGGAAAGGGTGAAAAGGGTCTTGTCAAGGTTGGAGGAATGGTCAGAAGTATGTCAGATTGGATTCAATGCAAAGAAGTGCAAAGTAATGCACCTGGAAAATAAAAACCAGGGGAAGAGTACACAATAGGGAAGGGGGTAGTAACAACAACAAAAATGGAAAGGAACCTGGGGTGGTCATATCAGATGATTTAAAAGTTAGCAAGCAATGTGAGAAGGCAGTAGGGATGGCTGGGGGGATACTGGAATGTATAGGGAGAGGTATCACCAGCAGAAAACAGGAAGTTGTTATCCCGCTGTACAGACCATTGATGAGATCCCATCTGGAGTACTGCATGCAGTTCTGGAGACCCCATCTCCACAAGGCATAGGATAGAGGCAGGCCCGAGGAGGGGAACTAAAATGGTGCAGGGTGTGCAACAGAAGCCATTCAAAGAGAGACTAAAGGAGCTTAATATGTATACCCTTGAGGAAAGGAGGGAGAAGGGGGACATGATAGAAACTTTTGAGTACCTCAAAGGAATCAACAAAGTCCAAGAGGGTAGCATCTTTCAGAAAAAGAGATGTGCAAGAATAAGGGGACACAATCTGAAGATGGGGGGGTGCCTCTGGGGCAATATGAGGAAGTATTTTTTCACAGAGAGGGTGGTGGATGCATGGAATGATCTTGCTGAGGAGGCTGTGTGGTCAAAAACAGTGGGGGAATTCAAGAATGCATGGGGCAGACCTAAAGCAATTCCTGTGGGGTGTAGGAAGAAGTAGGCTGTTGGTAAACTATGATCTGCAGTTTATCCAATAAGTAGGGAAATTGGCAGACTACGTGGGCCAAGCAGTCCTTATCTGCCATCAAAGTCTATGTTTCTATGTTTCTGTACTTCCATGCAATTTGCCAAACTAGAGCAGTGCATTTATAGTGGACAATTTGGGTTGAAATTGCATAAAAAAAACGCATTTTTATAAATGCACAGTTTATCCAAAAATTCACTATTTGCTGAATTTACACATTTTAAGAACTCACATTTTTTAAAAATGAGCACTTTTGGAAACATTTTGCTATTTGAATTTAAAATGTTGGCAAAAGTTCACCAAATTTTAGTGCAATTTCACAAACATTACACAAGTGCAAAATCAAAACTTTTGATCAAGTTCACAAATGAAATAAACATGTCATTCAGCTCTAGTCAGCATGCTGACTGCCTGTCGCATTAATTTATGTGTGCTTTTGTCCAGTATTTCAGTTGTTTGTCTAGTATGTTTTATGTTTAAAAAGGGCTATTGTGTTGCTTTCATGAGCAGCTTGCATAGTGTGTCCGGCAGAAGCAGGAAGTTCTTTAAATAAAACTGTAGCTTTAGCAGTGCAGTTGAACATTTCTGGTTCTATAGCTTGAAGTAAGTAAGCATTAAACCACAACAGAGCATGGTTCTACTTTGGATTTAATCCATGGTTGTATGGTTGGTGGGGCACAAGGCCACAGGCCATGTGCCTTCAACCACCCAACCATGGATTAAATCCCCAGTAGAACCATGCTCTGGAGTGGTTTAATATACTGGTAACATGGCAGGCATATGTAGGAGTAAGTAGACTTAAAAGGTTAGGTGGTTAATTCATTTGCACACAAAAAAAGTCACACTTATGATTTTCTTTATGCATAACATTACATTAATAGTAAACATTGTGCTCAAAGGAGCTGTTCTTACATATATTGTGGGTGTATTAATTAACAAGAGTCCTACATAACTGAATGGTGCTCATATTCAGAAAAAAGGCTTCTGATTTCTGTTATTACTTGTAGGGAACTTGCAGCGATGCATGTAATACCATGTACCTCCTTTGATGGACATTGTGCTATGCCATCTGGGATTGAACACATCACCACAGCTCATTATTATGCACACTTCGGCATGTTGACATTTCTAGTATGGCATAGACTAGATCATACATTATAACTCAGCTTTTCATTTTAATAAAATTTAAAAATAGTATGGCATTGGCAGTATTGACCACAATGGGAGACAGACATTAATACTACGGCATTGGCAGTAGTGGATGGGTACATCTTTGGACACAATGGTGAACGGACATTGACATTTTTAAACAGGTACCTTAACAGACGTATGACTGTGGATAAAACTGTCACACTTGTGAGACAACAATTTAAACTTCAATAAAAAATAACTTTCTCACTTCTCACTGCCATACAAGCTGCAGGTTCATCTTTGCCATACTGTGTGTTTACCCAAGTAATGTTTCACACTACCCCACATGCTCAGAAATTCACACTGAAACTATCCAATGCTCTTCTCTGATTCACTCATGAATTGTGACCCACTGGGTGGGTGGATGGATGGAAAAAAAAACAAAGCATACTGCCATGTATTTTATTGTGGCTCATACTGGTACTATATAAGCAACCATGGATTTAATTCATGGTTGCTTAGTAGTCACCTGCTGCTGTTAATCCAATTGCTGCTGATTATTTTTACTGTTGCTCAGAGCAATGTTACAAGTAGTGTGGTTAGAGTGTTTCAACAGCTTCAGCATTGTGGTCAGATGCTCACATTTGCATGCTATGAGTGGTTGTAAAGAAAACTGCTGCCTCAGTGCATGTGTCCTTTTGTGTTGTTCACAGGAGTACTGATTACTGGGGAGGTGTTTGTTAAAAAACACAGATGATTCAGAGGTACTGGTATTGCCTTGTGTGTCCTTGAGGATGAAGCACTTTACAAAAATGCTGCTCCCAAAGTGTGGGGGATTCCAGCCTGAGCAGAAAATATGTAAATAAGAAACTGCTGGGCAGGCAGTACAGAAGAGAGAAGCATCTTCCAGGAGGGATATGTTAGAGGGCAATTGGGAAAAAGTGGTTTGCCAGGCAAAGTGATGTGAAACAAATGCCTGGCAGCTAAATAAGAAAATTCTGCCAGGTCACGACAGCAGTCTTTTTTGGTGACACATTCAGGATGCTAGAACTAGTCTTTACTCTTTACTCATTGGCTATACCACTTTAAATCTACAGATAAGAAACTATTTTAGCCAATCAGTAGGGTACACCATCACTACATATGTTATACTTGCAATCAAGGCAGGCCTGGACAGATACATAGTATGAAGGCTAGGTCTGCAAGTACTGTAGGAAGAACAACTCATAAGTGGGAGATTAACCCATGAACCATAGAATCAATTTTCATCTTAAATTATTTTGTTCCTTTTTTATCAATAAGATTTTTATTGAAATAAATAAGAAAAAATATGGTACACATTAAAATGCACTAAATAAAGGAAGAAAAGAAAAATCAAACTCCTAGAAATGTGTATTATCATAATGTAAATAATGATACAATCAAACATAAATACATTGCAAGAAAGTTGGCACATCAAGTAACTTATTCCATAAGGGTTATGAGAGGCAAATAGTTAAATACTAGCAATGAAATGCAACAAAATAATGATTTTAAAATTCTGCTCATTAAGAGAAAGATAAATAAATTAGTAAGAATAAATTGTATAGCACAGCACAATTGTTAAATTATTTACTATCATCTGAGCCTCAGTAATGATATTTTATCCAGTGTTATTATTACCTTATGAGTGAGTGGATATATGTGTATGTGTATTAGGAGAAAGGAGAATATAGAGAGTATAAATCTATTACAATAATAGTAATGTATAAAGAGGAAAGGAAAAGATAGAAGGAGAAAAAAGAGAAGAAAAAGAAAAAAGAAAGGGGGAAGAGGCGAGCCAGAAAATCAGAGCTAGAAGGTCCATCACACTGTGTCCGAACAGCCAGATTAGATATTTTGAAGTATATAGACACAAAGCAAATTAAAACACATAAGACCTACTATTATGTCACTAAAGAGATGAGGAAATATTCCTTCTCTGTCCCAAGAGTACCCCCTTCTAACAAACTATAAACAGAACCATATCTTCTATCAAACATAAGTTCCATTCCGTACATGTATAATGCCATCCTTTCAGATCTCATTAATTCTAGGAACTGGAATTTCCATTCAGTAACAGAAGGGCCCTATCCTCCAGCCAGTACTTGATAATACATTCCTAACAGAAGCGCCAGTGAGAAGTGATGAATGTCTCAGTTCACTGGTACAAGTTTTGCGCTCATTGAAATGTCCAATAATGCATGTCTCAAGGCTAAGAGAATCATGAAAAGAGGGAATATTCTTAAGTACTTCCCTCACCACATCCCATAGTGCTTGTGTCACTGGACATTGCCAACATATATGCAGTAGTAAACCCTTCCCTGATCTGCATTTGGTACAAGCAGCTTCCATCTTAATATCCATCTTGTTCATATGTACCAGTGTAAAATACAGATTTTGAAGTGTTTTAAACTGCAGTGACCTAATATTACAAGTTCTATAAGCTTCAAGTGAGAAATTCCATATGTAATCCCAGTTCCATTCATCTGTACTTACCCCAAAGTTCTCTGTCCCACCATCTTATTGGGTCCTCCTAAATGGGCCTGGAATGAAACAAAAGGAAATTATCTACTGTGGAAATAGAGGGTGAAAAGTGTAATAACTCAAGAAACTGTTTGGTTATATCATTGGACTTCATCTCAAGAATTGTTGAAGCTACTAATGCCTCTTTGATTATTTGAAAGAAATTATCCTCTTCTGCTGGAATGCCGTATTTGATGGCTAAAGTGTTATAAGTCACTAGGGCATCTGTCTCTAAAATATCCTGAAATTTGTTTATACCTTTCTGTATCCATCCCAAACTAAAAAGGCTTGCATTGTTCACCATTAAATTACTGTTCTCCCACAGGGGCTGTATCTTTCAATTGGGAAGGTCTGTTTTACTCTTTTAATGTGCCATAGTATTCAAAGAGAATCTGAAATAACCTTGGAAGTTTGAATTTTAAATTTTTTGGCAAAAAGCAAAGTCTCTAAGTCTACGCCTACAGTTCTACACAAATTGGTTTCAATTTCCTTCCACTCTGGTATACAGTCATTTTGAATTTTAGGAGATAACCAAAAATACAGTTGAGAAACCCTGGCTGCAGGATAATAAAAGAACATATCAGGTGCTTTAAGGCCCACATTTTCTTTGTGTCTTCTTAATTTATGGTATGCTAATCTAATCTTCTTGTATCCCCAGATAAACCTAGAGGTATGCGAGTTAAGAACCTCTATTGACCTTTTATTTATATATCTTGATAAAGTAATATAAAATTCTGAGTAAAATATTAATTTTTATAGCATCTAGATGACCCCAGGTTCCTAAAGGCAACTTATTCCATTTACCTAGAGAAGCCAGTATTTCTGTTTTGAGGTTGGCAAAGTTTTTAGAAACAGTCTTAGGTACAGTTCCATATATTTTAAAGCAGCAGCGCAATGAAAAAAGTTATCCCAAAAAGTACATTTTCTGCTATAGTTATGAAAAATGTTGGCAGAACTGTTGATTTGGGTTTTCTGGATGCTTCCTATCTTGTGTACTGCACATCTGCATATTTGTCCAGATTCTTGCCCGCTCCTCAAGTCCTCAGTATTATTTCTATGTAAAAATGAGGCAGCCATCTTTTTTTCTTGAGAAATAATTACTTTACAACTTTCATAAAATTCTTGAATGATAACAGAAACTGAAAATTTTACCCCCAAAATAAACTGGAAGACATCTTGCATCAATTAGGAAGAAAAAATGGTGGTGTCAAATTTTAACCTGTTTTCATTGCAGTGCTGCTACTTTAATATCAAGATGGTCTATGTTCTCCATGGCCCAAGTGAAACCAAACCTAACAATGTCCTCTCTACTGCAATATCTGTTAAGTGGAAGAAAACATGTTTTTGCAATGTTTATTTTGAAGTCTGACATTTTTTCCAAATTCTTGTAAGATCTTAATAATACTAGGAATAGAGTCTGCAGGTCTAGACAGAGCATTAAGTATGTCATCTGCATAAACAGAAATGTTACTCTCTTTCTATCTGGCTACGTCATGGTCTGAGTTAAGCAGTCTCACCAGGGGGTCCATAGTTAAGTTAAACAATAATGGTGATAAGGGGCATCCTTGCCTTGTACCTCGGGTGACCTCAGAAAATGATGAGACAACACTGTTTGTGATGGTAGCAGAGGTGGGGCTCTTGCATAAGAGGTGGATCCAGCTCTCAGATTTGCTGGGAAACTTATAAAGGTTTAAAACATTAAATATATGGGACCCTGAAATCCTGTTGAAGGCCTTCTCTGCAGTCAACGATAACAGGCCGCATGGAAACACAGATTTGTTTATCACTTCTAATGCATGAAAGAGTTGCCTGGTATTATCAGAGGAAATGTGCCCTTTCATGAATCCCATTTGATTTGAGGTAATAAGGGAGGGAGCAACCTTTTCTAACCTACATGCTAACACCCTAGCCAAAATGTTTGCATCCATGTTGATTAATAAAATTGGCCTGCAACTATTACAGTCCTGCGCTCCTTCCCCATTTTATGAATCATAGTTATAAGCCCCCTAGTTTGCTTATTTGATAATGTTCTATTTCAAGCTCTTCTATGAACATTTCTTTAAGCAAAGGGGCTACTTCCTTTGAGAAAGTATGATAAAAATTTACAGAATAACCTTCTGGTCCCAGAGTCTTATTTTTTTAAGGAGTTGATAGCATGAATGATTTCATCTACAGATATATCCAAGTCCATTTTGGAGGCTACTTCTGTTCCAACAGCAGGAACCTCGATGTTATTAAGAAAGTCAGAAAGAGGAAGGTGGGCATGTGGAATCTCTGCTTTTGTAGATTTCTTGATAAAATATAAAACTCCAATTGTAGAACTAAAAGGAAAAGTGTGACTCTCACTGGGATTTGAACCCAGTACCTCAGCAATTCATGCTTTAGTTCTTAACATACTGAGCTATGAGAGTTCAGCCAATTAAGGCCCCTGAGTTTTCCCATGTGAATCACACATACATTCATTTATGGTGTTGCAATGAGCAACCAGGAAGTCTTTTTACAGACTCAAATAACTCCTCCTCCTCAGTCTCTCCCAAGTGCAGTATATGCCACTGCGAGGCAAATGTAAAAATCCAATTGTAGAAATGAAAGGAAAAGTGTGACTCTCACTGGGATTTGAACCCAGGTCCTCAGCAATCTGTTTTAGCTCTTAACCAACTGTGATAAAAATTAAAGAATTTGTCATTTATTTGTTTATGTGTAGTTAACATTTTATAATCCGACAGGGATTTTATAGAAGAAATAACCATTGTGCCAGAGTTCTATTTCAGACGAATGGCAAAAAGTTTTGATGCTCTAGACCCGATATCAATATACTTACATTTGGCTCTTCTAATTGCAAACTCAGAATGAACCCTGATCAACTCATTACATTTCATTCTAAGTTTAAACCATTCCTCCCATATGTGAATAGAGTCTGAATCCACAAGTTTCTTTTCGGCTTGTTCTATTTTAGCCAAGAGTTCTGCTTGTTATTTCAGTTTGTCTTTCTTTTGTTTGGAGCATATACTAATTAGTAATTCTCTCAACCAGCACTTAGGTGTGTCCCACAGGTTACCCCATGATGTATCATCCTGTCTATTAAGATTTAAAATATTCTTCCATGTGAGAGTGGAGATCAGCGATAACGGTCAGGTTTTTCAGAATTGAATTATTTATTCGCCACTGTTTGGTCCTTTCAGAATTATGATCGCTAACGAATTGCAGGATAACTGGGGAACAATCAGAAACTCCTGTGTTCCTATGTCATGTGAGAAATCTAGATGTATATCTAGCCAGATGCCTTAGTATTTGAACTTGCCAGCCTACAGAATGAGGAACTGTTAGGGGCATAAAGGAAATGGACCACCGTAAACCTACAGGGGGTACTGTGGCACCAGGGCATTCTGCTCCTTTCCAGTCTGGGAGTGCAAATGAAAGGAAGATCCACAAGACTTCTAATTTGCCAATGGGACTCATGTCCATGGCTCCACCTCTCATTAATCACATTCTTAATCATAGGACAACTTTGAAAACAGGCCCTTGGTGATTCTAACAGTTCTTATTCTATCTAAAAATAAAGATGAATGCCCATTAGCATGTGCTCCAAGCCTGGATTTGCAAGTAAGTGCAGGGTAGTTTGTTCCTCCCAAACAGCTGCTTCCAGTAAGGCTTCCATTAGAATGGTTTGTGTGTCATAAACTGAGCTTCTGACTCACAAACTTGGTTTGGGGGTGCTGGATTGGCAGTTTGTGAGTCGCAAATTCAGTTTGTGGCACACAGACCATTCACATATGCTGCCTATGAAGGCTGTGGGAAATGTAAAAAATCTTAGTGAGTTCAAACACAGAGTAAGAGATGGAGAAGGGAGAGAGGACAGAGCAAGGTATTTTAGATGACTTGTTCTGCCATACAGTGAGAGAGTACTAGGGGTAAAATCTGTTCTCAGCTTTGTACTGAACACATGGGCTATACATTCTTTATCGATCTTGCATGATAGCTAAAATGGTCTTCACATTTTTGCACGTTATTCTAGTGTGAACAGATGTTTTCATTACGGAAATGCAGAACTGCTTTTCTTCCTTGTTTAACCACTAGTCACATGATGCCAGCTGAAAAGGAAGTTGAAACAAATTCTCTGAAAATATCTTGAGTGACCGCAATCCATTTTACAGAAAGGACTACTGCAAAGAAAAATGCAAGCATTACCAGTATATGTTACTGTTTATTTAACAAGTAAGTAAATTTAATTTTTTAAGCACTTGCTGTTTTTCATTTTCCTCCTGTACTAAACATTATTACAGATAGAATATGTGCTGCATTCTAGTTGTTCTTAATGTGTAGCTGCCATGTAGTCGATATGAAAACTGGGATGTTCAAGAATGCTACTGTTAGTATTTAAATATCTTTTATCGATATAATGCTCTTATGCTAGGTATATCACTATGGTATAAAAATATTGTTTATCTATCACACAATTAGAATCTAAAGACTATAACCATGGTATACCCTGTTTTATATTTATTTTACAAATTATTTAACCAGATTAACCCAGCCGAGATGATGCATCTCATTTTCACTTGGGTCCTGCTTCTAGCCATTTCCATAGCTGGGTGGATGAGAGTACTAAGAGGTTAAATTACTTTCTTATGGTCATTTGGCACTGGGTTGGGTTTGCACCTATCATCCTCTTGTTCTCACACTGGAGCTCTAACAATTAGATCACAATTAGAAACTTTAGTAATGGTGTTCTGTGGGTACTGATCATTGACAATGCAAACATAGACATGTGAGTGTGTGTGTGTGTGTGTGTGTGTGTGTGTATGTGTGTGAGAGTGTGTGTGTATGTGTTATTATTTTAGGATGGCTTTTTAACAAAGTACTCTGTATGAAATGAAAATGTTGTTTGAGAGTGACACTAAATTATAGATTTGTTACTGCAGTCTCTTTTCAGATTTGTCTGCTATAGCAATCTGAGGGAAGCAGCATGGTGTTATTTTAGTGACATCTCAGTTTTCTTCCTGCTAAAAAGATGTGAAATAAAAACATTAAAATAAAGTTGCTTCTGTTACTATGTTAGAATACCACTATATAAAAAATAGATTTGAGTAAAGGGTTTAAGTGGAATTATAACACTGCTGATCATTTAAAAATGTCATAAGTGCCATACCTCTGTTTCCTCCTCAAGTTTTTTTCAGGTCTCTGCTCATTCTCTTCACCCCCTCTGGAGTGTCCACAATTGCAGAGTTTGTTCTCATCCACAGTGAGGCAGATCTTCTCTTCCAGTTCATCTGCAATATCATTTATAAAGACATTAAAGAAGACTGGTCTCAGTACTGAGCTCTAAGACCCCCTCTGGTCACCCTCCCTTCCCCTGAGAGAATTCCATTTACCACTAACCTCTGTCGCCTATCACTTAACCAGGTTTTTTTACCTAGTTTACCACCTTAGGACCCACCCCTTTGCTGCCCATTCCACTTACACATATCCAGTGTGGAATGGTGTTGAAAGCTTCACTGAAATCCAAGTATGACATGCCCATCACCCCACCTTGATCTATTTCCCTGGTCACTCAATAAGATTTGCCTGGCATGACCTCCTTTCTGTGAATCTATGCTGACTCAGGTCTTGCAATCTGCTGAATTCAAGATACTCTGCAATTCTTTCTTTTAGCAGGGACTCCATTGAGTTCCCCACCACAAATGGGTGTACACCATCTGGCCCCATATTTTGGACCACTTTCAGATTTGCGAGTCCCTTCAGGATTCTCGCCTCTGAAAAAGAACTCCTGTCTACCTCCCTTCCACCAGTACCCATTTTGCTTTTATGTGTCCCATCCCCTCCCTCTTCCTGTGTGAACTCTGAACAGAGGTATTTGTCCAGGATAGCTGCTTTTTCCTGATCCTCTCCACACAGTCCCAATCTCTCCTTCTAAACTTCACAATACCTCCTCTAGTCTTCCTTTTTTGACTTCTGTACCTAAAAAATATCTTATCCCCTTTCTTTATCCCTGGGCTATTCTTTCCTCAGTTTGCACCTTTGTGCTCCTTACTTATTTCCCCACACCCCTCTGCGTCTATTGATACACCTCATGTCCTCTTCCCCTATGTAGCTTTATACCTCCTGAATGCTGTATTTTTTGCCTTTGCCTTTTCAGACACTTCCTTTGAGAAACATAACAGTCTCTTTTCCTGTTGTTTTTGCTCACTTTCCTTCACAGAGGTTTGTTGCCTTCACTGTGCCTTCCTATAATTTAGCCCACTGTTCCTCCACCCCCCAAGTCCCTCCCCACAACGTGGTCATCCTTGAGGCATTCACTCAGTTATTTTTTCAAACCTGCCTCCACAAATCTGCAACCCTAGTCCTTGTGTGGGTCGCTTCCATCACCATCCTTATGTTGAACCACACCGTACTGTCATCACTGGTCACTGGGTGGCCTCTATACTTGATGTCTGCAATACTGTCCCTGCTAGTGAGCACCAGGTCTAGTATTGCCCCATCCTAAATGGACTCCCTGAACAGTTGCCTGAGAAATGCCTCTGGCAAGGAGTCCAGTATGTCTGTGCTTCTGGCTGAAGCTGCAGCTGTGATGTTCCAGACTACATCCAGCAGACTAAAGTCACCCACTAGCAGCACCTCCCCTTTTTCTGCCATTGTGTCAGTGGCTTCCACCAGTGTCTTATCTAATTTGCCTCCTGTGTTAGAGGTCTGTAGGTCACTCCCATGCTAATAGGGACTCCATTTCATGTCCTCAGGGTGACCCAGAGTATCTCCAAACCCTCCATTCCTCCTTGGATTTCTTGTGCCTCCAGTGCTTTGATACCATCCCTTACAGATTGCCCCATCCCTCCTCCCTTCTTTCCCATACTATTTTTCCTGAACCAGCTACAGCCTGGTATACTCATGTCCCAGTTGTGGTTTTTCATGCACCATGACTCAATAATGGCCATGATATCCAGGTCTGTCCCCACCATGATGTCCTCTAGGTCTGGAACTTTATTTCCTAGACTTCTTGGATTTGCACACATGGCCTTCAACAGTTTTTTACCACTCTGCCTGCAGTCCCCTGTTTTCCTTGTTGCCCTGCTTCTTCCCCTCATCTCTGTTTACAACTTGTGTTTATACCCTCTTACATTTCTGCCACCTTGCTTTTTTTTCTTTATTTTGCACTGTGGAGGATTTTCCTTCCCTCAAGTTCTCCCTACTTTCTGCTTCAATCTGTGAAGGGTCAGTTTTGCCTCCCTTATTTCTTCTGTCACCCCCTCAACTAGTTTAAATGCTTTTCAAAGTAACATTTAAACTGTCTACTGGGGATTGCGACTCCCTTACCAGATGATGACTGTCATGACCGCTGTATAGACCCTTAACCATCCACATTGGTCCCCAGTCCCTAATGTAGTCAAACCCCTCCTCTCCACACCATTCTTCAACCATGACTTGAAGATCCTTGTGTGGAGAACTCTGTCATCCCCCACCCCGCGTCATAGACAGCACCTCAGTGAAAGCCACAGAGCATGCTACCCGCATAAGACCTCCCCCCAGCTCCCTAAAATCTCCCTGCCCTTCCCAGCCCCTTTCCTACCAAGGTCATTAGTTCCGAGATGGATAATGGCATCCAGCTCCCCCTCCTGCCCCGTTGCTGTAGAGATCCCTAGGATCTGATTTCCATCCCTCCAAGCCAAGGCACCTGATAGGCACCTCACCTCCCTCTTTTCCTCTCTTTATGTTAATAATTTTCTGTGTAAGCAGACAAATTAACATCCACATTTCCTCATACATGGGAGCAGAAAAAGGTACATAGTTTTCCAGAAATCTGATAGACACAGCATGTAAATGTCCATGTATTCTTGTACAGTGGGGGGGTCCTGGGCTATAGCCAAAATAAATATGTAACCCAAAAGTCCATCCATAATTGCCAGACTCTTCAGCAATGTTAGGTATGTGCATTTGGTAGAATCCATAGAATAGAAAAAACATAGTTATGAAACACTGCTGTGAAAACCTGTTGCATGACTAGGGAGAAAGCAGAAATTGAATTATGACTCCTGTATATATCCTCCCTCCATATTCTGTAGCAAACATTTTAGTCATAACTCTATAAGCATAATGCTACAACACATCAAAATATGGGAACATTTTAGTAATTTTTTTTTTTGCAGTTTTGTCTTTTTATTGGAAGATTTCAGACTTATTACATAGCTTTAACCATTAGGCCAAATGGCTGACAAAGTGGTTTACAGCATTACCACTTGATACACACAGCCAAAAAAAAACAGGTCTACAGTACAGCATAGTCATATCTAAAAGCAATACCACTGATTATTCAAGCATCTTTTAAAGGATAACTATAAACCTGGTTGACCGTGTGACATGGACAGCTAGTTCAGAGTGCTGTATCATTTTTTTTAATATAAAATGTATTACTGACCGTCTCTGCTGAAAATCTGATGCTCTAGGAGTGACCTCACCCCCCAGGTTTCAGTTGAAGGATGAAAGCCATGAGAAAATGCTGACACAGCATGTGAGATCACACACACACACACACACACACACACACACACATACACACACATACACACACACACACACCGGTTTTAGAGACAGTATGTTACATGGAAGGACTTAATCAAGGAGCTCCTGTTTTTCTGAGTTAATTACAGCTGCAGTTGCTAAGATGGAAGATCATATCCATTTTTATGATGTTCCAAAGGGGAAACCAGGTTTAGCAAACTGGTGTAAGATTGCAAATGCTCCTATGAAGCCTGTGTGAGGGAGGTTGCAGCATGGATCAAAGAGATGTAATTTAAAACATATGAGTTGTGCTGTGGTTGCAAAATGTAATACTTTGAAAATACATCCTTTTTTTTATTAGATGTATTTTTATATATATTCTGACAGAGGTGGAGCTAAGTGACCTCACCAAAAAAGGGGTTGGCAAATACAGTTTGCTTTAAGGAATAATTCTGTTTTACTTAGACACTTTTTATCTAGACTCTGACAAGGATACATCTGTAACACTTTTAAGCAGGTATTTAGAGAGAGAGAGAGAGACCAATCTAAATATTCTAGCAGGAAATGCACTGTTTTAACCTGTTTTGTTTAAGTGATTTGTATGTCTTGGGTTATAATACTTCTGCATTGTATGTTTCACATATTTTTATCTATTGTAGTAAAATTCTTTTTAGAGCATACTTGGTCAGTCTTTGAATTTCTTTTAGTTGTAAGAAAAGTATATATGGTTATAGCAGACAACAGACATAAGCTTGAATGGTGATACCAAACTGGAAAGAGAAGCATTTTAAATCTGAGGTCTTTATTAAAGTTTTTAAGGGTTCATCTCTGTATACCTGGTTAGGTGCCCATAGGCAAAGATATCAGGCCACCTGAAGACAGAAATATCTGAGCCTGTGCATTGGGTACGCTAGCAAGAGGTTCACAGTTTGAATCCCTCCAAGACTTGAGACCAAAGGTTGATCCAAACTCACAAAACAGACAAGAGGGTTACCTTGTTCTGTTAACTGTTCACAAGACTGTGCTCGGAGGTTGGCACTTTGGGAGTAGAGGGCCTGACCTGCTGAGTGGGTTTGTGACAGACCGTGCTACGGAAATATTAAGAGACAACCTAAAGAAACATTACTTACTCACTGTACAAATAGGTGGAAACCGGAGTGGTTGAGCTTCTTCACAGAAGGTGAGAAACCAGTAGTTGGGGGGGGGGGTTACCATAAATTAATCATCCAGAAATGGAGCACTCATGATAGCTATATAGAGAGGAGCAATAACAGTGTTTAATAACCATACAACCATTTCTACTAGGGAGTCAGGGTGGTTTCAATTTATCCTTCAAATATCTGGGTGACAACATTTGCTTATTGGAGTCAATATATACCATGTAGGGGTCCCATATCTCAGCAAACTTATGTAGATACTGGTTCCTATAGCATGATATCTTAGTCAAAGTGGCAATCCATTCAAAGCTACACGCCATTCTGAGAAGAGAGGGACCTCTAAAGTTCTCCAGCGACGTATAATAAGTCATTTACATTCTACTGAGGCCTGTATGAGCCATAAAATAGAAGCTTTGGGCAGGGTAAGAGTTTCAGGTGTTAGGCCCAATACCAATAGACCTGGATCTGCCAGGAAGGTCGACATTAGGATGGCATAGCAGTGCCGTATTACTGCCTCTCAATATGCCTTCAGGGGTGTACTTGACCACAGGATATGGAGCAGATCTGCCTCTGGGGTGTCACCCCTCCTGCAGTAGTCAGTGGAGAGAAGACCCATCCTTTTTAGTTAGGAAGGAGTGTGATACCAGAGGTGTAGTATTTTGTTTTGTAGAAGGAGGCTCTGGGGGATGCAGCAGGCCTGGTGAGTTCTCTACCAGCACTGTCGCCATTGTGAGTCTGTAATGGAAGTCTCTAGCACAGTGGCTCACTTGTCCTTGGCCCACAGAGAGGTATTAGGAGCACTATCTCTGAGGAACCTCTGTATAACACCAGCCCTACCTTTGGTACGCGTTAATCATTCTTTAAGAGAAGTGGAAGAGAATGAGCAGTTTTGCATTTTTTACAAGAAACACAGGTACATCTTTTCCTAACACAAGACTGGTAGAGGCTTCTCATTTGAAGGTATTTCCAAAAGTCACTATGGGGCATGTCGTACCTGACTTGTAAACCTTGGAATGAGTCCATATTGGAGTGTCCCAGGTGTTCCTGATCACCAGTACTCATTATCCCTTTAGAAGCCCATCCCATCCAGTTCATGGGGGAGTTGTTCATACACAGGTAGGGATTCTGCCAAAGTGGAGTGTAACTTCCCAAACCAAGACAGTGGGAGGTTTTAAGTCCCAGTTTTTGCCATGCCAAATGAGCCTGTTGAATGGAAAGCCAACTTTTGTGATGTTTGGGTTGGTGATATGGCACAAGAGTGGACACCGTGGGGCCCTCCATAAGGTCTTTTTCTATTTAGATCCAGGCTGGAGGGTGGTAGGGGTATTGGAAGCCTTCACCTTTTAGTGTCTTTGCTACATTAAACGCGATGGAGTACTGATAAAAATCCGGCAAGTTCCACCCCCCTCTTAGGTTTTGAGCTCTCAGTTTGACCCTACTGTATCTGGGCCTGGTAGAGCCCCAGAGAAAGGAACTAATCAGCATATTCAGCTTTTGGTTCCATGTATCGGGTAAGAGGAAGGGAATATGAGATACGAAGTGATATACTCTAAGGCCAGCAGCATTTTAATCGTGGCGATCTTGTCTGCCATGGAAAGATGCAGACGTGCCTTTCTGTTTGTAACAGTTCGATGTTTGGCAAGTAGGGGTTTTCAATTAATTTCCATTATGGTTGAAAGTTTGGCAGTAAGCCGGATACCGAAGTACTTTATTTCCGATTTAGCCCAGGCTAATCCCTGAGTTCTCACACCAACTGACGAAGTGAGGACATTAAAAGGAAGAATTTCTGACTTTGCCACATTAATGTGTAAGCCAGAGAGTTCTTGAATGTTTGTAATGTGGACAGAATGCATGGAACGCTGTGTGGAAGGTCTCAGGTTAGGATCAGGCAATTGTCAGCATACAACTTGGTGGTGTAGCATTTATCTTTGACCTGAATACCAAGGATGTGGGGATGGTTCCTTAGGGCAGCCGCAAGAGGTTCGCTAGCTAACACAAAAAGTAAGGGGGACAGTGGACAGCCTTGTCTGGTGCCCCTTTGCAGGAGAAGTGGATCAGGCATGGCATTGTTAGTAAGAACCCTGGTGGAAGGACAGGCATAGAGTATTTTTATCCATGTAGAAAAATAAGGGCCGATGTTAAAAGTGTTCAGAACTGCATGTAAAAGCAGTTTGTTATTTTAAACAGATACAGAAATCAGTTATCAAAACCACTCAGCCCTGATTTAAACAACATACAGCATGAAGTTATATTAGCCCAATAAATCCTAATAATGAGCACCAAAGATGGGAGAAACATCCTCTGCAGAAACCCTGCATTAATCATATATCAGTACAGTTATACAGGTGAAATGGAGCGCCTCAGTCTCCAGAAAGGGCACTCTGAAAACTGCTGCAACACAACTACTGTGCTGTACCACTCCCAGTATTTCCATTCATACCCTCACTATGTTAACGGAAAATAACTTTGCACCCTTACCCTGGACAGGGTGTTTCTGACTCTCCTTTTTTGTTTTACCTAGCCCCTTGTATTGTGGCCCTAGATAAAGTGTTTCAAGTTTTCATTTTTTTTGCTTCTTTTATCTTCCTTTTGCCCTTACCCTAGACTGGGTGTTACCCCTATTCCCGCACCACAGGTAATTCTCATTTTCCCCTTTTAACTTTACCTTTACCCCCTTTGTAAGATAACCTTAGAGAGGGTATTCCTCCCTTTTGACTCGGCAGGTGGTTTCTGCCTATATGAACAGTTTTTCCCCTGCCATTACCCTCCTGTTTTCTCTTTACTCCTGCCCAGGCAGCAATGAGTAAACAGGTATTTTACCTTACCTCAGTGGACTGACAGAGTTCCCTGCTTGCCTGCTGTTGCCTGCAGATGCCTACAAATGCCTAAGATGCCAATCTTGTTCAACTCCTGCTCTGTTTCACTGACGCTCTTGGACACAAATGGAAATAGAGCACATTAGGAGTGGTTTCTTTTATCCGTCTGGAAACTTTCTGGAGGCATATGATTGGTCCACTCTACTTCTGCTCCTGCCCATTTCCTGGTTTCTACACCTACCCCTTCAGATACGTGTAGATGTTTAAATAATGAAAAGAATAGGTTGTGGGTTTCAGCATTTTTTCTGATTTAAAATATTCCTTTTTGCTTACCTCATTCATAACTAGCTAACTCAAACAATGCATGCCAAGCACACTCAGCCCTCATCTTTGAAATACCCTCTTGGGGCATGTAATTGGTCCGCTCACCTGCTGCTCCAACACACTTCCCAGTTTCTGCTCCAACCTCTCCAGATCTGTGAAACTAAATGAAGAAAAGAACAGTGTGCGAGTTGCAGCATTTTTCTGATTTAAAGAGCTGCTGACACTGCAAGGAAAACATGAAAAACATAATACTTGGGTACAATTCAGCTTGCATTCCAATTCTATAGATTTTTCCTCCCCATTATTTATAACTTAGGAAATTTATATAGAATAAAGAAACATAGAAACTGTCAGCAAATAAGGACTGCTAGGCCCATCTAGTCTGCCTATATGCCCTATACATGTACGCAGCCAGTGACCCTATGTGGTCAATGGTTTTTCATCAATCCTTCCCCCCTCAAGGTTCTCTTGTGCCTGTCCCAGGCATCTTTAAAACCCACCACTGTGCTTGCTCCCACCACCTATTGTAGCAGACTATTTCAAGCATCCACCACCCTCTCTGTGAAGAAAAACTTCCTCACATTTCCTCCTAATCTACCCCCCTCCAAGTTCATATCATGCCCCCTCGTTCTAGTACTGCTACACTGGAAAAGGCCCCTTGCACCTTGTTTATGTCCTTGAGGTACTTGAAAGTTTCTATCATGTCACCTTGCTCCCTCCTTTTCTCCAGCCAATACACATTGAGATCCCTTAGTCTCCCCTCATATGTTTTGTGGTGCAAGCCATATACCATCTTAGTCACCCTTCTCTGGACTGTCTCCACCCTGTTTATTTCCTTGCACATGTGTGGCCTCCAAAACTTCACACAGCATTCTAGGTGAGGCCTTACCAGTGTTTTATGTAATGGCATCACCACCTCCTACCTTCTGGAAGTGATATGTCTGCCTATGTACGTCAGCATGCCAGTGGCCCTCTCTGAACCTTTGTGCTTTGCCTTAATACCTTAAAGTCATCCAAAATGATAACCCCCCAAGTCCCTCTCCTCTTTGGTGACAGTCAGCACCTCCACCCCCCCCATCATGTAGCTCTACCCAGAGTTCCCTTTGCCCAGGTGCATTATTTTGCACTTCTTTGCATTGAACCTCAGATGCCACACCTCAGACCACCTTTCAAGCTTCACCAGGTCCCTCCTCACCCTCTGCGCCCATTCCAGAGTATCCACCCTGTTGCAGATCTTGGTGTCATCTGCAAATAATCATACTTTTCCTTCCAGCCCCACAGCAATGTCACTAATGAAGACAATGAACAGGACTGGCTGAAGTACAAATCCCTGTGGTACTCCACTGGTCACCCCCTTCTTCCCAGATTGGATCCCATTTACTACTACCCTCTGTCTCCTCTCTGCAAGCAAGATTTTAACCCAGTGTATCTCCTTATGGCCCATACCCAGACTTCCCATCTTGTTAATCAGCCATCTGTCAGGGATGGTGTTTAAGGCTTTGCTGAAATATAGATAGGCAACATCTACCGCCCTTCCCTGATTAATTTCCCTGGTCATCCAATCAAAAAAAATCTATTAGATTCATTTGACATGACCTAAGATGTTGTCTCTGATCCTGGGCACCACGGGATTCTAGGTGTACCACTATCCTTTCTTTCAGCAGTGTGTCCATGATCTTCACCACCACTGGGGTGAGGCTGACTGTCCTGTAGTTCTCTGGCTCCTCCCTGCTGCCGATTTTGATCAGTGGGACTACATGTGCCCTCCTCCAGTCCTCTAGAACCACCCCTGTATTGAATGACTTGGTGAACAAGGCTCCCAGAGGCGCAGCTAGCTCCTAGGGTTACCACCTTTTAAGAAGCCCAAAGTGGGACATTTCTTACTGAAACATGATTTTTCGCAGGACAGTACGTAACCTCGACCGATGCAAGAGACTTGTTTTCTCTATATAATCAGAATTAAGGCTAAGTGCAGTAGTTTCCCAATTGCTTCCATTGTTTCTTATCATTTTAAGGTGTTTTAGTTAAGGTATTATAGTTTTCTGCAACATTTAGTGGAAATTTATAAAATATTTTTTCTACTATAAAATCAGGACATTTAGTATTTTTCATGTTTTTTTTGCAGGACACAGCTGCCCAAATCAGGACTGTCCTGTGAAAATCAGGATAGGTGGTAACCCTACTAGCTCCCTGCACAACTCCCTTAATATCCTTGGATGTATGCCATCTGGCCCCATGGTATTATCCACCTTCAGCTTTGTGACTCCTTCCAGAACTCTCTCCACTGTGAATGGACTGGTGTCCACTTCACCTCCCACCCTTTGACTTTGCTATCCAGCTGTGATCTGTGACCCTCCCCGCCTCAGCGCATACCAAACAAAAGTATTTGTTCAGAAGTATTTACATAAACAGATGATATTTAGCCCTTAGAATTCTTCTGCCTCTGTAGCTTATTCCCTACTTCAAGTCATAATCATCTGTTGTGACATCAAAATCTGTTGCCATGGGAGAAACTGTGATGCTACAAGCAATGCATTATGATCTCAGGTAGGGAGAAAGCAGCAGGAATAGATGACCTCTTCAGAAGCAAAGATCCTGCTTTCATGCAAATTACCTTAATACAGTACAACCTCATTTATTCGAACACAGCAGGAGACAGTTATATTTTTCAGATAAAAGGGTGGTTCAGTTAAACGCGTTTGCATTGAAGTTAATGGGGACAAAAGTAAAAATGCGCTTAAGTATAGCGTTGAAAGAAATTTGATTTATTTAGTTAAAATTCATTTTATTGAGACAAAAACAAATGAAATAAAATATTAAGCATGTATAAATTTAAAGAAAATAATCAGGGATTTTTTTTTTTGTTATTTGGCTTCATTTAGTTTACAAAGCGCTTTTTGCTTCATTTGTCTGAGCAGGAGTGTGTGTAGATAACACTCCTGCTGACTTTTGAGCCATGGGATGCATTTCTCAAAGGTGTCCGGCTCGTCCTCCTCATTTGCTGGCTCAGTTTTTGTCTACTCCTCTGCTGTGATTGCTGTGATGTCATGATCGGTGAGTTCCCCATACCCCAGCGAGCAGCCAACAAAGAGGTACTATAATGAACTGAGCTAAAAGAGTGTGAAATCCCTTAAGTAGCTAGCAATTAGGCAGCTGCATGTAATTTACAAATGAATGGACTGTACTTGTTAGCGCTTTGTTAGCGCTGTTAACGCTTTGCTGAACTGCAAATGACAGGCAGCTGAAAAGAGCTTCAAATACAGGGGACACAACTCCGGTTTGGTTAATCCGGAGGTTTGAAAAATCAGGGGTCAGTTAAGCGAGGTTATACTGTAATAAATAATGGAGAGGAGATACACAGAATTAATGTGTAATACAAGTTGAATTGTTTCTAAATATTATGTTTTGCTAAAGTTCTCATTGCTTAAAAAATCAATAACTAGTAACTAAGAAAACCATATCACAATGATGCGGGTTTGAGAGATGAAGAAAACTAATGGGAAAAGCACACTAGAAGGGGGCCAGAGCAGAGATGTGCAGAATGCGGAATTCCACAGGCGAAATTAGTGCAGAATGACCATTTTGCCAACAGAAAGTCTACTGGAACTTCACTGGTTCTTTTGCGGAATTCTGCCTACTATGATCTGAGGAATAATATTCCGCAGAACAGCATTTTTTCTGTAGAAAATTATTCTGCAACAATTTCCTCAAAAAATATTAAGATCTGCAGAATCATTTTCCACAGAACAGCATTTTTTCCACAGAAAGTCATTCTGCAAGTATTTGTCTGCCACAGAATTTTACCATTCCATTTCTGGTGAAATTCAGTGGAATGAAGTGGAACTTTATAAATTCTGCAGAATTTCATTCCGCCGAATTTTGAAAATTCTGCACAGTACTAGGCCAGGGTCAACTTTCATTTACTTTGCTGCACAAAAATTTTTGTCAGATCAGACAAACTGGCTCAACCCATTCAGCTCCCAATCCAGTAATTGGCATGGAGTAAAACAGACTACAATATGGGGCTTGCAGTCAACAATGAATACAAAACATAGAAATTTGTAGGCAGAAAGGACTCCATGGTCCATCCAGTCTGCCCGAGTTCCCTCCTCAAGGAAGATCTCCGCCCTCCATTTTCTGTCTGTCCCCTGTTGGTTAGGCCCATGTATGTATCCCAGGCCTTTTTAAATTTGCCCACTGAATCAACCCACACCACCCATTCCGGAAGTCTGTTCCATGACCCCACCACCCTCTCAGTAAACAACGTTCCCCTGATGTCACCTCTGAATCTTCCCCCTCAGGCTTTTAATGAATGTCCTCTAGTGGATTTGTTCTTCCTCAATCTGAAGATGTTGTCAACCCTCACACTATTTATGACTTTCAAGTACTCAAATGTTTCAGCCATGCCTCCCCATCTCTCCTCCAGTGTGTACAGGCCCAGCTCACCCAGTCTGTCTTCATATGACTTCTCCTGCAGCCCACTTACCATTCTGTTTGCCCTTCTCTGGACCCTCTCCAGCCTGTCCTTGTCCCCTTGTAAGTATCACCTCCAGAATTGTACCCCATATTTCAGGTGTGGACTGACCATGAATACAAAAACATAGAGATTTGTAGGCAGAAAAGGACTCCATGGTCCATCCAGTCTGCCCGAGTTCCCTCCTCAAGGAAGATCTCCGTTAAGTCCCTCCAAATGCATGTCAACATTCTAAGTGCTTTCCCTGCTGCCTTGTCACACTGATTCCAAACCTTCAGGCTGTCTGAAATGGCGATCCCCAGGTCCCTTTCCTGTTCTGTTATCTCCAGTTCTTCCCCCCAAGCCAGTATTTTGCCTTTGGGTTCTGTTCCCTATATGCATAATTCTGCATTTCTTTGCATTAAATTGTAGCTGCCATCTTTCTGACCTCTCCTCCAACCTGCCAGATCCTCTCTTATGCTTTCCATACCCCCCAATGTATCCACCCTATTATATATTTTCATGTCATCTGCAAACAGACTCACCTTCCCATGCAAACCCTCCATGATGTCCAAAATGTAAATGTTGAAAAGTATGGGTCCCAGCACTGAACCCTGGGGAACCCCACTCATCACCCTTTCCTCCTTTGAGTGCACCCCATTTGCCACAACCCTCTGCATCCTTCCTTCTAACCCATGTTCAACCCATTTTGTGAGCTTGCTCCCCGCTTCCAAGTTGCCTACTTTGCCTACCAGTCTCCTGTGGGGATGGTGTCAAAGGCCTTCCTGAAGTCCAGGTAGCCCATGTCCACCACCCCTACCTGGACCCATATCTCTGTAACCCTGTCCAAAAATTCAATCAGGTTGGTCTGGCAGGACCTACCAACTATGAATCCATGCTGGTTGCCATCCAGGAGGCCCTTTGTCTCCAGATATTTAATCAGCCTTTCCTTTATAAGGGTCTCCATTAGCTTACCGACCACAGAGGTAAGGCTAACTCGGCAGCAGTTTCCCAGTTCATTCCTTCTTCCCCCCTTATGCAATGGCACCACCTCAGCCCTTTTCCAGTCCCCAGGAACCCTACCCTTGTCCAGTGACAGATTAAATGACCCTGTGAGCGGTGCTGCTAACACCTGCTAAAGCTCTTTGAGCAATCTTGGATGAATCCTGTCCAGGCCCATTGCCTTATCCTCCCACAGTTTCCCCAGTTCATCCAGTATCATATCCACTGTGAATGGATTTCAGTCCGCTTCCCTTCCCTCCCTTCCTCTGACTTACAACTCTGGCCTTTTTCCCTCTTCCACCGTGAAGACTGATGTGAAATAATCATTCAGAATATTAACCTTTTCCATATTCCCTTCTGCCATTACCCCCTTCCCCTTTGAGTCTAATAATCCCCCTTCTTCCCCTTCCTTCTGCCACTCACATGTCTAAAAAATTTCTTAGCCCCCCTTTTCACCTCCCTCACTATATTCTCCTCCATATCAACCTCTGTCCTTCTGATTATTTTTCCTGTTTCCCTCAGTTTTGCCTTATATGCCTTCCTGTCAGTCTCTTTCTGATAGGCTTTATATGCCCTGAATGTCCTCCTTTTCTCCCTAGCTGCTACCCCCACCTCCTTTATGAACCAAAGTGGTTTCCTCCCATTCTTTTTTTCTCTCATCATCCTAACACATAGTTCTGTCACCTTCAATATTCCACCCTTAATTTCCCCCAACATCCATGTTCTCCTTTCCTTCTAGTTCCTTCCTTCCTTACAATTTCTATCATCCTCCTAAAATCTGTTTTCCTAAAGTCTAGCACCTTAGTGCTGGAAATGCACTTAACCGTCCCTATCCAAATTTTAAATCTTACCATCCTGTGGTCACTGTCCCCTAAATTTTCCCCAACCTCCACCTCCTCAACCCCATCAATGTTTGTCATTACCAGATCTAGTGTGTTCCTCCCCTAGTAGGTTCTGTGACCAGCTGGTGTATGACCAATTCCTGCATGGCTACCAGCAGCTCCCTACTTCTGTCTGAGGACGCTACCGGAACTTCCAATTTCACATCCAGTAGATTCAGATCATCCCAAACCACTATTTTTCCTTTCCTGGCCATCTCCTGTATTTCACTAATGAACTCTCTATCCACTTCCTCTCCTTGATTTGGTGGTCTGTAGATCACCTCTACCCTCACTGCTGCCCCCATTCTGATTAAAGTGACCCATGGTGCCTTGCTGGTCCATCCCTTTCCCCACTTGCAATTGCAATTGCACAAATCTTCTCCCTTACATACAAGGCAACCCCCCCCCCACCACCACCACTTCTTCCTGTCCTATTTCTCCTGTAGAGTCCATACCCTGGTATTTCCACTTCCCAACTGTGGTTGTAAGTCCACCAGATCTCTGTGAATGCAATTATGTTCAGGTTGTCTGCCGAAATAGTAATATGAATTACTGAAGCTTAGTTCTGGCAGGTGCTGTTGGCATGCATGTTCTGTGGGTTGTGCTTTGTGTTGTTATGGCAGAGTCTGCAAAACCACTAACATTGCCTCAAACCAGAACAAGAAGCAGTGTTGCACTCACCCCTCCACAAAAAGACATACTCCATGTGACTTGCAATTTAAATAATTTATTTAGCAGTCACTGCCATCAGCAAAGCAGTATCACAGCACAGGAATGATATCTTATGCTTTGCCCAGACTCAGCATGTCTTCATCAGAGAATAAAATGATTAAGCAAACATCTCATTATTTATGCATGTGTCACAGAATCCATACACCAATCAAAATTATTTATTTTTGAGTTTAAAAAACATGTGATCAATCACCATATACATACTGTGATAATAACACAAACTAAGCTATAATGTCTCTCAACCCATTTTTTATACGTAGAAATACATTTCAAAACTAAAAAAATTGTTTCTTATGATCTTTCAAGGCAGATCCTACTTTTTATTGCATTGAATCTGCTTTTTTAGGGGTGTGATCAGCTCCATTTATTTAAACAGTCTATAGTCAGGAGGACCTACAAGAGAACCAAAACATGAAAATATTAGTAACTTGCATCAGCTGGTACATATTCCCTCAGAAATACTGGGGGGGGGAGATTAAGTAAAATTATATACAGTATATTCAATGTATCCAAATTATTATTGGAGATACTATTACTAAGTATACAGGTTCAGTTCCCACCAGAGACCCTGAATGGGATGGGGGGTAGAGGCGGGGGGGATGGAACTCATCATATATTTATATATTATTCTTTAAGAAATGGTGTGAGTTCAAATTTATCTTTGAGACACAGAAGTCTTAAAGCCCTCAACCTAAAAATCCATTCTTGTTCTTTTTTTTTTAGAATACCATCCAAGTCGCTACATCTTGCACTAATAAATATTGTTCCCATACCTATTGCTTTTATTTTGTGGGCTTGTTTGTTTGGGAATTGATATGTACAGCCATAGCATATTTCCCATTGTTATTACATATAGCACTTAGATGTTCATTTACCCTTTGCTTAAAGGGACACTGTCAACCCATTTTTCGTCATATTATTTCTAGTTGAAACCCCACATTTTATGATTGCTTACCCTCTCTAAAATTCACTGATGTTGCTGTTTGTTTTGTCTGTCTCCTTGCTTAGTAGAACTGAACTGCATGGCAATGTATATTTATAAACAACCTTGTTTTTGTTTACAATCCTGTTTCTGTTCTTACAGCATACTTTCTGAGCATAAGAAACACACCCAAACAGTGCAGTCACTCATAAAGCAGTAGCCTCCTGAACTCCCACTGCATCATGTGGGGCTAGACTGTATTGTGGATATTTCCAAGGCCAGGAAAGATTCATTTGGAGTTGATCAAGGAATGTAAACAAACCTGTTTTGGTGTGATAACACCAGTATGTTGGGCAGTTTGTTTTTTGCTTTTTTTAAAGAAAATAAGAGTCAGAATCAAACTACCAGCTACATTAACAATCATTACAGAATTTTGGCAATCATAAAATATGTTTTTTAAACTAGGGACACTTTGAGATCTAAGCGGGTTGACAGTGTCCCTTTAAATTTTCATTTTGTTGTGCCCACATAACATTTATCACATGTGCATGTTAGGAGGTATACTACTGCCTCAGTATTGCAGTTTATTTGCCCCCTGATTTTTTCTTTCAAACCTATTTTTGGGCTTGTAAATTCACTGCACCTCTGTAAAACAGGACACATATTACAATCCCCACAAGCTTTTGTTCCCCATCGACTCCTAACTTTTTGCCAGGGCCTCTCTCTTTTTTGGGACGGTAGCCATGTACCAGGTGATCCCTTATATTTAGACCCCTTCTATAAGAGATCCTCAGGGGTTTTGAGAACACAAACTCAAGCTGTGGTCTACCTCTAAGAATCTAAAGGTTGTTGCGACCAATGTTCTCAATCTTGTTAGTGCCACAACCATATGTAGTAACAAAGGTCATTGCAGCCTCCTTTTTTTTTTCTTTTTCTTTTTTGGGAAGAACAATTACTCTTGTTCCATCTATCTGGTCTGATTTGTTTTTAGCAGCAGTAAAGTCAACATCATTGTGTCCCCTTGTTCTTAACCTCTCTCTGTAAGTTCCTCAGCACTTTTCATATACAGTTCATTATTCCCACAATTACATCTGACCCTTATGAACTGTGCTGGCATTACTCTAACTTCAGCATCTTCTAACACAGCATTTGTGTGGAAGTATTATTCTGCACCTTGAAAACAATGTTGGTGTTACAGTAATGCCAACGCTGCTTCGAGTGATTATTCAAACCATAAGAAACACCACAGAGTACAATCATGGAATCTCCGAGAACTTTTTACCCTAATATATCACATTATGTAAGGATAGACACCAGCATTTATTGTTTCTTCATTTGGAAGTTAAAGCATGATGAGCCTCATACCTGAGCCACATACAGTGTGTTTAAAAGGCTTCCTCTTGGCACTGCTTTGTGTATGTTACATTAAGAGGGTACAGTATATTGGAAACCAAACACTAAATTACAGGACATTGGTAACAGGTTTTCAATATATCTACTGTAAGTGCTGAACAAAGCAAAGCCCTAACCCTTGTGTGAATGTGAACTTTAGGACTGACACATTCTAATAAGCGCCTCTTCACATGGAGCATGTTGGGTACACTGAAAGGCACAAGCCCTTTAGCGATGAAGTGCTGAAATGCAATATTCATACACAAAATGCTAATGACCATACTCAACATGCAAGGCCATAACACCTCCTTACCACTTCATTACCTGAAAATGTACATGTCATAATCATGACACATTGCTCTGCTGAGTGAATGGAGGCTGTTGGTGGCAAAAACACAGCCATCTAGTTCCACACGTGAGTAGCGTGAGACATGAGGATGTGGCACAGCATTTGGCAAAGTGAAATCAATGTATCAATACATTGATGGAAGTTCCATGATTTTCTGACATATTTTTTGCAACTACTATATAATATACCTGCTAATAGAGTGTATATTTTTATTTTATTTTATTTGAATCTAGGATTACAAGTACCTTTGAGCTAAGGCTCTTTTACAAAGGTTCCACATTGGATGAGGAACAAGTCAAACAAGACATTGAATAACATTATAACAGTGGATTACAGGCAGTTACAAACAGTTTTATACATTCAATACAGTGGCAAAATGCCAGAAGGAGCTCTGGTAACAGGGTTGATATGGTATGGAGGAGAGATACACTAGTGGGTTGCGACCATAGGCATTTGTCAAATATCAAATAAAGTGCTACAGGGGGATGGGGAAGGTGGGTGAGGATGAGTGGGTGTGTGGGAGAGGGAGTTGGGGGGGAGAAGGTTAAGTGCTAGGTGGAAAGAGCAAAGATGATAGGGGAGAACAAGTAGGAAGGACAGTCACAGAAGCTAGATGCAGACAGGATGTGATGGAGACTGGATTTGAATGGACCAAACTTCGGCATTGAGGCAATGTCAATGTTGACACCATTGAACCAGCTGGGAGCTCTGTGCGTAAATGATCTTTGCCCTTGTGTGGTGCAGAAATATGGGATATGCAGAAGCTGGGATTCAGAGCCCCTGGTGATGTGAGTAGTCTGCATTGGGTAGAGGAGAGCTTGGACACCTGGGGGAGCAAGGCCTAGTGTTATTTTCTTTGCCATAAGGTAGGTTTGGTATTTGATCTGGTGTGAAAGTTGAAGCCATCCAGTCTGTGAGAAGAGATCACACGTGTGGGTGAGGCAATGAACACCAGTTATGAGACAGCAAGCTTTGTTTAGTGCAATGGATATGCGCCTGAGGGCAGTGGCAGAGGCAGAACCATAGATGATCAGGCCATAGTCAATTACTGAGATTACTGAGCTCTGTACTGCAATCCTTAAGGCATCTGAGGTAAGGCATTGCCTGTGCCTGAAGAGTAGGCCAATGAGAGTGTTGGAAGACTTGACAATGTTGTCAATGTGCGTAGCCTATGACTAGTTACAATTGAGGGTAATACCTAGATATTTATAGGATTGAACATGTTCGAGGGTTACACCAAGGCAGTTTTTTTGAAATCCCTCCTAATCTGCCCTAATTGTTCCATTCCTTCAGGCCACTCATACCACTCATACCCCAGATGTGGAGTCTGCCCCTAGAGTGCTCTGGCAACTCCACCGGTCTCTTAAGTGCTCGAATAACCCCCTGGGTTGGGTGAGGAAGGATCTACCTTCCTCCACCTCAGTGGAGTGCCTGCACAGAGGAGTCTGCCCATAGATCAGTGGCTGAATGACTTGGATCTACCATCATCTAGGACTGCTGAGGGTTGTTTTCCACTTTTCTTGTGGTCTTCTTCTATCCCCTGAGGATGTCGGCTCAGGCAGGCTATGTGCTGATGCACTACACCTACCAAGTGCCTAACAACGTCCTCCACTCCCCGACTCCAGCACCATGGAAGCTGCCAAAGCCCTGAAAGTCAGTGCTCCCACTGACCCTCAAGGATGTCGGGTGCATAAAGCACTCCCTGGTAACCCACCCCAAAGGAGGAGAGCATCTGTTGGGATGCTCAATCCTCCTTCCCCTGCCTACCCCTGGTAACCCAAGCCCATTCCCAAACCCAAGTAACCAGTGAGGTGCTAGGTGTGGTGCCCAGCGCCTCAACCCTCAGTGCCACCGGGCTGACACCACCAAGGCAGTTTATGATCGTGATGGGATTGAGTCTGTGTTTGTTGTGTGGGCTTCAGAAGAGCATGGACTTATTTTTTTCATAGTTGAGAACCAATTTATGTGTACAAATCCAAGTTTCAGTCAAGGTGAAGGCAAGCTGTAGATTCTTTGAAAGGTAGCCCAGATCCTTGTGAGTGGAGAGGATGACGGCATTGTCAGCATAAAGGAGGATTTGTGCTGGACACAATTGTGGAAGATCATTCAGAAAGAGGCTAAAAAGAAAGGGGAAGAAGCTTCTAGCTGGAGGCTGGGAGCGTAAGTAGACTTGAAAGATTTTCTTAGCTGGTATTCTGTGTGTCTGTAATTGTATTTGAGGGCTGGTCTTAACTGCTATTTATTGTGCTTTTACATTTAGTTTGGGCAGGAGGAAGGGATTCTAACAGACAATTTGGTGTTTGTGTGTGTGTTTAAAAGTTGCTATCTGGCCTGTAAGTGCAGGCATCATATTACAGGGGATTAGTGCTGTTTGAATGTAAGGTGTGACTGCCAGTTCAGTCAGTCTTCAATTAGAGAAGGGGGAAGAAGCTTCTAGCTGGAGGCTGGGACAGTAAGTAGACTTGAAAGACTTTCTTAGCTGGTAGTACTTGGAGGTGCAGTGAGGGGCAGACACAGGGCTGATACACTCTCGTGAGAGTCAGGTGTAGGCCCTAATCCCACCCTCCCCCACACCTTCCTCCCCAGAGCTCGGCTCTTTTATAGGGGAACGCCTGCCCTGCAATTGGAGGAAAAGGCTTCAGGGGCAGCTCATGTAGTTCTAACCACTGGGAGGTGGGTTTAAAGGCTGGGAGAGAGGAGCTTAAGGAGTTGTACACTTCCCCTATAAGTTTACTGTTTAGTACTGCACCTAGTAATGGGGTACCTGTTTAATATGGGACTGTATTTAGGATTAGTGAGTGACCTGATTAGTGGGTAGGGGTGTATCTTGGACTACTGGGGAACCTACTTGGAGGGTGATGGGACCACATGTCAATAGGGCCGGCATCTTTGGAAGGGTGGTGGGGTGCACAGGGTGTGGGATGGCCATGATTCTGGACTGGGCTTTGAATTTCGGTGGTTGCCCAGTGTGCTATCAGCTGGCACAGCTTAGGGAGGAGGTTGAGGAGATTAGGAGACAGCTGGAGGGAGGGGGGAGGTATGGTTGGGGAATAGGACAGGTGCTATCCCACGGAGTTGAACCAAGCACTAGGGGCAGGGGTATAGGGAAAGGAGTGCAGGACAGTACTCTGGGGTCACATAGGGACCCTGTCAGAGGGTGCCCAAAAGAAGGACACTACCAAGGAAGCAGGCAGGTGTCTGGGGACCCTCACAGAAGGGGGGCCAAAGGGAGGACATTCTCAAGGAAGTAGGCAGATGGCTGGGGCTGGACAGAAGGAAGCAATGGGAGGAGGTGGCTTGGACCTTAAGCTCAGTAATGGCTTCAATTCTCTTCTTCTGCTTGAGGATGGGAGGGTGATGTAGACATGACGGGGTGGCTAGAGATGGAAAGGGATTGGGGGGCAGAAGGCAGGGACCATATAGCAGGAAGAACAGGGGGGAACTTGGAATGTGGGAAAATGGGGGAAGGGGGGGATCAGAGCAGGAGGAGGAGGATGGGGTGGATGGAGGAAAGCACAAGGAGAAGGACCAGTTGGGAGGAAAGAGCAAGGCGAGGGACCAGAAATACAAGGAGAATATAGTAAAGGGAGCTGAGCTTTTAGGCTAGGGGAGCACGACAGGCAAGGAGGGACTGAATGGAGATGGGAAGGAAGGGAGGGAGGACGAGCCAGGCAAGTATAGCAGATGGGGAGGAAGGACCAGTCGTGAGCAGTGATGGGGGTAGTGGGGTACAGAAGGGTACTCAAGAGGAGGAGAGGCATAGGATTGGAGGGTAGGGGTGGCCAGGGTAAAAAAGGAGGGGGTGGCAGGTGGCACCAGATAGGGGGAGAAGCAGGGAGCCAGCTGAGGGGAGGGGCCGGTAGAAAAGATGAGGGACATGGAAGAGGGGAAATGGAGGAAAAGGGGTGGTCAGAGTGCTCCTGTTGAGTGATTCCATGATCAGGGGTATCAAATGGGATAGGAAGGGGGAAGCTTGCCCGGTTAGAACAAAATGCTTCCCTGGACTAACGGTGCACAGGCCCAAGCATGAGGAATATCAGCTGGCAAAGGATTGTGGAGGTTCCCCGGACATACTGGTCCACCTGGGTACCAATGACATTGAGGGAAATAGTGAGCTAGAGATACAGGCAAGGTTCAGGGAGCTTGCCAGGGTCTGCCATGACATAGGATGCACGATTTCCTTCTCAGAAATCCTGCCAGTGCCAACGGCTAGTGGGGAACACAAAAGGAAGATTAGGGAGATAAACCAGTGGCTCAGGGAGTGGTGTGGGGCCAGAGGGTATGGGTTGATGGGGGATTGGGGGGAGACCTGGGAGGATAAGGGGCTATATGCCAGAGATAGGCTCTATTTCACGTTGGAAGGGAGGGAAATCCTTAAGTTGAAAATAAAGGGGTTCATTGGTGAAAGGTGAGGTTTAAACTTGTGAAGGGGGAGGGATGGGAGAAAAGGTTGTCAAGGGGGGTCCGATAAAGGAAGAAATCTGTATCCACCCTCCCCGGGGAGCTGGAGGAATGCAGGAAAAGGACGACTGGTAAGGTGCTGACTGGGGGAAGAAGGAATCCCATGGGAACGCGAGCAGGGGAATGGAAGCATTCAGAAAGGGTGGAAGGTAGTCCTGCTAAATGCCAGGACCTTGGGCAATAAAATGCCTGAGCTCCATGCGATGCTAACTGAGGGAGAGGTGGATGTGGAAGTGGTCACTGAGACCTGGGCCACCACAGGGCAGGACTGGGACCTGAACCTGGAGGGTTGCACCATGTTCAGGAAGAACAAGGGGAAGGGAAGGGGAGGAGAGGTAGCATTGATAGTCAATAACTGCATTGGCATAGGAGGAGTGGAGGAAGCGGAGGGAACTGTGGAGGTGATTTGGGTCACCTTGATAACAAGGGGGGGGTAAGAGAGTAAAAATAGGAGTGGTGTATAGACCGCCCATGCTAGCGGAGGAGCGTTTGGTGGCAGATGTGGAGAGGCACTGCAGTTTGACCAGGGGAAGGGTAATGGTGTTGGGGGACTTAAACATGCCAGGAACAGACTGGGAGACTTTGACATCCCTGGTGGCCAGGGAACAGAGGTTCTTGGATGTCTTTCAGGATGCATTCCTAACTCAGCAGGTGGGGGAACCGACCAGGGAGGTGTGGATACTGGATGTGGTCCTGGCAGACAGTGACCAGATTGGGGGCCTTGTGGTAAGGGACCCGTTGGCGGGAAGTGACCATGCCACAGTCTGGTTCTGCCTGGACTTAGGAGGGGTAGAAGGCTGCACAAAGATGGAGTTAACTGACTTCAAGGGGGGCAGATTTCAAGGCAATGGGAAGGATCCTTAAGAAGCATTTGGATGAGATTGAACCAGACATGTGCACTGGCAGTAGGTGGGAAATCATCAGGAGGATGGGTGCAGGATGCTACCAGCACCTGTACAAGAGTAAGACGAAAATGTGGTAGGGCCCGTAAACCCTGCTGGTGGACCAGGGAGGTTCAGGAGGTGGTGAGGGGAAAGAAGGCAGCTTATAGGCATTTCAAGTGCTCAAGGAGTGAAAGGAATCATGGGAGTATAAGCTGATGGCCAGAAGGGCCACTAGGGTGGTGAGGGTGGCTAAGGCAATGAAGGAGCAGAACCTGGCCAGGGAAATTAGGAGAGGGAACAAAGGGTCATTTAGATACACTGGGGAAAAACGAAGGGTGAAGGGGCAGATTAGCAGATTAAAACAGGGGAGGGATGGGCACAAGACCTGGGGGAGCAGGCTGAGGTACTAAATGAGTACTTCCCCTCAGTTTTCACCAAGGAAAATGGGGGGGCTACATCATAAATGGGAGGAGACGGTGAAACTGAGGAGGGGGGAACCCTTACCAATCGGAGGGTCTGGGGAGAGGGGGGCCATCACTGGCAGGAGGGGGGAAGGCAAAGCAGGGGGATGAGGTAGCAGAGATGGAAATCATGGCAGAGAGAGTGAGGGAAGCCCTCAGGTCCCTTAAGACAGAGAAAGCACTGAGGCCAGATAAATTACATCCCAGAGTGCTGAAGGAACTGGCGGATGTCCTCGCAAAACCTCTGGCGGAGCTTTTCAGCATCTCTCTGAGGACAGGGTTGGTGCCCCAGGACTGGAAGGTGGCACAAATAGTGCCTATCCAGAAGGGGAGATCAAGGGAGGTGGCAGAGAACTGCAGGCCCATCAGCCTGACATCGGTGGTGGGCAAGGTGATAGAGGGCATTGTCAAGGAGAGGCTGGGGGGGGACCTGGAAAAGTCAGGGTGCCTGGATGATAGGCAGCATGGATTCGTCCCAGAGAAATCGTGTCAGACAAAGCTTGTGGAGTTCTATGACTGGGTGACAAGTGAATGGACCTGGGTAGACCGGTGGACGTCCTCTTTCTTGACTTCAGCAAGGCGTTTGACTCTGTTCCTCATAGAGGCCTGTTGGATAAGCTGGCAGAAATGTGGGTGGGGAACCAGATGATCAGATAGATAGGAAATTGGCTCCAGGACCGGACCCAGAGGGTCGCGCTTGGCAGGATAGTCTCATCCCCAAGAAGGGTCATTATTGGGGTCCTTCATGGATCAGTCCTTGGGCCCCTTCTGTTCAATGCCTATGTCTCTGACATAAGGAAGGGTATCAGGAGTGAGATGAATCTCTTTGCGGATTACTCAAAACTGGGGGGGTGGTGGTGGATGGGAAGGAGGGGAGGGTGGCCCTACAGGGGGACCTTGAGGCTCTGGAAAGGTGGTCTAGAAAGTGGAAGCTGTGATTCAATGCAGGGAAATGCAAGGTACTGCACCTGGGAGCCAGAAACCCTGGTCAAGTGTACACTCTGAGGGTGGGGATGCTACAAGTCTCAATGGCTGAGAGGGACCTGAGGTGGTGGTGGTGCTGTATGTCAAGATGAACAACTCTGAGACTTGTAGGAGGGCAGCGGCCAAAGCCAACAGGTTGCTGGGATGCATCACTAGGGGGATCACCTCCAGAAGGAGGGAAGTGATACTGCCTCTGTTTAACTGCTTGGTGAGGCCGCACCTCGAGTATTGCGTGCAGTTTTGGAGGCCACACTTAAAGAGGGACATCAAACTCCTGGAGAGGGTCCAGAAGGGACCAACCAAAATTATCTGGGGCTTGGGGGACAGGACCTATGGGGAGAGGCTCGAAAAGCTAAATATATACACATTGGAAGAGAGAAGGGACCGGGGGACATGATAGAGGTCTTCAAATAGGAGAGGAGCAGTCAGGGTACTCCAAAGGAAGGAAGGGGACAACGAGAGGGCATGGGTGGAAGCTGCAGGAGGCGAGTTTCAGGGGAGTAAGGAGGAGGTGCTACTTCACTGAGAGGGTGGTGGAGCCATGGAATGTGCTGCCCAGGGGGCTGGTGGAGGCAGAGATGGTGGAGGGGTTCAAGACTTTAACTTCAACTTTTTTATTGGATATAAAATTGAGATAATAATTATCTCTTTTGCAATTGTATCCAAACATATAACATCACAAGACAAAGTAGAAAACTTACATACAAAATTTTAGTTTCAATATAAAATTACAGTTTACATTATGAGTATGATGCATAAAAACATACTTTATCCATAGCAACTACAGTGTTTTTATACAAAGTCATCAAGGAAGATCTAAAATGTTTAAATGGCAACAATACTGTACTGTCCAATAGTTTAGACAGTCGTTCCCATGTTTTGGGCACTAAACTTGATATTGTTTAATCACCAGTTTTAGTCCTACATCTTGGTATAAAAAAACATATTCAGGTAGAGGACCTAAACAATAAAGTTGTTGTGACCTAATTTGTAATACATGTAATAAAAAAACTGGTAATGTCTGTAGCACAAACTTGTGTACCAATAAATTCCAATGAATATCGCTCCCATCAAACAATGAAAAAAAACTGAATTTTGGTATAAAACACAGCAATGAGTTCTAAATGGAAGGTTTGTTACAAATCTTAAAGCACTATTGAATAGCTTGGCAGAAGACACCAGGAGAAAGGACTGCTGTGTGACTGGACTTCTCTGCTGGGACTAAAGAAGAAGAACTGTTGTACTTGGACCTTTAATTTAGGGTAAATAAAAAAAAACTAACAAACAAAACAAAAAAAGGTGTGTGTTTGTCTGAGTTAACTGAACTGAATGGGTATCTGAACAGTTAACTAGGTGTAAATCTCAGGTGGTTGAAAGGACTTAATAGCTGTGAGGTTTACATTACTTGTAGAAAGATCTAGTAAGTAGGGGGAGTGGCTTAGCTAGAAGGAAGCGACATTTAAAGACTGCCTTAGAAAGATTCTGCTAATAGCTTGGCAGAAGACACCAGGATAAAGGACTGCTGTGTGACTGAACTTCTCTACTGGGACTATATTGCCCTCCTTCCTCCCCCACCCAAAGCTAGTTCTATTTTTATAGGCACAGGATTTAACTGACAACAGGAACTTCCTGTTTGGGAGCAGGAAGTGAGTGATCACAGAACCACCAAAGACCCACCATCCTAGAAGGGCAAGAGTAGCTCTTGGCCCCTCAGCTGCTGGAGGTCTGCCTCTGAGCAAGTAAGTGGTCTACTGAGAAATATAGGATATTCTTGTCTCAGAATAGGACAATCAGGAGCTTAAAGGGCACACAGGCAGAAAGTAAGGAGAGAGAGAAAAAAAGAACAGAGGAAAGAGTAGGGATTGCAAACAGTTAAGGGGCCAGAAATAAGACATGATTGGAGTGGTGCAGTGTAGTGGCTATGGAGCAGCAGTCTTCCGGGAGACGTTCAGGAGGATGCAGCATTGTCCCATCTGCAGGCACCTCTCTGGACTGAGGGAGGAGGTTGCTCATCTCCAGGCTGAGTTGGCCAGGATTTGTGGGACCTCCTCTTCCATCTAGGGACCACCAGTGCCACTGCCGTTACCTCAGAGGTTGCCAAGAAAGAGGAGCGGTTGGACCACAGTGGGCTCAGGGAGGGTGAGGGTGGTGGAACAGAGGTGCATCCCTCCAGTTGTACCTCTCCACAATTCCTATGCCATTCTGGCAAAGTGTAGTTCCTCTATGGAGGCACCGCAGTGGGGAGCGAAGGAGGATGTGGGAACCTCCACAAAGGAGACCCACAGGAGGGTGGCAGGGGAACCCTGCAGGGGAAGAAACAACTCCTGGTGGGGGACCCATTGTTAGGAAGGTAGAACTTGGGAGGAAGGGAGGGAGGTAGGTGCCTGCCTGGGCAGTGGCTTGGAGGGACAGGAGGCGAATCCTCAGGATTGCGTGAGCAGCTGCACAGGGAGGGCTGGATGTCATTGTCCACCTAGGGACAAATGATCTGGCTTAGAAAGGACTGAGAAGTGCAGAAAGAGTTTGTGGAATTGGGGAGGGCCTTAGTCAAGTAGCACACACGGTAACCTTCTCAGAGGTGCTGCCCATCTATGGCATAGGAGAGGCTAGGTGTTCCACCATGGGTTTAATCAGTGGTTGAAAAACAGGTGTGGAGCTCAAGGATTTGGCTTCATTGGGGACTGGGGTCACCTAGAGTGATGCAAGCCTATATACTGGCATGATGGGCTGCATCTGTCGGGAGGAGATGCAGATCCTAGGTGATAGGTTCGTCTTCATTGGCAAGCATTTAAACTAGCCAAGGGGAGGCACTGGAAAGGAGCAGGGAAATTCTAGCCCCCCAAATAATCATGGTAGTAAGTGTGGCAAACACCAACATAGAGGTGTCGATAGGGAGAAGGGCTGGGGTAAATGGAGAAAGTGACAAAGGCAAGAAGGACAGGGATGGGGCAAAAGGGAGTAAGGCCATCAGGAAATGGAGGGTAATGAGTACCAATGCCCGTAGTCTGGGCAACAAGCTCCCTGAGCTGGTGGCTTGATGGAAGAGGGATGCATGGATATCATAGCAGTCACAGAAACATGGTACACAGAGAACTATGACTGGGATGTTAATATACCAGGCTACATAACCTACAGGAGAGACAGGCAGGGGAGAAGAGGGGGAGGAGTAGCCATCTATGTAAAGGAAGGGATAAAAGCAACTGAACAAAAGAGTAAACAGGGAGGAAAGGAGGCACTGTGTGTCACCTTGGAGACTGGAAAGGGCACCACAATCCGCACAGGGGTTGTGTACAGACCCCCATGTCAGGGGGAGGGAATGGACAAGGATATGATAGAAGGCATTCTTAGAATGGCAGAGAAAGGGGAGATACTGTTGATGGGAGACCCGAATATGCCAGATGTTAACTGGAGCACATTTGCTGCAGCCACATCCAAGAGCAGGGCCATTCTTGATGCCCTACAGGTGGCAGGCCTCAGACAGCTAGTTTCGGAACCCACTCGTGAGGGAGCAATCTTAGACCTCATACTCTCAAATGGTGGCAGTGAGAAGATCTCAGATCTAGAAGTGGGTTGCTATCTGGGAACAAGTGACCATCAAACAGTGTGGTTCACGTTAAACTCAGCTACAGAGTCAAGCCATACAAAAGTGAGGGTACTGGACTTTAGGAGGGCTGACTTGGCAAGATGGGAGAGTGCCTCAGAAAAGCACTAGCAAACAGGCTAGAAGGAAGTGTGGAGCAACAATGGGAATCATCAAACTGCCATCACAGAGGCAACAAGCCTTTGTGTGAAGCAAATAAACAAATCAAAATGAAAGAAAAAGCCACTATGGTTCTCAAAAGAGGTGGCTGTGAAAGTCAGGAAGAAAAGATAGCATTCGGAAGATAAGGAAACACAGAAGGAGCAGGACAGAGAGCTGTACCAGTTAAGGCAGAAGGAAGCAGGAAGGGAAGTCAGAATTGCAAATGCCCAAACTGAGGAAAAGATAGCCAACTCAGTTAAGAAGGGGGATAAAACCTTTTATAGGTACATCAGCGAGTGTAGAAAGACAAAGGGAGGGATAGTGAGGCTGAATAGAATGAATGGTGGGTGGGCAGAGGGGACAGTGATAAAGCAGGGATACTGAATGAATATTTCTGCTCAGTATTCACAAAAGAGGAGGGGGAAGTGCCTAATCCAATTAACATAAGCACTCTTGATAGGGGGGTCGATCCCAGTCCTTTCACAGAAGAAAGGGTTCTGCAAGAACTCCTAAAACTGAAGGTGGACAAAGCAATGGGTCTGATGGAATTCACCCCAGAATTCTAAAAAATTAAGGAGAGAACTAGTGAAACCACTGGCTACTCTTTTTAATAAATCATGGGAGGATGGTGTGATACCCGAGGACTGGAGGAAGGCGGATATGATTCCCCTTCACAAAAGTGGGACCAAGACAGAGGCAGGAAACTACAGACCTGTCAGTCTGACCTCTGTGGTAAGGAAAGTGATGGAGTCACTTCTGAAGGAAAGAATAGTTGAGCACCTAGAGGCCAGTGGAGCACAGGACCGAAGGCAGCATGGGTTCACATTGGGAAGGTCATGTCAGACGAATCTAATAGATTTCTTTGACTGGGTGACCAAAGTAGTAGACCAGGGAGGGGCTGTGGACATGGCCTACCTAGACTTTAGCAAGGCATTTGACACAGTCCCACACAAAAGATTAATAGTCAAATTAACCAGCCTGGGAGTGGGTCCCAGGGTGGTAGCCTGGATAAAACATTGGCTGCACAACAGGACACAAGGTAATTGTAAGTGGAGTCCACTCTGAAGAAAGAGGGGTTACTAGTGGGGTACTGCAGGGTTCAGTATCAGGTCCAGTCCTTTTTAATGTCTTCATCAGTGACATTGCAGAGGGACTGGAAGGAAAAGTATGCCTTTTTGCAGATGACACAAAGATCTGCAACAGGGTTGATACACAAGGAGGCATGGAAAGGATGAAAAGGGACTTGGCAAGGTTGAAGAAATGGTCAGAAGTATGGCAGCTAGGATTCAATGCAAAGAAGTGCAAAATAATGCACCTGGGAAACAAGAACCCAGGGGAAGAATACACAATGGGTGGGAAGGTAGTAACAACAACAAAAGGAAAGGGACCTGGGGTAATCAATTAGATGACCTTGTTAGCAAGAATGGAGAAGGCAGTAGGGAGGCTGGGGGTTGTGGGGTGTATAGGAGAGTATCAGCAGCAGAAAACAGGAAGTTGTTATCCCTCTGTACAGACAGTTGGTGAGACCCCATCTGGAGTACTGTGTCCAGTTCTGGAGACCCCATCTCCACAAGGACATAGATAAGGATTGAGGCAGTCAGAGGAGGGCAACTAAAATGGTGCAGGGTCTGCAAGAGAAGTCATATGAGGAGAGACTAAAGGAGCTTAATATAATACCCTTGAGGAAAGAAGGAGAGGGGACATGATAGAAACTTTTAAGTACCTCAGTGGAATCAACAAAGTCCAAGAGGGTAGCATCTTTCAGAAAAGAGACGTGCTAGAACAAGGGGACACAATTTAAAAGATAGAAGGAGGGCGGTTCATGGGCAATGTGAGGAAGTATTATTTCACAGAGAGGTAGTTGATGCATGGAACAGCCTTCCTGAGGAGGTTTGGGGTCTAAAACTGTGGGAGAATTCAAGAATGCATGGGACAGACATAAGGCAATTCTTGTGGGGGTAGGAAGTAATAGGCTGTTGGTTAACTAGGATCTGCGGCCTATCCTGTAAGTAGGGAAATGGGCAATCTAGATGGGCGAAGCGGTCCTTATCTGCCGTCAAAGTCTATGTTTCTATTGAATAAGACATCCAATGAACACAGTAATGACTTTTTAGCATTTTTATAGATTATGTTTCCATAATCCAATATGGGCAAGAACAAAGTAGAAACCAATAGCTTCCTAATCTTTTAAATTAAAAAGAGGTTTGTTCCTATAAAAGAAACTCAAAAGTCTCTTTAATTTTTTTGACATAGATGTTATGTGCAGCTCAAAAGTTAGATTATAACTGATTAAAAATTCAGTAAAAACAAAGATGGTGGCCACGCTGTGCTAGCCATCATACTGCTGTTTGCTGTGCTCTCCATTTTGCTGTTTTATCATTTTTAGAGTACTATTTTGCCATTTTAGAGCATCTTTTAGAGTTATTTCTTTTGCCTGCACTCCCGCTGTTTCATTTTTGAGTGCAATCGCTTGTCGAAGCTGAGTGTGTGGGCACTGCAAAGCTTTTAAGCCTTTGAGTTTTTTTGGCATTTTGTTTTACCTGTATTATGCTGGGATTGTGATCTGTGGACTCACTCGGTTTGGACTCACTCAGTTCAGACTTTCCGCACTGCCCTGTGCCTTGTTGTGCATTGTTTGGATTGGTGTTAGAATTGCTGTGAGAAATCAGGTGGTCCTGTGGCTTGGCGGTCGCCGCTCAGTGTGGGGATTTGGCCGGTGTTTGCGTCCCCTCAGCGTGATCTCTCTCAGCACTTTAGGAGGACTAGTTTGTGCCACGAATGGGATCAGGATGAGCAGGGGTTCGCTGGGGATAAAGATCATCGAGGAGTTTGGATGTGCTATTCTTGGATTTAACAAGCCTGTGGAGATGGCAAAAAGGAATCTGCAGCCTTTATTTTTCAGAGTGCTGGGCTAAAAGTTGTGTACTGGTGATTCTTTTTGCATTGGGACCTGGACCTGTATAGCTGGGATCTGTGGGGTTCCTGAGGTGTCTTAGGGTTAGTGACCCACGCAGGGGTTGGGAGTGGGGCCTGCTGGAGGGCTGGCCCAGTGACCCTATTCCCCTAGACTCCTGGTGTAGCTGGCTGGGGGGCTGATTTGACTTGGAGTCGAGGTAGTGGGCCGCTAATATAGCCTGGGATAGTCACCTCCTGAATTTCTGGCAGGAACCTGCGGCCTGGTGGATGGCTCTTCTGAGACCTGGGTTGGAACTCTGAGACTGGAATTTTTTGGAATTTTTTGGCCTACTGGATGCTTTTGATGATATTTGGGCCGGTATTTCGGAGTGTTTGGAACTTAAGTGTGTTAAAGGTCGCCTGTCTGATGAGCCTACTGCTGGGCTGGACTTCCTCTGACTGCAAGTACTCTGTGATTTTATTTTAACTTTTTGGAAGTTTTGTTGGCAGTGAGAGTGCTTTTTAACAGCTGATAGTCTGCTAATTTCAGATATATGTGAGACATATTGTCTGGAGGGCGGTTTCTCCACAACATTTCCTCAAATCCTCCTCTTAGTTTTATTATTTTTTATTAATGTATATTTATTGTTTGTGTTAAGCAGTGAGAGTGCTTAGATTAAGTAGGGCACCAGGTAATGAGAGGATCTGTGTGCTGAATAAATGTTTTATGGCTTTAGTTAGTTAAATTAGCTAGTTTAGGTTTTGTAGGGCCCCAGGTAGTGGGAGGACCTGTGGGCTAAATAAATGCTTTAAGGAATGTTTATGTATTTAGTTAGTTAAATTAGTTATTTAATTTAGTTGTTTGTTATTTTAAGTTTCGGGTATGAATTGATGATCAATTTGTGTTATTTTCTTTGGATCCTTTTTTTTTCTTTTGGGGAAAGTGAGTGGGGAATTTTAGAAAGGGGCAAGATTTGTGGGGTTGTATACTATTTACATTTGTTGTGAGTTTGTGTACATCATCTGTATCTGAATTGCATTGGTTTTCCTCACGCCATGTCTTGGGCCTGGGATATATGTCATTGTTCTACCCCCCAGGTCATGCGCTATTCAGCCTCCCCACTTCATGCCCTCTGCCCCATTTTCCCACCACCGCTCTTTTCCACCTATCAGCATTGTCAGGCTTTGAGTATTGCTCGCAGGATGGGGGGCAGGGTGGGGGTGTGAACAGCGGAGGTTGGAAGAGCGGGGCACTCACATCAGGGTTCTTAAGCCCAGAAGATGCCCTGGAGCGAAATGGAGTCTAAAACATGTGCCATCTTGTCTAGTCTCCATACCCAAGGGCACCACCATTGGTGGTGAGCAGGAGGTCAGGGCAGCCCAGGCGATCTGTCCAACTCGGGTGGTGTTATGTAAAGCCAGATCTATCAAGAACAAGACTGCAATTATTGCAGATCTTGTCGGGACAACAGATCTGGCATGCATCACTGAAACCTGGCTGGATGGTAATGAGAGCCCCATACTTGAGGCTGCAATTCCGGCCGGGTATTCGGTGATACACCGCCCGAGATTGGACCATAGGGGAGGTAGGGTTTGTGGTCTGTTTCAAGACTGAATTGGATCTCACAAGTGTACCAGTTGAGGAAGCTAGGTCATTTGAATGTGCTGTAGTAGCAGGTGTGAGTTATAGGATGGCTCTCATCTACTGTCCACCCGGGGATGGGAATCTATTCCTTAAGGAAATGGCGGACTTTGTGGTTGACCTGGCATTTGAGTCACCTAGGCTGATGGTCCTGGGTGACTTCAATGCCTGGATTGACGACGAACTCTAGCAATTTGGACAACACTTCCTCCAGTTGATGAATTCACTGGGCCTCACACAGGTGGTTACCTCTGCTACCCATAAACATGGCCATTCTCTTGACCTGATCTTCCTCCTGGGGATCGAGGCCTCTGACGTGGGGGTGGAACCCGTCAGATGGTCTGACCACAACACTGTGTGATTCAATGTTTGCACTCCACCTCGTAGGCCGACCCCTGTGGAGGTGGTCAAGTACCACCCTTTACGGGATGTGACTCCTGATGGCCTATCAGCGGTATTTGATCTATCAGAATTTCCTATGGCAAGCATGGATCCGGAGGTTTTGGTTTTGGCCTATAATAAGGCCATTGCCTCAGCGCTGGATTCCATTGCTCCAGTCTGTGTACGTCCTCTCTCCCTTTGCCCTTGGTCTCCGTGGTTTGATGAGACCTTGAGGAAGTTGTGGCGACCAGGACGAAGGTTAGAGCGGTGCTGGCAGAAATCCAACTTAGAAGCTGACCATCTTAGACTGCTAGAGCATTATCAACTCTATCAGTCAGCAATCTCCCGTAAGAAGGCAGAGTTCCTGTCCAGGGAGATTGCTGCTGCTGCTCAGAACCAACCAGCTCAGCTCTTTTGAACTGTGGACAGGCTGTTCAACCCAGCCTGTCTGCAAGATTGAAGAGCATTTTCACAATTGCAGAGTGAAGAGCTTGATTGGTTCTTTGCTGATAAGGTGGCCGACATCAGGTTAGAGACCTGTTCAGCACACTCTGTGGGAGTTGCTGATGATCGATGCTTGGCCACTATCCCTCCTTTTTCCTGGAGTTCCTTTGACCAGCCCGGAAATCGTGGATGTTATGCGGATTGTCCAGGGTATGCACCCTACATGCTGTAGTTTAGATCCGGGCCCTACAGCCCTGATTATGGGCTGTTGTGATGCTATCGGCCCGGTTCTGGCACAGATAGTCTGATGCTTCCTTGACTCTGGTGAGTACCCCGGCTCCCTGAAGGTTGAAGAAAGCTTCATTGGACCCAAACTGTCTCACAAACTACAGACCCATCTCTAACCTTCCCTTTGTGGGGAAGGTGATTGAGAAAGTAGTGGCTGTACAGCTGGAGAACCTTTTGACCATCCATAGCATCTACGAACCTCTCCAGTCCGGTTTCTGAAAGAGGCACAGTACCAAGACTGCGCTGGTTCGGGTGCTCAATGATCTCCTGATGGTGAGAGATCAGAAAAAACGGTCCATTTTGGTACTTCTTTATTTGTCATCAGCTTTTGACACCGTGGACAATGGGGTACTGCTCGAGCACCTGATATTCATCTGTGGGCTTTCTGGTTTGGTCCACAGATGGTTTACATCATTTCTCGCTGGCAGAACTCAGAGGGTGATATCGGAGGTCTTTTCCTCTGAGCCTATCTCTCTGTAATGTGTGGTCCCTCAGGGCTTGGTGCTGTCCCCCATGTTGTTTGCGGTGTACATGCTGTCCCTCGGAGACATTGTAAGATGGTATGGGCTGAGGTTTCATTGCTATGCTGATGATACCCAGCTCTACCTGTCTTTTGCGCCCCACCAGGATGGAGCACTCCTGGTATTTAATGACTGCCTTGCTGAAATCCAGGATTGGATGAAGTCCAGCTGGCTGAAGTTGAACCCTGGGAAGACTAAGGTGATGGTTGTGGATCCAGGTTACTGGATAGGGGGGTTGGGGGGAAGTCAACCCACAGGATTATTCGGGGGGGGGATTCTGAGCTCCCTACCTCTGAACGGGTGCAAGACTTGGGGTGATACTTGATGAAGGGTTGACACTTCTGTCTCAGGTGTCGACTGTCATTAAGTTATCCTTTTATCATCTGAGGAACATTGCTAGGATCAAGCACCTTGTTCCATCTGGTGACCTTCCTACATTGATCCATGCCTTTGTGGCCTCACGTCTGGATTATTGCAACTCCCTTTACTTTGGGCTGCTGGGGGTTGATATCCATCACCTGCAGCTGGTGCAGAATTCCGCAGTCCAGTTGTTGATGGGGACTCCCTGGTCCTCCCACATCACACCAGTGCTGCGGGAACTGCACTGACTGCCAGTTCAGTGGTGGATCACCTTCAAAGTCGGATTACTGATGTACAAAGACCTACACGGACTGGGCCCTGACTACCTGAAAGAACTTCTTGTCCCTTACGACCCTGAGCGACCACTCCGCTCGGCCGATGAGGGGTTGCTAGAGATTCTGAGGGTGTCTTTAAAATCTTCAGGGGCATGGGCATTTATATTCGTGGCCCCAACCCTCTGGAATTCTCTACCCCGTCGGATTAGGGAGTGCATGACTGTGGGGGGAATTAAACAGACATTAAAGATGCATCTATGGAGCAGGGCATATGGTGATGAGGAAGACAGATTTTAACTGTATAGTATATTTATTACTGTGATTGCAGCATTGGTTTTAAATTGTTTTAATTTGTACTACGCCTTCTTACCTGAAAGGTGCACTAAAAAGAAAGATTATTATTATTATTATTAATATTACCCCTAAATATTTATAGGATTCTACATGTTCTAAGATAGTTGTTGCTAAAGATCTTAATTCTTTTTTAGTTGTCTCTTTGAAGTCTCTCTTCCTAAATAACATCCACTGTGTTTTTTGTTCATTCAAAAGCAATCTTAATTCAATAAGTTCCCTCTGTATTTTGTAAAAATCTTGTTGCAAGATCAACATTGCTGTGTCTGTACCATCACATCTGGAATACAATATGGTATTATTAGTATAAAGCTGTATTTAAGTTTTAGGTGAACAATAGTTTGGTAAATCGTTTATATATAACAGAGAAAGAAGGGGACGAAGCACTGACCGTTGAGGTACCCCATTAGTCAAAGTGGTTGGCTTTGAACAAACACTACCCAATCTGACAGACTGTAACCTCCCGTTCAAATACGTATGAATCCAACCTAATGCTGGAATACCTAAACCAACCTTCTTTAATCGATTTAATAATATAATAGGATGTACAGTGTTGAATGCCTTTAACAGATCCAAGAATATTGAAGGGACTTCCTGGTTTCTGTCGAAGGCATTCACCATGTCATCAACCACCTTTTATATTGTGTACACTGTATTATGCCCTTTTCTGAAACCTGATTGAAGATGTGTTATTATATTGTATTTAGTAAGATAATTTGTTAACTGTAAATACACAGGTTTTTCAAATACTTTTGCACTTACTGGTAAAACTGATATAGGTCTATAGGGACCTGGATTTGTTGGATCCACTCCTTTGAACATTGGATTAATAAAAGCTGTTTTCAAGTCAATTGGTAATTCATAGGTATCCAAAGAAAAATTAAAAATGTATGTTAAATGAGGTACCAATATTTCAACCACCAATTTCAAAAAGATAGGAGAAATCTCATTGCATCCAGGACCTTTTCTAATGTCTAAGCTCTGCAGCTGCTTTCTAACATCATACATTTCTATTGGACGAAAAGAAAACACAGGTCTATTCAACTTATAAGTAAAGTCAGTATCCAAAACAGGAGAGGACAGTCCAGGGTGTACTTTATTAAATGCGTCACCAACAGAAATAAAAAAATAATTTAACATTTTAACTTTATCAGTATCTGTAATTGAAAATTTCCCTTCAGATGCTAAAAATGCTGGTAAAATAGTTGGACCTTGCTTCCTCTTCATTGAATCAATACCTTTCCAAAATGCTCTGGGATTTCCTTCTGATGATGGAAAATAATTTTCATATTATTTCCTTTTTGATTTCCTGATGTGTTTAGTACAATTGTTCCGAGTAACCCTATATGCTAACATATCCTTCATTGCTTTGGTCTTTCTAGCTGTATGCCATAGTTTTGACTTTCTATTTATTAACTCTTTCAATTCTTTTGTTATCCAGGGCACTTTTTTTTTTATTACATTTTTCAATTTTAATGGGGCATGCTTATTTATAACACTCAAAAGGGAAGTTTTGAAAAAAGCCATGCTGTGTGTACATCTGGGCATGTATACAGTAGTTTCCATTGAATCTCTGCTACATCTCTCAGATATGCTTGTTCATCAAATAAAGTAAACATCCTAACATAAATAAATTGTGATTGAGGTTTCTCCACCAAAGTATCTCTAATACATGAAATATAACAGTGATCACTCACGACATTTTCATGAACTGCAGATATACAGTATATCTCTCAGGTATATTAGTAAATATTAAATCCAGTAAAGTATTTTTATCACTGTTTGACTTATATAATCGAGTAGGTGTATTAATCAATTGTTGTAAATTGAGAGCTGCAAACTGATTTAAAATCACAAGTTGAGGAATCAGCATATTCCAGTTAAAATCCCCGAGCAATATGGTTTCACTTTTTAGAAAAGGAGCAATATGTTCACACAAATTCTGTAATGCTATAGTTTTAGCAGATAGGGGCCTAAAACAAACTATAATATTTAAACAAAGTCCTAATTTCCCTTGCACTTGTACTACTAATAAATCTAATTGATTTGGGATCATTTTTGCAAGTTTCACTTGACCCTTATATGTATTATTAAGATGTATCTTAACGTCACCCCCTTTTTTGTCTGTCTTGTCTAAAAATTATATAATTTTCTAATAAAACATCATTGTTATCTATTTTAGATGAAAGCCAAGTTTCTGTTAATGCTAATACATCTGACTTAACTGTTTCAAATTGAGTTCTTATTATATCCATCTTGGATAACAAGTTTCTTACATTTAAATGTAAAAAGCCCAGATTTGTCCGTTCACCAAAATCAACCAGGGATTATTAATTGCTCAGTTGGGGACCTGGGTTCACATGTACATCACCAGAGATCAATAAACTCATTAATATCAATTTCCTCATCCATACAAACTTCTTGTTAGGGTACATATTAGATTTTTGTAATCCTTTAATATGTCTACAATGCATCTCAGGCATACATGCATGTGAAACCCCTTGCCCTTTAACTAATGTAATTACAAAGCTTTCAATTTAATCTAGATTCTCTGCATATACATTTGGAAGAAATATCTCATTCCCTGCACATAGTTGCCTAAAACTGACATTTTCCAATTTCCCCCCACTGAAATCACGCTTTCTATCACTACACAGTATAGCAACTAGTGCAATTATCATTACCTCACGCATAGTAGCAGAGTAAATACCAGTTATGGAAATTGTAGGAAAGCCAAAAAATAAACTGTCAGCTACTGACCAAGTCACAGCCTAAATAGATGGGTCAATTTAAACCCTTGCAAAGACATTAAAAACAGAAATTTCTATACCGTCACTCAAGCTCATTCAGTAGCAGCACAAACTTTAAATAATTGTCCTGCCCCTCCTCCTTGTGCAGCGTGGACTCTTTCTGCTGCCTCCACACAGCTGACACAGCTTCATCAGAATTTAAATTTTACAAGTCCCAATCTTTCAAACACACAGGAAGAGCACTGGCACTAATATTAGGCATGCAGGTTAACTCAGTTCAGCAGCCTTTCCCCAGTTCTAGTAGCAGCAGATGAAACGCTGACTTGCATACCTGGGGGTGGGACAGGTACAGGGGAAGGGTTCTGGAAGCAAAGTCCAGTGCAGTGAGAATATCTGGGACTTGGAAGGGAGAAGCCAGAGAGGGTGAGGGGGGCAGCAAGGTCAGCTCCCAGGGTGGGGGCTGACCAAACAAGCAGACAGGAAAGACCATTAGGCCTATTCTGCTGGCATTTTAGTATGTTAGTATGAATGGAGCCTTGGGGAACTCCTGAGTGAACAGGATGTGCATCTGAGAGAACATCAGCTATTTTCACTCTTTGGCAGCAGTTCTCCAAGTAGCTTTTGAACCAGGTAGTGGACTCAGGTTAAAGTCCTGCAGAACGTAGCTGTGTAATTAATAGTTTATGATGTACAGTGTCAAAAGCCTTGGTCAGGTCTATGAAGACCGACCCGGTTAGGAGGCTGTTGTCCAACGAGCTGTATATAGCACGGGGAATTCATGGAGGGCCAATGTAGTAATGTGACCTGTATGGAAACCATGTTATTTATTTTTTTTTTTTTAATTTAGTAAACTTTATTCACGTTTTACAACAACATCCATATAGCACAATGGATTGCTAGGCATATGCATTATTACATGATAATATGAAACATGCATGATAGCCTTGTGGTTACATCAGCTAAAATAAACATATTCTATTCTAACATCCACTACATTGTCCCAAACTAAAAAAAAACCACACCCTCTTCCGAATCATCCATATTCCCCAATTACCTCTCTACCCTCCCCTATGTCAAGTGTGTACATTATTCTTGAAGATGCCACCTTGGGTTCTACCTGTTAACCAATGGATCCACTAATTATTGGGTCAGTGTGGATTATAAGCAGTAAGTAAGGCCTCCAAGGTGCCCCATCTGGACTGATATAAATGCGGTCGGTTGCCCATATACAGGATATGCTTTTCTAATTGCAGAGCGGTGAGCATCTCCTTATACCACTCCCTCACAGACAACTGGGCTTCTTCTTTCCAGTGTCTCATAACAATGAGTTTGGTTACTGCCGAGACTAAAACAATATGTGCCTTCCTGGATTTAGGAATATCTTTTGGCAGCAGGCATAATAAACAAATTTCTGGGGTAAAGAGGGAGTCAAGACCTAGCCACGGATCCAGCAGACCTTTAATAGCCTGCCAAAAAGTCTGGACAAGTGGACAACCCCACAACATATGGTGTAGCGAGCCAGGGGCGGGGCGACGCCTGGTGCATACAGGAGAAGGGGCACACCCCACCTTATGCAGTCTAGCTGGTGTGAAATATAAGTTATTCATAATATTGAACTGTATCATTCGTAACCTATCCTGCTTGACAAAGGAGTAATTGTTCCTCCAGGCTCATCCCCAAGTCACTACATCAGGTGAAATTGACAACTCCTGGACCCAGTAATAGCCAATCCCGTGGGGCAGGCTGATATCCAAAACCTGTAATTCTTTATAAGTTTTGGACACTGCATGGGATTCGCCCGCTGCCTGCAAGAGCCTGTTCAGTTTCTCCGAATCTGCACAATTGGTGTCGCCTCTCACCATATGTCTCTTGATCGCCTCTACCACCTGCCAATATTTGAAGAAGTCCGTAATTGGAACCGAGTAACGTGTTTGAAGGGTTGGAAATGACATCAGTTGTTCGCCCTCAAGGAGGTCAGCGACCTTCCTTTCAGTTAGGAGCGGCCAGAATCCGGGCGATATGGGTTTATGGTCTATTTGAAAATGGGGATTACCCACAATAGGCTGATCCAAGGATGTATGCCAGTAGCATGAGAGAAATGTTTGTATCTGTTGGATGGCTCGAACTGACCATCCTATGGGAGTATTTTCCAACTTACTGGGGAGCTTTGAGGGACTGACATAAATCAAAGAGGTGAGCTTACCCTGAAACTGAGAACTTAGTGACTGTTCTATATCCAGCCACAAGGGAGTATATGCCTGATTATCCCTTTCTAGTCCTGTTCTTGACCAGTGGGCTACCCTACTGAGGTGGTGGGCACAGTAATAGGTAAAAAAGGAGGGTAGTGCTAGTCCACCTTGTCTTTTGGGCCCTGTAAGTTTGTGGTATGTGCGTCTGGCTTTCTTGCCCTTCCACAGAAAGGCAGTTATGACTGACTGTAGATAGTTAAACCACTTTTTGGGAAGATGGAACCCTAATATCCCAACCGGGTATAAAACCCTGGGAAGGACATTCATTTTTACTATGTTAGCTCTCACCCACAGTGTGAGCGGAAGATGGCCCCATCTCTCCAAATCCGATTTAATAACCTTGAGTATTTCTGTGAGGTTCAGTTTCATCATGACAGGGAGATCTCTAGCCACATGAATGCCTAAGTAGGTAAGAGTATCTGGTGCCCATTCCAAACCAGTGCCATCTATGGACGCTCGGGTGGTCCTATCATTTAGGGGAAAGACTTTGGATTTGGATACATTTAGTTTGTAGTGGGAGACCTCTCTGAAAGACTTAATCAGCCTCAGGAGTGCAGGGATCCCGACTACCGCCTCCTCAATATGTATCAGCAAGTCGTCTGCATAGTCAGATAGGGTATACCGATATTCCCCTAATTTAATTCTTCTAATTTGAGGGGAGGCATTAATTTTCTTGAGGAGGGGCTCCAAGTAAAGGTTGAATAGGAGAGGGGATAGCGGGCACCTGCCTTGTCCCCCTCTGAAGCCGAAAAGGGCCAGAAAGGGTGCCATTGCACCATACCTGTGCAGATGGGGAGGAATAAAGGATCTGAACCCACTTGATAAATTCAGCTGGGAGACCATATTGTGCCATTGCTTGGAATAAGAAGTCCCAAGAGACCATATCGAAGGCCTTCTCAGTGTCCAGGGACACCAAAACCGCCGTGGAATCGGAGTCCCTGGACACCGAGAGGATGTGCATGATCTTTCGCATGTGGTCAACAGATGATCTCCCTGCCATAAACCCAATTTACTCCCGCCCAACAAGAGTAGCTAGCACCGGACTTAATCTGTTGGCCAAGATCTTCGCTAAGATCTTGATGTCAAGATTGATCAGCGAGATAGGGCGATAGGGCCGGATTAAGAGGTCCTTCCCGGCTTGGGGATGAGAGTGATCAACGCTTTTAAAAAACTGTCTTCCGACATACCCTCAGAGTGCCAATGATTAAAGACCTCTGTGAGCAGGGGTGGGCGAGCTCTAGCGTATAAGCTTTGTACAAGTTGTTGGGGAGACCATCAGGTCTCGGCATGCTATCCAGTGCAAGTTGCTGGATGGCCTGCGTGACCTCCTGTACCGTTATCGGCTTACCCAATACTTGGGCACTCTGAGGGGTCACTGTCGGCAACTCTACTGAAGCTAAATAATTACAGATGGTCTGGACATTGGAACAGCCTACCTGATCGACTGAATACAGTCTCATGAAGTAGCTCTTTATCTCCTCCACCACCACCTCTTTGGGTGACATTATAAGGTGGTTTCCCACTTTGAGACCAGCAATGAAGCGTGAAGCCTCTATCTGCCTGAGCCTCAGGGCTAACAATTTCCCATCTTTTTCCCCGGCGTCAAGATATTTGATTTTGGTACATCTCAGTGACAATTCTACCTTCTGAGTGATTAGGGCTGAGTACCTGGCTTGTAGTCTATGCAGATTTGCCCATTCAGCATCGGGGAACTTGTTATTGAGGGTAGCTTCCAGCCTCCAGATGTCTGAGAGCAAATTATCTTACTGGGCTTTATGTTGCCTGGATCTGACGGACGCCAGACATAGGCATTCTCCTCTCAGGGCGCATTTTGCTGCCTCCCAGACTATGTCAATTCTCGAGACTGAGCCCCTATTTATTGAAAGAAAGTTGGCTAAAAAATCTCTTATCTACTGTATGGTCTCAGGCTTCTGGAGTAGCTGGTTGTTAAGCCTCCAAATGAATTCCCTCCTATATACTTCCCCAAAGTGGAATGTTAATGAGACAGGCGAGTGATCAGAAATGACCCTCTCATGGATTTCAGAGCGAACTATATTTTGGAGTGAGTGGGAACTTAATAATATAAAATCAATGTGGGATAGTGATTTATGTGGGGGGGGGGAGTAAAATGTGTATTGGCACTCCGTAGGGTGCAGCACACGCCATACATCTAGGATATTTGCACCGTTCATCAGATCATGAAGTGCCCTTTGTGTTGGGGAAAGTCCCTGTCTTCGAGGGTCAGATCTGTCCAGTCACGTGTCCTGCACCACATTCCAATCTCCTCCCATTATAGTTGTCACCGGTGGATTAGTGACTACCATACTTAATAAACGAATAAAGAAGTCAGGAGCCTCTCCATTTGGGCCATATATTGCTCCCAGTAGAATTGGATTCGATCCTATACTGCCCAGCAAGATGATATGTCTCCCATTGGGGTCGTATGTTTCCCTCTTTAGTATAAAGGGGATATTCCTGTTTATGAGGATGATTACTCCTCCACTGTTACTAGACCCCCCTCCGTCCCTGACAGCCTGTCCCACCCAGGTTTTGATAAACAATTGAGCATCTTCCCGTTTCATGTGCGTTTCCTGAAGGCAGGCTATCCCTGCCTTTAACTGCTGCAGGTGTCTGAGAATAACCAGCCTTTTGCCCTTGTCCTGGGCGCCCTTGACATTCCAACTGATAACCTTGTAATGACTAGTCATTGCCAGCGGATAAAAAGCTCTGAGGGGTTGCTCCCTTACTTAGCCCAATAACCCAATTAGGCTTAGTATGAAAACCGGTTCCGTGATATATCACATCAGCCACTTTAGCCACACTTGACATCCTCCCCCCCAATAAGTCCTTTTCATTATTTATTGCCCTTATCTCTCCTGTTATACCCTCCCCTTTCAAATAAAACATTTTCCTTGATCCCCTTAGTTCTCCCCCAGTTCCCAGGAACTGCAACTCCCAAAACACCACGGTGCGCAGTGTCTTCTCACAGAGTAATACACACCATGCCCCCCCGCTCCCCATCCTCCATTATACAAAAAGTATGCCCAACCCAGCTAAATTAGACAATCTCCTTAACCCGAAATTAGTTTGTAAACATTATGTAAATCAGAGCAGACAGAACATAACCCTGCATGACAAATGTAAGGAATTTAGGGTCACTTGCTTCCCATTGGCGAGATCCCCTAAAAGAGGATGGCATGGGAGGAGCAAAGTAATAACACTGAAAAGAAAAAATAGGAGGTTAAATTGTTGCAATAAGTCTCTATATGATAGTTCTTATTGCTCTCGAAAACTGGATTCAGCTAGTGCATGTACTATAGACCCCCGTGCCTCCAGCCACTACATATCACAGCCGGAAGCCACGGAAGCCATCCAGTGGCCCAAATGACTCGTAAAACACTCGCCGCTCCCAGGGTTGCTTCTGGATCAGTCCCGTTTGTTCTCCCCTACTGTATACACCTTCCAGTCAGATGGGCCGCTGGACAAAAGGGGAAAGACCCAAATCAAATTATAACCGGAATATAGCTCTCATCTCTGTAGTAGTAAGAGGCTCAAATGGGAATGAAGCAGCCGATTCCACCGGCCAGGAACAAAATAAAAAGCCCAAGGGTCTAATAGACAGTGCCATTGTAATGTTTCTCGGTCCTCGTGTCCTGCTATTATAAACAGAGGATTCCCACCATCACCAGAGACTATCCTTCATGGCCCAAAGAAAAGGAAGCCCTTGGTTAATCCACAACTGTTCCAAGATGCACCCACTAAAGAAAAAGGTCTGGCTTCAGAAACCGTTCCCTTAGAAATCACTGATGGGTAGACTTAGAACACCTTCCGTGGCCTCCCTTGACCACTGTCTGTAAAAAAGAAAAACAAAAACCCAGGCCACCTGCTGAATTTCACACTGTTTCCATTTCCCGGCGATCATTAGTTAGACCAACAAAGCACTAATGTGTCCAGACACTCTGTCACTACGAGCTTTCATCAGGTGCACCGTACCCTCCTTTATCACTCCATTCCTTTGAACAGATCCAGGAATAATTCTCGGAGCTCCGTCAGAGCTTGTTCTTTGCTTTCAAAAGAGATCCATTTATCTTGGTGTTTAATCTGGAGCACTGCAGGATATCACATTCTAAAGGGTTTACCAGCTGCGATCAATTTAGAGATGATAGAATGCATTTCTTTGATTTTAAGCTCATGACCGACTGAGGCAGGTCTTTACGTAACCCTAAGCGTGTCCTTCCCAGAGTATTTCTTGTAGATTCTTAATTTTAATCAGGATATGCTGCTTATCTAAATAGTTGAGCAGGCGACAGATCAGGAGTCGTGGGGGGGAGCTGGGGGCCGGGGGAGGTCGCAGCGCCCGGTGTGCTCGCTCAATAACATACGCCGCTCCATTTGGAGAAGGCCCCGCTATCTTTTCAAAGAATTTCTGGAGAAATAGGATCGGGTTCAAGCCTTCTTCTTTTTCTGGCACACCAAATATTAGTAGATTATTTCTCCTACTCCTCCCTTCAAGATCTTCTAACTTTTCCTCGAGTTTTTTCACTCTTCTCCCCAGTTGTGTGATCATTGCATCATTTCTATCTTGTTTCCTCTCTAATGAAGTGATCTTAACCTCGGAATCCCCCACTCTCAAACTCAGGGCCTGCACGGAGGTTTTAATTTGCTGCATATCTTCTGCCATCTCTGAAATGCGCTCTTGGAGCAGCCTTATTACCTCCAGGAATCTCTCCTCTGATAGAGCAGTAGGGAGGCTGGGTTTTGCTGTCTCTCACCTGCTGGTGCCGAGCCTCTTGGCGGCCTGCTCTTTTTCCGGTGTCATTGGTGGAGAGTGTCTCTGCGTCGGTTTCTTCATGAAGACGTCCATTCTAAAAGGACAGTTGTCCACTATGAAGTTCTAGTGACCTTAAAGTGTAGGTAAGGCACACTATTTGCAATGAGATTTGGCAAAAAATAAAGTTTACTCAATCGGAGGTGCAGAGCTACGGGAGGTTGCTGCTGCCCTTCACCCTGTCATCACGTGACTCCTCGGAAACCATGTTGTTGGGGCAGAGGATGTTGTGTTTGTCCAGGTATTCCGTTAGCTGGTCAGATACCATATGTTCAATGGCCTTGTGGGGGGGTGAGTATGGAGATAGGCCGGTATCATTTGAGTCAGAATGGCTGTTGACTAAGAAGGTGTGAGGATGGTTTGTGCTGGCCCATGTTGTGGGACAGGGTGGGGTGCCACTGGACACTACGGACAAATTACATGGAAATGAGGAAAGGAAGAGGGTGCCACCAAGCACCAGGGGAAAATTATAAGGAGTTGGGAGTGAGTGGGGTGTCACTGGACACCAGGGGCAAATTGTGCAGATTTGGTGAGTGAGGGAGGGTCCAAGCTATTTGCACTTTGCTAAAACATAATTTTTAAATGCATTGACTAGCATGGCACAAACAGGCTGTTAGCACATTCTAAAAGCTTTCAACATGCAATGCCCAGTATGAATGACTCTGCCTCCCATTAGCATGCACTCATGCACTGCTTCAGCGGCACCCCCCACTATCAACTTTGTGCTGCGCTAACTGTGGCTATAAACACAGCACATGTCATGCCAAGTACCTCTCCAGCACGCAAAGCCCAGTTTGAAAGGTACAAACTCTGCAGCCATGCTGTAAACTGTTCACACATGGGTAAAATGTATTTTGATGCAAAATGTGCATGAACCATTCAATTGTGTATCAGTGAGCCCTTAATGAAAATATTTTCAAGAGAGTCAAACTGTTCCTTTTCTATTTCAGTTTTAGGCTCTGTGAAGTCTACTGGTATCCTGACAGTACAGGGAACAGAGGGAGGGACAGCCATTGTTTCATGGAAATATCCACAAGAATATAAAGATCATGCTAAATACTTTTGCCAAGGAGCCTGTTGGAAAAGTGATTCTGACTTGATAAAAAGAGACACGGGCAAAAGCAATCAAAAACTCACAAATGGCAGATATTCACTTTATGACAACACTTCAGCTGCAGTTCTCACTGTTACCATAAGCAATCTGACACAGATGGACAATGGACAATACCACTTTGCAATAGATATATCCCTGTCTAGGGATATTTATGAGGAAGTTCAAGTGTCTGTCAATAAAGGTACAGTATGTACGGGATTCTAATGTATGAAAATGTAGATATTCTACAGCACAGTACTGTATATCCACCATCTGTGTGAGGAGGCAAAGAAAAAATATATAAAAATTGAAAAAGTGGAGCCCTCACCTCAGAAAGGATAAGGATAGGTTGGAAACTGTGCAGTGCAGTGTAACAAAAATGATTCAGTGCCGGCAGGGCAGGTCCCATGAGGAGTGCTTCAAGGCACTAAATATGTACTCACTGGAAATAAGAAGGGAGAGGGGGGATATAACAGAGGCCTTCAAATTGCTAAAATGAGTCAACAAGGTAAACTGCAGGGAATTATTTACCCTGAATACCAACTCAAGGTCACGTGCTCACAAGTGGAAATTATGTGGAAGGAGGTTCAAGAGGGAAGTGAAGAAGTACTTCTTTATGGAAAGGGTGGTGGAGCCTTGGAACAGTCTGTCAGCTGAGGTGGAAATCCCATTCAGGGGATTCAAGCAGGCATGGGATAAACTGAAGAGAATCATGAGAATGGGGATTGTTAGTACACTGGAGGAACAACAACTTCCAGGGAGGGTTCCAGGAATTATAAGAAGCATGGGCAGACCAGATGGATCATTAGTCTTTTCTGCAATCATGCTGTATGTTTATATGTTTCTGTGTTTAAAGAAGATTGTTTACATTAACCACATACGTTTTATTTCATAGTCTATAATGATAGTCCTGCGGATATTTACAAGTAAAGATCTAACTGCTTCCCAAGATCCTGCATATATGCAAATTAGATGCATTGCTGTTTTATGTGAAATAGTGTGATGCAAAATTAGATAGTTCTGCCGATGTACAAAAAAACATAAGAATTCGTTCTAACTCATGTAAGTATATATGGAACCATCATAAGGCTTCCTGAATGAAATACAACTTGGGGGTCCCCTTCCAGTGCAAGCTGCAGCAGGATACCTCCGGAATCTAGACTAAGGCTCATCAGAGCTGACTGACTCACAAGCAATGATGAACATAAATACCCAAACTAATGAATATTCATGTCCCGTTGTGATACTGAGCTGTCGGAGGATTTGCTCCATATCAAAACATTGCATAGCATCTCCCATACACAGATCATAGCAACCATAAAACAAGCATTTGTCAATGCCGAATGTTGTATTGCTGCCATTGGCAGTGCAGGAGTTAGAGAGATGCAGCATAGGAGTGGCAGTCAAGTATTGGACTGAAGCCAACCCATCCCAACCCTACAGAGAGTGAGAGGCATTAGGGTGTCCCTGTGGGTGTTTGGTAGTGCAGTGCGGGAAAACATGCTGGGCAGGATGTGAAAAATGACAGCTGCACAGTTCATAAGGAGGTGTAATTAAATGGCAGTGCTGAAAATGTGGCATACAAATATCTGAAAGTTGCGGAGTTGCAAGGTGCTTAGCAAATATGCAAGGCAACACAGCACTGGTAGTTTGTGGGCATTGACACCAAATTTCCAACATAGGCATTTTAGCACCTCTGCTCATGTACAGTACAGTGTCACTGTCATTTCCTCAAAGTGTCCCAGAAGTGATTTCGCACAGCTAATTATCACTATTCTGTGCCGAAGGGCGGAAACACATTTTACAGGATATGTGAAGTGACAGCTGTATTGTTCATCAAGAGGTGTGTAAAATGGCAATGGTGGAAATCCAGAGTGAAAATATCACAAATGCATGATGGTACGAGCATACGTGCAATCTGCCAACGCACGCTCATAACACAGTCATTTTATGGAGTATCCGCTCCAAATTTTCAACATAGGCATTCTAGGAGTTCTGCTCATGAACTGTGTCACTGTCATTTTCATAATCTGGCCCAAACACTGATTTCCCACAGCGACTGTGCAATTATGAGCCGGAAGTGCGGAAACACATTTCGGGCAGGATGTGGAAATGACAGCTGTACTATTACTAGGAGGTGCAGAAAAATGCCAATGCTGAAAATACGCGGTAAAATATTGTGAATCACGCGAAGTTATGAGCCTGCGTAGCAGCACTGCATAGCACTGCAGCTTGTAAAACAGGCATTTCTTGGATTTTTCCACCAAATTTGGAACATAGGCTTTGAGAAACCACCTCATGAACACTGGCACTGTCATTTAGTTAATGGGTCCCGAAGGTGATTTTGAGCAGTGACTGAAATCACCTTCGAGGCCAATTAATGCCATGACAGTGACATAATTCATGAGAAGGGGCCCCAGAAACCCCATGTTGAAAATTTGGTGCCAAAATTCCAAGAAATGCCTGAGATATGCAACAAAGTTGAAAAAACCTATTCATTGCATTATACAGCTTACCGGCATTTCCTCAGTTCACGGTCAGCTTTGAAGAATGCAGACGTGTTCCCGGTCCACTGAAGATTGACACGCCAGAGTCTGGAGGTAAGTATGGGGTGAGGTGGGAGTGAGGGAGGCAGGGTGCGCAGTGGGTGGAGTGCTGGTGGGGATCTAGACTATGAGGGGCGGTTTCGTTTTCTAGGTTAAAAAAAAGAAAGAAAATGTTGCTGAACAGTTTTGCCATTGCAGGGCATTTGGCACGCTGAGGTGGGCTCCCAGTGTGCCACCTAAGGAAATGAGTTTTGTAGGGGTCAGTAGCCGACGGGGGATTGAGCACCCTCCTTGACACCTCAACAGGAGTAATGCCGCCAGGATTGGGCGCCCCTGCCAGCAAACAAAGTCAGGGAGCATGAGCTGAGGGGATTGGGCACCCTCTCAGCATTCAACAGTTGAGAGTGATGCCGACAGGGTGGCTCCCCGTCGGCATACAAAGCAAGCGGAGGCGCAAGCCGAGGTGGGCACCCCTTGGCATTCTCCATTTGTGGAGGGTGCTGATGGAGTGGTCTCCCCATTGGTGTGCAAAGCAAGCAGGGGACATGAGCCGAGGGATTGGGCACCCCTCGGCATCCCATTCGCGGGGATGACGGCCGGGATAAGCTCCCGTGGTATACAAACACAGGGGTTGCCAACAGGGACTGGGCACCCGATGTTGTGAGGCGGGCGGCCGCCCGCTGCGCTGACCACCATGGCCATAATGGCGGGCACGTCAAGCAAGGACCGCTGTGTATGACAATTGCAGTGGACCTTTGCTTTGATGTGCTCACCCCATTATGTATGCATAGTGTGGCGGTGGCATGCAGGCTGATTGGGGAATGAGGGACGCACCTACTGATGCGTGCCCTGTATTCACCCAACAGAAGCCGCACCCCCAAGACCCACACTGTCGCAAGATGTTTCTTGCGCATGTGCGCATGCCAACATAATAAATAACACAATAATTAATTCTTAATAAAAAAACATGCTATCACTAAGATGAGAAACATAAATAATGAATCAGGACTAAAAGACTTGGTGAAAAGGCAAGCAGAGAACAAAATGAAGGGGAAACCAGGGACCATCACACAAGGACATGAATATTCATTATCAATATGCATGTTGCTCTTACTTCAGTGACTGCCATATCACATTTATGTCTACACCTGCTGTGTCATTTTTTTTTTTACATAAATTGGTTTTCTGTAGTTTTCACCAGTACCAACTGTCCAGCTGTTCTTGGCTGCCTCAGGTCTCAGCCTTGCCTGCCCCTTCATTTACTGCTGACATTGCATCACTGTTTTTAAATTAAATGTTAACTGTTCCCAACTGAATCTTCTGACCCTGTCTCCACCACAGGAGCCACCTGTCATCCTCATTCCACCATAGCTGTCTCTTTGCCCATTCTCTTTGTCGAATCCTTGCCCACTCTTCTCTCAACCTGCTCTCTTCACCGAGATGGCAGCTGCTGCTCCAGGTGCTGTGGCATCTCTTTCCAGTCCCTCCACATGCAGCCATCTCACGAAACCAGTGGTAGGACAAGAGAGGCACACACACTAGACCACCAGGGAGTTTGACCTATAGGTGTGCATTCTAGATCACCAGGAATGGGAGCTGAAGGGAGCCAAAAAAAGTTCAATGGCAAAGTGTTATAGAAGGCACTCTGTGGCAAACTGCCATACACAAATTGCATTGTGCGGGAGTTCAGTGGGTGTTGGATTATCTCACATGGGGAGTCTGGAATTCATGGAGTGGGCCAAAAATAGCATGAATAGTACAATCCCAACCCCCTCCTAACTTCTAAACCTTGATTTATCTACATAGCCCTGCTGTGTTTCAACATCTTGCTTCCAGTGGGGTCCTGCTGCTACTCTTTTCTGTAACTGGCTGGACAAGAGCACTGAGAAGTTAAGTGATTTGCTAAAGGTCAAACACTGAGTACTTGTCTGTTATAGTTTTTGAACCTGCAACCTCCCAGTTCTCAATCTGTTGCACTAACCACAACCTATACTGCCCACTGAGTTAGCTTATGTAGATAAACAGTAAAGAAAATCCCCTCGCCCATATCCCTTTGAATAACACCCCCACCTTAAATCTATTTTTTTTCTGCCCTTGCAGTTTGCTCTTTCTCTTGAAAGATCAAAGAAGTGAAACTGATTGAGTCAGTGTGCTCACTACAATTTATTATTTGTATAGGTGCCCTGCCTCTTATAGTGCAATACTGTTTATGCACTTAACCTGCACATAGCATTTTGCACTTTAATAAACTTTGTATGCAGAACTCCATAGCTGGTGCTGGCATTTTCTCTGCTTGTTCCTTTGATTCTTTTAAGCTTGACACAGCTTCTGTGGAGCCATGTTTCTGTGTTGCTCCCATGTTTTCAAAGAATGAATAACCTTATTTTTAATTCCTCTTGGGTCCCTGATTCAGGGACTGCAACAGTGCTCTTTGGTGTATTTTATAAAAACGGGGTCCCTTATAATCTTCAGGGGAGGCTCTGTGTGATCCCTATCCTCTCTAACCCCTTTTGCCTAATAAGCCATGCCCACCAAGGCCCCATTACTTATGAAGGGGGCAGCAGTATGGTTGAGAACATGCATCTAGCTAGACATGATGCAGGTAAAACATTTGACATACAAGCAGCAGGCTGGCTGAATCAGAATGACAGAATCTGGGATGGTACTCGTGTGAAAGTATTGTTTGCACATGGATGCTCTTCCATGAGTCCTGCCCCCATGCTGCATAATTTCAACTCAGCGCGCCTGTTTCCTGCCTGCCCACTGCCTTACCTACCTTCCCAACTGGCAACAACACATTCCTAACCACCACACTTTTCCCATCTCAGAGGCTGCAGCTTACATACTGTAAAGAGGAGGTTACAGAGGATTAGCACACACAGGGCTGTGCCTCGAAAAGATTTGGAGGTACGTACTCCATTTTTTTGAAATATCCTACAGGACACTGTTGAACCCCTGTCCTATCATGGACACAAGGGGGGCTTCATTTTTGTGGTAAGGGGTGTGGGTTAGTTTACAAAGAAGAGGAGAAATGAGGGGATGTTTGTTTAATTTAAACAAGTAAAGACTTCCCAAATTGAGTCAAACTGGTTGTAGCCCTATTTTGTCCTGAAAGCTTGGATTTGACAATACCTGACCAGCCCAACTCTTTGACTCCAACTGCTGCTCACTCAGTAGAGCTGTGCAAAGCTTGACATTCTGCTTCTGCAGGACTGTCACAGAAAATGCAGTTTTGGCAGATTGTGGAGGTTTCTGCTGCCAACCTGCAACCATACTGGTGGTTTCCAGAGATCAGAAAAGCATATTACACATGTGGAAAATCCGCTTTCTGTCAGTGGCAATTGAGGCACGTTTCTAATTGCTAGTATTCCTAGGCAATAATAGTTCATGAAGACATCCCATATTTCATAATGAAGTCATTCATTCACAAAGTTGTGAATGCCTATTACAGTATGCACTGCAAGCCCATTGGTTCACAATGTGGACCAATGTGGTGGCAGCAGATACTGTAAGCTGTCATTTGGTGGGCAACCACAGAGGTATGCAGTTGGATTTGCTGCCCGCCGATGACTGGGGGGAGTTGGGTGGGCTGTGGGTCCTGTGTGGGGGGAGGGTGCCACTGGACTATCAGGGATGTTTTTAACTGTTTGGTATGGGGATTGGGGTTATGGGTTGGGAGAGGGATGCCACTGGAACACCAGGGAATTAATATTTACTTTATTACAGAGATCGCCATATGGGATTGGGAAGGGGATACCACAGGACTTCTGCTGACAGCACTGCATGCTGTGCAGAGTGCCAGGTGCATTTTGCTGGCCAGCCCTGCACACCTCATGCAAATTGGGCCATAATGACATGCAAATTGTCCCATTTGCACCTTGCATGCATTATGGCCCCATTTGCACATTTGTGTTTGAATATCAGCAATTTGGGCATGGTGCATCCCTGATGTGGTGGCGCATTTCCCATTCTTGGTATTCAGACCTGTCTGGAGAATTCAGCGGCACACTGTATTTACACCGCATGCATTTTTTTTACATATTCAGATGAGATGCACTATGGCACATCACTTCTAAATATACCCTTTTGTTGCTCCAGTGCAACACAGTTGTGCGGAGCAACCACTTGCGCCATTGCCAGACGGACTTTTAAATACCTAGCCCAAAGTGTTTCACTTAGTTGACATGTGATCATTAGTATTAATGTGTCTTCAATGCTTGTGTAAGTGAACCATGAAAGGTTTATCAACAATCTAGATGTGGAACTATTTTTTCAGATGGAAGGATATACAGTGAACATTGTCATTTTCAGCCTTAAAATCGCCCTTTCTGAGCATTATTTGTGTCCTTCATGCAACCCCACACCCTATCGTGGGTTATTGCTAATTTATGTCATTAGCTTGTCTGTTGAATCTACTGATGTCAGGTCGTGCCTGAAAATGTGATCTTGTATCTCAGTGTACCTATCTGCAATTACAAATAAATGAAATGAAATGAAATGGCATGTCTGAGAAAACACTGCCAAGCTGGCAGTTCATTTTGCATTCCACTGTGAAGAAGAGCAGACACATTTGAAATACACTGCTGATTCTAAGGTTTTGTTTCCAGCTACTAATTAGCAGGATCATTGTATAACACACTGCCTACTTGTATGTTTTTGGTGTTGTATTGGGCGGGGGGAGCAAACAACTTTGCAGTGGAGTGGGAGACTAGTGTTAAGTTCTACTGGGGGGGAACAAGCACGGTGAGGTGGGAGTGTTGCTGATGGGCAGTGATCAAAAAAACATCAGAGATTCACATGCCTATTACATTAGGTGAGAGAAATGAAACACAAAGGTGGAAGGAGATACTTTAAGGTTTATTCCTAATATTAGAAGCATGTGCAGTGAGAGTGGCGGTGTCATTCAAATATGGTAATTTGTTCAGCAGAACTACAAAACAATGGTGGTTGGGCTCAAAACCTCGAAATCAGGGGTAACTTGTTATTTTCAAAGTAAAGTAAGTGAGAAGAGGCAGTTTTTACCATACCAGTAGGGCTGCCAGATTTTTGTTTTTAGTATTTCTGGGAGGTATGGATCTCTTTGTACATTGCATCCTGGATGCCTGAAGAGTTCTTAAACTGTTGGTTGTCATCTCATAAAGACGTAGGTTCAGAGCATCTCATTCAGAATGCAGAAAATTCTCTACATGTTTTATAATATATATTAATATGTAGAAAGAGGGGTGGCTCTTACGAGATAAGAAAGTTATCTCATGTTGTATTGGGCGAGAGGACTGCAAAGCAAAACTGAGTAGTTCTGTCAGGCCAAAACAGCATGAGATAACCTCCTTATAAGAGACACCCCTCACTATATATATTAATATATTACAGAGCAGTGAAACTGCTTCTAGCTCCAAAGATTACAGATATTGTTGACAATGTTCATTTCATTTGTGCCCATTTTGCTGGTTCCCCTGCGGTTTCATATACTAGAGGTATGTTCCATGAGTAGTGTTTACATGACTGCTGTTTGCCCTGAAGAATCTTCCCAATCCCCAATAAGACACACACACTCAGGTTAAGGTTCTTTGGCAGAAAGGCCAATTTACTTGACATTATAAAATGAATACAAGAATACAATAATCCACACATCATGCATAATACAGAGTATACAGTAACAATTTAGTTTATGCAAAACAGGATATAAACCAGAGTATTCCTTAGGGGGCAGGAGATGCATTCGGCAGAAAGGTACCAAAGCCAGCCCGAGGCCAAATGAACTGGGCAGACCCCCCAGGGCCGGCCAGTCCCCTGACAAGCATGGCTTGGTGGAACAGTCCTGCTAGGCTCTGGCCATGCAGTGTGGCCTTCACTGGGCCCTACCACCTGGATGTTGTCCACCGCAGTTCCACTCCGCCCAACTTTTGTGGTCTTCATCAGAGTAAGCCCTTACTGGGCCACCCCTAACCACCTAAATAAACCCCTTACGAAAACTGCAACCCGAATCATCCACTGCCCTCTAGTAAACTAGGCCAGAATCTGCCCAAAATTCATAGGAAGGTGGAAGGGATTTTGGATGTCCCCTCAGGTGATGTCCAGACAACAAGAAGCAGATTTCTCTGCTGTCAGGACTTTAGAAGCTGGCCTGTACCCCTCTCTTCCCTGGGCTGCTCCGGCCCCTGTCCAGGCAGGGCACAGACCATTGGCCACCACCATTCCACATTAGCACCTTGGGCAGAGGTGGCCAGGGATTGGTCCCTAGGTCTCAGGCAAGAGACCCCTGGAGATGGCCAGGAGTGGTCATGCCCTGAAGAACCTTCTCAATCCCCAATAAGACACACACACTCAGGTTAAGGTTCTTTGGCACAAAGCCCGATTTACTCGACATTGTAAAATGAATACAAGAATACAATAATCCACACATCATGCATAATACAGAGTATACAGTAACAATTCAGTTTAAACAAAACAGGATATAAACCAGAGTATTCCCTAGGGGCAGCAGACGCATTTGGCAGAAAGGTACCAAAGCCAGCCCAAGGCCAAATAAACCTGACAGAACCCCACAGGGCCAGTCAGTCCCCTGATGAGCATGGCTTGGTGGAACAGTCCCACTAGGCTCTTGCCATGCAGTGTGACCCTCACTGGGACCCACCGCCTGGACGTTGCCCACCGCAGTTCCGCTCTGCCCCACTTTTTGTGGTCTTCATTGGAGTAAGCCCTCACCAGGCCACCCCAACCACCTAAATAAACCTCTTATGAAAACTGCAACTCTAATCATCTGCCACAAGATACACACACAGTGTGCATCTTCCCAGTGCCCCTGGGGGAATACTCTATAGCCATGCCTCCAAAACATTCTGGATGCCAGTATTAAAAAGTGCCTGCCCCACATCCAACAGATGCACTGTCCCAAAAGAAGGCCGTATAATATGGGTAAATGTCCAGATGCCCAATAGCTGTAATTCCCCAGCTGCAGCAGAAACAAGAGATCTCTTGGTTCAATTCCATATGTGCCTTCCACAATGGTCTGGCTGGTGCCCCCTCCTCCAATCTCCCCGAGGCAATATCCAGGACCAAGTCAGCTTAGTGGCGGGCACATTTTGCTGGATCCAGTAGAGATGCATCATAATGCCCCAAATTAGATCAATGGAGGACAGGTGCCCCAGATCATGACCCCCCAAATGTATAACCAAGCCCTGTGATGGGCTGACCAACAAACCCAAGTTCTTGAGAGTCGGTATCAGGTCAGTCCACCACATGCCCCCTATTCCGTACCAGTGGACTGTGGCTTCATCCACCGGAACACCAAGCTTATCCCCTTGACCTTGATGTGCTGCCAAAGCTTGTGTCCTCTTGATAAAGGAGTGGCCCACCAGGTAAATGCTTTGGGTGGGGGCGGAGCACCTGTAAAAGAAATCAACATGTTAGCAATGGGCACCCTGAGTCGTGCCCTGTGCCTCTACACTTTTGCCTTCCTGAGGCCTTACATAGCTCCTGTACACCTTGGACCGCTACCTTCCAATAGTTTGTATTTTGTCCCCTGCACAGCCCAGCGTAGTTGCCTCCATAGCAGCCCTGATCCTGTAAGAGTGTGTATTAAAAAATTGGGGGTCCCTGCCGGTGGCCCTAATCCCCTTTTTTTAGAACTGCTGCAAACTGATATTTAGTGACCAGCTTCCTGTTGGCACGAACAAAGAAGGCCCCTTGAGCTCCTCCCTTTCTCTGGCCCATGTACTCTACTATTGTGCTCCGTGGGCAGAAAGCCAGCCCATCCACCCTGTGGAGCCTGATAACTCTTGTGGGCCATAGTGGAGAGGTTTTGGAATGGTGCAAGAGTAGCCTCAGCATGTTGTGTTTGACTGTCAATTCTCCCCATTGTAAGTTACGCCCCATCAATATCCCGTCATTCTCCAGCAGCTCTGATACCCTAAAAGCCCCAAGGAATGTGCAGGAAAACAGGGTGTTGAACAACACTGACACTGCCCCTAAATTGTCTGGTGGTTTGAGACTTCCCCATTTCGCTTTGTATTATTGGGCCAGTCATGCGTCTAAGTATCTTCGCTGGCTTAAGGAAACTGATGATTCCCAGATTAATAGCTATACACCATTGTGGTTAAGATTAGAGATATCCCAGATAATTGATTCTGGATTTAGGCCTGGGGCCTTGCTATATTGTTCGTCGAAAGCCCTTCCCATGGCCTTGCGTAATTCTCCCATTGAGGTGTCGGTTAAAGTTCGTGTGCAGTTATGTGCCTTTTAAAATATTCTCTGTCTGGACCCAGCTCAACCATTATTTGGTAATCCTAACTTCTTAATAGATGGAAACCCATCAAAGATGTAGCTACCATTATTGGGGAAGGTATTGTTTAGGGATCTGTTTTCAGAAGGAGGTAAATTACTCACTTCAATCGGTATTTTGAATAAGTTCCAAATCCCTCAGGTTATGATATTTAAAGTATTTCAACTTCGGCATCTGTTGGTGGAGAAACTGAGCACTTTTCCCCTTAGCGGGGGTCCTTTTGAATTTGGTGATACGCTGGTACCAATGGCTGGAAAAGCTCATGCTGTATCTGCCGTATATAACACATTATATAATGGCAAGAAAAAATCCTGGACTCTGATTGGTCAGTCTTGGGCTGGACCCGTGATGTTATCCCAGCATAACATCACGGATCTAGTCCCACCAGACAGACGTGGCTGCATGACATGAAAACAATCACTCCATTAACATGTTCAAGTTGCCCACACTTGACATGTCTGCAATGGGGTTTGCCAGTACATTCTCATTTTAAAAAAACTGAACTCCTCCCACACACAATATCAGAGCAACCAAATATCCCAATACCATCTCTTTGATAGCAATTCTACCCACTTCACAGCAGCATATCCCATTTTAGGCAAATATTAAAAAATGAAGCTGAAGCCGTCATTGCGATCGGCTTCACTTAACCCGCGATCAGCAACGCGGGTTTCAAAAAGGCAGAGCTCGTCTCTCTCTCCAGTTCTGCTGAAATACGTTGGCTACCTCCTTCATTGCCACGACATACTAAACAAAGCCCTGCTCTTCTAACTACCTTCGTACACCCCAGCTATCGTCCACTGTATCTTTACAAAACCTGTCACTCGTTCCCCTTTTACTAGTGATGAACATGTCTCCATTTAAAATAAAGGAGAGCACGCGCCTCTTAACTCAATGATCAGTTTCCCTGCCTTTCTGCACTGCCGCACTAACGATGCTCACTTCCAACATACATTCTGGCTATAACACTCTAGAGCAATGGTTCTTAGACTTTGTCACAGTGAGCCTCCCCAAATCCATGGAAAAGATTTTGAGCCTCCCCCAAAAACTGAAATAATCTTGGGCATCCCCAAGGAAAAATAACATGCTGTACTTTGCGCAGTACACCATGAATAAACTGAAACCCCTTTGAGTACTTGGCTCACATTCAGTTCTTTGTCTTATACTAATGTGGAACCTTTGAAAAAGAGCTCTTGTGCTCAAAGGTGTTATCTGAATAACAAATAAATAAAATAAACAAATATTATTATTCAGTTTATTGTAACCCCCCCACCGGCCAGCCTACTTGCTCCGCTATTTTCATTCTTGAACCATTGTTACCCCTTGTTGCAGTACCTTCATGGGTCAGACTACTTTCCCTGTTTCCTCTCTATATGAAATAACCTTCCTGCATACTTTGCCTCTGTCCCTCCTTCCCTGCTCCTAAGCAACTTCTGTGGGATTACTTTGCTCCTTCCTGCTATTGCTCTTAGAACTTCTATGCTCAATCATTGTATTTGGGCTGTTCTGCCATCAGTCTACAAATTGATCAATTACCACCACTCATTATCAGTTTATCGTTTACATTTGTTTACATATTGTTCACTGTGTATTTCTTGATTGTTTTGCAGTTACCTTTTGAAATGTATTCACTACCTACCCTTCCCCGGGTACACCTGAAATGAGCCTTGGCTCATTCACCTTCCCTTGTCACCTATTAGTAAATAAATACATATAATTCAACTACTATTATCCTCTTTCAGTTTGCTTCATCTCTTCACACAAAATACATAAAACTCAAAATTTAAATACTGTACTTTTTCAGCCTTGCTTGAGCCTCCCCTGAAACAGGTTGGGGCCTCCCAAGGGAGGCTGGCCTCACCATTTGAGAACCCCTGCTCTAGAGCTGTAGCAGCTCTTTTCTAAAATCTTTTTTTCACATTTAAAACACTTCTGCATCAGAAGGTAACTTTGCACATGACGCTTACCGTCACACCTCTCCCGATCCAGCCTTCACTACTGCTCCCTGTCCCGCTCATAACTATTAATGTAAACAAAACAAAAAAGAAAGAAAGAAAACGTACTATTTCCAAACAGGAAAGAGACCCAGAACAAAACTGCAGGGGGCATCCTGAAGAGAGACACCAGCCAGACAGTAACAGTGTCCTTTAGCAACAGCGCCATCTTCTGGACAAATAGAAAATTATGGACCTTTTTTTTCAATCCATATACCTCCACTCAAAAAATGAATTTAAAAAATACAAAAAAATAAAAAAAATCTTACTTTTCTTTTTATTTTCACAAACAAGCCATTGTATAATAGGAATAATGCACTCCAGGGTGTGTGTCGTGCTGGAATAACATCACTTCTGGGGCGATTAGCCGCACTCGGCCTGCGGCCTCGTGCCTAATCACCCCAGGCGATATCACAGCACGACACACACCCTGTCGTGCATTATTCCTTTATTGATTAACTGGTTACATCCCATTATTCTGGCTCCAAAACAGTATTGGTCTCAGCTTATACCGGATTATAATTTTGATTGGGCAGGTATTTGGAGGTCGTGTCACAAATTTTTTTTACAGGATAGACTTAGGATAATGCAATTCAAGTTGTTGCATAATATCTATTATTCTCTTTTAAAGCTGGTTAATCAGGGTATGGTTTCTTCCTCTTCCTGTTTTAGATGTCAACAAGGGGTTGGGGACCTGCTTCATATTTTTTGGAATTGCCCGAAAATAGTTGTATTATGGGATACTATTAAGAGGAAGCTTGATCCTTTTTTGGGTTTGGAAAATCTATTTACTCCCGAGATATGTATTTTGGGGGATATGGCCTCGATTGATGTCAGTAGGAAATATCATATGGGTCTGATTTCTGCCTCAGTTAAAAAAGTGGTTTTGAAACATTGGAAGGATACTGTAGAGATATCTTATGGCGAATGGCTGCAAGAACTCCTGGCTAACCTTAGAAGCGGAAAGAACCATAGCCAGTTTGCAGAATAATCTGTTTAAGTTTAACCGTGTCTGGGTTCTTTATACTCATTTTATTCTGTACCTATATAGTCCGGTATACATTTTAGTTAGTTCGGTTATTTGATTTTTAAGTGCTGTGCATAGGGTGGGTGGTTGGGGGTGAGGGGCTGGGGGTGGGGTGAGGATTGCATCTGGATGGTCCTGGTTGTTATGATTGGTATCTTCATTGTTACTTATGTTCCTGCTGGATGTACTCCTTTATTGTAAAACTTTCAATAAAAGTTGAATGGAAAAAAAAAAAAATGAACAACAATGACTCATCCCCGGACCAACAAATGTGTGACAAGACCCACATTATGTCTGCCAGCAAACCACTGTCAATTGGTTTTCTTGTGTCCTGTCTGCAGCCCCTTATCCTAGCCCAACCTTCCACCATCTTCTGGATGATAAAAGTCCCTGTTACGTCTTGGAGGCTATGCATTTTAGCGATGAAGGCCAGGCCCGATAAGTGACTGCATATGTAAGATGGTGCCCTGCCTTCCTCTATTATGTGGTGCACAAACCACTGAATAAGAAGTAGGTGTTGCAATGCACCATAACCCTTAGCCCTGTAAGAGGTCTAAACCTCACTTTCAGATTCTTGACGATATTGGAAATGCAAATAATCACAAACAAGTTGCAATCGAGTAATAAAAAAGTTTATTACTACAAAAGGGATAAATCACAGTTGCCCTAAGCAGTTCTTACCAATACAAACCGGGAGCCAGTGCTAAGCATTCCCTACACCTCGAGGTTTCTCTGTAGTCTCTTGGGATCTCTCGGGTCTCCGAGGTGTAAAGCCTGTGCGTTACATTATATACCTGTGATAATTACTATGGTTACTAAAAGATATAAACATTTCTAGTTACAGAGATGAGCCCTATTGGCCAAATTAGAGGTAGCTCCATGGTCCAAGATAACATTATATAATTCTGTAAAGTCATCAGTTTTAGAACAAAGAAGTTCTTACACAGAGTCTTACATAACAAGGTGTAGTGGTGCACATCACCAAAGGATGGCAATGTTGCCTTACATATTATAATTACTTCAAGGACAGGTGTCTTGGCATCTGACAAGTAAGAAATAGACAGAAAATACATGGTATAATATGTGTGCATTAGCAAGCAAAGTGGATTACAACAATATGCATTCATATCCTGACATCTACTCTTGTATGGTAGCTGCCCTTAGCCCTAGGTATTAGTATAACCTATGCCTAAGCATTAGCTGTCTACGGTGTACCTCTGAGGGTATCAATTAGGGTGCAGAGACCTCGTGTAACAATTCCCCCCCTTGTTGCCTCCAAGGGCAACACAGGCAAATCTAAGGAAAGGATAGGAGCAGTGGTAGTTTACAATCCCGACACACGAGCCTTGTAAAGGAATTCAAGCTGCTCACAGTGTTGGCGTAGTGTACATCGTAGGCAGCAAAGCATAATAATCAAAGTGAATATCAAAAATGCTTGTATAATAACAAAACCTTTAAAAGTAATCTCTAACCAGGTGTTAGTTAACGCATTATTCATATCTCCATCGTTAATCAAATCAAGAACAGCTTTATTGGCTTTGGTTATATTATTGCTGATGTGGATGAGGTGTGTGTCATTTCTATCTAAAAGGGATTTCAGTGTGAGTGTAAGTGGGTCTATGTGTACGTTGAAGTATGGTAGGTATTCTGACAGTGTGAGTAAATAATCTGGGTTGCCATCAATAATGTCTGCATCCATAAGGGGGACGGGGGTTATAACAGTATGTCCAATAACAGTCTTCTGGTGGGGAACAAAACATAAGTTGGGGTCATCAATAGTACAAGTAACAGAACCGTATATATAAGATTTATAGTTTGTGACGATACAATACTCTCCGTCAGAGTTGTACTGTGAGCGTACAGTAGGCAGTCTCCACTTTTGCAACTGGACAGGGCAGGTGCAGATCGTCTTTGAAATCTGTGTTGACAGGTGATGAGATTCCTCATGATAGGACTGATAGAGCTGATCAGGAGACAAAGTTGAGTCAAAAGAGTTGGTGCCATTGTCAGTGATGTCATCATCCATAGTGAAAGTCCAATCAATGCTGTCCGGAGAGTAACCACACACAGGGTGTATGACATCAAACACATCACATCGGCACAAGTAGATGTATTGCTTTTTCACACAGCAGTCCATGTGCGGTGCCACCCAGGCATCCAGGAAAGAATGGTAGACCAGTAAAGGTGGTAGATCCAGACGTTCTCTGTAGATGTCTCCATCCAAATGCCCTATGGAATGTACCAGTGCAAGCTTGTCAAACAAAGCTGTAGTGGGATCAAAACGTGGTAAGGAGACAGTAAAAGAGATAAACATGGTATCTGTTATGGAACATTTCTTAGTAGAGAAACAAGGACCAGTATTAGGGTGTCTGGTCACAAACCCCAAATTTCTCACTGTGGAGAGAGGAATAGACAAAGTTTGTTGCATACACATGAAAACACAAGTAGATAGTTTACATTTAGGACAATACCATTTTGAAATGTGTCTATCATGTATGATATCAGGGATTCTTCCAGTTTCTAAATCACGGAAGAGGTTGTTGATGGTAGTGAGGATGTATGAGCTATAAGCAGAGCAAAGTATTTCCCTACCAATATATTGTCTTTCTGCTTCTCTATTGTTCTGTTGTATGAGTGTGTTAATCTTATCTTTTGAATCAGTGAATGCTTTAGCAATATCGTGCATGTTGTGTACAGTGTATCTTTCTTCCTGACTAAGACCATCCACACCATGCAATAATGGAGGTAAAACATTATTAACCAAACCAGTGTAGAACTTTGCAGAATGACTTTTGATAGCAGCAATGTATACTTTATTCCAAATTGACATAGCAGTACCAAAAAGACCTGTGACAGTACCTGTAGCACCTGTAACATCAGAACTGTCAACTTCACGTTTATTACGTTTATGATTGAAAGTACCAGGAGGGGTTTTCCTCCTAAAATTACCTCTGTGTTCAGTAGAATAAACCCCAGTAAAGGGATCCTTAGTATGAATCTGAAATGCAGCTAAACTATCAAGTAATAATGTACTGTAAAAAGCAGATGTATTAGTATTGTGACACATACCAAATTCTTTCATGTTCCAGTAAGTAAGGTTAAACAAAACAGGTATATGTATAAACTGTAAATTATTAATCAAGGAACCTGGGAGGGCAGTGGCCGTGAGACCACTACGGGGACCAGGGTTATGTTTTGGACATTCCAAAAGTTGTTTTTCAGTGGGCGGTAAGACAGAGAGATACATGGCAGCAGAGGCCATGTGGTGTACAGCACAGAATCTGTGAGCAGAATCTTTGGAGAGAGAATTACAATAAGAAGGATCTATTAAACAGTAATGTTGTACAAACCAGAGTGTCTTAGTGCTGTTTGTAACAAGGACAGTGAACCATTTGGGGATAATTTAGCGTTGGGCCAACCCTGAAAAGTTCTCTTGGAGAGTTTGGCCACAGGGAGAATTTGTCCTTGTGATGTGGTTTGCCACTCAATTTGAAGGGTAGATTTGTCAGGAGCAACGACCGAGGCAGTGAGGTAAGCATCGGAACCTTCCTGGGCAGTGATCATAGTGTCTGGTATTTTGATGGAAACTCCCTCTGTAGGAGGTGCTGGAGGATCCAGTTGTTGAAGGAGGTCTGGTACCGTGCCTGGGACACAGGGGATCACTCCTGCAAGGAAGAGGTATAGGAACAAGATAGCCATCTTGTCAGTGTATCTGAAAAGGAAGATCAAAATTAGTATATTAGTACAATTCCACCCAATGGGGTTGGGAAAAGTAAATTAAGTTCCTTTGTACAGTTTCAACTGGTTTGCATGCAACCATTTGTCAGTCAATTTGTTGTTGTGGAGGAGTCTAACCTGATAGACTACCAGACTGAGTTTGTTGACAATGGGGTATGGGCCTTCCCACTTGTTGGAGGAGTGGGTGGGATGTGCAAATCGAAGTACCATTACCTGATCTCCAACCTGCCAATCCACTTCTTGTGCATGCTTGTCAAATTGTATTTTAGATTGTTGCTGGGCTATGCCCATGCAGTTTGCAGCATACAAGGGTGTGTGTATGAGGTCTTTTCTGAGTTTTTCCACATACTGATCCACAGACACATGGTCTGCGGTGGGGGTGTGCAGGTCAAACAGCAAGTGTTCAGGTAATCTCATCTGTCTACCAGTCATCACCTCGAAGGGTGTCAACTGGGTAGTGGCTGAGGGTGTGCCCCTGATTGCCATAAGGAGTAAAGGCAACAGGGAATCCCAGGTTTTGGGATTATCCTCAATGAATTTGGAAAGCATTTGCTTAATTCATCTGTTGGCTCTTTCTACTTGACCTGAGGATTGAAGATGATAAGATATGTGGAACTTTTGCTGAACCCCAAGGAGTTCAAGGGACTCTTTCATCAACTCGCCTGTAAAACTGGTTCCTTTCTCGGAGTCTACTTTGAGAGGCAGGCCCCACCTGGAGAAAATCTGTTCTACCAGGATTTTGGCAGTTGTCTTTGCGGTGCATGTCTTAGTGGGGAAACCCTCAACCCACTTAGAGAATAGGTCAGTTACCACAATAGCATACTTGTTGTTTCTACTGGTATTGGTCAGTGGACCAATAAAATCAATTTGGATGGCATGCCAAGGGTCAGAGTGTCTTTGTGATAAAAGTTTGGCATTTCGTTTGGTAGGTATGGGATTGTTTTGTGCACAAACAAGGCAATTGTCGATGTATTGTTTAACATCTTTGGTAATACCAGGCCACCAAGCAGTGGTCTTGAGGCTTTGGAGGGTGTTTTCTGCTCCTTGGTGTCCACCAGTAGGAGTATTGTGTACTTGGTGTAAAAATTCAGATCTCAGGTGTCTGGGGACTACCCTTAACTTGGTGGTAGTGTCATCTGGTTGGAACCAAATGAGCTTGTTATCAGGGGATAAGTGTAACTTACCTTCATGCCTTCAGTATGGATTATGGGTAGGGAGTCTTTCTTCAGTACCTTTGTCAAGGAATCTGAACACCTCTCTCAGTTCAGTGTCCAGGTGTTGGGCTGCTGAGAGGTCCAGGGGAGAAAAAGACTCAGATTTCTTCTTGAGAGCTGCAATGTGTACAGCTGCATTGGCTTCTGGATGATCCATCATCCAAACGTCCCCCCCTCGGGCCCCTTCCTTAGCAAGGGTGTCTGCGGTGTAATTGAAAGCATGATAGGGGTCATGAAGAGAGTGGGCTGTGACCTTGTGCACATAAAGTTTGTGTGTGTATTTCTGTGCCAATGCATGTATGTAGATTACCAATTCTTTGTACTTCACTGGGCTACCGTCAGAAGAGAGGAAAGAGTTCTTCTGCCAAAAGGGAAGAAATTCTGTAAGGGAATATCAAACCCAATTAGAGTCTGTAAAAATTATGGTATCCTGCATTGCATGTTGGATGAACTCAAGGGCACAGGCCATCGCTGCCATCTCTGCATATTGCGATGAAGCTACACTACAGCATTTAGATATCTTGACAGTGTTCCCATAAGGATAGACTACCAAGATACCTATCCCTGCAATCTGTTCTCCCTGATAGTATGATGCTGAACCATCAGTGAAAATACGGCACAGAGAGGTAGTCTTGAGTATCTGTGGCATGGCAGGGAGGAAAGGACCTGGATGTGGGAGGTCAGGTGACTGCAGTGTACAGTCATGGGGTTCTCCCTGAAAAAGGAGACCATGAGCTAGTAGAGACGGAACTTTGGTCTTGTGGACCTCGATATCTCTATCCTGGAGGAGAAGTGACCAATGTGTCAGCCTAGTGTTAGAGACTGACCCATCCTTCACTCTGTCTGAGAGTAGAAAGGTGGTTGGCGTGTGGTTGGTGTTGAGGATCAGTGGGGAGTACCCAATGATATACAGGAAGTGCTTGACAGCCCAGTAGGTGGCCAGAAGGTTCCTTTCACAAAGGCCATACTTCTTTTCCACTGAGGTCAAGAGCTGTGATGCGTATGCAATGGGTCTCAAGGTGCCATGCACCTTCTGGGCCAGCACTGCTGACATGGCAATGTCAGAGGTGGCACACTCCAGATGGAATGGTAGTGCTGGATTGGGGTTGACCAGTGCTGGGGCAGAGGCCAGAGCCTGCTTCAGTGACGTCACAGCCTGGGTGTGGGCAGGACCCCAATTCCATGGAACATCCTTTTTGAGTAAATCATACAGAGGAGCGGCTTTCTGAGCAAAATCATAAATAAAATCTCTCGAATAGTTTACCATACCTAGAAACCTTCGAAGAGTTGCCACACTGGTGGGAAATGGCAAGTCTTGTAATTCCTGTATCTTTTTCCAGGTAGGGCTTCAGCCTTGGTTGGTTATTTTCAGACCCAGAAAGAGTACTTCTTTCTGACATAACTGTGCTTTTGCTGGGTTGCATTTCAGACCTGCTCTCTGAATGAGAGTCAGTAGTTCATCCAAGAGATCCAGATGTTGTTCCTGCGTGGCTGTGGCCAACAACAGGTCATCCATCTCATCCGTCCTTCAGATGAGATGTTAAACCAAGGTCCCTTCTGCCCATCCTGGTGTTGTCCTGGTGGGTGTCCAGGTGGAAGTAAAAGAACCCAGGGCACTCTTCACAAAGAGTAGGGAACATTCCTGTTGTCCTGGCCAACATTCCCCTTCCCATAAACCAGTTCATGCAATTATCCAGGCTGTGTGTGGGTGGTGATGTGCGATATGGCCGCCACCACACATTCAGTCACTTCACTACCAGTCTAGCATTGCTTGTAAAGCGCTTTGGATGTATGAAAAGCGCTATATAAATGCTGATACTTCTTCTTCTTCTACATATTGTAAGAGACATTGGGGGGCTGAGAAACTCTGTATAGCATCCATCATGTGGAGATGGAAGAGGGATGGACTGTTATGGAATCCCTGTGGCAAGCAAGTCCACGTGTATTGTCGTCCTTCAAAGGTGAAGGCAAACTTATATTGACTCTTAAGGGCCAATGGTAATGACCAGAAACCATTGGAAATGTCCAGGGCACTGAACCATTTCTGATCCAGTGTTAAAAGTCGAAGCACATCTGGTGCCGATGCCACAGTTGGGGAACAACTGGGAGTGACCTGATTCAGTTTCCTGTAGTCAATAGTAAGTCTCCAAGTGCCTGTGAGTTTCTTCACGGGTCAGACTGGGGAGTTGGCAGTAGAAACACAAGTTCTGATTACTCCTTGTTTAAGGAGTGACTTGACTGTTTCTCTGAGGGAGGGCAAGACCTCAGTTGGAAAGGGGTATTGCCTTTGACTTTCATGTGCCGGGCCTGGCACCTCAATGACAGTATGCATTCTGCCACAGTCATGCTTGTTAACTGCAAACGCGTCCAAATGTCGTTGCAGAATAGGTAAGAGTTTTGGAAAAAGTTTGTGATTCTTGAACAAATCTATGACGTCATACTCTTTGTTATTGATAGATATTGTTGCCACAGCATGTGAATCAGGAAACAAGATGGTATGGTATTGACCCTGGATCTGTATCAGTAGCATGTTAGCTAGATCCACCACACAGCCGTGTGGTGCAAGGAAATCAGTGCCTATGATACTAGGATGACCATGCAGTGCCATTAGTTGAAACGCATGTGAGGCCTTCAAATGGCCTAACTCTACCGGTAAGGGTAGAGAACGGTATGCAGGTAGCCCAGTACCATCGACTCCTGACATACTGGTCTTCCGTCTGGTAGACCAAGGAGACGTGTCCGGGTGTTCATCATGTAACACAGATACAGCTGCACCTGTATCTAATAAGACAATCGGTTGGTGGCCCCCGACCTTGGCCTCGGTGCAGGGCCTTCCATTTGTATCCAAGACCAGCTTGTTTACAATATGGACTGGGGCCTGTAATTGTCAATCCGTACTGCCGGAGGCATACAGAGGTTGGGCCTGACTCGCATGAATGACTTCACAGTGCTGTTCTGATGCGATATAGGGAGGAGCTTCTGGGTTCAGGCTTGTATGGGCCTGAGGCTCGTGCCAGTGTCTCCATAGCCAGTAGTGGCATGGGTCGCGTTGTACTGCCGCAGGGTCTGTGTGCGGGACAGCATCCGCCACGGAGCATACTGGCCCAGGAGCTCTCAGAATTTTTGGTTTTCTTCAGCTATCTCCTTATATGAGGGACCTGTTCTCTGTAATGGTTTCCCTCTGCCCTTATGCCTCCTGTTCATGGGCCAATTCCAGTTCCAACCCCACTGTTGTTGTTGGCCTTGTTGGGGGTTTTGTTGGTTACTAGCTGGAGGGGCCGACGGATGTTTAGGTTGCTGTTGCTGGACCTGCCCTTCCACGGTATAGTGTGTCGCGGTCCCGGAGATGGGTTCCATGGCAGCAACTTTCTAGGAACCGGAAACCAAATCACGGATGTACAGTTGATACACCCTCTCGGTTTTCCGAAGAATATCAGCAAACCTATCCGTATTTGAGTAAGTGGTTGGCTCTACCTTTTCTCTTACGGCAGGGATCATGTTCCTAAGGAACAAGGTCTTATATTCAATAAGATCTACATCTGCAGCCTCTTGTCACAGGTGTTTTCCTGCTCGGTAGGCCATCCAGAGTCTCTGGTGGTAGGTCGCTGGGCTTTCTTTTGCATTTTGCTTTACGGGGTATGCCAGCATCACTCCTACTACACCTGGGCTATGAGCGGAGATGAGCTCAGCTGCAACCTCGTCAAAGGTAGTGTTCCCATCCTGGCGAACTGCTTCAGGGAGTTTGGCCCATAAACCAGGATCAATGGTCTGGCGTAGTATTTGGACCTGATATTCTGCAGCGAGGCTGAGCATCTTGCATTTAGAGTGCACCTTTTCCAAGTGACAGCTGAGATTGTCGGACGGGCTCATCCGACCGATACTGTCAGCAATTTGCTGAACAGAGTAGGCCATTTGTAGGGGATTAGCAGGTGGTCGATCAGGCAAAGGTAATGCGTCTCGTGCACCGTCCAATGCTGTGCAAGCTGCAGCTTCAGCTGCAGTGCAGACAACACCTTCCTGAGTGCCAGCTTCTTGGAAAATTTGTCGAATCTGACTTTTAATGGCTTTCATGCTCCTTTCAGGAAGAGGAACATTACCTAATGCTCTATCAATCATGGTTTCAATCGCTTGCCTGTCTTCCACACTAATAACGGCTCCCGGAGGCGCCGTCAGGACCAGGCTTGGGTCTGTTTCCCTCCCCCATCATGGGCGCTGCCATGATGGCATTTCTCAAGATGAGCATCACAATGTCGTCGATGTGTGACCTGAGGAGTAGTGGGTGTGGACCCTCCATACTGTGGATGGCTGGGTGGGGATTCTGGGCCATAGTAGGGGCATGACTGGGCATTGTACTGTGAGACGTCATCATCAGATAACTCCCCTTCTGATGATGGGTGAAAGGCAGGGGCTACACCTCCCATTGCCTTAATGTGTCCAGCCAAAATCTCTCGCTGATGGTGCAGTTTATCCATCTTAGCTCTACATTCATCAGGATTCACACTTGCAACATCCATATCAACCTGATCCTGCTTCTGCAAAACACAGTACGCGGTGCTCAATTCACGATTGTCCCTATAGGCTATTTCTAAATCATTACGTACCTGGTTGATCTCGTCCTGTAGCTCACCCATTTCATCACTCAACTGTGCATTTGCAGCACTCAACAAATCATTCATTTGCACAACTTGACTCTTATCCTGTTTCAAACTTTCACACTCCTGTTTCAGAGTACACATTTCTTGTTCACCAGTGTGTGCTGAATGATGCAATAGTGAATCCTTTTCATTTCGGAGAGTTTGGAGCTCCGATTCCAAATTCTGCTGTATTCTAACACACTCAGTTTCCTGTAAACCCATCTCTTGCTTAAGAGATGCGATCTGCAGATCAAGGGTGCGAAACCTCACTTCGGAGGCTTCTAAAGCAGCATAGAGAGTGGCGACCATCAACCCTTTAGCGCAGCGCTTATTGGTTGATTGTCACGTCGCTGCATACTGAGTAGAAATCCCCAGTACAGGGTTGTCAGATTGACTTGCATCCCATGCAAAGTCAGCCCATCCTCCATGGGAGGTAAGGAAGTTAGAGACATCAAGTCTCAATTCTGCGCAGATATCTGATACTGTGGCCTAGGTGTGGGAGGGAACGAAAATTCAAACTGTGAAAAAGACAGCTTGTTGCATATCGATCCACAGCACGAGTACTTTAAACACAGCTGGGCTACTGTATAAGTTGTAGGCTTGCAATTCAAAGCTGCTATGGAGTGGGCCGAGACGGCATCGACCACACCCAAAAAGTCAGCCAGACTTTGCAAGTGACTACAAACTGGTAGGAAAAACGGGAGATGTGATACGAGAATGTATACCTACAGTCCCCGTGGGGAAGGGAAAAGTTTCAGCAACAAGTGAAAACTTACAAGCACCAAATATCGCATGCACACGGTCGCCAATTTGTAAGAGGTCTAAACCTCACTTTCAGATTCTTGACGATATTGGGAATGCAAATAATCACAAACAAGTTTAATTCAAGTAATAAAAAAGTTTATTACTACAAAAGGGATAAATCACAGTTGCCTAAGCAGTTCTTACCAATACGAACCGGGAGCCAGTGCTAAGCATTACCTACACCTCGAGGTTTCTCTGTAGTCTCTTGGGATCTCTCGGGTCTCCGAGGTGTAAAGCCTGTGCATTACATTATATACCTGTGATAATTACTATGGTTGCTAAAAGATAGAAACATTTCTAGTTACAGAGATGAGCCCTATTGGCCAAATTAGAGGCGGCTCCACAGTCCGAGATAACATTATATAATTCTGTAAAGTCATCAGTTTTAGAACAAAGAAGTTCTTACACAGAGTCTTACATAACAAAGTGTAGTGGTGCACATCACCAAAGGATGGCAATGTTGCCTTACATATTATAATTACTTCAAGGACAGGTGTCTTGGCATCTGACAAGTAAGAAATAGAAAATACATGGTATATGTGTGCATTAGCAAGCAAAGTGGATTACAATAATATGCATTCATATCCTGACATCTACTCTTGTACAGTAGATGCCCTTAGCCCTAGGTATTAGTATAACCTATGCCTAAGCATTAGCTGTCTATGGTGTACCTCTGAGGGTATCAATTAGGGTACAGGGACCTCGTGTAACAGCCCCTATCCCACAGAAATCCCAGAAAGCCTTTAGGTGAGCCCCATACTTACGCCAAGTTGCCGGGGCCAACGAGTGTCGCGCCAAATAGGCCGTTCTTGGGTCGCCACCTGCCAGAGAAAAGTCAGCACCTGGACCAGTGAGCTCTTCACTGCTGGGGCCATCTGCCTGAAGTGCTGGAAATGCAAAGGAGACATAGCATCCACAATTACATTCCCTTCCCCAGGTACATGCTTTGCTCTGAATAGGATATTGAGCTGTAGGCACCTGAGGACAAATACCCTCAGGAGCCTCATGACCTCCTTGGACTTTGAAGACTGAGTGTTGATTATGTGAACCACCCCTTTATTGTCTGACTGGAAGAGAACATTTTTATCCTTCAGTCTGTCCACCCATACACAAACAGCTGCTACAATGGGGAAAAATTCCAACAATGCAATATTCTGGAGCAGGGCTGCCTCTCTCCAGCTGTCGTCAGATGGGCCAGCAAACCAAGAGCCTTGGAAGAAAGCCCATATCCAATACTCCTGGCCACATCCATGACCATTTGGCAGTCATGGCTGAATGAGGACCCCGCCTGCCAGACTGGTATCCCATTAAAGTCTCTGAGTAAAATGTCCTAGACTGTCAGATCCAACCTCATTTCCTTTGTCACCTGGATGTGGTGATGTGGCAGGAGAGCACCCCTTGTTGCCCTCACTAACTGCCTAATAAATGGTCTCCCAGGTGCCACAGCCTTACAGGTGAAGTTTAGGTGGCCGATAAGTGACTGTAGTGTTTTAAGATGACCTTATTTGCTGCCTTTATTTCCCCCACCAGGCGACTGAGCCTCCCCCACCTTATCTCCAAGGACCCACAACACCATCTCCACAGAATTCAGCTCACTTCGTACATAGGTAAACCAAGTTACTGGGCCTACAGCCTTCTCATGCATCAAGGGCACACCAAACCAACCCATCAGCTTTGTGAAGGTGCACAGCATGGCACCGCATTCCTCTGAGCCTGTTGAGCTGATGAAGAAGTCATCTAGGTAGTGAGTTATCTTGCTGGAACCGCAGTGCTGCATGTTAGCCCACTCCAGGAACCTACTGAATGCCTCAAACACTGCATAGGAAACTGAACAGCCCATGGGCATGGCCATGTCATAATAAAACTTGCTATTGAATGAGAAGCCCAGCAGGCTATGGTCAGATGGGTTGACGGGCAGCAGACGGAAGGCCGACTTTATGTCGCATTTTGCCAAGAGTACCCCCTTGCTGGCCTGTTCAGTGAGCTGGACCACTGTGTCAAAAGATGCATAGGACACCGCACTGTCTTCTAAGCTGATGAAATCATTAACTGAAGACCCTTTGGGGTAAGACAGGTTTTGTATCAACCTGTACTCTCCCAGTATCTTCTTAGGCACCACACCCAGCGGAGAGATGTGCAAATGGGTGAGCGGCGGTTCTGTGAAAGGGCTGGTCACCCTACCCTTCTCTACCTCTTTGGCAATCTTGGATGCCACCAGGTGCTATAATGAGTATGCCAACTTAAGATTTCATGCCGATGTGGCTACCCGTGGTCCTTGGTAAGGGATGTGGAACCCAGAGGTGAAACCTTGCAATATATACAGTGCATCTGTTCTGCGGAGGTAACAGTCCAGCCAGGGGGTGAAGTTCTCAGTTCTTATGGGGAACTTCACCCGCTTTCTTGGCAGGTCTGTCTAAATGAGTCCCGTCAACTTGTGAGCTGTCCCCTTTCCTCGCACTACCCATGCCTTGAAAGTTACTGGCTTTGTGCTTTCCCTCACACGTACTGCATTCATGTCTAAACTTACAGAAGTCTCAGAAACATTTTCCAGTATTGAACTGTCTGCAAGTACCCACCCTTTTTTGGCCGACCCAGGTTTTTTTTGGCACCATGTTCCCACTGGCCGTGTATGTCATGTTGGCGGGTTTGGCCCTGGTCATATGTCTGAAGCAAAGGTCATGATCTGTCCTGTCCCAGTGCATGTCTGAGGATCAGACAAAATGCTTGGGGAATAGTTAATCGTATCATAACCATGCCTTACCCTCATAAGCCAAATGTGCAGTTTTAATGTTGTCTCTATATTTAAACAGCTGGCCGATCTTTTGCAGAAACTTTCCTCAGTGGATCGACATGAAAATATCAAAAGCTGCTGACCAATTGTCAAGCTTGTGGGGTACTTTGGGTCTCTTTTACTTCTCTTGCTTTACCTTATCCTTATCCTCCACATTGGGGAGTTCCCTGTGCAGGAGCTCAAATATCTCTATATACTCCCCTTTACAAATCTTTTCCTTGAGGGCTGGAGACAAATGGGTGTCCATGTGGTCATCAACCCCCATATATGCCCAATGTTCGACATGCTGGGATGTGGCTGTGGAAGGAGCACCCTCCATTCCCACTGTATGAGAGACTTCTGGCCCAGTAGGTAGTGGCTGGTTGGCACCAGGGGCTGCCAAGTCATCCCCTGAACCAACAACCCCCATACCTGGTGAACCCCTTGGTCGATGTGGCCCAGGGTGGGCTGTGGTTTGCATCGCTCCCACCAGTCCTCCCTGCAGCAGTGGCACTGGGGTGTCCATGCTGTCCCTCATCCCCTCCGGTGCCCTCTGGGCCCCAGCAGTCCCAGTATTGGGTGGAGGTGGTTGGGCAACTGCCACATTATTCACTATGTTACCCCACCCAAAAACTGCTGACTACCTCAGGGCACCCATGGCGCCCAAGTCCACCCCTGCCCCACTCTAGGAAGGATGGAACCCAGGGCCCCTGAAACCTGTGCTGCAGACACTGTGCCTCCCAGCGACTCCCCCTCCTGAGAAGCAATGGGGGAACCAAGAGAGTGGCATGGGCCACCAGTCCTGCAATAAGTTGCCACTGGTGCCCGATACTTGTCCTGGTGTCCCAGTGCTTGTGGGAAGGTCATTCCACAAAAGTCCCCTAGACCTGGGCTGAGGAACCCTGCAAAAATCTTTTGCCTTTTGCAAGGCATACCACGGCATGGAGCCTACTAGCTGTGGCTCCGGGCACCCGGCCACGGACAGGCCCCAGCCCGGCCTCCTGGTGCCCTTTCTCTCTATTCATGCTGGACTGTTCCCCCTGACTATTGGGCTCTGGCTCATGACTTACCACTGGGGTGCCCTTGTCAGCTTGGGTGCTGATATACTCACTTCTTCCAACCATTGGGGGCAATGCGTTCACTTCCCTTGAATCTCTTGTTCCTCATTCCTCCTCCTGCAGGGCCTTTCAGGGCTCCATGTTGCTGACTTCTGGCCTGAGCACTGCCACCTTTTGCCTCGGGACCACTGCCATCCTCCTTCAACTGGCTGTCACCAAAGCCTCCACCATCTTAGCCGTGGGTCTCCTGGAGCACTTGCTTGAGTGTAGTGTGCTGGGTTCACCCACCAACTGACAGGGTACCTCCTTCAGTGCCACTTGCAGCCAGTTGGGGCCCCACAGCTCCATCAGCTGCTGCAGGGCCTCCTTAAACTGCAGGGTGGCAACTTCCTGGGAACCAGAGTCCAAAGAGGCCAAGGCCTCCTCACTCTCCTGTCCTGCAGGTCTGTCCCCAGAACTCATGACACTTGTGTTACTCTGGTATGCCGATGACAATTCTGCAAAGCAAAAAATAGCCATTGAGTAAGGGCTCCTATCCCCTCCTGCGACTGCATCACTCCCTTTGCTGTCCGTGTCTCTTTTGTTGTTGTTTTTTTTTATATATATACATAGACCCCCTCCACCCCACGCCTAGTTTGCCCTGGACCAGCTCCAAGAAGCCAACTGATCAAGGAGGGCCCCTGCCAGGAGGAAAAACAGAAAAGCAGAAACAGAAATATCTAGAAGCTGTAGGCTTCCCAATACATGCAATGTAATTATGAACACTATTTTGCCCCAAATCCTGCCTGAAATGCTGCCTGTGATGCTGCAGGGGGAAGGCAGCACACTATTTCCAGGTAAGATGGCCGCACCACTCTCACAAGGACCCGCAAGACCTGGCACAGCCTTATGCTGCCACTGGGCCCCAGGCAAGAGGGCATCTCCCAAGTAGCGTGAGAAGCGTGCTCTAATTACTCTGCACCCAAGGTCCTACATGATCCAGCAGATGGCTAGACCCCACCAGATACAGTGCCTTCAATGGCTGGGTGGCAGGGGAAAACAAGTCGCCTACACCTGCACTGTGGCGAAAAAGTCCCAGGCTGAGCTAACCTCCCTAAAACCCCACCCTAGAAGCAGGGATATTTGCAAGCAAGAGGGATACCAAGAAAAACCCCACCCAGAAACTGAGGGCCCACCAAGGCAAGTTGCTAAAACCCTCCCCACCTCCATGCTGAGCCCCCGCTGCACAAAATGGACACCCAGCCGGCCATCAAGATTGCTACCACTGCTGGGACCACACTGGAAGGCCGTGCCAAGGATAGACCAGACAGTGGGTAGCTGAGGGGATTGCTGGTCAGGATCTGCCATAACAAAGGCTGGAGATACAGGAGCCAGGTAAGGAGGCCGCTGCAGAGATGCTGCTTGGAGGGGAAGAAGAAAGCAGTGGTGCTTGCAGCCACCTGGATGACCGGGCGACTGAACGGGACACATTGCCAGGGAAAAGAGTTTCTCTTGTTAGTATGTATTTATTTGTTTTTTTTTATAATAGGCAAAGAGCTGTGAGGTGAGTAGGCAAAGCAGCCGCTTACACCACCAGGGAGCGACACCTTTACTCAGAGGTCAGTGCTAGGGAGAGGGAGAGGGGTGTGGAAGGGAAGGGAGGGTGCAGCTGCCGAGCGCACAGGGAAGTACCGGGGACACCACCTGAGACAAAGCATGCCTTGAAAAAAAAAAAAAAAAACACAATCGGGGGCAGGGAGAAAGCAGTTGGAAGAGAAACGCCCTAAGCCACAAAAGATGTTGCTCAGCAGGACCCCAAACAAAAAGTAACAGGCAAAACCTAGCTCCAGGCCTACCAAAGCCACCAGGCCTAGCATGCCCCAAGCTCCCAAAGCCTACCTTGCAATGGTCCTCGGATTTTGGATGTCCTCTCGGGTGATGTCCAGACAGCAAGAGGCAGAGTTTTCTGCTGTCTGGAATTTAGAAGCTGGCCTATGCTTCTCCCTTCCCTGAGCTGCTCTGGCCCCTGTCCAGGCAGGGCACAGGCCATTGGCCACCACCATCCCACAGTAGCACCTTAGGTGGAGGTGGCCAGGGATTGGTCCCAAGGTCTCAGGGCAAGAGAAGAGACCCCCCCCAACAGATTGCCGAGAGTGGTCATTCTGCCTTAACTGCTAGTTTCACACAAGTGACAATGTCACTTAACTTCTTTGCTTAACTGCAATTTATATATCATTTCTGTGGCTGAAGGAATGAAAATTTTATGAAATGCTTTAAAAGTAAAAACCTGGACTGCTGCAAAGGAAGAGTATTCTCCCATCCTGTTTGCCCCCGCCCCCTCCATTTACAGTATTAAACAGATTCACTGGGGTCCTCCTGGAGGAGGCTACTCCCACCAGGAAAGAAAAGGAGGCAGGAAGATTTCAGCAGAGGAAGGGGAGTGGCCACTAGGGAAATTTTCCATAGGAACAAAACTTCACACAGACTGCTGTCTGGCAGTGGCTTCATATACTGGTGAATGAAAAGTTCAGTTAAATGAAATTGTTTGGCAGAGTTGATTCAAAAACAGTGTTTGCAGTACAAAACCAGAATAATATTTTAAGGAATTTAGTACTGTCTGGATTGCTTAGCACAGTAGATTCATAGAGTAGTATTTTATGTACAAGACATTGTTTTAATTGTCTGAAGATAGTGGGTATTCTTCCCTTATTTTTAAGACTAAGGTGATCAAATAGATGGACAGTGACATTGGAGAGGTATCCTGAAATGGGACCAGCCAGGTCTTGAGTATGGACTCTGAGTCACTAGGACAGAGGGAATCTTTGGGAGGGTGGTAGGGTGCAATGGGTGTGGGATAGCCATGGTGCTGGATATAGCATGGAGGCTGGGGGGCTGCATGGTGTGCAGACAGCTTACACAGCTAAGAGAGAAGATGGCATGGCTGAGGTGGGCACAAAGCAGGGTGAGGGAGAGGGGATGGGGAGAGAATTGGAGGTGGTCGAAAGAGGACCCCAGCTGCGCGAGGGGGAGAGAGCGAGAACATAGGTGGGGTTGCAGTGGTATTTGGAACAGGTGTAGAGAAAGATGTGAAAAGGGAAGAGGAGGTCCAGAGGATGCACCAACAGGGCAAAATGAGAAAGGGGGAACAAAAGGGGGGCCGCAGGTGACTTATGAACAGGAGAAGAAGAGGATGGGAGGGACCAGGGGGAGTGGCAGGTAGTAGGATCAAACAAAGTAAAGTAAGCACAAACAGGGAAGGGACAGGAATTAGGAAGGGGAGCATCAGACAGCAGGCTGTGAAACAATGGTGCAGAGCAGAACAACAGATTCAAACCCCTGGGGAAACTTGAGAAGGATGAGAGCAAGGAGAGCAGCTGTGAGGAGATCGTAGGGGACGGAGGACAGGCTAAGGTAATAGAATGTTCAGAAATGGGGGATGCACCCTTGGGAGGGAACCTAATGGGAAGTACTCAAAAAGAGCAATGGGCTGGAGTGAAAACACTCTCAAGGGGGACACACTTCACAGAAGACCTCTCTCAAAACTGAATACCTACTCGGACACATAGCACCTGGGTTCGATGCCCAAAAATGCAAAGTGCTGCATTTCGGGGCAAAAAACCCTAAGAGAAGTTACCTACTAGAGGGAGAACACCTAACTGTGACTGAGGAGGAGAAGGATCTGCTGGTGCTTGTTACAGGAGCAATGATCAACTTGGCACAATGTAGAAAGGCAGCTGCATAGGCCAACAGGATGCTGGGCTGTATTGCTAGGGGTATATCCTCAAGGAGGAGGGAGATGACTCTGCCATTGTATAGAGTGCTGGTTAGACCACACCTGGAGTACTGCATGCAGTACTGGTAACTGTACCTGAAGAAAGACTTTAGGTTACTGGAGGGGGTGCAGTGCAGTACGACAAAGATGATCAAGGGTCTGGGTGACTTACTGTATGAGAGCAGGCTGAGGGAATTGAACATGTACTCGCTGGAGGAGAAGAGGGAGAGGAGAGATATGATTGAAACCTTCAAGTACATGAAGGGATTAAACAAATCTTGTACAGAGGTGCTCTTTAACCTAGGGAAGGAGAGGGATGCCTGAGGCTATGATACGAGATTTGAGGAGGGGGATCAGGAGGGAGTTGAAGAGGCAGTTTTTCACAGAGAGGGTGGTGGCCAGGTGGAATGCTTTGCCTGTGGAGGAGGTTGCCAGTAGAACAGTGGGCAGCTTCAAAAGGGGATGGGACAGAGCTAGAGGGAGGGTCAAAGGACGGGGGAGAATGGAGGGAGGGGCAGCAGCAGAATAAGGGCTGCAAGCTGCAACATCGAGCAGACTTGGTATACCATAAAGGCCTTTCTCTGCTGGCAATTTTGGTAAGTTCATAAGAGACAGGGAGGAAGACTACAATAAGCTCAGGACAGGAGAAGATCAATAAAGGGGGGAAGGGGAAAGGGTACCCATTCACAGAGGATTTCAGGCAGTAGAAAGGAGGGACAAGAGCAAAGGAAGGGGTCAGAGCTCACAAAAAGTGAGGCAAGGATGAGTGAGACTGGTGGAAATATCAGGAGGGGGGAAGAGGGATGTAGCCTTTGGACAGCAGAACTCGGAGGGGGGAAGAGATGGTAAAGGGAGAAAATGGGAACGGGATGGTAAATGGGATGCCAGGAAAGGGGTGTAAGATGAAAAATCTAAATTACAAGTAGAAGGAAAGGAGTAGCAGTGCCATGCTCACAGGGTACTCATTATTAGAGGGAAGCAGATGGAGAGAAAGAGAGATGGGAGCAGTGCAACTTGGGTTGAGTGCATGCCGGGAATGAGGGTGCTAGAAGTGAGGCACAATATACCCTCATGGGGCAAACAGCTAGATGAGAGGTCACACTTGGTGTTCCACCTAGGCACCAATGATCTGGAGGGGAATAGTCTAATGGAGGTGCAGGCAAGGTTCAGAGAGCTTGATAGGTTCTGCTGTAGCACAGGGCACCATTCTATTCCTTTCTCAGAGGTACTACTTATGCCAAGAACAAGCACATCAAGGAAGTAGAGGACTGAAGAAGTTAATGAATGGTTGGAGGGTTAGTGCAAGCATATGGGGTTTGGGTTAGTGGGGGATTAGAGATCAACATGGGAGGATGAGAGCCTACTTTCCCCAACAGAATGCACTTGAACAAGGAGGGATCAGCAGTACTAAAGAGTAAGTTTGGGCACTTTATCAAAAGAAAATATAATTTAAACTGAATTGGGGGGGTGGTTAAGTAAAGGACCACTCAAAGAAGCAGGAGAGCTGCTTAGGCTGGAGATTAAATGCTGGAAAAAAGCAAGGACAAGAGAAGGTTAGAAGAGGAGAACAGTTGGGGGGGGTAGATGTTAGAAGGAATTATCAGCCAATGGCAGGAGTTTGGGGAACAAAATGATGGACTTGGAGATAATCATGGTGGACGAGGGTCTGGACATAGCAGTGGTAAGTGAGACTTGTTGGACAGAGCAGCATGCCTGGGAGACAGTTGCCCCAGGCTACAGACTGTTTAGGAAGGACAGGGCTGGAAAGGGGGATGGGGTGGCATTATACATTGAATATGACATTTGGGCAATAGAAGGGCAGGAGGAAGAAAGGAAGACAGAGCTCTACAGCCTATCCTTAGAGAAGAGTAAGCCACAGCTGGTACACCTGACAGCCTCCACTCTAAACCCCATCTTCATAAAGGTGACTAAGCCCCTCCTCCAATTATCACCTAGCTCAGAAGTCCCAGGTGAGACAATTTCACCCAGTGCCCAAACTACAGGGCAAGACAATGCTCTTTAATATGGCCCTTTAATATTGGCTACTGTGGCTGCTTTCCATTTGCCCTACAGACAACAATAATTAAAACATTGCTTCAGCTAGGTTCCCCACAACTTATCCCTCCAATGTAGTTTTAAAAACAAAAGCCTCTTCAATTGTTGTCTGTGACCACAACAAGTTGACTCTTCTTTGCCCATATTTGACATTCCAACCCCTTTTAGGTTTGTACCCAGGCTCTTGCTGGCTCCAGGGACCTATCAGGAGTTCTGGGAGATCATGGCTTGCCCTCCATGGTAGAGCTCTCATTGGCCCAGGTGATAGGATTGAGATGCTAATCCAGTCCCCCCAACATTCCCCAGAGCAGATGTTAAGGTGCTGCATATGAGGGCTCTTGCATCACTTTGCTGCTGCCACAGGTTTTTTTGCTCCAGGAGATGCAGACATGCAATGATGTCAGCGCGGGGTACTCACCCTCCCACATGCACCCTGCAGATGTCTGCCATTATCTTCCACCCAATCACTGTGATCATGTGCTGTTGCTGTACTCCTAGCCTCTACTGGGAGTCACAGTTGCACTGGTTCCACCACCCACCCAATCTGGGGGAGGAGAGCAGTCCAACAGACGCTCGTCCTACCTCCCCCAATCGGCTCTCTGATGCTCAGGGCTCATTCCTGAACCCAGGTCATCAGCGTTGCAAGCAGTAGTGGTACCACTGTGTCCACAGGATAGTGCTGTGATAATGTTATTGACAAAAACTCCAACAATACCACATGTTGTGTCATAATAAAATTAAATCTTTCAGACTGCAGTAATATTTACTCAATAAATGGAAAGTTTCCTACCTTCTCTTGTACATGCAACAGTTACTAGCTTGAAGCCTAATACAACAATAGTATTCTCCTGAGCAGGCTGCCCTACGTTTCCTCAAATAAGCAGGGGTTTACTAATTAGTTATTATTTGGCTCTTTTTTTTAGTTGGCACAACTGAAAGCCCTGTTACAACTTCTACGAAAACTGAAAAAGCTCCTCACCCAATGTCAACAGCAAGTAAGAAGCCTTATTTCTATGCTGGAATTTCCTGTTGTTTAAATCAGTTATAATCAGTCGGGAACAGTCTTTTTCTTCCCAGGACAAAGAAGCCTATGGGGAGGGTAAGGGGCAGACTAAATGTGCCAATTGATCATTTTCTGCCACCAGACTTCTATGTTTCTAAGTTGTTAGCTGTGTGTACTGTGTGGCTGAGTTATCTGGGAAGAAAACTTTGGAAAATCAAGGGCAAAACTGATGACTAGTACCAGTATATATGTCTGCCCTGACTGATGTTTCATTGACTGTGTCCAATACCTAATTCATTTACCATTGTATTTAAGGACACCCTATTTTCTCCTTAGCTATACTATGTATAAGTTGAACATATTACCCCAAATTATGTTGCCTAGGTTATGGAACATTTTGCCCTCTAACATAACCTACTCGCCTTGGTCTTCATTACCAAATTAACTTAAAGGGACACTGTCACCCTCATAGGCCTCAAAGTGTCTTCAGCTTAAGAAACACATTTCATGTAGCAGAATAGTAGAATGGTGGTTAGCAGTGGGGTGGTGGTGCAACTTGACTGAACTTGGTCACTGTGTTTGGAATGAATGGCTGCACTCACCCTCCACAGATGAGACAATAGAGTTCATTTCTTAAAGAAATAGTCTTTTTGTTTTCAACTTGTTCACTACACATTGCGTGAGAGTAATCAAAACAAAAGCACGGTGGTGGCAGACCACCACCTCCTTACGTTTCACCTCCACCAATCGGAGGCTTCATCAGAGGATAAATGATTGTGTCTTAGGATAAGAATTTAAACTACTTTTAACTAATGACTTGCTTACAACTCCTGTATGTCATGCGTAATTAAAAACCTTAAGTAACACCTAGCTGTGCATAACCATTTAAAGTCCCAGTGCAGCTGATTCCTTAACAATTCCTTAGGAAGCACTTCTTTAAATGAATTCTAAATCATCTAACATTTCTCTGGTATGGACCCTAGGAGAGAATATAAATACACGCATCAGCAGAAAATGTCAGATGGTTATTTAAATGTTATAAACTGCTAGTACTAAATATTTTCCAGCAGTAACCCCCGGTGCATTTTACTTGTTGGTTGAGGGTGGGCGGGGGGAGGAGTTCACATCTCACTGTTTCTTTAGGAATGGTTTTATTTCAAATTTGTCACTGAGTCCTGGATATCTCAGGGCTCCCAGGTGAAAGATCCACTCCTGTTCTTTTTTGTTCAGTAGGTTATCTAAATCTCTCCCTCTCCTATATCTTGAAATAGATTCAATCCCTAATGCGTGTACTTTATGTGCAGTGTTTGTAGGGACACCATGTATGTGGGCCACAATTGCATACTCCAGATTTTTATTTTTTATTGCCAATAAGAGTTCATTTAATCTGAACCTGAGTTTGCGTTTAGTGTACCCCACATAAAATCCTCCACAAGAACAAGTGAGTAGATCTACTACGGCCTCTATGTTATAACCTATACATGACTTTATTTCTTCCATTTTGCCAGTTCTAGGGTTTACAAAATCCTTACAGGTTGTCATTGTAGAACAAACCTTACACATGCCACATTTCTTGTTACCCACTTTTTTCTTTATGGGAATGTCTGTCTGTTTCTTTTGGTAGCTATTAATCAAACTGTCTTTGAGGTTTCTGCCTCTTCTGTAGAATACCTGCAATGGAGTGGATAAGAAAAGGTATAGTTGTGGTACCCCCCCCCCAAGCACTGAAAGGTTACGTCTAATGATATCTGCCACTTCTTATGTTCCACCACCATATGTGGTAATGAACATAGGGGAAGGGTCAGTTTTCTTTTTTCTGCTTTTTGAATGGAACAATTTCTCCCTGACCATCATATCAACTGTCCGTTCAGCTTGTTCTAACTTAATGACATCATACCCCCTTTCTATGAGGTTCTCAGTAAGTTCATTACCTTAAAATCAGCGAAACAGGCATACCTAACTCTTCTTAATTATTAACAGTGTTTCTTCCAGGTTCATAACAGAAGCATACAAACATAGAAGTTGGTGGCAGAAAAGGACAGCAAGGCCCATTCAGTCTGTCCATTTTACCAATTTGCTCCCACTGCCTCTGCTAGGCCAGTGGCCTCAGTTATGCCCCCCTCATGTATGATTCCCTTGTGCCTATCCCATGCGCTCTTGAATTCTTTCACCATATGTGCTCCCACCACCTCCTGAGGCAGGGCATTCCATGCATCCACCACCCTCTCTGTAAAAAATAACTTTCTTACATTACCCCTTATGCAACCCCACTCCAATTTCATGTCATGCCCTCTAATTCTGCTCTACTTTCTATACTGGAAGATGCTATCCCCTTCCACCTTATTTATGCCCTTAAGATATTTGAAAGTCTCAATCATGTTCCACTGATCCCAGCTTTCTTCCAATGTGTACATATTTAGGTTCCTAAATCTATCCCCATATGCCTTGTTGTGCAGGCCTTGCAACATCTTAGTTGCTCTCCTCTACACTGTTTCAACCCTGTCAATATCTTTACACAGGTGCAGCCTCCAGAACTGCACACAGTGCTCTAGGTGAAGCCTTACCAACATCTTGTACAGTGGGATCACCACCTCCCTCCTACGGCTTGTAATACCCCTCCCTGTACACCCTAACATTCCACTAGCCCTCCCAACTGCTTTTGTGGTCTGTTTGGTGGATTTCAGGTCATCTGATATAATGATCCCTAAATCCCTCTCTTCTCTGGTGACTGTCAGCAACTCACCCCAGACATGTAGCTCTCCCCATGGTTTCTGTTCCCCATGTGCATGATCTTGCACTTCTTCACGTTAAACCTTAACTGCCATACCTCAGACCATTTCTCCGGCATTTTCAGGTCTCTTTTCATTCTCTCTATGGCCCCTGGAGTATCTACTCTGTTGCAGATCTTGGTATCATCTACAAACAGGCATGCTTTTCTCTCTAGCCCTTCTGCTATGTCTGCTATGAAGACATTGAAGAAGACTGGTCCCAGAACTGACCCCTGTGGCACCTCACTGGTAACTCCCATTTCTTCTGTGTGCCATTTACCACCACCCTCTGCCTTCTGTCCACTAACCAATTTCTGACCCAGTTTACCACCCTGTGTCCCACCTGCAGACTCTTTAACTTGTGTACCAGTCTTCTATGCAAGACTGTGTCGAAGGCCTTGCTGTAATCAAGGTAGGCAATATCCACAAACCCTTCCCAGGTCCACTACCTTGGTCACCCAGTCAAAGAAATCTATCCAATTTGTCTGACAAGACCTTCCCACTGTGAACCCATGTTGTCTTTGATCCTGCTTGCCAATGGATATCAGGTGATCCACAATATGTTCCTTAAGCAGTGTCTCCATAATCTTCCCCACTGCTGAGGTGAGACTCACTGGCCTGTAGTTCCCTGCATCCTCCTTGCTACCACCCTTGTGAAGAGGGACCACATTTGCTCTTCTGCAGTCCTGCGGAACCATACCCATGTTAAGTGACTCATTGAACCTGGCCCCCAAAGGCGCTGCCAGCTCCATCCTCACTTCCTTTTGGATCCTTGTATGTACTCCGTCTGGCCCCATTGCTTTGTCCACCTTTAGTTTTGTAAGTTCCACTAGGACCCTCTGTTCTGTAAATGTTGTGAAGCTCAATCCTTCTCCCTTCACACATCTGTTTTCCTGTTGTGGTCCCTGCCCCACTCCCTCTCTAGTAAAGACCAAGCAGAAGTACCTATTAAGGATTGTGGCCTTCTCTAGGTCCCCTTCTACCCTCTGTTCATTGTCCCCTTTGAGTCTGCCACTACCCTCTCTGGACTTCCTCCTCTCACTGATGTACCTAAAGAATGTCTTGTCCCCTTTCCTCAGTTAAACAAGTTACTTACAACAAAGTGTGAATAGTGTGTAACAATTATAGCACTTTCAGGAAGTAACTGGGCAATTTACCAAGAACCGCAAAGAAAGAGTTCCTAATTATAAAAACACAGAGCCCAACTGCTTAACTAGGTACCAGGCTGCATAGTGTCTACAAACTGATAAACATATGGCAATGTAAGGTAGGAGGGAATACTTGGTTCATCATGTCCCCCAACATCATAATCAGGGATGCATAAATATGCTGTGCTAACATACACTAATTTATAGGTGTGCCCATGATGCTTGACTAAAATGCAATGGTTGCTCCCTATATGAGCACGTATTATTGAGTGGCTCAATATGAAGGACTCAATAACAGTACTTGTAAGTAGAGCGACTGGTGAAAAAAATTGCTATATCCTGTTGAGTGTGTGTAGCAGGGAGCTGTAGTAGGATATAGGATAATGTTTGTCCTAGTCCTGCTGAGCTGGCCGTTTAACGTAGCAGTATATGCTACTGCCCCTGAAGCCAGTGATCCCCACAGTGGGGGATGCAGAGGACATAGTCCCCCTTGCATAAAAATACATATAGTGAGTGTTTACAATAAGGGAGTAAGTGACTGTCATTATTTGCAATGTTCGCTATTTGCGACAGTCGCTATAATGCTCATTGCCCTTTTGATGTTGGGCAGTTTTTGTGTCGTGTTTGTAGTCAACACCATTTAGTAGTTGCCATTATCACATAAATCCAAATGTAGCTGTGATCAATATGATTTTTTTTCTCCCTGTTGCCTGGCTGGCCTGATTGTGCCTCACGACTCCCACAATCCTATGACCCGCCATCTCAGGAACTTACCTTGGGGTTCACCTGTTCCTCCACAGCTTTCCTCCTGTGGTGAGGCCATTGGAACTTTCCCAAGCCCCCTCTGGATGACTTGGGTGGTTGGTAGCCCTGTGCACAGTAGGTGATGTGGAGCCTGTGAGGAGCTATGGAGCATCATCTTGTTGCTGGTGGTGTTTTCCCATTTGTCATGTTCCCTGACCCACAGACGCTCTATGGATGTGAGGAATTAATGTCCACACATCACTGGACATGCTGACATCTTCCATCAAGGGCATCTTCCACCTGGAACTGCTGCTTCTTGCAGCATTGCCACACATGGTCACCAAGGTGGTTGTGTTATGGTGGAGTAGGTGGCCCTCCCTCCACAGAGGAGGAGAGCATCTGCCAGGATGCTTAATCCTCCTCATCCCACTGACCCCAAATGGCCCAGATTTATTTCCAAACTTGGGTCACTGGCATGGCAGCAGGGGAGGCATAAATGTCTCAGCCTTCTGTGCCACCAGACTGGCCCCAGTGACCAATAAGTTTAGGTATGTAATGAAGTTGCCTTGACAACAAATTAGTCACACTGGCATTTTAGCTTAGTTCCAGTTTGTTTCTAATCAAAGTTACCCGTTGATGTCTGTTTCACCTTTGGGATGTGTATAACTGCCTTTTCTGCTAGACTTTCTAAAACTTCATGCACTGACATTCTGTGATTTATTTAACTGAGATAATGGAGGCCAACATTCCCTCATGGTAAACACCACTCATCTATGCAGCCTGCTCTGAATGTAGTTGACTACCTCAGTTTGCAGTCTTTTGTACATAAACAAGTGACATTAGATATTAGACACTAGTATTACAAAAGCCAACTTTATACTTATGACAGTACTTTTCAATAGGTTATAGAGCCATCCTTTCTAAAAGGGTGAACTGTGCAGCCACCTAGGAACCCAAGAGCAGAATCCACCCCAAGAAACTTGATCTGTCCAATTAATTTCCCTTCTTTAGTGCTACCACTGGTTGTACTGGCAACCTAGGTTAGGGAAGGGGCTTAGGGGCCAGCAAGTGAGGGCTTCCCATGGACAGCTCTCCTTCCTTGGGGAGAGAGGTTCTTGTGTCCTGCTCATTGTTGCTTATGCCCAGTGGAGGCTGGATGTCAGTGCAGTCAGAATGCATAAGCTTGGGGAAGGCCTACCCTCAATGCTAATACATGCAAGCATGCTTCTGTGCACACATGTGGTGTACCTTTGCATGCTGGCAGCCTTCATGGGCAAGAAAACCTAGGCATAAAAAATCTGATGCAGTGGGATGACACCCAGGTCCCTTGCATGTACTGCAACATGGACCACAGCACCTCCATATCTGGATTGTGCTCCAGAAGGTCTTGGCTGCCATCTGGCCCTGCCATGAGGGAGGGGGATCCATAAGGGGCCGTGCAGAGAGAACAGCCTTAGAGATGGTGTGTGGCAGGACTGGAAAGTCTAGCGACAGAAGGGGCCAGGTTGGAGACAAGGGGGCATAAGACAAATGTTTAAAAAATGTAGTTTTAATTCATAGGGAGGACAAGAATTAGCAATGAATGCTTTCCTTTCTAGCAAAATAAAAACTATTAGCTCAGACTTAAATTTTCTTCATAAAAGGCAAATTTTCAGTTTTCTTTGCACAGTTTATCTCATAGTTACTAGCTTTTACCTTTGCCAATATTTTGCTGATCTGCTCGACATGTATCTTCTCAAAAAGATTGGTGTTAATTAAGCAGATTTATTTATTTTTTTTTAGCTGGTGAAACAAAAAGTGATTTAACAACATCTACTGAACTTGATGTAGGAACAATATCAACAACAGGTAAGAAAGCATATTTCCTATGGGGGTTGTGGGATAACAGATGGACCAAACACAGAACTTCGGGTTCAATACATAATGTCTGTGTGATGTTTACTTAAAACACAGGGGATAACCTTAAACAATGTCATATCCTTTCTTCAATACATCAGTTTGCAGCAACAGACTATGCATGTCCTACCTCTGCACTTAGTCAGCACCTACTGACCCACTGATCTACTGATCTGAATGTTTAGTGAACATTATTTTATTCCCTCTGTTGGTCTTGTGTGTTTGGGTGATGGGGAGCTCAAAAATTAAAAAACACAAAAACCAGCTAAAGACATAGAACCTCAGTGCAGAAGCACTAAAGCAAGGGTTACCCCAAAGGGTACTGGCAATAAAGCCCAGTTTCAAAGAAACACATCACACATACCCCCATAATGCAAAGCATCATGGAATGTATATGTAAATCATCATGAAATTTTAGACTGGTTCAGCTTAAAGAAGGAATGCATGGTGCCATAGGGCCTCTCAGTCTGTAATCTGCATGCATTTTAAATAACACAATGTGGGTTTTCTAATATCTCTACCCCAGCAACTTAATTTTTATAATATAGCTCCCTAGTAACTTTTTACCTTTATCAAACACACCTAGTGCTGTGGTATTTCAACATTTATTTATTTAATTTTGTTGACCCAGTAGGCCCAGTGAGACTAGAAGTTCCTTTTTCAGGGGTGACCGGGGGGGAGGGGATACAGATGGTAACCAACTGAAATTGAACCAGATCAAGCTGTTGGTGGTATTTTTTTAGTGAATGGGGGAAACTGGGCCAGGACACCGGGGAAATTCCCCTACTGTGCTGTAGGGGGAGCTGCTTTCTACTGTTAGGATAGCCACTTCTCCTGACTTGCCGACTGGAATGGATGTGGAGGGAGGTGGGGAGCAAGCCTGCTCCCCTGCTCTAATTTCACTAGAGGCTGAAGAATTTCATGACGCCAAAGGGTTCTTCAACATTCCTAAAGAAAAAGAACAACTGAACGGGCTACACATTATAGAAGAAATGGGTGATCAAAGTATACCAACTGAATCTGGAATACACCCTGAAGTAACTACAAATACAGCGCAAGTGCAAACATTATATGCACTTCTGGAGGAGGAAGAGCTTAAATACAAATTGAAGAAAGAGGAACTCACAGCTGCATTGAACATCTTGACAGTGGAAAACATCTCGGAGGATTTAACCTCCCGAGTCACTGACACCTTGCAGAATGGACAAACCCTGACTGGGGTGGCAGCGACACATACAGGTACAATTGTTTATCAAGTGCCTAGTCAGGATCAGGCAAAGGTTACAGATTTCTCCTTTTCTGCTCTGGCAAAGTTAAAAAGGGAGGGTTTAAAGAATACAAAAGTTTCTGTGAACTCTAGAACTGGGCCTGCTGTGCAGCTGGATACTGTAGTCCATACAGCAGTTTCATGCCTGACTTTGCTCCAAACTACTGAGGGAACAATGGCGACCAAAGTGGTCTCTGTATTTAGCATAAGTCCTAGCACTGTATGTCATAGCAATAATGCTACCACTGATATTGCTGCTTTGCTATCTCCCATGATGGAGGAAAAAAATACTGCTGAAATAACACTGGGATGAGCTTTAGAAAATAAACAAAATGCATTGACAAATATGTTGAATGATGGGGTTCTGGAGAATGCTCAGAATAAGAGGCAAAATCACCATGCAAATGGGCCAGAAAAAATTGCCGATAGTAATAATGCTAGAGGGCCTATGGGTTTCAAGGACAAACCTTCCTGCACTTCTAATAATGATATAAAACAAATGCACCTTGCAGGGTATGATTCAGACTGGACACCTGAATCAGCATTGGGAGGGGCAGGCTGGAAATTAAGCAATCAAGGCCACTGGTACCCAGATCCTGACTGGGACCCTACACCGCTTTTGCAAGGTAGCCCTAATTGGAGGCCACAAAGTAATGTTGAAAATGTTCCATTGATAACTCCTGTTGTGTTATCAGTGTAGGGTCCACCGCCTCAAAATGAACATCATGGACCTCAGCCCCCCTACCCGGATGCTTCTGCTGGGGATCAAAACAAACCCCATGATGGGCTGGCCCAGTGGTGCTGACGGTTGAGGCACTGGACGCCACACCTTGCGCTGCGCCGGTGACCCAGGTTCGGGAACGGACTCAGGCTGACGGGGGTTGGCAGGGAGAGGGAGGATTGAGCATCCCAGCAGATGCTCTCCTTCCTCGGAGAGGGATAACAGGGGGTATCGAGAGGTACCTGACATCCCGAAGAGAGCCGGTGGAAGTACAGGCTCTCAAAGGGCTCTGGCGGCTCCGTACAGTGGAGTCGGGGAGGGGGAGACACTGTTGGGCACTTGAGAGGCAGACGTTGCTTCAGCACTTCACTCTCTGAATGTCAGTCCTCACACCGGCGCCTCTAGGGGTTGGGTGGGGAAAAACAAGAAAACCGGAAAAGAGCCCTCTCAGTCCTAGATGAAGACCGATCAGTGCCTCCTGGATCCACCGGACAATGGCTAGACCTCGCTGTGGCAAAGTTCTCCTCCAGTAAGGTTGAGGAAGGTTCATCCTCACCCTACCCAGGGGGGGATTGCTGGGAATGAAGGTAATACAGGGGGAGAACAGGAGAGCACTCTAGGGGCAGACTCAAGTCAGTGTTCCGGGGGGGGGTTGATCAGTGGTCCGAAGGAGTGGACCAAGGGGGTAGTGTAGGTGGATAAAGTAGGTGTGCAAGCACCGCAAATAAAAAAAAAAAAAAAAGTCCATGATAAAGAAGAAACAAAAAAATATTCAAACTTATTTCAAAAAAATCTGAGGCTGCACCATGACGGAATGCAGTCCACATCAGATATAAAGGAGGACTTAAGACACGACCAGACAGATATTATGTTGGGAAAAAACTGCTGAAGGAATCTTTAAAATTCACAGCAGCTGAAGACTTTACATTTTTTAACATTTTGGGGGAAGATAATTATGACATTAGCTTTCAGTCTCCCCATCTGTTGGAAATGTTTTGGATCCATTACAACCAGTGCAAATTTTTCCCACGTTGGACCCCCTTCTTGGTGATACCTCTTACCAAACCCCTCACAAAGTTTTTGACTATAATGTTTTGAAATGAGGGGGTGCATGTGAATGACATCATGCAGTGGCTACAGCAACAGTGTCCTGTACTGAGCAACCCACTAGCCATTTTAGATGTTGAAAACTTCTGGACAGGAGGATGGAAATACAAAATAATATTAACACAAAATGATGATGGCATTATTCATATTCCCAATATTTTTTTCCTTGGCCAGAACAGAGACATTTGTTTCTATTCTGGGCAACCCAAAGCCTGCTACAAATGTGGATCCAGGACTCATTTATCAAACATTTGTGATAAACCTAGATGTGGAATCTGTGGGGAGATTGGGCACATTAGCATGCAATGTTCTAATCATACTAACTGTTCACTCTGCGAGATGTCCAGACACCTTTTTCATGAATGCCCATGGGCATCCAGGAATAAAGCTGAAAAAATGGATCCAGAAGACCTCATCCATGAAATCCAATAGGTGGCTCGGGCCCCCCCCCCCCATCAAGATTCCGGACACCAACAGCCAGATCATCATGAACAAAACCCAACTGACCTAGACTACCAGGAGGTAGACTTACATGATGTATGACCCCAGAACCATGGACTGCAGGACATGGAACAAAGACAGGAGGAGAAACCCCCTGATGAGCCCTTCACTGGTTCCACTGGTTCTCTCTGAACTTTGTGATCTTAAATTGCCCAGTGTCAAAACTGAAACTTTGCAGGAAGCTTTGCTGACCCCTGTGTGCTACCCAGAGGAAAGGACCAGTAACTCAAGTCAGAAAGTTACTTAACCTTGGAGTACACCCACTACTAGAAGCAGAACTACAAGGAGTAGTTCAGCAGATTCAGGAACCTTTAATTTTAGCTCTGAAAATTCTTTTTCAGTTCTCAAAACTCAGAATTGGGATGATATGAAAATCAAAGAGGAAGACAGGGAGCCATACTAAGGGTCTATGGACACCTCCAAATCTACTGGATACAGATATTCTGGGAAGGAAAAAAAAGGAAGAAATAAATGACTGATCTAGTTTAAACTTAAAAGCATATAGCAGCCTCTCTTAATGTTTGCAGTTTATTAAATCATAAGAGACAGCTCATAGCTTTTCAAACACTTCATGATTATAACATTGATGTTTTATTTTTACAAGAATCATGGATGTGGTTAGATACACAGTTACAGTTACTTAAGGCTGAATGGCTATGAGAACCTTCCTTCGGGTCCTTTGGGTTAGATAGATCAGATGGGATAGGGATTATATTCACAGGGTTTAATTTTTAATTAACAAAACTGATAGACCTTATACCTGGTAGAGTTCTTATTTATTTTTTTTAACCAGGAGAGATGCACTAAGCCAAAAGCTTGTTTACAGGTGCAACCTGGGAGCACAAGGAAGTTAAGTGACTTACACAGGGTCACACAGTATGCAAGTGGGGGCTGTGGGATTCAAACCCAGGTCTCCAGGTTTGCAGCTCAGAGCCTTAAACCACTATGCTATACTGCCTCCTTTTAGATGCCATTTGACAATCACAGCCAAGTAGATTTATTAATGTTTATGGATCACAATCCAAGGTGGAGAAGGTCAAAATATTGGAACACATACAACCATTTCTAGTCACTACAGGAATCATATGTTTAGCTGTAAATTTTAATTGTACTCTTGCCACAGTAAACAATTCTGCTAAACAAAGGAAAACCTATTGTGATTCTCATATGTTTTTTAAAATGTGTATCTACTGCTGCTCTGTTAAATTGTGCAGACTATAAAAAACAAAGTCCTGATTTCACTTACCATAGAGGGCAATGTACCTCTACCACAGACTATATTTTCACAAGTAAACACCACAAAAAAATTACCCTCACTGTTCTCCCAGTGGAATTTTCTGATCACATGTTATTAATAGGGTCTTTTCTGGATTCATGTGCTCTGCAATATAAAAATAACAGATGGAAAGTAAACTGCTCTGTGTTACAAGATTTCTGGGTACAAAACTCGATGAAAAAGATTTTGTTAGCCAGAGTATCAGTTTGGATCTGTAAGAAAATGTGACGGATTAGTGGTGGGACACGAAACAATATCTGAGAGAATTTTTTTCAAAAATCTGGGAAAAATAAGGCACAGAGTTCTTTTTTTCAGTATCTTCAATTGCGCACACAATTACAATGTGTAATGTTAGTCGCTTATAGCACAAAGCAAAACATGCACCATCAAATTACTAATTTGAAAGAAGAATTACTTGACAGTCAGTATGATAGGGTGAAATCGATTAAGGCAAATTTGTTATATGGGACCCAAAAATTCCTCCATCTTGACCCCTTCAAAATGTGCAAAAATAAGAAAGAAGCAACCACCTTTCATGAATTACAAGATGACCAAGGTAATCTGACCTCAGATCCTTTCAAACTTCATCAAATAGTAATGAATCACCTACACTCTTATTAGAATGTAGTTTCGCCCGCTCTAGCTGATATCGATCAGTACCTTTCTCTGGTGAAAGTAGCTCCAGATTTACAGAGAGCAAAAGACCTTATAACCCTGATATCAGTTTAGAAGTTTGACAGGCTATTAAAGTGGCTAAACATGGATCATCCCCAGGATGGGAAGGTCTCCTCTATGAACTATATAAAACCTTCACAACCGAACTTGCTCTGTATTTAGAAAAGGTGTTCAATAATTTGTTGCAGCAGGACTCAGTTCCTCAATTTTTTTCGAACGGTTTGGTCATTTTACTTTTCAAGACTGGAGATAGGAATGAGATCACTAACTAGAGACCAATTACTCTCCTGAACACTGACTTTAAATTATTATCCAATATTTTGACTCTCCAATTAAAAAAATTGCTGCTATAATGTTATACCAGATCCAATTTTCTGGTTTGCCAGGGTGGAAAATTCAGCAAGCCTTGATACTGATAATAGAGGTAATTAATTATTACAATTTACATATCCATTCTTGTGTTTTACTGTTGTTAGACCTTAGTAAGGCATTTGATAGAGTAAATCATGAATTTTTATTTCAAACCCTGCATCATTATGATGCCCCACAGCTCTTTGTAACACGGCTACAGCTGCTTTATTCCTCAGGGTCCTTTAGTCCTATTGTTTTAGGCGAGATTGGTACAGAAATACACATCACACAGGGAGTACGACAGGGATGTCCCCTGAGTCCCCTTCTGTACATTTTTTCATTAGACCCCCAATCAGATGTATTGTACAACATAATTCTCTAACAGGTGTACAGGGTTTGCAGCATGACAATGAGCTCCAAATTTGGGCATATGCCGATGATATACAGTATGTTTATTTGCAGAAACTAAAGATACTATTTTTAAAATGCTTCAAAAGATTAGTACATATTCTGCAGTATTGGGGTCACAATTAAATTCAGGAAAATGTGTTGGTTTAGGGTTAGGTCTAGAAACATTAACCGTTGGTTCTATTGCAAACATATTATTGGTAACATCCCCTATTAAAATTCTGGGATTATATTTTTTGGGTATTGACACGGGTACTTATAACTGGAACAAAGCTCTTTCTGCATGTGAGGTTAAAGTACATAAATGAAAGAGCGAGAAATTGTCAAAATTAAAATGGGCATCGATAATAAAGTAATTCCTGGTCCCAGGTTTCTTATATATAGAGATGATTTTCCCATTACCTATTAACATGGAGACTAAAATATACAGTCTGCTTTTTCAGCTTCTTTGGGGAGGCCGGCTCAACCCCATTAAAATGATGTACACTTATTTAAAAAAGGATAAGGGTGGGCTGGGGGTAATGGAACCAGTAGTTTGTTTTTTTCATGTACTTTTTTGCTCTCAAAATGTTAAGCTAGGCCTCCAGCAGACTGTGATTCTTACAAAAAATGGTTCCTGAATAGTTTGGAGGTTTTTTTCTTGGTTTGGGAAAAAGAGATCTCCAAACAATCTAAATATGTAAATTTCCCTCTTACTATAAAACATATAATACAGAAATTAAGGAAGTGGCATACTGATAAAGACATTGTTTGTAAGCTGAATAGTTTCCAGTTATATCAAAAGATAATGACAGAACAAATAATGGGTCCTCCGGTATTTAAACATTGTGTGGCTTCAGACAATTTAAAAGTGCTACATTTATGAAATACCAAAAGAATACCAGAAAAAAATGTGGGTGACTATCTGGTTATGTGCTCATGGCAGGCTAAACATAAGGGGTAATAATAAGCACAAAGCTACAGAGGAAATAATCTGTCCATATCCTGACTGTGTAGCTATTGATGAAAATAAGTCATTTTTTAATCTTTTGTACATACTCTAGTGGATTGTGGACATACTTAGCTAACGTTTGGGGACTGAAATGGTTGGCTAATATAATTTATGGAATTACAGCTTTAGGTATTTATCCACCAGTGTTAGTAGGATTTGACATTAGCTCATTACATGTATTCTTCACTGTTTTGAAATTCTATCTGTGGCATGCTAGATGCCAGTGGGTTCTACAACAGAAATTAATATTGTATAATACATTTAGAATTGTATGTGAAACTAATATAGAGAAGATTTATGAATATGAATTATGTCATAATCCCAGGTCAAAAGTTTATATGTGGTGGAAATGGTTTTCTGTCTTTATAAAATTTAAATAATTGAGGGTGAAGGGTGAATGGTGAAGACATGGTGTTGGGTATGAATAATAGGTCATCACAGAATAATCATTTCTTTATTTTCTGTTGATATCTAGCAAGAATGAATGTATTGCTGTTTTGTAAAATTGATTTGTATATTTTACACTGGATTGTAAAAAACAAGTCACTGCGTCAGCCTGTAGTCTAAAAGCAAAACAAAAAGGTTATATTAAATGCACACTGAAAATAGAAAATAGAGTTAAAAATCTACATTTCAACCTTAGGTCTTCTTCAGGAAATATCTAAAAGAGAAAAAAAAAACAAAGTTAGTGTAGAAGGGAGGTAAAATGAGAGTGATATATATGTGGGGAAAGAAGAAAGGCGAGGCTCAGGGAGAATAAGTGATAAATGGTAAGATTAAGAGAGAATCTGTGAAACAAAAAGGTGATGAAGGGAAAGATAAAGCATAATAGGAGTGAAAGAGCTAGGGAAGTTCCCAGGTGGGGACTAATTAACACGGCCTAGACTGGATGTTTGTTTATGTGTTATCAATAAAATATTCCCATACTCTTTTTGAGAAGTGCCATGGGATCTTTAACAGTCACCTGAACAACCACCAGAGCAGGCAGATGGGACCTCGATTTAACATCTCATTCCAAAGATGGCACCTCAGGACTGCAGCACCCCCTCATGCTGCACTACAGTGTCAGTATTGGAATTTAACCCAAATGCCTGGTGTGGGGGATAGAACCCACAGCCTTTTGATCTTCTGGCCTCAGAGGCAAGTGTGCAACCTGCTGAGCCACTGACACTGCCAAATTCACTGCCAAAGTCTCATTTACAGGTTTCATACACATAAGGTATATACATCAAGGTATTTTATGACATAGTGCCGTTACATACTAAATCCAACAACAAGGAACCCAGCCTGTTATTTTTACATCAGCTCTGAGGTTACCATAATAGCTTCCCTGTACAAGGACCTGAGATGGAAAAATGAAAGAGGACACTGCAGCATAGTCAAGAAAGGGAAGGAGGGTGCCCATAGGTGGCCAACCTTATGGAATAAAAATTGTAAAGGATAGATTAGGCTAAGAAATAGAAGAACTGTTGCAACAGATTTAAGAAAAGGTCAGTCCTAAAGAGTGGCAGGAGCTCCCTGTCACATTTCTATGTAGAAAATTCCTTGCTTCATAAAATAATAGCATTCTTCTGAACATGTTGAGTAGACCCAGAACAGGGAGGCATGAGAAACTAATTGTAGGAGCAAGGATGCTTCTTCTTGCTACCCAATTTTCCTGTGGGGCTCAAGAGAGAGGGTTTGCAGAGGGAGAGGTTCCACCTTGTATGTCCCCTTGTAGTATCCTCCTTTCTTAGATTGAATATACCCTCCAATTGAACCCTGTTTATACCTTTGTGGTACTTGAAGGTTTCTATCATGTTCCCCCTCTCTCTTCTGTTCTTCAGGGAGTGTATGTTGAGCTCCCTCAGCCTCTCCTCAAATGTTTTGTCCCCCATGCCCTGAATCATCTTGGTTGCCCTCCCTGGACCGCTTTCAGTAGATTAACATCCTTCTTCAGATAAGGGCACCAGAACTGTACACAGTACTCCTGGTGTGGTCTCACCAGAGACCTGTAAAGTGGCAGAATAGCTTCCTCCCTCTTAGAGGTGACTCCTTTGTGATGCAGCCCAGCATTCTATTTGCTTTGGCTGCTGCCTTACAGTATTACACAGAGTTCTTTATGTCACCCCAACCAACACTCCATGGTCCCTTTCCTCCTCTAAGATAGTCACCTGTACTCCCCCAGCCAATATCTGGCCTCTGGGTTCCTAGCTCCCAGATGCATGACCACTTCTTGGTGTTGAATCCTAACTGCTAGATGCCAGACCATTTCTCTGTCCTAACCAGATCTTCCTTTGATTCTTGTCTCCCCTCCATTGTGTTCACCATCCCACAGAGCTTGGTATCATCTGCAAAATGGCATATTTTACTTTTAACACCCTCTGCTATGTCACCAATAAAGATGTTGAACAGTACAGGTCTGAGTACTGAGCCCTGAGGGACCCCACTGGTTACAGGCCTAGGTTTGGATAGTTCCCCCCTACAACCACTCTCTGGTCCCTGTCCCACAGACAGCTCTTGACCCACCCAAGCCATTTGTCTCCTGTTTCCCAGGTCCCTCAACTTGCTGATCAGCCTGTCATGTGGCACTGAATCAAACACCTTGCTGACATCCAGGTACAGGACAGCCACTGCCTGCCCCCTGTCCAGTGACCTTGTAACCCAGTTGAAGTGTTTGTTTGACAGGATCTACCCCTGACAAATCAATGCTGTCTGTTGTCCTGGAGACCATTTACCTTGAGGAAGGACACAAGCCTTTCCTTAAGAATGGTCTCCATTAACTTGCCCACTATAGAGGTTAGGCTGACTAGCCTGTAGTTACCCGGCTCATCCCTGGGACCATTCTTGAGGAGAGGTACCACATATGCTGTCCTCTAGTCCTGCAGCACATTCCCCTTTTCCAGGAAGGTGTTAAACAGGTCCATCAAGGGGACTGCTAGTACCTCTGCCAGCTCTATCAGGACCCTTGGGTGTACTCCATCTGGATCAGGAACCTTGTCCACCCTCAGTTCCCTCATGTCTCCTTAAGACCTTCTCAACCCCAATCTCTACATCATATTCCTCCCCACTCCTAAGGCAACCACCAATCATCCCCTGTGGCATGATCCCATCCTTTTCCCTAGTGAAGACAGAGCAGAAGTACTCATTTGCATTTCCATATCACCACAGCAACAGGAACTTTGTTGACCATCAATACAGCAATGGCATAATGCTGCCAATTGCCATTGTGCCATCGCTGAGAAAAACTGTTTTTTGTGGGGACTTTGCCACCCCCCCTCCACACACACACACACACACACACACACACACACACACACACACCACACTTTAGATAACCAACTCCACGCTGGAACTGGATCAGGAAGGGGGCGAACACCCCAGAGACAGCAGCATCAGGAACCCAGAGGACCATCACAGTGAACTGTTGATAATGTCACTGTGATGGTCTTCACTGTTTTCCCATCGCTGCTGTGACACAATACCCTCATATGCATGGGGCTGCATAAATCGGGTGATCCAACAGACAAAAGAACTCCCACTACATAAACTCACACAGGATGTAGGAACTCAGTGGAATACCATCTATTATTTAAACATGATAAATTTATTTGAGAATGTTTTAATATTACAAATACATGTATGCAACATAGAACTCTAACTGTCCATCTACATTAAACTATGTGGACATATCATGCAGAGAAGCATGCACCTGTATTGCTCTGGGAACACAGAATTCTGCTTACAGCACTGAGCTCACTAAACAGACAGATAAGAACTATGCCAGCCTGATATTCCAACAATGCTAACACCAGCAGTAACTCTCACTAGTAAAGCAGAGTACTATACTTGTCTCAGTATGCATGATGTACTGTAAGTAAATAAAATATAGTAAAGCTACTCACATTTTGAAGGAGCATATGATATGTCATTTGAGACCCAAGTCTAGCCCCAAACTTTGGATTTTTGACTATCAGAGTGGTGTAACTGTTTTTATTGCCACTTCAAACTATCCTGGGAGGATACAACTGCAAAGCTCATTACATTTATGGGTTATTCTCAGGAGTCATCAGTGGGTTCTCAGGCTGTGGTTAAAGTACCAGCACAAGAGAGAAATCATAATTAGACCATGGACTCCAAACAAAACACTAAATACAGTATTTTGATTGGGTGGCTGGCACCTTTTAACCATGATAAATTCCCTGATAACCAATGCAAAAGGTGCCAACCAGCTGCATGTTAAAAAAAAAAAAAAAAAGGCAATCCAACCCCAAAACCATAAAATTAAAGCCGCCATGTTGAATGCCTGCTTAACTGGCATCTCCCACAACTGACTGTGAAATTTAAACACACTTCATTCCACAACATAGCTAAATTTTGTTAGTGACCCACTGAAACTCTATTTAAACTATTTTCCTTGCCCGTAACCACTTCCACTCCGCTCACCTCATAATAATTACTTCACCTTCTACTTGGCTCCATTGCCACTTCCTCCAATTGCCCTCCATATATGAATCCCCACTTTTGGCCACACAGAAACATGGGGGGGGAGCAGAAAACAAATCCCTCTGTACGTGTTGACAACGCAAACTGCATGTCCCATACATTCCCACTCTCTCTCTCTCTCTGTTATAGTTTTCCTCTCTATGCATGAATCCACACTGTCAGGCAAAAAAAAACAAAAAAAATATAACGAGAGTCTGCTGCACTGCATGTTGGTCTTGTACCCAGTGGCGGCTCTACACCAGGGCCTGCCAGGGCACATGCCCTGGTAAAAAAATGCTGTGCCCCAGTTGGTGCCCCATATGGTGCAGAGCTTCTCCATAGTAACAATATATCAGTGCCCTGGCTGCCATTTGTTGTGCCCCCAGCTGTGCCCTGGTAACCATTTGTGGCTAGAGCCACTACTGCTTGTACCAGAGATCTGTCTGTCTCTGTCTCTCTCTCTCTCTCCACAGTGCCCCCCAAAAAAACATTCCGAAACTCTCCTAGATGTTGCTCTTCTACTACCAGACCTCTCTTTCTCTCTCTCTCTCTCTCTCTCTCTCTCCCTCACTCTCCCTCTCTCTCTTTCTCTCTGTACACTGCAGTGGTCACCACTCTCAAGCCCCTCTGTTTTACCTCCAACTCGACAGTCATGGCAATAGCCCTGGCAACCAAGGACTATTTTTTTTTGGCGGCGTAACAAATACAATAAAAATAAAATAAAACACAAAAAAGCATGTTTTATTTTATTTTTTTGTATCTCAAAAAAAAGAAGACCATGGTATAATCACAAAAACCCACTCGAGGGTGTGTGTTATGGGGGGATTTAACACAGCTGGCAAGGATTTACCAACTTGGCTGCACCTCACAGGCAAACTACATCAGCCATGGTAAATCCCCAATAACATACACCCCCTTGTGGTTTATTGCTTAAATAGACCTCAACTTTGCTTGAAACACCTGGCCCTTATTTCACTTCATTTTATTCTTTACACTGGTGAACAATTGTCCATTTTCACTTGTGACCAGATACATGACTACAATACAGAGATATAAATTTATTTAGTTAGCTCTTGTTGACCAGGTAAGTGCACTAGACAATAATTCTATGTTAAACCCCAAATTTGCACTCGAATAACTTTGGAACCATACCACAGATGTGCCCCAAATTTTTAATCCACTGTTTGATATCATAGATCTCTGGATCTGGCAAGTTTTGTTCCCGTCACTGGTGTGGTTGTGGAGCTGTGGAGTGCCACAAAATGTGAAATTTACCATTTAGGTGGAAATTCTTTGCTCATCCGTAAGTCTGAAATGATTTGGGGGTCTGGTCTGAAATTGTCAGAGTATATTGGATCTGGGTCACTGATGCGCATTTTGAAGGTTTGGTAAAAAATATTAATCCATTCAAAAGCTATTAAAGTTTCCCATTATAGCCTATGGGAAAAATATATGTATGACTCAAAAGCACTTTTTGCTTTCATGATAGCATCTCTTAATGCCTCAAATGGATTCTGTAGTATCGTGCTGCTACCATCTTGTTTCAGTTATTGACAGTGAAAAAAGGTAAACACCAACAGTTGTGTTCACTTAATCGGGGCCCAAGAAACACAATTCTGGTGTTATGTTTTTAAATACTGGCCAGAAATATGGTTTTGGCATTCAGTCCTTGTTAAGTGCTGCAAATTTGTGGCACTACTTTTGTGAAATTGCTGCAAATTGTGGCAGTTTTCATGCAACTAATGGCACTATTGCACAAAAACTGCTGCAAATTTGCAGCGCTATTTCAATACAAAAAAGCACCATTGGCCCCTGCTAAATGCCAAAAACTGTTCTGGCCATTTTCCACAAAAATAAGGCCAGATTCATATTCCTCAACCCCATTCAGGTAAACACACATAAAATGCTTTTTCCCACATCGGAGTGCCCAATCCCCATGTCAGCATTTATCCACCTAACCTTAGTAGTGTGGGACACTGGGGAGCCCACTCCCAGTATCCCCAGTTATGTCCTACCCACTTCAGTATTGTTGGACACTGGGGAGCCCATCACCAGTGTCCCAAAGTATGCCTTTATGTCAACCTGTAAAAATAAAAACTGTCCCCTGACATCTTCTTTTGTTTTATGCTCTGCCAACAGTGGGGTGCCCAATCACACTATCAGCACTAGAGCACCCCCACCCCAGTTATGTCCTACACCCCTCCAGTACTGTTGAACACTGAGGAGCCCACCACCAGTGTTGTGAAGTATTGCTTTATATTAACCTGTAAAAAAAAAAAAGTCACCCGTCTTTTTTTTTAAACTATGAAAAAAAGAAAATGGTCTCTCGTCATCTCCCCATTCCCTCCTCCCCATCCAGACCCTCTCACTAATCAATTCACCACACACACCCCTTGCCCTATACTTACCATTGGAGATCATCTTCTGTGGACCAGGACATGTCTGCACTCTTCAAAGCTGAACCATGAACTGAAGAGTCAAGGTATGTGCCGTATAATGGCTGTCAATGGGATTTGAAATTTATGTTGATTTCTCAGCCATTTTTTTGGTATTTTTCCACCTAATTTTCAACATGGGCTTTTTGGGTCCCCACCTCATGAACACTATCACTGTCATTTTGTTAATCAGACCCATAAGGTGATTTCTGGGTCGCTGCACAAAATCACCTATTGGGACTAATTAACAAAATTACAGTGTCAGTGTTCATGAGCTGGGTCCCAAAAAGCCCATGCTGAAAATTTGGTGAAACAATTCCTAAAATTGCCCAATTTATGTGTGTCCATTGAATTTTCCCAATGCACGCATGTAACTTTGGTACTTTTCAATATTTTGATTTTAAAAGTTTTAGCATAGCCATTTTATCACACCACCTCCTGGACAATATAGCTGTCATTTTTCACATCCTTCCCGAAATGTGTTTTCGCACCTGTGGCGCAGAATGGCATGTTCACTGCACAAAATCACCTTTCAGGACTGATTAACAAAATAACAGTGCCAGTGTTCGTGAGGTGGGTTCCCAAAAAGCCCATGTTGATAATTTTTGGAAAAAATTCCTAAAAATGCCAGAGTTACATGCATCCATTGAATTTATTCTAAGCACGCACATAACTTTGGTACTTGTCAATTGCCACCAAATTTTCAGCATAACCATTTTTCACACCACCTCATGAACAGTGCAGCTGTTATTTTTCACACCCTGCTCAAAATGTGTTTTTGCACCTGTGATGCAGAACAGCATTGCAGTTGCACATAATTACGTTTTGCCTTGCGTTTCACAATTTCTCTGTACTGTGGTACATGATGTGGGGTAAAAAGATGACTATGCTGACAATTTGTCACTGTTTGACACATGAAAGCACAGCACCTAGGGGGCCCTGCACTTCCACACCTACATACATATGCACATCTATGGAGGGACTGTAGCACAGGGTCCTTTGGACCCTGCACTCCCACAGTAAAATAAGGATATCACAGTATTATATGATCTCAGAAAGTAAGGAAATTCATTGCAAAATACTCCATTAATGCATCAGTTAGGGTTCCTGTTACAGCAACAAAGGTATGGAAATTCGGTGTTAGGGTTCCCAACCCTACCACCCTACCTCACCCCCCCCACCCTCCATACACCAACAGGTGTCAGGGTGTGCCTTAGGGTCATTGGAGGAGGTTGTGGAGTCAAAATCAGTGGTGGAATTTAAGCATGCATGGGATAGTCATAAGGCAATTCTGGGGGGTGGAGGTAGGAAGAAGTAGGCTGCTGGTTAACTAGGATCTGCAGCTTATCCAGTAGGTAGGGAAATGGGCAGACTGGGTGGGCCAAGTGGTCCTTATCTGCCGTCAAATTCTATGTTTCTATGTTTCTATTGGGCCTGTCACTCCATTCTTCTATGCTGTACCATCTCAGCTTCCTTGCACATGGAATGGAGTGAGAGTTAGGCCCAACAACCTCAAGGCACACCCGACGCCTGTTGGTGTGTGAAGGGTGGAGGGGTGTGAGGTGGAATGGTAGGGTTGGGAACCCTAACACTGAATTTCCATACTTTTGTTGCTGTAACAGGAACCCTAACTGATGGATTAATGGAGTTTCTTTGCAATGAATGTACATATATATATATATATATATATATATATATATATATATAGCGAGAGAGAGAGATACAGATATAACAGAAAAACTAATTACAAATAGCATTTCCAAATAAAACATGAGTGTAACCACAGTTTCACTCAGGCAACTAGTCTGTGAACCCACTCATGATGAGACAATACTGGACCTGGTACTCACTAAGAGGGACAGTGATGCAGCCAGTCAAGGTTGGAGGCCATATAGGGACCAGTGAACATCATATGGTGCGGTTCAATATTAGCATGGTTGGGGAATCAAACCACACAAGGACTAGAGTCCTGTGCTTCAGGAGGCCAGATTTTATAAAGATGGGTAAATGCCTCAGGAATCACCTGGCAGGGGGGATGGCCTGGGTGGGGTGGCGGAATAGTGGGCAAAGATAAAAGGGATCATAGTAAAGGCCGCAAACTTCTGCATCACACAAGTGTGCAAAAGTAAGAGTAAAAAGAGATTACAATGGTTCTCAAAGAAGGTGATCAAAAAGTTAAAGGATAAAAGGGTAGCATTCTGAAAGTATAAGGAGATGCAGAGGAAGGAGGATCAGGAGGTGTACCTGGGGAAACAGAGGGAAACAGAGAAAGCATGAAGGACCTCCAAGACACAAACTGAAGAGAGATGAGCCCAGGAGGTAACTAAAGAGGAAAAGGCATTTTTTTAGATATGTAAGTGAAAAGAGGAAGATTGGGGGTAAAATTAAAAGGTTAAAAAGGGGAGGGGGGGACCATGTTAAGGGGGACCAGCAAACAGCTGGCATCCTGAACAAATACCATTGTTCAGTGTTTACAGATAAAGGAGATGGGGAGGGACCACACAAAATAACAGAAGCTTTGGAGGGACGGGTGAACTCTAGTCCTTTTTTGGAGGAGAGAGTCCTGAAGGGACTTACTGTTCTGGAGATGTGCAAAACAATGGGGCCAAATGTGGTGCATCCAAGGGTATTGAGGGAGTTCAGGGAAATGCTGGCTGCACCTTTAACAGTTCTATTTAACAGTTCACTGGGAACAGGAGTGGTTCCAGAGGACTGGAAGAGGGTGGATGTAGTCCCACAACACAAAAGTGGTAACAGGGAGGAGGCTGCCAATTATGGGCCAGTCAGCTTGATATCAGTGGTGGGGAAGTTAATGGAATCACTGCTGAAGGAAAAGATTGTGGAATATCTTGAATCCAGTGGGCTGCAAGGCCCAAGGTAGCATGGTTTCAAAGGGTGAGGTTGCACTAAACAAATCTGATAAATTTCTTTGACCAGGCAAGACAAAGGATTTTAATAAGGGTAGAGTGGTTGACATGGCATGCCTAGATTTCTGCAAGGCTTTTGAAACTGTTCCACATAGGAGACTAGTATGCAAGCTGGGTATCTTAGGAGTGGGTCCAAAGGTGGTAAACTGGATAAGAAATTAGTTAGCCGTTTTGTGACAGAGGGTGATGGTTAAAAGAGTTCACACCCAGTAAGGGAGAGTGACCAGCAGAGTGCCTCTGGAATCAGTTCTGGAACTGGTCCTTTTTAATGTCTTTATAAGTGGCATTGCAAAGAAGCTGAAAGGGCAGGTCTGCCTCTTTATGGATGACACCAAAATCTGCAATAAATGGACACTCTAGGGTGGATGGAAAGGATGCACAGAGATCTGAGAACAATAGGGGAGCACAGTAGTTAAGAATATGGTAGCTGAGTTTCGACGCCAAAAGAACTGCAAAATAATGCACTCAGGGCACAGAAACCCAGGGGTGAAGTTCAAAATGGGTGGAGTGGTATTGATGATCACCAGGTGGGAAAGAGATCTAGGGATAATCATTTCGGAAGGCCTAAAGGTGGAGAGGCAGTGGAACAAGCCATTTTAGAGGGCTAGTCGGATGCTGGGGTGCATAAGGAGGGGCATCACCAGCAGAAAAAGGGAGGTGGTGTTGCATCAGTAGAGATCACTGAGAAGACCCCACCTAGAGTATTGTGCCCAGTTCTGGAAACCACATCTCCAAATGAACATAGAGTAAAGAGGGTCCAGAAGAGGGCAATTAAAATACTGCTGGGTCTGCATCAAAAGCCCTATGAGAGAGAGAGAGACAAAGACCGCAATATGTACATCCTAGAACAGAGGTGAGGTCAGAGGAGGGGGGATATGATAGAGACCTTTAAATGCCTCCCAGGGGTAAGTAAGGTACAGGAAGGAAGTGCTTTTCAGAAGAAAAAGGTGCTCAAGAACAAGGGGACATGCTATGAAGCTAGAGGGGGTAGATCTAGGAAAGATGTAAGAAAGTACTTCCTCACAGAAAGAGTGGTGGATTCCTGGAACAACCTTTTGGAGGAGGTGTTGAAAGTGAAAGTAGAGGTGCACTTCAAGAATGCAAGGGATAAGCACAAGGGAATCATAGTGGAAAGGAAGGAGCTGTAGAAAGGGCACAGTCTGCGGTAGTAGCATAGGTAGGGAGAAATGGGCAGACTGGAAGGGCCAAGAGGTTCTTATCTGCCATCAAATTCTGTTTCTATATTTCAGACTAAACTTAAAAGTGGAAATCCTGCAGCAACTCAAAACATAAATAAGCAATGCATTATAGAAGATACCTGTAATAGATTTCCAAGTGAATGATTTTTTGGCCAAAAGTAGTTGCACAAAGTAATGATTTAAATCTGAATTTTTACTTCAGTCTTGATCTCAGGTCATTGGATGATTGCCCAAAAAGCTCAAAAAACTTTGAGGCATGAGTCCTAGTATAATTTTATGTAGAGGTCATATATTTGTTTATTTATTAGCTTTTGATGACTGGGTAAGTGCATTAGGCAATAGCTCTGCCTATTTTCAGACACGACCCGGGAGAATACATGATACAGTCATTAAAAACAAACTCCGGTACATATATACAGTCTTATAACATTTACAACAGTAATAGTCTGTAATTATATATACAAGCAAGGCCATCCATGCAGGGATGAACAAGGCAGACTAAGACAAGCTGGGAGATATATTTGGAGTTCAGAGAAACCAAAAGTCTAGGCAATTAAAAAGAAAAAACGCAGCAGAACAAGCAAGGTTAAGTACAGTCGCAAGTATCAAGTGTATAAACATGAGAGAAAAGTGCAGTCTTGAAGGAGGGGTGAGATAAGGGGAACTTAAAGCTGGGGGGAAGGGAGTTCCACAATTGCGGGGCAAAATGAGAGAATGATTGTTCAGCCATTTATGTTGAGCAGTGCGGGACAGAGAACAGTGGAGAATTTGCAGACCTCAGAGGGTGGGAGTGAAGCAGAGAGTTAAACATAGCCCCAAGAGAATTAGGGCAGTGGTTTCTGGTCATGGAGTCGATAAAACATCCCAGTGAGTAGTAACAATGGCAACTGGGAGACAGCCAGTGCAGGGCAGAGTAGAGACGCAATGGTGAGTGAGGCGAGGGGCCTATAGGGCAAACCTACAAATGTTGTAGGTTGTGTCCCACTTTCAAAGAATACCAGCATTAGCCTTGGAAAGAATAGGGAGAGAATATAGTAGCCTAGGGAGCAAGACACCTCTAGCCACAGAGATCCTGGCTGCAGGGGTTAGGGAGTGACACGTGCGGTAGGCCGCACCGATCTTCATGTTAACTAATCTGCATACATCGTTTATGTGAGAGGAGAAATCAAGTGCAAGATCCAGCGTCACCACAAGGTATTTGAAGGAGTCCGTGGTCAAGACAGTTGGCCCATCGCAACAAAGCACACGAAACTTGGGGGATTCAGCATGGACTTTTCTAGAGGACCCAAAGAGCATAGCCTGAGTTTTTGGAAAGTTGAGGATTAGGAAGTTAGAGGTGAACCAGGATTGAACTTGTTGGAATGCAGATGACAGATGATCATTAAGTTCAGCGATGGAACGAGAGGCAGTGTAGAGCACTAAGCCATCTACATACATAGTGGACCGACAGTGGGGTATGGAAGTAGGAACATCATTAACAAAGATGGAGAAGAGCAAGGGCCCATGAATGGGCCCTTGTGGGACACCACTGGCGATAGGGGCAGAAGATAAAAGAACCTTACAGAAAGAGACAGATTGGGCATGGTTATCAAGGTAGCTGCAGATCCAGGATAAGGTAAATTCTGAGGCACCAAGAGAATGTAGCTTATCCAAGGGCAGGGGGTGATTAACCAAGTCGAATGCTTTGGTGAGGTCTTTGAATACTGAGCCAGTAAGTAGGCCTTTATCCATGTTGGACTTAACCTCACTGGTGAATAGTATATGAAAGTCTCTCAGACTGGATCAGCTGAGCCACTAATGCATGCCAGCTCAGCACCGAGGGGCTGAATGTTTGGCGCTAGCCTGTAAGGATTAACTTTGTGGTCACAATCAGAGCAGTTAGCAGCCAGTGCCGATGCACTTTAGAGATCACGGAGCCCACATGTGGGCAGGTGTCCCCAGCAATACTAAGGCCATCAAGGGGGTTATTCAGTAGAGACGCTCGGATAATCTGTTTTACAATTGGATTCCTTGGTTTTCAGCCAAAATGCAGGATTTGGGATTTCTGGATAGAGGTGCCAAACATCCAAAATCCTAACTGTTTTAAAAACAAAAGTCTCCCCAGGCATGCAGGTGTGCTTCTTCCGTGAATACTGAACACAAATATTTCTGCTTTTTCTTGACCCCCCTCTGCACACTCCCTCTCCTTCCTTCCTTAGTCTCACAATTCCACCCTTGATTTATTTATTTTCCCCAATGTACCTGAAAAAGATCTTGGCTCTTTTATTTGGTTTTAATATAGTGCTGCGACAGCGCTAGCACTGACATCCCCCACAGTGACAGACACAGGGCCGAGTGTCAGCATTGTACCATCAGGGATGTTGGTGTGTTTCCAATGGTGGGCTGTGCCCCCCAAACCCCCCATGTTGGGGGCTGTGCCCCAACCCCCCTGGTTTCTAAATATCTAACTCTGAGTCAGAGTTGAACCGGGAAGGGGGCACAACACTGAAAGCTGCACTGCCAATGTTTTCCTAGCACCAGCACAGCGACTCACTGCAGACAGGAGAATTCTGTCACTGTACTTGTGTTTGCAGTGCAGGAGTCAACCTTGTGTCGGCACACCCTTTTATTTATTGCCAGGGCTATTTTTGCCTCTGTTTGCATGTTTGTACTCCTGACTGCCTCCCTCTACTTTTCCAGATACAATTTCCTGTCTTCCTCCCACTGTATTTCCTTGTATTTCCAGAATGCCATCTTTTTCTCCCTTACCTTCTCAGCCACTCCCTTTGAGATACATAGTGACTTTTCTTTCTCTTTGTTTTGCTTACTTGTCTAATGCAAATGCTTGTTGCCTCCACTCTAGCTTCGTTAAGTTTCACCCCTTTTTTCTCCACCTCCTCTCTTTCTCCTTCCCTTCCAGTGGCGCAAATATCACTATAACCACCAAGTGACAAGAGAATTGAATGCATGCCTAGCAAAAATGCTTGCCACAGAAATGCTGCCCTACTCATTGTGGAAAATCCTGGTTTCAGACACTTAATGAGTAGGGCAGTATGGAAAAGGAATACACCATTAGATGCATATTTTTCAACTATGGCTGTCATAGAGTTGTACCTCGACCTAAAAGCATTCAGGTCATTTGCTATTTCCCACTCCGCAGTGGCCACAGTTCACTTGACAACTGGTATGTGGAGCAGTGGACGTGGTGCAGCACTGCCATACATGTGCATAACAGGGCATTTTGCACAAGTATGAAATGTCTGTGGTACCAAGCCCTGTACTATCCTATTGTGCTCATGCAGCACCCCCCCCCCTTTGCTGGTGTGTAGCAGTAGGCAATGGTAGTATAAATAAAAAAAAAACAGTGAGTGAGGCAATAACAAATACAAGATATCTTGAAATCAGCAGACAAGTAATATGACTTCATTTGCACACAGACACATGCAATCCAGGCTTGTCACATATCCAAGGAGTTCATCCTTGTACCAACTGTTTTTCCTAAACCGTGTGTCCCTGCCCAACTATTATGTCTTGTAGCAACATGAACAGTAGTATTTCTCCTAATACTGAGTTCAGGGAGCCTTCCAGAATATTCCATCATTAGGGCAATGCGAACGGTATACCTTCGCTTGAATATTCTGAATTTAGTAGCCAAATATTGCTGTACTCTAGATGCAGCTATGTTTAAAAAAAGCATCTATGTGAGCCCATTTTTGAAGCAGTACCACTACCGCTTATGACACCAGTGACCTATATTTAGAAATGAGTGAGGGTCATCGAGGGCTGGCCAGAAGGAGGAGGGCAGTCAGCACCTCTGCTGCACTGCCACGTGGGTGACCACAGGTGGCAGTGCAAATGGAGTGACTACATGGAGGGGAGACACAATCTGGTACTGCCCTATGTACACTTGCATGCTTGCACATGTGCACCCAAGCCACTTGAGTTTAGGGGAAAGGTGGAAGAGAAAGGAGAAAAATCTCCCACCATGCAGCATGACAGCCCCACAGCACCCACAGTCTCTGCACTCACTGACCTAGGCACTCTCAGACAACTGGATAGTGTGATCCCAAAGAACTTTGCCCAGCCTGTGGGCTCCACCATGAGAGTGGTAAACCACAAGGCTTATGAGGGAAGGTAGGGTCAGGCATGGGGACATGGCTGAGGTTAGGATGGAGCCCTAGAAAGGGGCCAAGGGCCGATGGGAGTCAGAAGCATAAACAAACCAAAAACAGTCACCCAACCTTACAGCACACGACACCACCCTCTTCTCTTCCCTTCCTCTATTCCTAACCCAGTAAAAGATAAACCCTATTCCCCCCACCCTAGTGGCACCTTATCTACCTTTCATCCCCCACTGCCCATCCCCTGGAAGGTGATATTTAATTAGCAAAGTAAAACTAAACAAAACCCTCCCCATCTTTGTAACATCCCGTTCACCTCCCCCCCCCCAGCCAAACCTAGCAAAGAGGAAAGATACCCTTCATCCCTGTCCAGCCACCCTCTAGACAACCATTCCACCCTTCTCCCCCAGCACCCAAACTAAATAATGGTCCCACACTGGCAGACTGGCAGAACACACCATGCTACTTTGACTGGTCATGTGTAATGAATGAAAGTCATTATATTCTTGGGCTAAATATAGTTAGTACTAGCTTATAATTCAACAGCAGGTTTCTATACTTGACACAAATGTACAGGTACATTCATTTATTAGGCAGTGACTGGATAAGAAGGGTGGGTTGTACCATTCCCCCAGGGTGGCACCTTTATTGACTAGGTTTGAGTGATGGTGGAGGAGGCAGGAGGATAGGACTGGTACACAGAGGGTGATGGAATGGGTGTTGTCTTTTCTCTTTACTGGATTCAGCTGGTTGAGGAGGGAGTGAATGGTGATGCACAAAGTGAAGGGTTTTGTTCAGTTGTAGTTTGTTAGCTAAATATGAACATCCAGGGGATGGGATGGGATGGGATGGGTGGGTGGAGCAGGGAGGATGGCCAGGGGGCTATGAAGCTGGAGGTAAGGTGATACTTAAGCAATAATGCTCGACAGGGTGGGCGGTATTGGGCAATACCGGACCGGCCAGGGGCGTAATGAGGCCCGACGCCACAGGCGGAGGGCCTTATAGCCCTTGGCCGGTCCGGTATTGCCCATACCGCCCACCCTGGAGGGCATTATTGCGTTTAGAAAATGGGCAACTGTATTGTATGTGTTTTTAAAAAAAATAATTTTTATCTTTGAATGTTATGACTCTGAGCTATTTGATGTATTTTGTCATAAAATAGTTCCTCCACCTAGTCCTATCCGTGTTCCTGTAGTTTTCAGTTTGGAGCAGGTTGCCATGGCCCCCATCTCACCCCCCCCCCAACACACACACAGAGGGCTTAACCTTTTTTTATTTATTATTTTATTCAGTGGGGGGCTTGTTTTCGCCACTGGTTATAGTAAGATTTTTATCGCGATCGCCTGGAACTGAAAAGCAGCTGCCGCCTTGTTTTATGCATAGCAGGAGACTCGCAAGTGTGTTACGCTAAATTTACGGACATCACATAGAAAATTTTCAGTGTTATTGGGAGCAGAGCTGCCATATATAGTATGTCGCGTGGGTAAAATTTTAATAAAAATGAAGTAAAATGTTTTTGTTTGGATCACACCTCTCTCCGATTTACAAAGCGCGGTACTTGTGAAGAAGGTGAATGGAAAGCCAGTGAGGAGCGTAGGACGTGGCGATGATGATGTGGCTAACACGAGTAAGGAAAGGGAACGTTGTTTAACTGAGTAGGAATGGAAGATCTGTATATTTTGTAGTACGAGGTGGAAGGAAGATGAAAACTTAAGCCGGCAGAAAGCAGGTTATTTGTGAACATTTGGTGGTTTTTTTCTGAAAATTGATCGAGGATTGCTGACGGGACGGGGTACGGACCGAGGTGGAGAGGGCTGCCGACAAGTATAATGGGCGGTTTAGTGCCGGTTTCAAATGAACTACTGTAGGTTTTTTGGTTTTGTTTCTTTTTCATGGTAAAATTGTGGTCATGGTTATACTCCACATCTGTAGTACCAGTGAGTCGCTATGGGAAATATCTCTCGCTAAGCCAGACAAAAAAAATGGCGGCGATTTGAAATTTAAATTGAGTTGGTACAGCCAATTAGGAAGCAGAGTGGGCACTAGGATACTTAGTGGGTCAAGGGGCACTGTAGACTGGTACTTTTAATTTCCTGGGCATCTATTGAAAGTTAATGTACCCCCCTGGCAAGGGTACTAGCCAATCAGATGCCAGGAAATTAAAAGCCCATTTTCTAATAAACTGTAATTCTCTTATGTGGTCAGGAGTGGGTGGAGAGGGTGTGGTTACTAGGGTGGGTGATGTGGTTTCTATAGTTATAAAAATTGACAAAGACTTCAGAATATCAATACCGCCTTGTGAGGAAGGGCATCCAAATATTTTAGTTCCAGCAACTATAATATCCATGATATGCATAAATAATATAATATTCCATTGCTTGCACACACTAACTTGGCATTGGTATTGATTGCGATTCTTACGAGAAGGCCACTACTTTCACGTGCAAGCCACTAACACATTCATCTCTCCCTCTCTCATTATGTTGGTTTAACATGCCCCTCAAGTTATCTGTTTTATTTATCAACTGTCCCAAGAGTCTGTGCAGCTCTGTACATCCTTAGTCAGTATTGTAATTTTATGGCTTTTTTATGGAACCTCTTTGTGGAAAATGAATTAAAGGACTGAAAATTGAAAAGTCTGTCTAAGGAGTTATTCTTCTGAACTATATATTGTTTAGGAAGAGAGAGAGAGAGAGACTGTGCCAGTTAAGTCACACCACAGTGGGGTCTCTAGTTGGTGCACCATTTAGCTCTGAATACTTACAAGGTTGTCAGTGTGTGTGCACAACTAGTTTAAATAAAGACCCAAAGTGGAGCACCTTAACTTGACTTTACAAGTTATCTCTGTACTTCCATAGTACGTGTTACTGCAGTCACAAGAATGGCTGAAAATTAAGAAGCATATGTGTGTCAAGGACCTGAATGTCAAACTATAATGAACCTTCCCTGAATATAATTCACTGAAAACCAAACATCCTCTCTGTGAAAACCCTATCCTGTAACCTAATCTCCTGAACAAGTCTGACAGACAGCAAGGCACCTGGCCATGGTTGTGTCAATGATGAGATGTGAGGATAATTAGGTAAGTACATTTCACTTTGATTGCAATTGTTATTAATCTACCAGTGCAAGTGGGACTTATTTTCTTTTTACTGTTTTCATAGGGCCACCTACTCATAGTCATAGCCGTGGGATTTTTCATGGGTGCCCAGAAACCCCTTTCCATCGTGCTTTCATTATGTTTTTATAAAACGTTTTTGGGATACCAGGACTAAATAATGGGATTTCTTTGATGGAAACCCACATTCTCAAATCCTGGCTACACCCTTACTCCTTCTTGATGAGCTGCTGCCACCAGTTGCCTTCTGCACCGCTACTGCCATCACAATGATTATGGTGAGTATTTATAGCATGAATTTGTTTGCACAAGTGACTACACCAGTTGGTCCTAGACAGGACAGAAAGGCGAGGAGCTCAGGGCTTTGCTCTCGATCTGTCATTGCAAGTGAGACTTAATTTGATTTTCAACTGTTTCCTCAGGTCCTACTACTGATCAGTCTGCTCTTGCCACTTGCCATCTTTTGCACTGCCACGTCCTACTCCTCCATACTGTATGGTGCTATCCAAAAGAACGGAAGCTGGTGTGCATCTGCAATTACATTATTTTGTATCAAAGGTTATTAACTTGTTTTCATAGAAATGCAATACACATATCACAACACTTCAGTGGACAAAACAATCAATAGGCTACTGAACATGAATGAAGAATAAACAAATGAAAATGCAAATGATGAACAGGGAAAAGAAATAAGAAACGCATAATAACAATGTGGGGTTAAAAACAAGGCAAGTGGAGCAGTATATAACTTAGCTTCTGCATACTACAGTGCTCCCAGATCAGGCAAAGCATTTTCCTGTAGTGCACCCTAATTTTCCCTGCATTTTCCTTGGAAAACTGGGATGAAATTCCTGTAGATTTTCCTGTATGCACAAATCATTTAAGTACGCAATTGGTGTCATTGTGCCAGTCAATAAAATCACTAGGACAAATGTTCGGGCAGTTTTTTGTGTTCTTATTTATTTTAAATATAAAAAATCACCTACAACGTATCACATAACTACTCTACAACTATAAGAACTTTATATGTAACAATATAATACCATCTTGAGGTTTTGGGGACATGTTGGAATGTATAACGCTCAGTTCTCAAGGTTCACATATCTCCAGAACCTCCTGAAGGTATTATAACTTTGTAATAATAGTCCCTTATACAGTATTCTATTTACAGTATGAAATGCCATAACTTCAAATTTACCCCTTAATCACAGACTGATACATTTTGTGGTCTGCTCACAATGCATGAAAGGGGCATAGGGATGCACAAAATGCACATACCCCACCCTTGCCCCTGCACCCCGTGGAGAGGTGCACCCATACTGGCATTCACCAATGCCGACCACCTATCCACAGTTCCTCCCCCAATGCCCAGGACTCTGCAGGGTGGCCGGGGGAGGAGTTGTCCCAGGCAGACATCCAATGGGATGCCCCCCTGGGACCCATAGTGGATCTCACACATAGGGTGGCATGGGTCTGGGGCTGTGCATGCTGATAGCATGCACCTGGACCAGCGTGGCACCCTCCAGTCCCAGTGCTGCCTCACGTAAACTTTCTGGGTGCTCACCCATCCAGCTGCCCCTGCTGCCTCCTGCTGCCTAGCAGTTGGGAGCAGCATAGTGTGCACTGTCCTGGTCCCCCAGTGACCGAATACCTGTGTTCATGGGGGCATGCTGTGGGTTATGGCAGGGTCTCCCTGGGGTACCCTGCACCAACCTCTCACCCATGCGGCCAGCACTGTGCGGGTTAATGAATACACATAGTGCTGGCACACCCCCGCAATGTCCCCATTGCGGAGCTGTCTGCAGACTTGGGGGATCGGTTGCGGTGGGTCTGCATGTGCCCCCTTCGTGCATGCCATGCGGGGGCACAGGGGGTGTGGTGTAGCTACTCACCCCAGATATGCGTGCATAGCAACTGCACACCAATCATGCATTGGGCCAACAGCTCTGTGTACCTGTAGTGCTCCATTAATAAACATTTTGTTTCAGTGTATTGTTGTGTTTTTTATTGGCATGCTTAAGCACCCCCCCCACACACACACGCACACACACACACATAGCTTTGTGCACTGAACTCTCAGAGGTAAAAACAAATATTCCTTTTTTTTTTATTAATCTTAGGCCAGACCAGGGTCTAAGGGTCCCTTCTGATCTCACACATATAATTCATAACTCCTGCTTATCTTGATGAAGACACCCCCATACCTTTCCCAGGCTCTCAATTAAATAGAAACACTGTCTAACTTTTTTTCAAATAACCTCAACTTTTAGGCTGGTCAGAAGAAATGCTGCCTTAGTGATCTTTTTAAAAACACAACTCTGCTCTGTGCATCAAACAAGCCAAGTAGCACTTAAGCACTCTTTGTGTCCCCGTCACCCTTTAAAGCCCACCATCATCGAGTCTTTTGTCTGGCTCACTTTTTGCACTTCCTGTGTTTAAAATAGACAAATTTGCAAAACAGAAGGTCTGTTTGCCTTGGTGGCTTGGGGCGCTGCTTCCCTCAAGCAACACTTAAGCACTCTTTCTTGCACCCCCTCACCCCCAAAGCATATCTTCATCAAGTGGTCAGTGTTTTGTCTAATTTTTCACTTAAAATTAGTTTAAAATAGACTAACCTGAGGCTGCCCACAAGAAGGCTAGTTTACATTCAGCGGCTTAGGCTCTATGCCAGTCCAGAACAGTGGCATTTGAGATGCAGCTCGGCTGACTCAATGGTGTTGCTGTTTTGAGTGGGGTCACATAGCAGGTGTTTGTATCATGCAGCAGCTCACTGGTTCTTGATCAGAAGATCTGAATTCATCTGCAGAAAAATGCACTGCCAACACATTACCTTACTACCCCAGAGAAACACAGGCTGCAAGTGGACCAACAGAATTGCTTAGTGTAGCAAAGTCAGCAAACTGAGCACCAATTGGAGGGCTCTGTCTGGATCTTGGCAGCCATGAGATTCATAGTGGGCATTTTCCCGTAGTGTTTGTCCATTTCCCCTGATATTTTAAAATTAAAAGATTTCCTTCCCGTATCCCGTTTTTGTACTAAAAATACCTTAAAATACAGGAATCCCTGTAGATCTGGGAGCACTGATACTGCACTCTACTGATTCCGCATCAGTCTCTTCCTGTGCATCCTCCTCCTCTTCCCTGAGTAGATCAAAAATGATTCCATGAAAGGAAGTCACAGTCCAAGACTGAATTGACTGCACACATCTGTTAGGGGCCTCATCACGGCATGTGCTGCTGCTCCTGCCAAGCTCCTCATCCTCAGCATCCTTCCTTATCACACTTATGTGCATTCTCCAACGCATACAATTCACTGACATCTCTGTGGTTGATTTTATCAACTGCAATCAGAGTGACCACAACAAACGGTCTGGTTTAAGTAAAGTTGTTTTTTTTTTACTATAAATATACAATGGAAACTGCAGCTAAGAGTAAATCAGAAAATCATTTCCATGTCTAATTACAGTATTGGCAGTGAGTAGGTTACATAACGACAGTGGTGGGGATTGATTAAATTTGTACATATAAAGTGGGTGTGGCCCAAAGAATAGGGATACGGAATACAATATCCATAGTGCCTCATTTTTTAAGAGGCTTCCTTTTCTGGAGAGAGAGTAGAACTCTGCTGCCTTCTCTAACACCACTGTGAAAGTGAGCTGTAGTGTGCTCGCCACCATCCCATACCATAACACACCACCAGCTGCTACCACAGGGTAGACTCCCATTGCGGCTCAAAATACTACTGAAAAATTCTCCCTGTGCCTAAAAGTGGGAGTACGTCCATCTAATTCAAAATATTTATGAGCTCCCTTACTGACTGGGAGTTGGACTCAATGTTGTGAGTAAGCTGAATCACACAAGGTTGGTCACAAAGGATGCAGATGAGATGATGTATTTGGAGAGAGGCAGCTGGGTTAATGCAGTGTAGGATGAGATGAATTGAGATTGGTGTGGTACAAAGCAATTGGGGGTAGGGTCCTGGAGGGCCCATAAAGAATTCAACCATGGATGGGAGAAACACACCAAATTATTAAAGGCTATATGAATGTTTTTGAAATTTGAAAGACTGTGACTGGAAGAAGCACACTGAACTGTGGTTCATTTCCAGGTGCTAGTCAGGGGCAAGGGAAGGGGACTATCTGTACAGATGTAAACTGATTCACAGAACCAGATTAAAGAGCTGCTGATGCCTCAAAGAAAACTTTGAAAAGCATAATATTTAGGCACAATTCAGCTTGCATTCCATATATATTCTATAGATTCCTCCTTAACATTATTTATTTCTGAGGAACTTTGCATGAATACATAATCCTTATACCTTACAGTTCATCTGCCTCTTTAGCTTACTCCCTACTTCAAGTCATAATCCTGTGTTGTGACATCACAGTTTGTTGCAATAGGAATAACTGTGATGTCACAAGGAGTGCATTACAACCTCAGGTAGGGACAAAGCAACACTTTCATGCAAATTATACCTGAAATAAATAATGGGGAGGAAGATTATAGAACTAATGTGAAATGCAAGACGAACTATGTTAAAATAATTGGGGAGGGGTTGTGGGATAACAGATGGGCCAGACACCGAACTTCAAGTTCAACCCACAATCTCGGTGTGACGTTTATTCAAAATACAGAAAATAACCTTGAGCAATGGTATATTCCTTTTTCAGTACATCAGTTTGCAACAACAAACTATGTATGTCCTTTCTCTGTGCTTAGTCAGCATCTACTGTCGCTGATCTCTAATCTACTTAGCAGATGAGATTTAGCCTCCAACCCTATGCGGCCCTGTTTGCTTGGGTAGTGGGGGGAAGGGCCTGTCAGCGGTACGCCCGGAACAGGTGGTACTGGCCCCGCATCAGCTTTGAGACCCACACTGATATGGAGATCATGGGTCAGTATCACCTGAATTGGGTGACTCTGAGGCAGCTCTGTGAGCTGTGCAGTGAGGAGATGTAGGCACCCACTAGACGGAGCCACACCCTGACAGTGGAGATGAAAGTGACAGCTGTCATGTGGCTGCTCGCCATGAGCACCTTCCAGAGACCAACAGAGGACACCACAGGCATAACCCAATCTGCCACATCACAGCTCCTCACACAATTCCTCAATGCTCTGCTGCCACATGCTGTGGACTACATCCATTTCCCCAGCACACAGGCAGAGCATTCAGCAACCATGCAGGAGTTCCACAGGGTAGCACAGATACCTGGCATGCTAGGGGCCATCGACTGCATCCATGTGGGCATCCGCATGCCACCTGGCCTAGAGGGGATAGCATATGTGACTAGGAAGGGCTACCCTAGTGTCAACTGCCAGGTGGTGTGTGATGTCAGGGGGCGCATAACCAATGTTTGTGTCACACACCCTGGGAGCGCATATGGCACATTCATCTGCTACAGCTCAGCACTGTGCCACAGGTTCGAGAGTGGGGATATCCCCACAGGACACCTAGTGGGTGAGTATGGGGTGGCCATGGGCAGCTGGGTACAGCAGGACATGGGAGGGGGTGGGCAGGGCAGGTGCGCTGGTGGGAGCTCCAGGGATGGGCAAGGGGCACAGCAACAGAGGACACCAGGCTAATCATATATCTGTCCACAGAGGTGACAGTGGTTACCCAATCAGGCCCTGGCTGCTTACCCCCTACCAGTGCCTGTCGACCCCAGGAGAGGACAAGTACAATGAGGCACACGCCAGCATGCGGAACATCATTGAGCATGTGTTCGGGATTCTGAAGGCATGATTCCATTGCTTAGACAGGTCTGGCAGTACCCTACAGTACAGCCCCTCGAAGGCCTGTGGCCTTCTCCTGGCCTGCTGCATGCTGCACAACATGGCCATTGATCATGGGATAGCTGTTGAGGCCGAAGAGGGGGACAGCAGTGGGGATGATGGGGGCAATGGGCAGGAGGGTGGTGGGCAGCCCCCCTCGGGTGAAGGGCTCCCCGGCTCCTCAGGATGGCATGCTAGCACCAGGACACAATTGCACAGGAGCACTTCAGCACATGCAGGTAGGTGGAGAAACACCCATGCAATGAACAGACACAATGACACAGCACACGGGCATGGATGGGCATGGCTATGGACTTGTACACACAGGTGTGAAGGCAGGGGTGGGGGTGGCAGTGCCACACAGCCACACACAACACCATGCAGTACTGTACAGACACACACACACACACACTGGCACATACAGGTACGTGCCCAGGTGCTAGCACGTGGCATGGATCAGATGCAGGGTGCCGGTGCACAGGCACAACCAGTGTTGTGCTGCCATCATCACACACATGCCACATGAGCCAGTGGCCAGGTGGGTGTGCACATGGGCAGCATGTGGTGTGACACACAGGTTCCATGACTGTGTCATGCACACGCACACATCATCCATGTGCACACAGGGTGGTGGCAACTGACTGCAGACAGGGCGGCGTGCACTTCAGGTCCGCCGCACGGAGCCATGGACATTGGGGCGGCCGATGCAGTCGTGTCCTCCTGCAGGCATTGTATGGCCTCCAGGACCTGCGCGGTGCCCCTCTTGTGCTGCTTGGCTGCCTGGTGCACCTCTGCACAGAGTGTACTCACCCCAGCTACAAGCAGCACCTGTTGCAGTCACTGCACCATGGCGCAGTTGAGTTGTGCTGCACCGGGGTTGCACTGGCCTTTGGCACATTTCTGAACGTCCGGTCCTGCAGCAATTGGGTGTGCTCAGTCAATGAGTCAGTGTCCAGGGGTGCATGGGTGTGCTGCCATCCAACCAGTGGTGTACAACCATGCTGCACAGCCCCCAGCTCCGGGTGGATTCTACACAGTGGGGTCTCCATGGGGTAAGTCATTGTCAGGTGCACCAGCGGCAGATGCTGGGCCCAGCCACTCAACGTCCCCAGCCATCTGCTGCCCCTCTGGCCCCTGTGCGCTGGGTGGTTGCAGCACCACCACCACCCAGTGCACAGACTGTTGGTGGCTGCCCTGCTGGTTCACTGCCACTGCCACCTACACCCAGGCCACAGCCCTGACCTGTGGTGTGCCAGTGGTGCCACTCAGCAGTTGCTCCCTGTTGAGGTAAGCCTCAAACAGGGCATCGGCTTCCGCCTTCATAAAGTTGGGCCTGTGCATGTGAGCAGGCCCATACTTCTCGCTTTCCTCACGCTCAGACGTGTTGCTGCCTATGGACATGGACATGTGGTTACTGGCTGCAGTGGCCCACCCCATCCAACCTGCTGTGCTGGCTGTCCCCATGGCAGGAACAACTTACCTCAGATGGTTGCAATACTGGTCCATGGCCTGTGCTGTTGCACTGCACCATTATAGCGCATTGCATGCAAATGATCTGTTGCGCAATGGTAATGACATGCTAATATCCCCAGTGCACCATAGATGGGCTGATGAGCTAATTTGCATGTGATGGCTGAATATTGAGCACTTGCTCCTTGTGCAATGGGATTGCTGTGGTGCATGTTGTAGCACAATGCCATGAGATGCGCAGTGCGCCGCCCACAATATGCATGTGCCATGGATTTTGCTACTGCCTATTGCGCACTGTGCACTAGGAGCTCTATTGGGGCCATAGCATCTAATGCGCCATGGACCCTATAGTGCTCAGGCACTATAGGGCCCATGGCACTCAGATGCTATAGGGCCCATGGCACTCAGATGCTATAGGGCCCATGGCACTCAGATGCTATAGGGCCCATGGCACATGGTGCGGTATAGGGCCCAAGGCACTCAGGCACTACAGGGCCCATGGCACTCAAGCTCTATAGGCCCTATTGTGCACTGTGCAATATAGGCCCTATAGCACCCACGTGTACTTTGTACGTGTTGACCCCTGACCCTTGCCCTGACCCTATGCCCCCTTGGGACTCCTGCTACATGTGCCAGGTGGGCCACGCCCATGCCATGCATCCACAACGATGTGTGATTGGCTGACGGTGTGCAGCCACCCACAAGGTGCACATCCCATGCATGTTGTGCACGTGCACTACTAGGTGCCATTTTGTATCACTACTCATATAGGCAGCATGGCGCGGCATGGGGTGTGACGTGCTCACAACTGGTGCCAGGTGGAACTGGTGAATCTTGTGGCACAGATTGAGCCACATGCATCAGGCCTGTTTGGGCAGCAGCCCCTGCAGCAGGCCAGAACAGATGTGTGGCAGGCCATTGCTGCTGGCCTGGTCCAAGTCACCAGGGTGCAACACACTGGGGAGCAGTGCCACCACTGATATGGTGACCTAATGAATGAAGGGACCCTGAGCGGCTGAGCACGCTGCAGGCACATGTCCACGGGGGGGGCCATGCCACGGCCAGGTAAGTCGGCACATGCTGCTCCTGTGCACAACCGCTGTACCATGGTGTTGGCTGGGCTGCCTGCCATGCCTGGGGGGGGCACTGTCAGTGTGTGCCCTTTGGTGTGGCATTGCCAGACACTGGGTGCACTGCACCACTGCCCTGTGGGTCATGCCCGGCTGGGGTGCACATTGTGCACTGGGGTGGGGGCGGTGGGTTCATGCTGTGGCTGTGTTCTGATGGGTACCTGTCTGTGTTCCTTTCCTAGGGCCTGAGGATTGATGCCATGCCAGGGCAGCAGGGGTGCCTGGTGGGCCACAGCAGGCACTGCGGGACAACTGGCTGGGGTAGCTGGCCCACTTGGAGGAGGTGGAGCTGCTGCGGGGCCAGCTCATGCAGTACCGCAGAAGGCAGGTAGGCACTGTTTTGTTCCTCTACTCTTTACCAGGTGGTCAGAAGGGGTGAGGGTGTGGTCATGGCCACCTATGCCATGTGCCATGTCAGCTGTGTGCAGCACACTGTGTGATGTGCATGCCACTGTGGGGCGACCATTGCACACGTGTGGCAGCTGTTGGTGGGATGGGTGTGCATCTGGCTGCCACTGGTGCTGCTGTGCTGCTGCTGCGGCACTCTGCCACAGCCTGCCACTGAGTGGTCAGGTGGCCCTTGGGCAGTGGTGTCCACCACCGTGCACTGTCGTGGCATGCTGGGGTGTCACCAGGCATTGGTCCACCCACTGTGGGTGGCCAGAGTGCCATTCCAGGGGTGTGTGTTCCCACTGTCCACTGCACACAGTGGAAGGGCATGGTTTCTATGGACATGCACTGATCACCTGTCCATTCCTTTGTCATTGGCATCTGGAGGAGATTGTGGCTGCTGCTGTACTGCCGGCTCCTGTGGCAGATCATTCTGATTACCTCCACCACGTTGCAAGTTGCACAACAGACATGGAGGATGGTGCTGCATGACAGGCAGAGATGGAGGCACCAGATGGTGGCAGGCCATGGCTGCCCGTAGTGGGCACCATATATCCTACTTGCCCCTGCCTTCTCTTCCCCTACCTTCCCTGTCCCACTGTACTGTCCCTGTCCCCTATCCCCATCCCTCACTCTCCTACCCTATCCCTCTTGTTTTATTGTAAATAGTTCTATAATATATTTTGCAACCTTACCTGCTTGTGTCCATGTCTGCTTTGCAGCTGGCGAGTGGAGCCATGCTGCGGTGGCATGGTGGGTGTCTCTATGGTGTGCCTGTGTCATTGTGTGGGCCATGCATGGTGGCATCCTGTCCCTTGGTCAGTGGCTGTGCCTTGGGGTGGCCATGGGCTGGCTGTACAGGATGTGTGGTGTGTGTACTGGGCACCATGTGCCAGGGTGTGGCTTGCCGTAGTCTGGGTGGGTGGTGGCATGCCGTTCAGTGGGAGGGCCGGTGGCAGCTCACCCTTGGCTGATGGTGCTGCCTGTTCCCTGTGTCCACTGCCCTAGTGCTGGGGGATGGGGATCCGACTGCCTGTGTGTACCCTGCAGGTGGTGGTCACCCGTGGCCCACCACTGTGTGTCCCTGCCACTGTTCCCGGCCATGCTCCACTGCCTCCCCATGCTGTCTCCCCCTACCTTTGGCGCGTTTCTGAATATCCAGCCCATGGTATATACATCAAGGTATTTTATGACATAGTGCTATTACATACTAAATCCAACAATGATAAACACAACCTGTTTTACGTACACTTGGAGGTCACCACAATAATCTCCCTGTTTGAGGACCTGAGAGGGAAAAGGAAAATTAAAGAGAACACTATAACATAGTCAAGAAAGGGAAGGGGGTGCCCATAGGTGGCCAACCTTATGGAACAGAAATTGCAAAGGACAGATTAGGCTAAGTAACAGAAGAACTGTTGCAACAGATGTAAGAAAAGGTTGGTCCTCAAGAGTGGCAGGAGCTCCCTGTCACAATAACTTTTCGTAAAAGTTGTCCCGAAGGCGTCAGCTGCTCTTTAAGCTGTTGGTGGTATTTTTAGAGAATGTGTACCATAACTGTTCCTTCAGTAAAAGTCAGAATTTATTTGAAAACGTTTCAGACTGGGGAAAACAGCAATAAACCAGTAAATAACTAGTGGGAAGAAGACAGTTTTTATTCAGACTGACTTTAAGGTTCCTTTTGGGTCTCGACCACTCCTATTGCATACATCAATTATGAAATGAGAACTGAGATGATGAAATGTTTAGTTTCATACATGAATTACACCATGAGACTCTATTTTGGGTATCTTCTCTATCCATATATTTACTGCACTGCATGTTCTAACTGCCATAACCACAGCAACTGCTGTGCATACAGTGTATGCGAGAGTTCAACATTTCATAGAAATAATTTCTTGTGACAACTGTGGCAATCTGAATAAGGCTAGGGACCTAGGTCCACTGTCCTCATTTTCCAAATTTTAGACACTTCACAGGAACCCTGCTTACACCTTGCACAAATGGAAGAGAAGGGCAGAGCAGCTTAAACATGTTCATGACATCATTACATTTGTTCTCTGTTGCACTCAAAATAGAGGAATAAAATGCAGCATGAACATTAATGCCAAAATGTAACACCATTATTTTCATGCATTTTTAAATGCAAAATATTAGTTGGATTGTATGAGGACAGGTATCACAGGATAAATGGGCAGGCTATCGCCTGAGGTTATGTGGGGGAAGAGCTCCTTCCACACATCCTATTTAAACATGCAGGCTACATCCACTCTGCTTAGAGCAAGTCGCACTCGCTTAGTTGGCGGTTCTGTGTGCAGCTACTCTTCTCCCCGCCCCCATTTTGTCTGCCTTGCTTGTTTCTTTTCTGCGGTGTTGGTTTATTGTTTTTTGGGGGGAGATTGTTTTTGCTTCGTTATCTTGCCTGCTACATATTCAGTCAGCTATGTTATCCCTTCTCTGTGCTGCTGCCTTTCGTTGTCGCGTTCCTAGGCTGGGGCTTCTTCGCTTGCTCTACCTGATCAAGACCTTCGCTTACCTGCTGTTGGCTATGTAGCGGAACCACTATGGGCTCAACCCTACATTTACCTTTGTCTCTGCGTAGCTGCATCGCCACGGCGATCCAGCTACCACACTGCACGTTCAGTGCTTCCCAGCTGCCACCGAGCTGGGCTACTGCATGCTGCCGTATCGCAGCTCCTGACTCACCCTGTCGGCAGCGCTTCCAGCACCACCTGCTTGACCTGCCTGCATTTGCATCTGTGTATCCCCTACCTTTACTAGCCTTCCCTTCACAATCAACAGCGATACACAAGACACCTTGCAATGCCTGTTCTTCTGAACGGAGGCACCGACTGTCGGTGCACATGGCAGAGCAGTCATGGATTACAGGAACATCCTGGCTCAGAGGCATACTCACTGCTTGCCATATTCGTATGGCTCCTGATACTGGGCCTTGGTAGTGATATGAACTTTCATTTAGCCTACTTTACTATTTGCTGTTATCCTGACATCCTTAGCATTATGGGTAACATCAGTACACTCATGTGGAGCAAGGTGATTTAAGTGCTAAGCTCATAGAGCTATTCAGCACTTAAACAGTCATGAGGCATGCCCTTGCTCCGGATGACGTCATTCCTTAGTTACAGATTCTTATTACATGTACCTGGGATGACATTGCCTGCTATCTTGTACTTGGCTGCGTTCTGGTACAACATATTGTTCTGGGAACTGGATGGCCTGGATCGCATCTCTAATCTTCAGATAATACCCACAGCAGTCCTCACTACTTTAGTTCTCCGTTATTGCTCTCCGTTCTGTCTACTACTTTTAGCTTTGCTATATGACCTAGTAATTATGCTATCTACCTGTACCACATATGAAGGATTATCACTCCCTACACTGCAGAGAAAATACAACCTCTAGGAATGAATTGCTAGCACCTACTCTTCTCCTATCCAAGTTTCGGTCTGCCCAGCTACACATGAGACTACATCATATCAGGCATTATTATGTTGCTCCCTTTACAGCCGTCTACTAACTGCTATGAGTTACACCCTTACTATCAAGATTGGATGCATGCCAGCATGATACTCCTTCAGTCATGCTAATCAAGTTCCGGATGCTGCAGCTCTCATCGTGCCTGTTCGCAGCTCTGTTCATCCAGGATATCCACCTTAGGTCTTGTGGATTTGCTATTGGACTATGTCGGGGAATTTCCTTCAGTTCCTGGATGCATGACTCGATGCTTCACTTCAATTGGATTCATCGACTACTCACGTGGTGGCATAAACACATGTGAGGTCTCTCTTGTACTAACTTCGTGTTGTCTAACTGCTACAGTCTTCTTATTTTACTGGCTGACCTACATGTGGTCCAGCCGTGCATGCTAACCTTCATGGGGTTTAACTGCCACACTCTACTCACTTACTGACTGACCTACGTGTGGTCCAGTCACCATGCTATCCTTCATGGCTAAAGTACCATTCTCCATTCACTTTACTTCTCAGGTTTGGATGCACTGCCATGTATTCCTCATTTTCAGTTGTACTACTCAGATCCTGGACTTTGCAGCCCTCACCTTGCTGCTCACACTTACTTCAATTGTCAAGATATACTTCTACCTTCCATTGGAATTAATTCTGGATTACATTGGATATTCACCTGTTTCCTAGAATGCTTCTTGCCATACTGCTTCAACTACTTTGAACTTACTATTGTTTCATAATGCCTGCCCTATCATAGCTTAAGCTTAAGACATAACCTACTACAGTTTTGGATGCTTTACTTCTGGTCGAGTCGCCAACTCATCCACCCAGGTCTATTTATTGCATGCTTTACCATCTTTGATCAGCAGGAAATGACAGTCTACAGCACTCTTCTACTGCTTTCATAAGCATGCCTCAGATTATATTTCTATGCTGCATAGAATTGGCTCAGCAGTATGCTTCCATTTATAATGCCATTTTCAATCCATTCCGTACTACCTTGATACCAATTCTGCATTGCATGCAGTTCAACATCACTACTACTTTATCTACCACTGCTCTACAAGCCTCAGAATATTTCTACACTGTATGGGATAGGGTCAGGATCATGCTACCATTTACTATACCATAACAATCTATTCCTTACTACATTGCTACTATTTCTGCATTGCATGCAGCTAGACATTACTATTACTCCATCTACCAGTGCTCTACAACCTGCCTCACCCCGCAGGGCTGGAGGTTCACTGCATCGCACTTCAAGGACCTGTGCCCCTATGGGCCGGAAGTCCCTTAACTTATTTTACTACACCATATTAGCCTGATTCTATCACCTGCCTTGCCCTTCGGGCTTGGGGTTTTAACTACTTCTACCCTTCACCTGCCTCACTCAGTTTGGTGCCTGGAGGCCTGCATATTCTACTTACTCCTTGCCATGTGTCTGCCAGCCTTGGAGCTCTTTTACTATGGACTCACATTTGAATTTGTTTTAGCCATTTGTCATCTATTCTTTGGACGTTTCACCTTGCTGCTATAGTCATATGACTTACTACTACTACATTCCTTCCAGGATAAAACTTTAATATCACAAATTGCGTTCTGAGGCTTCTTGGAACTCATGACAACGCTACTTCATTCGATTCAGCCTCCTCAGTTTTCACCATTTATGATTCATAAGCTCAACTTTCAGGACTCGTCAGACTATTCTCATCAAGTCAGTTCTAGTCACTGTACCTTTCTGGCTTTCAAAACGTGGATATCTACATCACTATGCAACTATTGGGATCATTAGACCAAGCTCATCAATTCATGTGCTATTACCATTTCCTCATGCTCCTCACTGTATATGTACATATATATGCAATATTACTCCTCTGCTACTACGTCTGCACCATACGGATTTAATTACTACTACTACTGACCTACGTATAGGTCCACTTACTTACACTATTTGCTCATATCACCTGCTTCTCAGTATGTCTGCATCATGCAGCTTTACCTACTACTACAATGACCTACATACAGGTCCACGAATTATACTATTGCTCATATTACCTGCAACGCCCTTCCAGAGCCTAGAGGTTCATCAAGACCGATTCCCTTATTCTACAACCTACTTGGTCCATTGGGATCTGGAGGTACACTTAACTTATGTCCAAAGATCTATACCTAATTCACTTACCTGCTCGACTCCGCATCAGAGATTCCTATTGCTCCACCCTCTCCAGATCATGCAGCATGCACCCAGTTCTCATACTTCATCACCAAGGCCTCCACTTCCAAAGCTTGCCAAGAGGAATACTAACCACCTTCCTCCTACTCTGGACATGGACACTTACCCTTTAGGTTCTTGGTTCTCCTTACAGAAGCCATCCTCACCTGCCAGAACATTTCCCCACTGTAACTTCGACACTTTTAATTATCATTATCGACCATGGATTCCAGTTTACCACCATTCCACTCCGGACATGGATTCTCGGACTTGGATTTGCTAGAAGGATGCTGCTACAGTCACCAACCAGAATATTCTGTACTTGTTCAGCTTCACTTCACTGGATCAGTTTTGAATTTTGGAACTTGAATTAGCTTAATATTGTTAATTAGGATTATACTCCCTTAGTATGCCCAGAAGGACAGGCGGGTCAGTAGCCATGGGTCCTCAGAGGTTTCCCACAAAGGGTTTTTTTCCTCTCCTATATGCTACTGGTCATACTCTCCAGAGTTGGAGGAATAAATCATTTGATATTATTATTCTTTTGGGGGGGTCTCACACTACTGGACTAAGCATTCTTTATGGTGGGATATAGAGTAAGGCCAAACCAATACCAAGTCATAACACGTTACTCATCAGTTCAATCATCCAAGCACTTTGCATAAGACTATCCAGCTCACTTGTACTATAATCACTGACTGCATAGCTATGTTCAAAGTACCTAAGCACTGATCTATTCAAACTACTACATATCTGATGAGCAATGTCCTACTTACCACATCTCTTTTTATATTTCTATGCTGCATAGAATTGGCTCAGCAGTATGCTTCCATTTACAATGCCATTTTCAATCCATTCTGTACTACCTTGATACCAATTCTGCATTGCATGCAGTTCAGCATCACTACTACTTTATCTACCACTGCTCTACAAGCCTCAGAATATTTCTACACTGTATGGGATAGGGTCAGGATCATGCTACCATTTACTATATGTAAATAGAAAAAGAGATGCGCAAGAACAAGGGGGCACAATTTGAAGATAGAGGGGGGACGGCTCAGGGGTAATGTGAGGAAGTATTTTTTCACTGAGAGGGTTGTGGATGCATGGAACAGCCTCCCTGAGGAGGTCGTGGAGTCAAGAACAGTGGGGGACTTCAAGAATGCATGGGACAGGCATAAGGCGGTCCTAGGGGTGGGTAAGAGGAAGTAAGCTGTTGATTAACTAGGATCTGCAGTTTATCTGTTAGGTAGGAAAATGGGCAGACTAGGTGGGCCAAGCGGTCCTTATCTGCCGTCAAATTCTATGTTTCTTACCTATCTGGCCTCTGTATCCAAGCACAAACCTTCATTATCCAATTATAGTACGTAAGCACAAGCACGGAACTCTGAACCACACATAAATGTACATGCTATCGCCTGAGGTTATGTGGGGGAAGAGCCCTTCCCCCACATCCTATTTAAACATGCAGGCTACATCCGCTCTGCTTAGAGCGCATCGCATTCACCCTCCATCCTCCCCTGGCACCTCCTCATTCTCCGGTGTTCTTATCCCGCCAGGGGGGTCTCACACTACTGGACTAAGCATTCTTTATGGTGGGATACAGAGTAAGGCCAAACCAATACCAAGTCATGACACGTTACTCATCAGTTCAAGCATCCAAGCACTTTGCATAAGACTGTCCAGCTCACTTGTACTAATTGCTGACTGCATAACTATGTTCAAAGTACCTAAGCACTGATCAATTCAAACTACTACATATCTGATGAGCAATGTCCTACTTACCTATCTGGCCTCCGTATCCGAACACCAACCTTCATTATCCAATTACAGTACATAAGCACAAGCACGGAGCTCTGAACCACACATAACTACAGTATACTCAACTCGGTCTAAGGGCTTATTATCACAGGAGCTAGTTGGGCCCTAAAGCAGAAACTTGTGTAGGTGTCTGCTGCACAACATTAGGTGGAATCATACGCTGCAGTCTGCATTGCATTGTGAATATAATAAAGGCTAAGGAATCCCCTTCTACACAAAAAGTAAATGTAGTGATTACCATTTGCTTTTTCCTTTTTAATTAATGTTTTCCTAGTATGTTGAGAAAATGTGCATTGTATCAGTGAAAACCTAGATGCTAAAAGGGTTTTTATGTGTCTGAATGACCTAATGAGGGATATCTTATAGATTAATAGGTAGAGTGCTTAGAACAACCAAATACCAGACTTCTTTTTTTGTGAAGTTTTAAATGGTTGTTAATATTCTAAATGTGTGCATCCTCTGTGTAATCAGATGTTTATTGTTTTTTCCTTGCTTCTAAGGAGTAATTTTTATTATGTTTTAGTATTTATTTGTATTCTTATGAACTGGTGTACTTAACTTCGGTTGACCCCACCCTTGGTGGGAGTTTTGGCTGCAATATGGTAAATAAACAAATAAGAGCAGGGGGGGGTGTCTCTTGCAGAATAAGAAGGTTATCTCATGCTATTTTGGGCAAGAGGACTGCTAAGTGAAGCTGAGCAGCTGTGTCAGTCCAAAACCACATGCGATAACATTCTTGTCTCATGAGAGACACCCTTCGATCTACATATTAATAGATTAGATAGGAGTGGCACTGCATCTACCCCAACAACAACAAATGTCCTTTACTTACACCCACTTTGGTGGTCTCCCCTGCTGTTCCATGTGCTAGTGATTTGTTCCATGAGGGGTGTTTAGGTGCTGCTTTCACGGCAAGTCATGGTGGCCAGTCACGCCATGTAAGCTTGGTGGTGGGCTGACTTCGGATAAATGTTTTTTGTTATTTTAAGCCTTCCACTATGTTTGCTCTTGGCATTTGGAAACTGAAACTAATTCAGGACATCAGTTCTATGGTGCCGGCAGGGATCTTTGATATATCCTACCAGCACTAACAGAAGATTGGCAGTGAGAAAGCACTGATTAAAGCTTTTGTGATCAGTGGGGAGGAACCACAGATTAAAGGTTTTATTTTTGTAAGTTTTGTCCACTTCTGCTTCAGTACAAGGATTTTATTTACAGTGAGAATCCTCTGATATATGATTCCACTGTGGCAACTCTGACAGGAATGTTTTGACAAGTGAGAGTCACTACGGTGGGAATCAGCTGTGCTTGGCAGTGTGAGGCAGAAGCTCAATAAAAGGCACAGTAATGTTGCACTCTGACTGGTGCAGGCAGTTGCACTGCTACATTTTATATATATTTTATATATATATATATATTTATAAAATGGGTAGGGAAATTGTTGTTCTTTTATTGGATGATGAGCATCACATGACTGTGCGTATATCAGAGCACGACCACACACCTGCACTTTTACCCCCCTCCAAAACAATTTTGCCATTTTATAAGATAGATAAACCACTCTGAGGTGTGCTGTTGTGTCTCTGATATATGCACGCCTTGGGTGGTCGATGCACTCGCCTGTGGCTTCGCATGCATAACGCACACCAAGGCGTGAGTATATCAGAGTGCGAACGCTCACCTCAGAGTGGTATATTACATACATATATATATAGATAGATATAGATATATATATAGATAGATATAGATATAGATATAGATATAGATATAGATATAGATATAGATATAGATATAGATATAGATATACGACATTCAGACCCCTGCCTGAAACCAAAGGGTAAATCCAGACATAATCTCATTAAATTAATGCAGTGAAAAATCTGTTTATTTAGCTACTTGGGCTGGCACTGTATGGATGCCTGCCCAAATACCCGCTTGCCATAGCTGCACAGAATATGCAATTCTGTTGGCAGAATTCATACACAAAAACAATTCCACTTTTGAAATGCTTTTCAAAATGTATTTCTTAAGACTGCGGAATTGCAAAAGAATTTCAAAGTAAACTGCAAAATACAGTAATATTCTGCAGATCATATAATCCACAGCATATTTTCCATGGTTTGTGGAATATGAAGGTTAATATTATGCTTTTAAAATTCTTGAATTCCACTCCTGATGTACTATAATTCCACAGAATGAGTCAAAATTTCCACACAGTTCTTCCACTTGCCAGTGTTCATTGCCACCCCCACTGACATGAGAAAGCAAAACACTGCAACCATTGCACATTCTGGTCCTTACTTTCTAACCTATAGATATGTATATTTATTGTTCACCTTTCTGAAGTCATAGCTTACACAACAGCAGTACTCCTTTCTAAAACTACTTGATAATTTAAAGGGAAACTGCTCTTTCCTTAACAACCACAACAGAAGGACTCCACCAGCAAGAGATACATTTCACAACTGCAGTGTCAGCAGTCAGACACATTGGGGGCAGTCAGGAGGTAAATGTGCCTTACACACCATACAGGATGAAAAATTTCACTTTGAAGACGTCAAGCTCCAAAAATGTCATAAAAAAGGCTCAATTCCCATTTATTCACAAACACAGGACAGGTCCCATACTCACCCGCCTGATGTGTTTCAGAGCCCACTGATCCTTTATCGAAGACTGAGGCTCATATGTGAAACAAACAATATATAGTCACCTATTAATGACATCACAATGGTGTAAAAACATGCATTTTAAAATCACTGGTGCAAAGCAGGGGGAGGTACAAGTATAACAACTGACAACAAAGATGGTCATAAATACTAATCATTCCAGTAATGCATACCCTTACAGAAATAAATAATGAAATGTTTTCGTGCTGCACAACATAAAACTACCCATGTGATATGAATGCTATAAGCATGATTTAAATGTGAAATTGGAACTGATTGCAAGCATGAGGCAAGTGTGCAGTAAGCAAATGTGGAAAGCACACACACACACACACACATATATATATATATATATATATATATATATATATATATATATATGTTGAATTGAATGGACTGCATGCATGTGGCATGTGTGCAAAAAAGCAAGTCGTCACTGTAACTGCACACATAAAAGTTAAATTACTTGCTCAAGATCACACCATACACAAGTGGGGGTTGATGAGATTCAAACCCCGGTCTCCAAGTCTCCTGGTTTGCAGTTCAGTGCCTTTTATCACTAAGCCATACTGCCTGTACACAAATGGCTCACTTGTACTTCAATACAAATCTAAATACCTCTGTACGCATGTCACATGTTTGTAACCACTGTTATACTTTTTAGTTTTAATGCCCCCCCATCTCAGGTGCACAGCTAGACTGTAGCACACATACCAATGAAAACTAATGTGGTTCTTCCCACCCCCAATACACACACTTACCCACAAAACTACTTAATTACTTCTGTATGGCCTGTACTCCTATTATTTTCTCTCCATAGTTTTGAATGATTCCACACAAACAGACTTTAAGGGGCAAACACGAAAGTAGCAATAAATTGACAGTCACCCACATGGCCAGTCCCTCTCCCATGCACACACATTGTAGTGAGTGTGGCCATGCTGCTACATACAACCCACTAAGTATATATATATAATTCAAGAGCCTCTTACTTAAGTACTAGGGATCCAGAGGCAGGAGTCTTTAAGCGATGATGTCCATGAGTCAGAGAGTTGGGGCATACCCCCTTGAACTGAATGGAGTTTTTTATTACTATTTTATACTTTATGTTGGTGAGTTAGAAAATAATGAATGCCATTGTTCTACTATCAAGGCCCTTGTTAGTCAAATGGCAGCATTCATTAATCTCCAACTCTCCATCAATAATGTATAAAATAGTAATTAAAAAATACCACTATTCATTTCAGTGGTGCACAGCCCTGCAGTCTCCCTTTTCCTATGTCATAATGTGCATGAGCATGAGGTTGAGGAGGCCAGCTTCACTGGAGGGGGGTATAAGCCTAACTATAGTAGGACTCCAATAGTCTGTGCATACCATACCACTAAACTGTACCTGAATGCAAGGGACAGTCCTCATTTTACCCCTGAAAACTGCTCTGCTCTGCTCCTCATCCATCCCTCATGGAAAACATGCTGTTTAGACAGAGGATGTCCTGTACATTTAAACTTCATGGCAGTGACACCATTACAGATTTCAGCCAGGGGGAGCCAACAACCAATGGAGGCCAGGTGCTTGTTAGCCTCTAGGTGGAAAGCTCTAGAATGTCTAGAATATCTCTAAAAGGTAAAAGTTACTTGTTGTGACTGAAAAGTGATATGCAAATCAGGAAAAATCCAAATGTATAAGATTCATCTGTCTATACCCCAGAGCAGATCATCAGATTTGGACTTAAACCCACCCCGTTACTAGCCATTTTTTTTTTCTGGCTGAAGTTCTGACCCCCCCCAAAAAAAAAAACAACTATGTCCTACTTTCTCTCCCCAACTCCATTCCATTCAATACCCATTCCATGTAAAATAATGTAAATGTAAAAACTTTATTTTTATACAGGAAACAAGTTCATTAGGACAAAATTAGTCCTGTTTACAAGACTGTCTTGTAAGTTACACATCATAAAAAAAGTATATAAAATATAAATAACACTTACAACCAATCACACGGCCAAAAGTATAAACATTTTAAATTAATAACAAAGATTCATACCTAACAACAACATACATCAACCTCAGAATTTTCAATGGCTTGTGCAAATATAGAATAGTCAAGTATTGCACAAACACTTGGAGGCTGAGAGTTCCAGTCAGCTCCTGCCCTAGTAGAGAGGGTCCTATCCCCAAACCTGTTTTTACATCTAGTTGGCTGAATTTTATTTTGATGTATTGGTCTATTAAGGGCTCTCTCAGAGGGTTCCTTTTTTTTAAGAATAGGTGACTGGAAATTGGATGACCAGATTATGTTAGTTTGTGCAATAACAACAGCCAAGTTCTATTATGGCTTGTTTCCAAAGATTGACATTCCAGCCTCCTTAATAGATAACAGTGATGTGCGCAAAAACTGCATCTCAGCACATATCTGGCAATCCTAAACTGAATTTTATCCAAATGTACCAATAAAGATTTATTTGCGGTTCTGTAAATTAACTGACCATAAGTTAAAGTAGGAATAATTAATTGTTCTGCAATCTTTTTTTTCTGATGGACCAATTCAAAAACACTGTTGACCTTTTTAACATACCTAATTTCTTATTTACTTTCACTATTATATTAGTTATATGTGGTGCAAAGGTCAAATCGGTGTCAAAAGTGACCCCTAAATAACAATAATTATCTACCTGTTCAAGAATAGTAGCATCCTTAGTTTGTATCTTAAGTCTATTCTCTTTCTCCCCCCCCCGCCAATTTTAAAAGAAAAATACATTATTCTAGTTTGTTTTTTTTTAACATTCATAAGTAACTTTGACCTCGTGAACCACTCCTCAATGTTTGAGAAATTGGACTGTAGCTTTGACTGTAATTCCTCCAAATTTTTACAAGAGGCTACAATGGCGGTGTCATCGGCATACAGCCTTACTGATGTATGCTTTGACACATACGGTAAATCATTATTAAAAATCAGAAACAATAGAGGTCCTAATATAGACCCCTGGGGAACACCTCTAATAACTTCATGGGTCCTGGATGTTACCCCATTTATAGCCACACTTTGGGTATGTCCTCCCAGATAAGATTTTAACCAAGCTAGGGGACCATCCTCAAATCCTATATTCTGCAGTCTGGAAATCAATAAGGGGTGGTCCACCAGGTTGAAAGTCTTTGAAAGATCCACATAGATCACAGCTGTTTCCCCGACTGCAGTTCAGCGACTCATTTAATAGGTCACTAAACCTCAGTAGGGCAGTAGAAGTTGAAAAACCTTTTCAGAAACCAGACTGATAAGGATTTAACAATTCATACTTATTTAAATAATCATTCATTTGTGAATGGACCATTTTCTCAAAACATTTAGACATAATAGAAAGCAAGGCTATTGGTCTGTAATTGTTTACCTTGGTTGGGTCACTACCCATAAAAATTGGTCTAATTTTACTCTTTTTCAAAGAGGAGGGAAGGGGAAGTGACCCAACTGAAGGCTCCAATTCAGAATGTGCGATACCACTGGGGCAATGAAGGGGATGGCAATCCTTAAAAATCTGCCTTCAAGTCCATCTAAGCCAGCTACCTTATATACAGTATGTTAATGTTTAATAAAAGTTCTCTTAACCTCTGAGATTGTTGGAAATTTGAATCTAAAAAGGGGGTGATTTCTTAAAGAACTAATAGACACAACTGGACTATCCTGGGAGTTTAAAACAATAGGAATATCACATTGGGGCAAATCCACAAAAAAGTCATTTAACAAATTGGAAATAACCCCTAAGTTGTTTATTAGGATAGATCCTTCATTAAGTTGCAAATTAGATTGGGATTTGTAACCCCCAGGGTTTGTTAATTTATTTATATTACCCCAAAACTTTTTAGGTTCCATGTTACAGTCAATTTTATTTCTGTAATACCTACATTTTGCACCTCAAATCATTTTTTTACATTGATTCCTTTTATTCTTAAACAGTATCCAATCAGCTTCTGTTTTGTATTTGATCGCATTTTTCCACAATCTATTCTTTATTCTACTTTGTTTCAATAATTTTTCATTTATCCAAGGTGACTTTATGTGTTTGATTTTTTGTCTAATCACAGGAGTGTGAATATCACAAATTCTACCAAATGTATCTATAAAATAATCAACAGCCATATCAATGTCTGGGATCAAATAACACCTCTCCCATTTTTCTTTTGGCAATACTGTTTAAAAATGTTATTTCTGAGAACTTCCGGAAATCTATTGACCAATTTTGACCTAATGTCAAGGGTCTAAATGGAAATTGCGATAGTGGCAGAGTGATCCAAACAGGGTTATGATCACTTAAACTAGGGGACAGAACACCAGAGGCTTCTACTTGAATATCCATAGATACAAAAATTAAATCAAGAACTGTTCCATCTGATAAATTATCTGTATAACGGGTGGGGTCTTTTATATATTATTTTAATCCTAGTGGGGTGACAATCTCTTTCAGCAGTCTTCCTCTGGTATTTGGCCAGTCACAATTTAAATCACCTGCTAGAATAATTTGATTTTTGCCTACATTATCTACCATTTTGTTTATTACCCCTTCAATATCTTTCAGATTTGTTTTGGGGGTGGAGTAAATGACAACTGCCACCATTCCCAATAAATCCAAGAAGACTGCCAAATATTTGATACCACTATTACTACCACTTAGTAAAACCCTGGAAGATCCCAAATTTGAATACAACATCACCTCCTTCCCTCCCCTCATATTTCTATTTGATCTATACTATATATACCCTGGAAAATCTAGTTCTTCATCAGTATGTTTATTTCTTAACCATGTTTCACATAGGCAGGACACGCTGGGATCATGTTCATGGAACATATGCACCAGCGTGTCTGTTTTTGTACTGATACTTTGTGCATTATCATGAAGAGCCTTTAAATTAGCCAAGATACCAGGACCTGGGTTAAGTTCAACATCTCCCCCTAAAATTAACATTAAGCAACAGGCTCCTTGGAAATCAGTTACCGGTTTGCAAAGCCGAAAGGGAGAAATTGGCCAAATTCCATGTGTAAAATGTGTCTTGTACCGGTCTGACGAGAAACTATTTCTCCTGTTTTTAAAACCATTTATCCTCCTTATCGTCAGTGACGATGATGGCCAGTTTACTTCCTGTTTGTTTCTTTTAATATCACAGGAGGCAAAGACAACTAGAAAAATACCCAGAATAAAGAATCTCCACAGACCAGAATAAGGCATTCTTAGAAAATCAAGGTATACCATTATTTAAACAATGTAATTTCTATACTAACACTAAAAATATACACATTAAAAACAACAGTCTAAAGTAAGATATCTCTAAGCCATTTCAATGACTAAAATACATAGTGCAATTGGTAGGAATATGTCAAAGGTAAACACTTACCATTTAGTTTGATACATGTGGGTCATGCAACTGCCCAAAGGTGTAGAAATGTGAAATACACATCAATATTTCAGTCCTACCTCCTTCCCCAATCACCCTGTAAAAATAAAATTATTTACTTTTACTTACCCAGCCATCTGGCCAGAATCTGCAACCTGGCCCAGTGTTCTACTGGCCCAGTTTTCAGCCCGCTCCTCCTTCATCCTTCTGCCAGAAGCTGGATGCTAGAACTGGCCATCCCAGGTCCCCAATGTGGTCCATGACCAAGTCACCTCACCAACTGAACCCACCCAACCAGTGTTGCTTGATTCTTGCTTGGCTACTGCTGCTGCATTGCACTGATTAAGGCCTATGAAGGCCGCCCACACCACTGTCACCATGGGAAATGTGACAGTAGGGTTTCCAACCCTAGCACCCCACAACCACCCCACAGGCAGCAAATTGGGTGTGGGGTGTACCTTGGGGTTGTCAAGCCTAATGCTCACCCGATTCTCATACACCAACACACCTCAACTTACTGTATTTACTGATGGAATGGGGTGAGTGTTAGACCTGATAACCCGAAGGCACACCCCATGCCTGATTTTGTCAAACTGGCCCCACAATAGATGTCAACATTTTTTTACTATTCTATATTCTTTACCATTTCTTCAAGTGCTGTGGTGGCCCTATAGGTGAAGCATAATAATGGTAGTGTAGTTCAGTTATGTATTGTCTTGCTTTTATACTACTAGTAATCCCAGTTTCCTAAAATTATACTAAACCATGTATGCAAAGTGTGCTTACCCATAGGCGAGTGCTGTTACTTCTGAATTAAGTTTCAAACTTTGATTCTGTCCATGTTCAGTATTAATTTTATTAATGTGTTTTGTTTGTTGCTGACCAGAAAAGGAGGACTAGGTAATTCTTCTAATTTGCAGCCTCATCCCTGGGGTGGGGGTACAGATGGAAACCAATGAAAATTTAACCAGATTAAGGTGTTGGTGGTATTTTCAGAGTAAATATATATACTATGAATATATCTGTGCATATACATAACAGTTCAAATAAATTCAATAAAACTAGAAAATAATCACATTAAACTACATTATCAACAAAATGAAACACAGTATGTTAGCTTACTATTTTTTCAGGCTTATCACTGCTGAAACTGCTGCATTCTCGTTGTCTCCCAAGTTTAATTATTTGCGGTATATTAATTTGTCTTTTTTTTGCCTGAAGCACATAGGCACACTGTCTAAACAAAGTCCATGTATTATCTTTAGGTAAGGCAACAATCTGAGAAACACTTTGGTTCATGAAACTTCCCCAACCATTAAAGCTAATCCCATGTGGCTACCACAGCCACTCTCGGCAACTTTCATTGTGGAAATTGTGTGCATTGCGTAAGTATAAAGAATATCAATAATTTCTACCACCCACATTTTAGGGAATGCTTTAAAATAACCCAATTTATCAATTGCAGTACCACTTCTGTTGTACAACTTCTAATATGCCCATGTGGTTTGATTTATGTAGGGCAAATGAAGAAAGGCTTAGAGATATGAGTAGGCAAACACAAAGTAACTATAAGAAATAAAAATATGGAATATGCAAAGGAACAGCCGGTCATGGCTCAGCTGCTACGTTACATTTCCTGGGAACTGAAAAGGTGGAATTTGTAGTTTGTGGTAGAGATCTAGTGAGATAATTGCTCCAAAGAATAGCTTTCTGGATTTTAACTTTGAATACCTTGCCTCCTCTGGGTCTAAGCAATGATTTCTTACCTTTTTTTTTAATAAAGCTGTAAGAACTACATTGGTTGGTCAAAACTACTAGATTTTGCTAAGGAACTAATGTGGATTTTCTAATTTTTTTTTTTTGTTTGCTGTACTTGAAGTTCATTTTTAATCTCCCCTGTGTCAGCTCATTCGAACTGTGATTTGGATCTGGTCCATTTAAGGTAACTTGAATATTGTGGTGAAGCTACCAGGGGTGGTCGCAGTCATTGGTGGGGTTTGGGGTGGGTGACACCAGTATTGGGTCCACTGAAGGGTGGGAGCCAGTTACCAGTGTCTCCTAGGTCTACCGGGGGGGGGATCTGCTGTTGAGTGGATACTGGGCCGAGGGCCATTTCTACAGACCTGGCCTGGGGCAGTGACCACCTGGAGAGGTGGTTATTTTCCCTTCATGTTGCTGGCCTTTTGAACTCATGGTGTTCGTGGATATGGAATCATTACTTGGCATTAATTTACAGCATTTTTAGGGCATTGTTTACATATTGTTGGTTTGAACTTTCTCTTTTTATTGCATTTTTCTCTCAGACTCTTAGTGAGAGCAGCATCTGAGACTGAGATCCCTGATCTGTTGGCTAAAGTGAAGCGAGAGTTCACTTGGCCTTTCATCAAACATTTAAAGTTATCTGCCTATGTTTATTGAGGAGTGCTGGACTACTGTTATTGAACTGAAAGTGAAACTAAGCAATTTATAATTGGGAATTGTGGGAGTATTTATGTGGATTGAATATGATCTCAAAACTTTTATAGGATTTAATTTTGAACTGGTGTTTAAATAATTTGTTATCTAATTGACTGTTGGGGTTATATTGAGGTTTGGATGTTAGTATTTTTGTATTACTTGCAATTGATGATTGTAGTGAATGTAAAGTTTGATTGGACCTCTGTTGGGGTTGTGTGAGAGACACCTCGCTGTAGGTGAGTGCGTATGTGTGTTGGTGGAATTGTAGTGTGGATTTATTGTGATTGAAACATTTCTGGTTTTATTTATTAATTATTAATTTAAGATGTGTTGGGAAGGTGTTAAGATGGTCAGGCATTATTCTCCCATTATGCTCAGGGATCTACACCCCTTCGACTGCCCCCCATTACCATCTGAAGTTTATAAGAGATGTCAAGCTCTGGGGATAGTGAGTAGACAGTTGAGGGGTATGAGGCCTGAGCACGGTGGGAGAATGGATAGGGGTGGGCAGATAGAGGTCTTGGGGACTAGGAGATGCCATGGTGAAATGGGTTGAGGAAAGGGGTCCTCCCTGCCTGACTCCCATACCCAAGAGCACCACAAATTGTGGGCAGATCCTGGGATCTTCCTTGATGACTCATCCAACTAGGATGGTGTTGTGTAATGCCAGATCGATTAGGAACAAGACAGCTATTATAGCTGATCTTGTTGGAACATCTGATCTGACATGCATCACTGAGACCTGGCTGGATGAGAATGCAGGCCCTATTTTGGCATCTGCTGTTCCAGCCGGGTTCTTGGTGATACACCACCCGAGATTGGATCATAGGGGCGGGGGTGTAGCCATTATGTTTAAAATGGAGCTGAGCCTTGTGGATGTGCTGGTGGGGTGCATTCGATCCTTTGAGTGTATTCTGGGAGCAGGTGTAGGATTCATGATACTACTCATCTACCATCCACCCGGTGATGGTGGAGAATTCCTGAAGCAGTTGGTGGACTTCATTGTCAACATGACCTTGGAGTCATCCAGTTGGTTACTTCTGGGTGACTTCAATGCTTGGCTCAATGGTGAACTCTCGCAATTTGGAAATAATCTCCTCCAGCTTATGACATTGCTGGGCCTTACACAGGTGGTTACCTCTGCTACCCATATAGGGGGTCACTCCTTGGATTTTGTGTTCCTCCTAGAGATGGAGGTCATGGAATTGGAGGTGGAACCAATCAGTTGATCAGACTATCACACCATAAGGTTCAGCTTTGGGGCACCCGCAAATAGGCCTGCCCCTATAGAGATGGTCCAGTATCACCCTTTGAGGGGAGATACTCCAGATCGCCTATTGGGGGGTCTGGACCTATCGGGTCTATCAAGTGAATGCATGAGTCCAGGGGATCTTGTACTTGTCTATAATAAGTCAATGGGTGATGCCCTGGACTTAATTGCTCCTGTTTGTGTTTGCCCACTCACTGTGCTTCCGAGGACCCCTTGGTTTGATGAGTCCTTGAAGGAGCTGAGAAGAGTGGGGCAAAGGCTAGAGAGAGAGCTTAGTGGAAATCTGACCTGGATGCCGACAGGCTTAGGTTGCTAGAACATTATAAGGCATATCAATCAGCAATCACCCATAAGAAGGCAGAATTCCTGTCCGGAGAGATTGCTGCTGCATGGAATCGACCAGCTCAGCTTTTCCAGACCAAAGACAGACTGTGCAATCCAGTCTGTCTTCAGTCTGGAAGAGATTTTTCACAAATGAAGTGTGATGAGCTTGCTCAATTCTTCACAGGTAAGATTACCAGCATCATGTTGGGTATCGGACCAACTCTTCCTATAAGGGATTGCAGAGATTGGCAAGAGGTGGCGAGCACCTGTGCTACCTGGTTTGACTTTGGCTGGACAGAATTCATGGACATTGTGAGGATTGTCCAGACTTTGCGACCAACCAGCTTTAGTTTGGATCCAGGCCCTACACCACTATTGGTAGGTTGTGTAGATGTTATCTGCCCAATCCTTGCTGAAATTGTCTGGAGTTTCTTGGAGCAGGGGACTTTCCTGATACCCTCAAAGAAGCAGTCATTTGACCACTCCTTAAAAAAATCCTCCTTAGATCCAGACTGTCTAGCCAACTATAGACCTGTCTCTAATCTACCCTTTGTGGGTAAGGTTATTGAGAAGGTGGTTGCATTGCAGCTGGATGACCATCCTATAACCCACAATGGCTATGATGCTCTCCAATCTGGGTTTAGGAAAAGACATAGAACTGAGACTACCCTGGTCCGAGTTTTAAATGATCTCCTAATTGCAAGAGATCAAATGGCCTGTACTATCTTAGTCATTCTCGATCTTTCAGCAGCATTTGACATTGCGGACCATGTTGTGCTTTTGGAGTGCCTGTGGACTCTCTGTGGACTGTCTGGTACAGTCTTACATTGGTTTCGATCTTTCCTTACGGGCAGGACACAGAGGGTTGTCACTGGAATTTATTCCTCTGATACCTTCTCCCTGTCCTGTGCGGTGCCACAGGGCTCCATATTGGCACTCATGTTGTTCGCAGTGTATATGCTGCTATTAGGAGATATCATCAGGTGATACAGTTTGGGTTTTCACTGCTATGCAGATGATACCCAACTGTATATGTCCTTTACTCCTGGACAGGATGATGTGATCTCTGTGCTTAACAACTATCTAGCTGAAATCAGAAATTGGATGAGCACTAGCTGGCTAAGGTTAAATCTGGATAAGACCAATGTCTTGGTTGTGGACCCAGATCACCCTGAGGTGGGTCTTAGGGCTGGGCTTCCATCAGGTCTATGGCTTGATGGTGTCCAGCTCATGACCTCAGATCGAGTGTGTAACCTGGGCTATATTTTTGATGATGGCTTGACCCTGAAATCACAGGTGTCTGCCGTTGTCAAATCTTCCTTTTATCATCTTAGGAATATCACCTGGGTGAAACACCTGGTTCCTCTGGCTGACCTTCCTACATTGGTCCACACTTTCGTAACCACCCACCTTTATTACTGAAATGCCATTTACCTAGAGCTTCTGGGGGTTGATATCTGTTGCTTGCAGCTAGTGCAGAACGCTGCAGCCAGGCTTTTGACTGGAACATCTAGGACTAGTCATATTACACCTGTGCTGTGCGAACTGCACTGGCTGCCGGTACAGGAGCAGATCACCTTTAAGGTCAGGTTACTGACCTATAAAGCCCTACACAAACAGGGACCCCAGTATCTACAAGATCTCCTTATTCCCTACTGCCCCTCCTGCTCACTCCAATCCGCTGACAAGGGATTGCTGGAGATTCCCAGGGTTTGGTTAAAAACATCTGGGGTACGTGCTTTTTCCTATGCTGCCCCTACCCTGTGGAATTCTCTACCTCGTCGGATAAGGGAATGCCTGACCGTCGCTAGTTTTATATCTGAGCTCAAGACTTATCTGTTTTATAAGGCTTTTTCTGAAGGTTTTTAAAATTTTAACTGTATGTTTATTTGATTATTTATCTGGTTTATTTTATTGTACAGCACCTTGGTATCTGAAAGGTGCTTAAAAAATAAAGTTTACTTACTACTACTTACTTACTCTGCACCCCCTCTTCCCCCTTTTCCAATTCCTATCCTTTTCTTCCTTATTTGTTCTTCCTTCCCCACCCCTCCCTGTTTGCTTTTTTTCTTTCTACACCTGCACATTATTGTCACTTATTGCTCTGTTTGAACTTTAGTTGGCATGTCTCTTTGAGAGATGCCTTTATAAATCACAGAATGGAGAGGTGGATTACACTCTGATGATGGTATACTTTCATATCAATGCATAAGCAACCAACACAACTGCTGTGGCATGGGTCAGCATGAGTCATGTGTGGGGGAACTTCATTTTCTTGTTTTCTGGTTTGTTGTTTCATATTATTGAGCTCTTCAGCCTATGAAATATTGGTGTTGCTGAGCCTGGATGTTAAAATATTACATATGAGATGCCTAGAAACCAGTGCACAGTCTAATGATGCATAATGATTGCCCTCATGCCTCTACCCAAAACCCTTCATGTTCTGTATTTGGAGAGCTGTATCTGAAATTCACTGCATGTTTTGTGCTTTTTTTTTTCAAAATAAACTTGCTGCATTAAGAGTTGGTCAACTCCTGCATTTCAGTGCAAATGCTTTAGTGCTGACCCAATTTCCACTGAGCTGAGTACTTTGTGTTAGATGGCACAATGTCATTTGAAGATGACAATCAAACTGTTAAACTTCAGAGTGGGATAGATGGAAGTAGCAATAAAATAAGACAAACAGTGGTTCTGGGTGACTCGATCATAATAAGGTGATGTGATTCAGTCATTTGTGGACAAGATAAACAAAACAGAATGCTCTCCTGTTTCCAGGGCAAAGACAAAAGATATAAAAGAAAGGGTAGAGACGGAGTCCAGCACAGCCAACCTCAAATGGAAGAAATAAAGGAAAAAAAATTTAAAAAGATTTAGAGACCCAGATACAATCACAAATTTATTCTAAACTCTTCACAGATTGGAAAAATGGGTCCTCTCACCTAATGTATAATAATTAAATTATTATTTTTATTTTTATTTTTTAATTTTTCATCCAGCCCAACAACATCCTATGCTTTGGGGAAATACAGTTCCCCTTCCTCAAGGAGTTTGGTTATGCTGTAATTTCATTCCTTCTACACTCTAAATAAAACATCAAAATCATATATTTTACTATATATTCTCATACCTTCCTTAATATCCTCGAAATTCAGTTTAACGTTGCTAAATCTTATTTTAACACTTCATCCTTTCTTATCTTCAGATTCATTCACCTGATATACAAGCCATTCTGTAAAAAGATTTTTAAATATTTAATTCTTTCTGTCCTAGCACCAGTACATAACGCTGCTATATGAATCATCTTTTGAACTTAAAACCACTCACCGTGGTTCAGTGGAGATACTTGTACATCCTGGCACTCCAGCCTTTCAAAGGGTTCAGTCAGTTCTGTAAAATCAATGCCTTGACTTAACTTCTTTTATTAACATCACCTTAATAGTAAGTTCTGTATAAAACATTTACTGAGTGTTTCCACATACCTATTCTTTCTGAGATTCTAAGCACACTTTCCCAATCTGGAACTCTTGCATGGTTTATAAAGGGGTGTTCTTGCCCCATAGCAGCTCAATTTATAGTGGAGGTTTGATCTGGAAACTGGCAACGACGCAAACTCGCGCAATGATGAGCACGTCCACAGACTGATGCAACTGCATGCATCAGCCTGGGTGTCAGACCTGCTCTACTTAGTGAGGCCTAGTGTAGGTGTTGAGAATTACTTTTTCATAGAAGTTTTTTATTTATTTATGCATTCAAACATTTTTGAGTTCTTGCCAGGAAACACTATAAGGGAGCCTCCTTAGGGACCATCCTCGTGGAACCTGTTTACTCTCTTCTCTCTACACTTAACAGATACTCAAACCAACATGTTTTTTCAATAAATGCATTAAACATTTCAGGGGAGAAAAACGGACAGGTATGGGGGTGGGTGGCAGGGGAAGGAAAATATTTTTTGAGGTCTGTAGCTTCTGAATAGGCCAACTGCTAGTGTTACTTCAACATGATTTCTTTATTACCAAAGCCATTTATTGACCTCTGTGGCCCCTATAGTTGATTCAAAAGTTTATAATAATGGCATCCAAACAATGCCATCATTTAATCTGTATTTTAGATTTAATGTTTCAAATAGATCTATAAAGAACGCTTCCCTCAGAAGCAGTTTTTGTCTAAAGTTTCAATCTCTGGAATCTGCAGTCACTTTCTCAAGTCCAAAGAATCTCAGCAATGGTACTGGATGATGATCCTCTGTAAAATGTCTGGCAATGGATGAAGTCATGTCTCCCCTTCTTAAATAGAAACATAGAAACATAGAAACATAGAATTTGACGGCAGATAAGGACCACTTGGCCCACCCAGTCTGCCCATTTCCCTACCTACTGGATAAGCTGCAGATCCTAGTTAACCAGCAGCCTACTTCTTCTTACCCCCACACCCTAGAATTGCCTTATGACTGTCCCATGCATGCTTGAATTCCACCACTGATTTTGACTCCACAACCTCCTCCGGAAGGCCGTTCCATGCATCCACAACCCTCTCTGTGAAAAAATACTTCCTTAAATTACCTCTGAGCCGCTCCCCCTCTATCTTCAAATTGTGTACTCTTGTTCTTGCACACCTCTTTTTTTGAAAGATGCTACCCTCTTGGACTAAATATCCCTTATGTTCTCCAATATGTGGTTTTAATAATCATTCTGTTTTCCTTATGTACATTAAATCGCAAGGGCATGTTATGCCATATGCCACCCCCATAGACTGGCAAGTTACAAAATCTTTTATTTCCACATCCTGATCTTTAGCTACATTTCTTATGCTTTTTAATTTTCGTGAATTGTTACAATATATACATTGCCCACAGGCAAAATTTCCTTTCAGATTTGCACTTGAAAAAACACTAATTCTTGATGAAGTAGGACTTTTATGTTCGGAATGAGTTATTCTGTCCTTTAAGGGTGTCATCTTTTTTGCCACCACCAGGGGTTCCATAGCAAACACCTTCTCACCAATAGTGGATGTCTGCAGAATTTCCTGTGTTTTTTAACTATTCTTTTGATCCCATAAAATTCATCATTGTATTTTATTGTCAACAGAATTCTGTTCTCTTCCTTTCTCTCATCATGCCTCAACGTCAACCAAAAGTGTTTTTCTCTCTTTTTCATCTGATGTATTTCTAGCTTTCAATCAATCAATCAAAATCAATTAATATCTTTATTTATCCAGGAGAACGTCATTGAGAAAGCTCATTTACAAGATGGATCTGGTTAGCTCTGGTTCAAATGGTACAATGCATACAGAGATATTAACAATTGAGCTAAATAACACAAGTAAACAACAATTAATGCAATTAATGCAAGTAAGTGCTCAATGTTACATCAGTCATATCAGTTCAGAGTGCTTCTGTAATATTTAAGGAGGTCATAAGTTCAGGCTTAGTGAGAACTTCAGTAGGGAGAAGTGATAGGCTGCTCATGTAGGGAGCTGACGCAAGCGCAGAATTTCAAAAGTAGTTTAATCACACAGTATCCCTAAATGTAACACTCTAAACAGAAGCATAAGGGTCTTAACAGTCAAGGAGAAAAGTAATTACAGCTCTTTTTTGGCAAATTTCGGCATGGAAATCAGATTTATGCTTGGTTTAGAACGGACAAAGAAGCAGGCTGCAGGAACCAATCAGAAGCCAACACCGAAGAGCGCTCACATTCCAATTGGATGACTGCTAATGCCATGCTTTGCTAATGGAGAGTCTGAGCTTAGGTTCTCAGGTCGTGGTAGAGGCAGCGCTGACCACCCAGTGCCCGGGTTTCTCATGCCTATGGGCAGAGAGCCCATGGAGAGCATATCCTTGGCAGGGGATGGAGGAAGGGGTCAGTATTAGGTACTGGGCCATGGACAATGGAACATCTGAACCAGCGGGAGGACCAAAACAGCAGAACAACAGAAATCGGTATTCCTTGATGCCTAAAGACTGGCCCAACCACAGAAATTCAGAAAGGAGTGTAATCAAACAGAGTCCCAACTCTTGACACTCTAAACAGGAAAAAATAGAGGTCATAACTGTTAGGTAAGTACAGCTCTTTTTTGTGCAAGTTTTAGACAGAAAAGGGAGGTCACGTGATGCAGTGGTGCTGAGTGGCTGCCTGCTTTGGAGCTCCTGTTTCTCCCCTCTCAAATTCTAATTTTCGCTCAGCCAAAACTACCAATCCACCACCAAACGCGGTCTAAACACCTTTACTACACCTGGAGTCGACAGTGAAGCTAGTTGAGGGTGTATATTGCCTGCTGGAACATCGCGATGACAGATGCAGAAATGAAGGCCTCAGGAGTCAGGCACACCCCACCTACAACACCAGAAAAAGCCTCAAAGAAATCCAAAAACTCTGGCTCTAACCTCTCTTCAACCAGCAAAACTTCTTCCAGTGGAGGTCTTAATGTTGCAATGGGTACTACCTTAACAGAGGAACGTTTTTTGGAGGAACTTTCACCATTTAAAGATACCCTGCAAGAGATCTCCAACGAAATCAATGAGGCAAGACCACGCTGACCTCTCAAGAAGGATAGGTGACTCAGAAGCCAGAATAGGGTCAGTGGAAAGATGGCAACAGAAAATAGACCCGGAGATAGTGAAGCTTCGCCAGCAAATACAAAAACTCCAACTGAAAACTGAAGACCTAGAAGGGCGCAGTAGACGAAATAATGTTTTAATCTTAGGTCGCCCAGAACTGGAGGAAGGAGGAGACACCATCAAGTTCGTCCAACAATTCCTGAATAAGGTCGTGGGCCCCTCACCTGTCCACCAACAATACCATGTGGAACGAGCCCACAGATCCCTCAGACCAGGCCTCCTCCAAGCGCCCCAGACCTTTAATCATAAAATTTTTAAGCTACCTGGACAGACAACATGTTCTTGACAAAATTAAGCAGTTGGAGGCAGTTTTATGGAATGGAATCAAGTTGAGGATAACTCAGGACTTGCCCAGAGAGATCCGTTTGAAGCGTGCTACCTTCCACCCAATAGTGAGCAAACTGATTGCTGCTGGAAAGGCTTTCTCCGATGATCTACCCCAAAAACTCTCTGTCCAAGTGGAAAGTGTCTGGCATTCCCAAAAACTCCCGAGGAAGCGTTAACTGAATTATCAAACTGCTGCCTGACCTCTTCAAAGGTCAATTAACAAAATGACTGAACCTAGTTTTGGGCAGGCACAAGCTTGAGCAGATCACTATCTGAAGTTAAACATTTCTGCAAGCTAACTCCCTAGTCTTGCTATTTCTGTGTTTGGTTGGTTAGTTTCTGTTACTTACTGGGTAGTTGTGATGCCCTGGTAAGCGGTGGATAACCCTGGGGTGGTGGCCTCTGCTTCCAGTGGGGGACTCCTCCTGGGACCCGCGTGGTGATGGATCGGGTGGTAGTAGGCCGCGCGGCTTAGTCGGCCTGTCTCTATCTCCCATCGTGTCCTGCCCTCTCGATCCACTAGAGGGAACTAATGTGGAGGGTGCAGTTCCCGGAGGACCTATTTGCGGTCTGACCGATTTGGTCCGTCAGCATTTTCGGCCCCTATGCTCCTTCCCTTCACTTTCAGGCTCCCATTGGAATGGAATTGAGAGGACAAGACCACCAGAGCTGCCCCAGGTAATACTACCTGTTACATTTTCCTTGAGCTGGGGAGCGGTCTCAACAATTTCTTCTAGAGGCAGTGCCTCTTCTTTTGGGGACGGGGGTTTATAGGCAGGTCAAAGTTGTGCCATGCCTTATGCACCAGGTAGGGAGTAGTTGGGTACCCCCAGATGTGACGATATAATGGATACGGTCTATTTTATGATCGGAAGGCTGTTGATGGGGGTCGTAATCCTAGTCTCGATGTTTTGGGGATTTTATTATTGTAAGGACATCCTGGGGTACCCTGGGGAGGGAAGATGTACGGGGGTAATCAGTACTGTTTTAGGGGTTATGGGTTGGTGGTACTGGGTAGATAATGTTTACCGTGTAATGTTGTGGGGTGGGGGTTTTTTGCTTATACTGTTTTTGATGTCTGGATGATGAATATTCGGCTGATGTTTGTAAGGCTTTTCTGGTAATGTTATGGGGGATGGGATACTGCTTACAGAGATAATAACTACTTTTTGTGGTGCTGCCACTTAATTTTGTTGATTGCAGTCTATTGATGTTCAATGCTAGAGTTTGGCAGCCTATTAATGCTACTTGTTCCGGTCTCTACTTTTTATCAGAGGAGTAATTTTGGGGTGTTGGGGAAAGATTTGAGGTGTCACCACTGTTTGGAGTAGGATGAGATCGCAAAGGTTAATTGGTGTCTTACTACATTATGTTTTAGAATATGGCTAGCATATGTTAAATTGATCAGCTGGAATGTGAGAGGGATTAGAGATGTTAAGAAGAGATCCCGTGTTTTGGTTAACTGCTCGATACTGGGAGCTGACATCTTATGTTTGCAAGAAACCCATATTACAGTAGCCGAAAGCAATATGTTAAAAGTCAGAGGCTTTTCCCAAATTTTTGTGGCTGGTGATTCATCGGAAGCCAGGGGAGTAGCTGTCATGATTAAGAAAAATATACCTTTTAACCCGACGAAGGTTACCCGAGACTCAGAAGGTAGATATATATTAGTGTCTGATCTCTTTTAACTCTCCTATTGTTTTAGGCTCAATATACAGCCCAGTGGGAGGAACGTGACATTTATTATGCAGCTAATTGACAAGATCAGCTCCCTTTACCAGCTTCTTTGATCCTAGGAGGATTGGAACATAGCTCCAACCCAAGAACTGGATAAAACCTTTAGACCAGTAAGACCATTGCTTCCACCACAACTGGCGTTGAATGATATGAATAATATGTTAGGTCTGGTAGACCCTGGAGAACCTTCTACCCTCAATAAAAGCTACACTTTTTTCTCTCCACTCCATAATTCCTGGTCGAGATTAGATTATTTCCTACTTTCACTTCCTCATGACTAAAGTCTCCTCGGCAGGTATAGAGCCTATAGTAATTTCGGATCATGCATTAGTCTGGTTTAAATTCTCCCACAGTCCTTAATGCCCGTGACACGATCTGGAAACTTAATACCCAGTTATTAAAGGAAGAACACTCTCACTCAGATTAGATCTCTTATTAGTGATTATCTGGAAACTAATCGAGGCTCAGTGACCAGGATGGATATCCTTGGTGCTCTTTAAAGTGCTTTCTGAGAGGGAACTCATTAAAATTTCCTCAGAAGAAAGAAACTCAGGTCCCAGAATCTCCTCTACCTCTCAAACCAGATTAAAATAGCAGAGAATATATTGGCTACTTCGAACTCGCTGAATAACCTAGAGCGACTTCACAAACTTAAAAATGAATATGAAGGACTGATACGGGAAAAGACGGAGTTTACTCTGCTGAGAACCAGGGCCAAGTATCTGGATCAGGGGAAAACCAGTAGACTCCTAGCACTGAAACTTAAGGAGGTGGAGAATTCCAGGCTGATTCCTGACTGGAAGATCAAGAAGGATCCATCAAAACAGAGCCCCAAGACATAGCAGCAATCTTTAAAGAGTTCTACCAAAATCTATACAGCACTAAAGTATCCCCATTCCCACACTCAAGGTTAGAGGAGTTTTTCCGGTCACTGACACTTCCTCACCTTTCGGACATCAAGTGGCCTTCCTCTCTCACCTCTCTCCCAGGAGGAAGTAGAACAGGCCATTCATAGTCTCTCGTCAGATAAAGCCCCTGGTCCGATGGGTTTCCGCCAACTTTTACAAGACCTTCTGCCAGGATTTGGCCCTGCTCCTGGACCTATACAATTATTTGCTATCAGCAGATATCCTAGATTCTTCTTTACTGAGGCTATTATTATCCTGATCCCCAAGACGGCTGAACCCTCCCGAACCCGCCAATTACAGGCCTATCTCGCTGCTCAATTGTGATATTAAAATTTTGTCCAAGGTTTTAGCTTCCGTATTAAACAAGTGTGGACTCCATTATTGAGTAGTGAGCAAGTAGGATTTGTACAGGAAGGTCAGCGATGGATAATATTAGATAGCTCTCTCATGTTTTTAGGGCTGCTCAACCTCTTGGTCCCTATGGCGTTGGTAGCCCTGGGCGCGGAGAAAGCGTTCGACCGAGTTAACTGGGAGTTCTTATGGCATACTATGTCCAGGTTCGGTTTCCCGGAGGATTTCTTGGGTTGGGTCAAAACTCTATATAAAGCCCCCACGGCAAAGATCTACTGTAATGGGATCCTCTCACCCTCCATTCAATTACACTCCGGGACCCGACAAGGCTGCCCCTTATCCCCGTTCCTATTTAATCTCTATTTGGAACCTTTGCTGCTCAGCCTTAAAGCTGCCCCAGGGATCCAGGGATGCCCCATCTTTAACCAAACTCCTAAGATCTCAGTGTTTGGGATGATATTCTCCTACAGTTAACTAATCCGCCGATTTCTACGGGTGGTAATGGAGATAATTACACAATTTGGAGAATTATCCAATTATAAACTTAATCTGGCAAAGACGGAGATCTTCCCACTTAACGACATCTCACCCGGCTTCTGTGTCCCACCTGAACATGAAGTGGACCCCATCCTATTTGAAATACTTCATGCTTATCTGACAAGGGACTTCTCCCTAACTAAAAAGCTCAATTTAGAGGATTTGTTGGACAGAATTAAGTCTGACCTGCAAAGATGGGGAAACTACATTAGCAGTGGGGCCCGGATCAGCATCATCAAAATGAACATTCTTCCCGCTCTTCTACCCCTAAACCTCCTGGACATCTGGTTACCTAGGTCCTTCTTCAAAAAATTCATTCGACCTTAACTGATTTTATTTGGAATCACAAATCTCCGAGGCGAGCCTTCGATAAACTATGCCTTCCCAAAGAAATGGGGGGTCTTAGATTACCGAACTTCGAATTCTATTACTGGTCTAGTCACCTTGCCAAAGCAGGTAAATGGTTGGGGGAACCGAACGATGCTTATTCTCCTATATGGCTAAATATGGATCTTGACCTTATTAAAAGCTATAATATAAACCCCACCAGTCTTTTTTATTGCTGTTTCACATCTCTTTCCCGAGAGATCCAAGAGTCTCCAGTGGGTGTCACAGTTAGAGTACTTAACCAACTCTTCTCCTCCGCTAAAGTCAGATATATTAGAGACCCTGGCCAACCACTGATGGGTAACCCTAACATTAGAATAGGGAACAAAATGTTAGTTTCTAATTGGCTTCCCAAATACAGGGGCTCTCAGCGGAAGATTTTATGTTCAAGGTAGGCAGGGCTCAACAGCTGATTTATTACTGGTTTTGAATATCCCCACCAATGCCATCTTCAAGATATATCAATTAAAGCATCTGGTAGATAAAGAGTTTGCAAGCAGTGCCCCTCAATTGTTAAACCACTATTAGTGGAGGTTAGGGCAGGTGTTAAACCCCATGGGGTGTCTAAGTGTACACCTATCTCTTGAAATTGGTCCATCCCACCTCTAACTGGTTCCAAATCCTGGGTGTTATCTCCTTCTGGTTCTCCATTCCCATGGGGTCAAATCTGGGAAGATTTATACATTTACAACACTCTAGATAGAAATAGGATGATTCAATATTTCATAATCAATAATATGTATATCACACCAGTCCGGGAAATCAAAATTTGACTCCTCTGTCCCCCCAAAATGTTTCAGGTGTGGGATAGAGCAAGGTGACCTCCCTCACATTTTCTGGCATTGCTCTAAAATTGCTCCACTCTGGAAGATAATCGAGGATAAACTAGACCCCATATTAGGTTTGAAAGACCTCTTCACGCCAGAGATTTGTATCATAGGGGATTATGCAAATATCAGGGTTAGGGAGAGGAAATACCATATGGCACTCATCTCTATGGCGGTGAAGAGGCTGGTCCTCCGACACTGGACAGATAGTTTAGAAATTTCATACCTAGACTGGGTGGAAGAAATGTCCCAATGCTTCAAAGTGGAGAAGTTGATTGCTAATTTTAGATCCTCCCCATTGACCTTTCAGAAGAAATGGGGCAAGTTATATGCTCTGTATCTCCATTGATAGCGACCCCATGATATATAAGGGAACTGAACGAAGAAATACACCCCTCCTGTCTTGGACTTTCCTGGCTTCCCCTCTGTTTTTCTCCTATATTAAGTTATAACCTCTCACCATGTCAGTTTGTAGAAAGCAGTCTCCTAGCTAGTTTCCTAGGTTAAGAATTTTTATAACACCTGACTACGAAGGTTAGTTTATCATCTCTCTCTCCTTGTGGTGACGCCCTCACTGGGGGAGGGAGGTGGATTGTTGGACTGGTTTATCCTGCTTAATGTTTTCTAGCTTCTCTTGATGCATTTAGTTTTTCTCTTTTTTCCTTTCTTTATCCGGCTACTGAAGTATACTCTACTCTGGGCTATATTGGATATTTGTATTATACCCAGATGTTATTGGTATATTGCTGTAACTGCAGTTGAAATTTAATAAAAAGAGAATTACAAAAAAAAAAAAAAAAGTTTTAGACAGAAAATTACACTAGCTTAGTATTGAGGGAAACACAGGAACAGACTGACGGAGCCAATCAGATGCCAGAGCAGAAAAACACTTGTGTTCCTATGTGGTATCGGCAATGCCGCACCTCACTAGTAAGGAGTCCATTCTAGGTATCTCAGGCAGTGGCTATGGAAGCGGCAACCATCCAGTATCCACATTTCTCCCACCTGAGGGGCAGGGAGCCCCTGAAGGGCTACTCTACTGCAGGGAAGAGAGTTAGTGTACAGAGGAAAGAGATAGTAAGTGTGGAATGCAGTGGAAAGGGGGTACGAAAATGAAATAGGGCAGTTAAATGGTACAGGGTAGGGGAATAAGAACTGCAGATTAACCAATATGTAAAAGACAGCAGGGTGAGTAAGATGTTGCGGCCACAAAAGCCATGAAGTGATAATAACCCTACAGGGATTTCTAGAGGGGGAAAAACATTTAAGGCATGAGACACTTACAGAGTTAAGCTCACTAAAGGTTACAAGTGATCATAAATTCAACTATGCAGTGTCAGTGGCTCAGTAGCTAACACACTCGCCTCTGAGGGTGGGAGATCAGAGGGCTGTGGGTTCAGTTCCCACATCTGGCACTTGGGTTAATATCCCAGTACTGACACTGTAGTGCAGCATGAGAGGGGTACTGCACTTCCAAGGTGCCGTCTTTCAGATGAGACGTTAAACCAAGGTCCCATCTGCCTGGATTGGTGGTAGTTCAGGTGGATGTTAAAGATCCCATGGCACTTATTGAAAAGAGCAGGGAATTTCCCGTGTCCTGGCCAAATTTCCTCATTCACTAAAAACACCACCAACAGCTTAATCTGGTTCAAGGTCAGTTGGCATTCATATGTATCCCCCTCCCCTGGGTCGTGCCTGAAAATAGGCAGGATTTGTCTAGTGCACTTACCCGGTCAACAAAAACTAAATAAAAAAAAATAAAAAATGCTCAGAGGGCAGCAGCCTGATGCTTCAGACTAAAATTAGGGGTTGGGGTAACAATTACATGGCTCATACACATACCGTGCATATAGGGATTTAAAGGCATTCATACTGTGGAGGCAGCTTAATTTCAATACTTTTTGTACTTTGTTCCACAATGTTGGCAACAGGAAACTAATGGCCACTCTGCCATAGCAAGAGGAAGCCCTGGGAATACATAATGTGATGTAGGATGTGCTTCTTAGGGCATATGTTCCTGGCTCACTTAATGGGACACAGTCTATTATATATTGTGGAAGCTGCTTCAAGAAGACTCTATAAGCCCAAAGGACTGCATTTCTATTACACCTAAACATAAGCGAGGACCATCCTATGCCTTTGTACAAGGAACAATGATGGGTAGAGATGGGGATACCAGTAATAAACTGGATGGCCCAGTGGTAAAGCATATCCAACTTTGGAAGTGAGGCTTTGGGACATTAACTATAAAGTAAATCTGCATAATCAATCTGCAAAAGAAAAGTAGTTTGGACAAGGCGCACTTTTGCATTTCTAGTAAGGAACTGGTTCATTCTAAAGAATAGCCCCAGCCTCTGCCTTTCAATAATACACTGCATTCATACCCTCTGTCTAAAAATCTACATTCCAAATCTTTTGCAGTTATTTGATAATCCTCATCTTCACTGCTATTTTGTTTTGCTCTTAAAATCTGGCTATATGGAATCCAGTTGACCAAAGCTTTAGGATGAAAACCCGACACTTGTAAAATAGTATTTCTGGCTGTCTCTTTTCTATGTAGTTTAGTACAAAATGTTTTGCCTTTCTTATAGATTACTAAATCTAAAAAAGAGATCATCTCCAAATCCTGATTTTTTACAAACTGTAAATGTTCTGTCCTTGTATTTAGGAAGCCATGAAAATCTTCTAACTCAGTTTCTGCTCCCCACCAAGTAACTACAATGTAGTCTATAAAATGCTTCTACAGTAAAATATTGTCTAGTGAAGGGTTGTTAGTAAAAATGTGCTGAGATTCAAAATCGTCCATATGTAAATTGGCATACGATGGAGCCATACTAGACCCCATTGCTGTCTCTTTAAAGGAAAACTACACCCAAAACTTGAAAAGATATATGTTGTGCAGAGTGTTTTAATTTGTATGTGAAGTTCTAGTGTTTCCTTCCCTCTGACTGGTATTAGGAGTTTTTCCCAAATTAGCCTGCTAGCTTTATGCTAGTTTTATGACCCCTGGGGATCTGCATACCTGATAGTGTAATTGTATTTCTTGTTCCCACAGTGCATCTTGTCTCACGTGACTGTGATGTAAGAGACCCAACATTCAGCACACACATGCCAAACAAACTAAATATCTTGGAAGCTTTACAAGCTGCACAAAAATTACCAGCAGCAAAGTTTTTCAGGGAAGTAAAACCTTTAGGATCAGGGTGGTCACCAAGCTGAATTCTACAGATTTTAAAATATAGCCATCTCTATTATTGTGAACTGATTGTAATGCAATGTTTTCTGCTGGATTTATGGGATCTGCTACATCACCATCACATGAAACAAGGTGCATTGTAGGACAATGAAATGCAATAAAGCTATTTGATATGGACATCTCCAGGGGTCGTAAAACTACCTTAAAGCTAGCAGGCTAATTTAGGAAAAACTCCTAATACCAGTCAGAGGGAAGGAAACACTAGAACTTCACATACAAATTAAAACACTCTGCACAGCATATATTTTTCAAGTTTTGGATGTAGTTTTCCTTTAATTTGTGCAAAAATGTTTTTTCAAACTTAAAATAGTTCTGTGTTAACACAATCTCAGCAAGTCTGCCTAAGTGCAACGTCCATGAAATTTGATACGTTTCATGGAAGTTTCTGAATTTCCACCTGTGAGGGACTGAAAAACTTCAGAAAGTTTTAGATGAAATTTTTCCCTGTTCCACTGGAAGAAACAAATGTTTTACCTGGTGTCCAGTGCCCCCCCTCGACCTTGCTCAAAATAAAAATAATTTCCCTGGTGGCTAGCAGTCCTTCCCCCCACCCGATCACCCACCTGACATGTAAATAAAAAATACCCTGGTGGTCAGTGGTCCCTCCCCCACCTGATCACCTGCCATATCTTTAATAAGAAAACATCTGGTGGCTAGTGGTCTTCTCCGCACATGATCACCCACCCGTCCTTTAATAAGAAATTCCATCGTGGCCAGCAGTCCCCTCCCACCTGATCACCCACCCAACATGTCCAGTATACATACTGTATACGTGATAATGCAAATCTGGGTGGGAGGGAGATTTGGCCAAGTTAGAAGGGAGATTGTTCTTTTAGGAGGGAGACAGCTTAGCACACCGGTTTTGCACGTAAATAAATACAAAAACAAGAAAATGTAAATTTGTATGCATTTTAGTAATGAATATGTTCAAAAGTAGTTCATACAAAATTCAAAAAGGACGAAATGGGTACAAATGCAGAAAATTCAAAGTAAAAAAAAATAATTACCAAACATTGTTTACTTTCTTGCTGTGGTACTGTCATTATGTGCATATGTGCTGCATGTGGATTTAGCTGCCTTAAGTATCTTGTCATCTGGTGAGTTTGGGAGTCTTGCTGTTAGCAGAACACAGTAATTTATGAGTATTTGTGCTCTTGTGACAAGCAACATTATTCTTACCCAGAGTTAAAACACTGAAGTGTGAATTGCAAAGGCTACAAAAGGCAAATCTGTTATCACGCTTTGTAAACTGTGTGAGAGGCCTTTTGGCACCATGCAATTCTGCTTAAAGTTGGACCAGTTTAACATTCTGTGGTGATTTGCATATGCAGCCCATGATGCTTTGCATTGTGTGCGCATGTGTGATTTTGTATTTTCTTGAAACTTGGCTTCCCAGCCAAATGTCCTTTGGGGTAACCCTTGCCTCAGTGTTTGCGCACAGAGGTTCTTTGTCTTTTAAATGGCAAATGTGTCTCCTCTCTCACTTTTCAAAAGCCAGCTGAATTCTCTGGACCAGCTCCTGTTAAACTTGCAGCTCTATTTCTTTTTCTTTGGTGTTGCTGCATTCTCAGGGGAGTGCTGCTGCTTTGAAATGCTGCTGGAGAGAAACAGATAAACACAGAAACACAAAACAGAGCAAGTAATAAACTCTTACTTCAGATGCTGTCTCCTTTGTACTGGCTGCCCCAGCAATGTAATTTACAACTAATGAGGTGATAATTGCATTTGGGCTATGCTGCTAGCACTGGTGATTAAGTACATCTGCTTAACAATACACGCTGGTAAGTACTTGATCGCTTGAGTGATTAGCTTGCTAAGAGAAGCTACGAGGAGAAGCTGTAAGGGAAGATTGGTTTTGTGACTCTTGGCAAGTCTAGAGAATGTGATTCCCATGGGGGGGGGGACAGTAAAAAAAAGTGACTCTCACTGCCAAATCGGGAAACATCACATGTAGGAGTGTAACCCCCATCCCTATCTCTCATATAGTAATATATTACAAACATTTTTTTCCTGGTGGTCTAGTGAACCCCCCTCTCTAGCCCCAATTCCCAGTAGGGGAATCTATTCTCTGGTAGTCTAGTGGCTCCCCCATCCTAGCAGGTACTGTCCCACCATCCTGCTCCCCATCCCAAAATGGAGCAGGCAACTGGCACAGCCCTTCATGCTCCTCCATGTCTGCCCACCCACTGAGCTGTCAATGAATGAGTGCATGCTTGCACAAGCACGTGCTCATTCATTGACAGCTCAGTGGGCAGCCAGCCATGGAAAGGGATGGAAGGCTGTGCCAGTCACCTACTCTGTTTCAGGATAAGGGGAAGTGGGGTTGTGGGATACTACCTGCTGGGGAGGGGGATGGAGGGTATGCTAGACCACCAGGGAATATGTTCTCCTACTGGGGATTGGGGACAGGAAGGGGAGTTCGCTAGACCACTGTGAAAAAAAGTGGTTATAATATATTACATTACAAGGGACAGGAATTGAGGGGGCTTACACTGGACATGTTGGACAGGTGATGGTGTGGGGGGACCTCTAGCCCCAGGGATTTTCTTATTAAAAGTCAGGTGGGTGATCAGGTGGGGGAGAGGGACCAATAGCCACCAGGAATTTTTTTTAATAAATGTTGGGTGGGTGATCAGGTGAGGGGGAGGAACTGCTAACCACCAGGGAATTATGTGGGGCCATTGAGCAGAGATGGCAACCTGTGCGGGAGGGTGCCACTAGACACCACAGAAGTAATTTAAGTAAATGGCACAATTAGTGTGCAGGGCAGGTGTAATTTCTGCAAAAGTTCAGAAATGGATTTCCGAACTTTCATGGAAGCAAAAGTCTGACTTTTGTTTAAATTCTGCCCGCAAAAGTTTTTGCTTTTTTTGAAATTTTATTTATTTATTTAACAAATAGGAAAGACCTTTGAGCCAAGGGCTCTTTTACAGAGATTCCATGTCAAGTCACAAGAATAGCAAATTACAATGGTTTCAGTAAGTAGTACAACATGAGAAAAGTAATTACATAAACAAAAGAACAATATGGCAAGATAAATATTGTGTCAAGTGCAGCCAGTGGCCTTATCTGAAGAGGGGTGAAAGGGCTTACAAGCAGAGAAAGTACAGGGGGTAAATTGGGGGGGTGGAAGGAAAAAAAGAGCAAGGAGGGAGATTCCACAATGAAGCTTGAGCAGGAAAGACCCACAGGGTGGGAGTAGAGGGAGAGAGAACAAGGTGAGGAAACAGAGGAGGGGGGGATGTGGGAGTGGAGGGGTAAGGGAAGGGGTCATGAGGTAGGATGAAAAAAGGACATGAATGGGAAAGGCATAAGGGAGGAAGTGCTGTGAGTGGAATAGCACAGCAGCAGCATAGGGCTATACAAGGACAAATGGTAAAAGATGGAGGTCCCAGTGGATTTAGCTGTCAGCAGAGATTAGGTATAGCAGTCACATGATGCTCTGGAAAATGGGGGCCAGATTCTAGAAGAGTTACACCTGGTGTAACAGCAGCTGCACCAGGTAGAATGGTGCATGTAGCAACTTACGTCAACAGTTGAGACATGCGCAATTCTACAAAGTGGCCTGTGGCATGTTGCAGGCCACTTGCACTGAACAGCAGTTATGCCATAAACCCCCTGTGACATGGCACTAGGGGGTTTATGGCAGCAGTTGTGCCCCATTCCAAAGGGCAGCAACAAAGTCCTCAATGTCAGGATTCTACAAGAACCCTGGAGGAGAACCGACAACGTAAGTTACACCAGCATTTAGCTGGTGTAACTTATGGATGCTCCCCCGAGGGTCCTGTAGACCCATCTCCAGTCATGCCACCTTGTCCACCCCAGTACTGACTACCCCAGTGGGAATCCTGCAGGGCTACCCATCCCCTAAATACCTGTTAAGGCGAACCACCCATGACTCAAACCCCAAATCCCTGTTGGTAGAAGCCCTGCAGGGTGGCATTGCCATTTCCCACCCATGCCCCGACCCCCAAGTTGCTGGCCGCAAATGGGGCAATTACCCTTCCCTGGTAGTCTAGTGGCCTCCCCAATCATTGTAAAATAAATAAATATCTCCATTTCCCTGGTAGTCTAGTGCCCCCCCGATCATTGTAAAATAAATAAATATCACCATTTCCCTGGTAGTCTAGTGTCCCCCCCCACCCAGTCGTGCCAGTCCACCCAGCAACCCCCCCATCCATCCCCAGCTGGTGACTGGCACAGGCCACCTCTCACCTCCACGGCCAGCCACTGACTGAGTTCTGAGGAGCGCTTACTGTAAAGACACACTCAGTAATTTATTTCTGAATGCATCTTTGCAGTAGCGCTCCTACAGCACTGAGTCGATGGCTGGTTGTGGAGGTGAGAGGTGGGCTATGCCAGTCGCCAGCTGGGGACGGGTGAGGGGATGCTGGGTGGACTGGCACAGCTGGGTGGGGGCTGGGAGCCCACTAGACTACCAGGGAAATGGAGATATATATTTATTTTACAATGGTGGGGGGACACTAGACTACCAGGGAAATGGAGATATTTATCTATTTTACAATGATCGGGGGGGCACTATACTAACAGGGAAATTGAGATATTTATTTAGTTTGTAATGATTGGGGGGGCAGTAGACTACCAGGGAAATAGGAGAGATATTTATTGATATTACAATGATCGGAGGGCACTAGACTACTAGGGTTTCACTGGGTATATGCTGCATTTGCGGCTGGTGACACAGGGTCAGGGCATGGTTGGGGGTGTTGACTGTGCCACCCTGTGGGACACTTTGCAAAGGGGGATTTGGGAGATGAGGGTGTGGGCAGCCTTGCAGTGCACCTATGGCATGCTGGGCATAGAGGGGGCACTTACGACCTGCATTGCAGCTTGCGACATGCTTGCCAGGTGCACCCGCAGTTTGGCATACCTCACCACATGTGGCAAATCACAGGACTTAGCTGCAATGACCCTGCCCCTTCTAGAATAGGGTGCAGGGTCAATGTCACAGTTGCAGGTGGTGCAAGTTGCATTTGGCGGCGAATTGAGCCACCCTTCTAGAATCGGGCCCCAGAATTGATACAGCTTCCACTTAAATGGTTCTAAGGTTGCAGTCATCACAATTTCATAAGGAAGGGAATTAAATAAATTAGCAGCTCTAACTGCAGTGGATCGCTGTCGGAGTGAGGTTCGACAGCGAGGTACAGTAAAAGTTTGGCTCACAGAACTTTGTGTGCTCCGAGTGCCCTGGAAGGGACTGAAAAGTTGAAGGGAACCTGGTCGTAGGAGGCCAAGATATGCCTTCTTAGCTAGAAGGCAGGCTTGATATTCAATGCAAACCTGGAGTTGAAGCCAGTTTGCTTGTTCGTAAAGGTCACAAGTGTGAGTACAATATGCTGCACCAGTTAATAGGTGGCATACCTTATTCAGAGTTGTGGTGAGCCAATGTAGGGTTATGTCTGTGGCGGAACCATAACTGACCAAACCAAAGTCAATAATAGATACAACTGAACTTTGGATAGCCGATATGAAGGCTTCAGTAGTTAGGCAGTGTTTATGCCTGTGTAGAAGGCCTGGGCGAATGTTAACTATCTTGGCAACATTCTCAACGTGGCTGGAGAGAGAGCGTACTGTCCAGAGTAACTCCTAGGTATTTAAAAGATTGAGTCTGATCAAGGATAACACCCACACTGTTTTTAATCACCAATTGTTTGGCTTTGTACTTGCTGTGGGTACCATGGAAGAGCATGATCTTACTTTTTTTGCAGTTAAGCACCAACTTATGAGAGATGAACCAGGACTCAGATTCAGTAACACTTTTCTGAAGTTGGGTCTGAAGGAGGGTAGGGTCAGCAGTCTTTGAGAAAATGACTGCATCATCTGTGTAGAGGAGTACTGGTTCAGAACAGGATGCCGGAAGATTATTGAGGAAGGTGCTAAATAGAAGGGGTCCCAGTATCAATCCTTGAGGAACCCCAGAGCAGATAGGCAGTTTTGCAGAAAGGGCAGACCCTATTCTCACTTGCTGTGTGCGGTTTGCTAGACAGATGGTGAACCACTTTAGGGCTTCTGAAGATATACCAAGTCCAGCAAGCTGATGTATCAGCAAATGGTGATTGACCATGTCAAATGCTTTAGACAGGTCAATAAAGGTTGCACCAACAAGTTAACCCTGATCAACAGTATGGTGAATGAAACCTGTGAATTCCAGTAGGCTGTAGATGTGCTGTGCCCTTTCCGAAAACCACGTTGTTGGACACATTGTAGGTTCTATTTTTTCAGGTACTCCACAAACTGGTCAGCAACAATCCTTTCAAGTGCTTTGGACAGCGGGGCTAAAAATAGATATTGGCGTATAATTCCCAGGTAGTAATCTGTCCCCACTCTTACAAACTGGTGTAACCAGAGCCAATTTCCAGATCTGGAGGAATTGTGAAAGTATGAGGGAGCGACTGAGAAGCTTGGTGAGGGGAGGATAGGACTTCATTTAGAGTTTGGGTAAGAAGTTTTAGTTTGCGGGAATCACTGCTTGTCCTAGTACCTCCTAGAACTTTACGAAGATAGGTCTTGGACTCGCTTTCCAAGATAGCTTTGAAGTAGAAACATGGGAGGGTAGCGGCCTCTTCTGATTTGGTGGACATATAACCTGTGCTGGGTGGTCTTCAGGTAGGTTTAAGTTTTGTTTTTTATGTGTTTACGTGGTACTTTAACACCTCTACTCTCATAGAGTTCAAGAACTGAAAAGAGATGTGTAAAATGCAAACACATATGCATCAGACAGGATTTAACACCAGAATTTGCCTAAAACCTCTGCATGTTATATTCCAGGTCTTAACCATTGCAGGTGACATGATACTAATAAAAACACCTTCAAAATCTATCAAGCATAATAAAATGCATAAAAGACAGCACCCCCTGCCAAAGCCTCAGACATTGAGCAAAATGTTAGGGTGGGTTTTGTTGGCTGTCTGGGTCTGCTGTTTCTGTCTTCAGGTAGGTTTAAGTTTTGTTTTTTAATTTATGTGGCACTGAATAAAGTATTATTTTTGCACCTCCTATTTACTGTGTGGCCTGCTGTGCATAGTCAGCTTTGCTTTCTCTTTTGTTGTTAGGGTTATCTACCCTGTCTCACTGCACCCTAGATCCATGACGTGCTGGAAACTCTCATTTCTCTTGTAATAAAATACATACTTGCATGCACAGTTGAAAATCAAAACAATTTTAATCTTCTTTTCTCTTACAGATGAGAAGCACTCTTGGAAAAGAAATAACTACTGCATCAAACTGGACACTTAAACCGAAACACATGGAAATTCTTCAATAGACCCTAAATATTTTACCATGCTCCCTTTTTGAAACTGTACACCGTTTCATATTTGGTTTACCACATTCACATGGATATTGGTTTCTACAACAAAAAAGTAGTTATTTGTTACGTAGATTTGCAACACCTTTGATTAAATATATATTTTATTGTGTGTCATTTGATATATGATTGACCTGTTTAAACTACGTTAGTAATATTCTTGGGTATATGTATGTATGATGACTGAAGTTTTTCCTACATAATGTAACTGAATTATTTGGTATTTGACAACACCCTGCTTTGTGTATGTAAGATTTGACCTGCAGCAAGGCCAGAGGAGATGTGGAAGGCCCACTACATGAGGCAACTTTAAGACAAACTCTGATTCATCTGGACATTGAAAGGCAGGGCATGGCTAACTCGTTTGTGTGTTAAGTGATCTTCAGATGGAAGTGCTTTTCCAGCAGCCCTTGCACCATACTATTGAGGTAGAGGCATAACCCCAGAACTGGGTCTGGAATCATCTTCAGAAAATTAGATAACTGGTGCAAGAAAGTCAGATCATAGACCATAAAATCTACTGCACCTCTGGACAGAGACAGATCAAGGCTTAAAAGGGGCCAGCACAGAAGGCTTTTCTTTTTCACTGGGAATTCTGTATGAAGTACTTTAAGGAGCAGATCGGGCTGTTGCTGTCAACAAAGGATTGAGGTAACAGAGTGTAATGCACATAGCGAGGTCAGTAAACATGTACCTGCTCAAATGTGCAAGCTTTATTTTCCAAAACCTGTTAGACTTAATGTTTGTATGGATTATGTATACATGTTGTATGCACGGCACCTGTTTCTACAGTTACATCTAACTAGCCAGTGTTTACTAGTATATTGCATATTTTATTATGAAGACTGGAGGAACTAGTTTGTGTGTGACCATATCCCCAAGGGAATGGTACCTGAAAAGGTGTGCAGGATAAAGCATCTCCAAGAGAATAAAGTGTGCTTACCCAGAGCAGAGTTCCTCACTACAAGGAGTCCTGTGGATAGAACGTGGCAGACAAAGGGGTTATGAAAGTGCTGTGGTCTGCACTCTTGCTAAAGAATTGGCCTTGATGGTGGTAACTCTGTTCCAGATGGTCTAAAGGGCAAAGAGTGAGCACAAGTAAAGGGGCTTACTGGGACCGTAGGATGCTCTGACCATCACAGTACATGCAAATAATTATGTAGGTACCATGTATTTGTGGTTTCAGTACAAAATAAACTATATTTATTTTAAATCCTTACAGAAGCTGTTACGTATACTGTTAAATAAAATTACCAGATTCTTTTTTATTTATTTTAGACCCAACGAAATAGTTTGAAGGGGTGGAAAATGTCTCCTCTATGTTATAATCAATCCAAATGTGCACAGTCCCTGTACACATTGACTGCTACGGCACTTACAGCACATAAAAAGATTCTCCATTTTCAACATGTAGCTGAAAATAGTAAACAGACATCCAGGTGGAGATCGATATGACAAGACGAGACTACACCCATTATTTTAGTATATAAGTAGGTACAAAGAAAGATACAGCAGGATGTGGGTAGTTATGTAATGATTAAACATCCAGGTTCATTGTGAGGTATGTATGCTGAGTGCCTCCAGCACCTGGAAGTCTGGTTACCACCTAACAGCCCATACCCTGAAATGTCTTACTGCACTTATAAAATGATTACATTGAGAAAGAATTAAAAAAAGAAAAAGGTCACACTTTTCACTGATGATGTCAGTGATAGGGCTTTTACATCTTGGTTTAGCGCATCAGACCTACACAAGCCTGAGTTTGAGTCCCAGTGTAGAATATTCTTTCATTCTTACTAGTTAAGTTTTTAGTTTAGGTGTTCGTTTTTTTTACCGGGAAGAAAGGACTAGACACTTCTGCCTATTTTCAGCATCTTTCTGGGAAAGGGAGATACACATGGATGCCAACTGACACTGAACCAGATTAGAATGCCACTGATGAATGGTTAGACACCTGAAGTGCTGGGGCAAGTGGAGGTGAGGTGTTTGTGTACTGTTTGTGTACCTGCCATACCTGAATCAAATAAAGTAACTCATTTAAACTAAACCTCTGGATGGATAGTACTTCATTTTCAGAGTTTGGAGTGCAGGTAAACTACTGAACTGTATGTTGCCATTGCATGATGTTTCTTGAAAACTTCTGCTTCACCAAGTGGAACATTAGCACATAGTGGCAGAGCACTAAAACAGTAGTTGAATGGGGGCCTAGGTTCCAACCCAGTGAAGAACATTATGTTTCTCGCTATAATTTATGTAGTATAAAACAAATCATTGGATGTCATTACTGATGTCAGTAATAAGTGTATCAGTAAGCTTCGAAGTATACTTTCAAAATATTAAACTTTTACTATGTTGCAGTCAACATATTTTGTTCTGACTGATATCTTGATGCTTGTCTAGCTTTGAATGCAACTAAGTGGGCAGAATTACTTCAAGTTGGCAAAATGGTCATTGTTAAACCACACTGCAGCTATGCATGCAGTGTCTGCACTTTTAATGCGGGATGTGCATCGTCACTGCATGTGTTTTTGTTTAAAAACCTTCTGTTTCACCATGTGGAACATTAACATATAGTTGTAGAGTACCAGTACTTGAAGCATGCCTGGGTTTAATCCCCAGTGAAGAAAATGTTTTGCCTTCCTCACCACAATTTATGTAGTATGACTGAAATTGTTGTGTGTTATTTCTAATGTCAGTAATAAGAGTTTCAGTGAAGTTTGAAGTAGACTTTCAGAATATTAAACTATTAATCTGTTGCAATCCACTTAATTAGTTTCAGCTGATACTTTGAAGCTTGTCTAGGTTTCAGTGCAACTTAGTCAGAAACATTACTTCAAGTTGGCAAACTGTTCTTTAGTAAACTCAACTGCAGCTGTGTATGGAGGGGGCTCTGTACTCAATGCTGGATGTACATTTTCATTAGAGCAAGACCCTGAAAACTGTTTTGTTGTGTGCGTTATTCATGAAATTACAAAAGAAGTTCAGTCCCTGTGAACTCTATGGAATACCAGCCCAAAACAGGATAGAGTGCCAATCCTCCTCATGGACCTGTTGGCCTAGACAGCCAATAATGAGCCTCTCCTTGTGACTTCAGGAGTCAGAACAGAAATCTCAGCATCTGTTGGCACAGAAGGCCTCTCCTGGTATTCTGTACAAGGGGAAATTACAAAGCTAGTCCTTGTCAACATGGCTGGCCTCTCCTGGTGTCAAACAGTAACAGAAAACTAAGTATCTACTGGTAGAATGGACCCCTCCTGTGTTGTCCTGAAGAAACTGGAGCAGAAAAACCAGCATATTGGTTTAGTGAAATCCCTCCCACCTCTCTAGCTCCCTCTCTCTCCCCCTCCCTCCAACTCCCTCAGATCTGTGGACACTGACACCTTGCTGATCCCCCACCTATTGACCCTCATTGGTCAGTCTGGTTTTACCCATCACTTCCTGAAACTCTGGAACGCTCCCCCCCAAAAAAAAACCTGACATTCCTCCTCCATTTACTCCCTTGCTTTTGCCTTACATAACCATCTCTCCACTAGCTGCTCCTGCTTTGATCCTCCTTAATTATTTCCCTTGCACCTGCTCCCCCTGCACAACACCCTATCCCCCACCACAAGCCCTCCCCTTGCCAAATTACTCTGCCCTATCCCATGACCCCCCTCTATTTTCTATAACCAATGTCATTGCCTGATTCTGCCCCCTTGCAGGGTTCTCAGCATCCTGGAGGGGTTAGGTCTAAGCATGGCTCTTCCTTCCCTCACCTCCCTTTCTTACCCTTTTTCCCAAACCCCTGTCTTCTGTCATACACTCCCTCCCACTATCTTCTCATCCTTATTGTCCAAGCCCTCTTCTTGCCTAATTTACTCTGCCCTATTCTGTCCCCTCTATCTTCTATGACCAATGTCCTTCTCTGTCTCACCCACTATCTTTTTACCTCTATCTGACCAAGACCTCCCTTTGCCTAATTACTCTGCCCTATACCTGTCCCCCCCTCTATCTTCTCTCACCTATTCCATTGCTGGGCTCTGCTCCTTGTAGGGTTCTCAACATCCTGGAGGGATTAGTTCTATCATGACTCTTCCTTCCCTCACCCCCTTTTCTACCTATCTTCCCAACCACCCATCTTCTGCCATACACCCTCACCCCAGCCACTATCCGCCCCATTGTCATCAACCAGTTCTGCCCCTTTCAGGGTTCTCTGCATCCTGGAGAATGGTTCACTTCTAGGCATGACTTGTCCATTCCCTATCCAACCTCCTCCCCTCCCACTCCTGATCCCTCCACTTTACCCCTGGCACTTAGTTAGGTAGCTTTACTACCTACACGCACTGTTATAAACCACTTTCCATATGTCCCCATACTCTTTGCACTGTCCGAGCTGTTTACTTCAGCTCACCCCAGTGCAGTGCCAACTATCTTACTCAACCAGGCCTTGCATCTGCTTTTACTGTAATGCTCTAGCTTCTCCGGGCTCACTGAATCTCCTTCCCCCAGCTGGGCTCCACTGTACCACCTACTGTTCTTCCCATTGCACTTTCATTGTTTAATATTGTTTATTTTGCACTACTTATCTGTATTAATTGTAGCACCATTCCAACAGAAGTTTGGTGAATTTGTTGTTCAAACCTCTGCACCCTTTCTCCAATTACCCTCAGGTATGTAATACTCAATTCTATGTATAATATTTGTCTATATCCTCTTGTAACCCCCAGGTCGCACTGTGATATGAGCAACTTGTTGTTCAATGTGCCTTCCTGGTGAAACATTTCAATAAATAAATAATAAGGCATGTACCAGCACAGCAGGCCTCTTCAAGTGTCCCACAAGCAGGAATGGAAAAGCTGGCATCTGCTAGTATGATGGGCCTCTCCTAGTGTCTCATGCAGGAGTGGGAATTGAAAGTCCAGCTGGTTTATTTTATTTAGTTCTTGTTGACCGGGTAAGTGAGCTAGCCATAAAATGTTTATTTTCAGGCATGACCCAGGAATGAGCAGTGATTATGTCATTGATGGATTTTAAGAGGGCTCTAGAACGGTCCTGAGTTATGTACTTACCATAACAGTACATCTTTGAGAAACTCTTCCCTTAGGCCACACCTTTGGAACTACACCCACATCAATGCTAGAACTGCCAGAAACCTTAGCTAGCTGGGGGCTGCCCATGATGACGTCATGTGTCAGTGTCTACATAAATATGATAGGCCCCATCTTTCCTCAGTTTCCTGCCAGAGAATTTGCTCAGAGGACTCTCTTCTTGGGGAACCAGGGTATTATACTGTACCAACACATCTGATATTAAGCAGATGCAAGAACTGGAGAAAGCAGCCATGGAATTTCCCAAGGTCGAACTGGATTCCAATTTCCCTACAGCTAATAAAAGGGGAAGGAAGGAGGGAGGGCAGGCATGGCCTAAGAGAAGAAATTATCTCAAAGATCTACTACTATGGTAAGTATGTAACTGATCTGTCTTCTTTGAGGGTATCTCTTCCCTTAGTCCACACCTTTGGAATGAGTCCCAAACAGTCCTAAAATCTAACTGGGAGATTGGTGCAGTCTGTTCATGACAGAAAGCTATGTAGAACAGCAAAGCTAAGGCCTGCATGTCTACAAGAAACAATGTCCAGACTGTAATGTTTAGTAAAGGTGTGGCCAGTACCCCAGGTGGCTGCAGCACAGATGTCAGCCACAGAGACATTTCTGAAGCAAGCAACAGAGATGGCCATAACTCTTGTGGAATGACCACGAAACACACCAGGAAGCTCCTTACTGCACTTCCCATAACAGAATGTAATACAATGTTCTAGCTATTTGGACAAGCACTGCTTTGCCAGTGTGCCCTCTTTCCCAGGGGAGAATGAAAAAAATAGCTGAGGGGACTTTCTGCAGTCCTTGGTGCAAGTAAGATAATATCTCAGGATTCTATGTACATCCAAATTGCAGAGCAATGCTTCAACTTGATTGGCAAGCTCTGGATAATAAACTGGAAGATAAACGGTTTGATTTAGTGTGAACGTTTGGCAAAGATATAGGATTAGTATGTAAAGACACCCAGCCTTTATGGAGAATCAAATAATGAAGCTGACACACCAGAATCTGTAGCCCTGAATCCTTCAAGCTGAAGTGGTGGCAACTAAAACTAATAGTTTCCGTGAAAGAAAGTAAAACTAGTAGTTTCCATGAAAGAAAGTGTAAGCCACAGCATGCAGCTGTCTCAATGGGAACCAAAGGAATTTCTCAAGAACATAATTGAGGTCCCACAGGGGGAAGATGGGCAGACTGCGAACAGGAAGTTCCACAGACAGAATATCTCTCAAAAAGGCAAGGGGGAACCTCTAACTGAGCTACTGTATGCCCATCAACAGAGGCATGGAAGACTGATGTAATTCCTGGTGCACCTTCAGTGAGGAATACTGTAGACCAGAGTCTGACAGTGACATCAAGTACTCCAACACCACACTGACCAAATAGGTGAATGGGTCCCTATTTTTGAAAGTGACCCACAAAGTGAAACACTTCCACTTTAACGAATACATATATCTGGTAGAAGGTTTTCTGGCCACAACCAGTACATCACCTACTTATGATGACACTCCAAACCATGTAATGGCTATGTCTTCAGGAGCCATGCATGCATGTGCAGGGGCTGCAGGTCCAGATGCATCAGGGCCTACTTGTCTTAGGACAACAGGCATCTGCACAGAGGCAAGGGTATGAAGGCTCCACTGCTAGCTGTTGCAGCAGCAGATACCATGTTGAGGACACATTGGTGCAATGAGGATAAGAGTTGTACGCTCCATCTCTACTTTTAGTAATAATTTCAGTTTTTATGGAATAGGAAGGAATGCTTATAGAAACCTCCCTTTTCAAGAGAGGGACGACACATCTCACCAAAAAACTCCAGGACCTGTAGCTAGCAAGCAGAAATGCAGCAGTTTTGCATTGTGTGGGGACGCAAAAAGGTCCAACTCTGGACAGCCCCACCTTGCAAAGAGGTCATTTATCATCGAGGTGAGCAGTTCCCATTCATGCATCTTAGAGTGTGACCTGCTTAGCTTGTCTGTTAAGATGTTTTGGACTCCTTGGAGATGCACGACAGACAGCTCTAGGCCACGTTCCAGCACCCAGTACCACACTCTTATTGCTTCCCTGACTCAGGGGATAGGAATGAGTCCACCCTTTTTATGTTTGCTTGCACGCATGTGCAAGAAACATAGTGCCATCATCCGAGTTTTCGGAGGTGTGTCACCCCCTCTTCCAAATCAGTCAGTGTGTTGGCAGGCGCAGCCCCAGTCCACCAATGCCTGCTGGAGCTGTCTATGATAGCTCCAAAATGCAGTGGCATACAGTTGAAAGGGGCAGCTACGCTTCAGTGAGCAGCGATAAGATATCGCCTGCTCATGTGCGCTCCCCCTACGTGCACACACACACACACACACACACATATGCACACACACACACGCTGCGTGCTGCCCCCCCAACACACACACTGTATAGCAGAAGGGGGTGCCCAATCCCCCATCGGCTGTGCTGCACCCCCCCAACACAGTTTCATATCACGTATAGCCGATGGGAGTGCCCAGTTCCCCATCGGCTTCACTGTGTCTCCCCACAAGAACAGGGTGCCTTGCTGGGAGCCCACCCCAGTGTGGCAACAGATGCCACGGCCGACAGGGGTGCCCCATCCCCCATCAGCTCCACTGTGTTCCCCCCCCGAGTACAGGGTGCCACTCTGGGAGCCCACCCCAGTGTGGCAACAGATGCCATGGCTGACACTCCCCCAGCCATCCTTCTGCCATGCTGGGAGCCCACCCCAGCATGACAAACGTCCCACGTCGTCCTCATAACAAAAAACAAACCTGAAAATAAAAAATGGTCCATCGCTGTGTCTGCCCCCACCCACACTCACCTACTGTGCACCCTGCCTCCCCACACCCCCCCAACCCATACTTACCTCCGGAGCTCGGTGCGACGATCTTCGTTGGACCAGGATCACGTCTGCACTCTTCAAAGCCGACCGCGAACTGAGGAAATGCCGGTAAACTGTATAATGGGATAGATAGGGTTTTTTCAACTTTATTGCATATCTCAGGCATTTTTTGGAATTTTTGCACCAAATTTTCAACATGGGGTTTTTGGGACCCCTTCTCATGAATGCTGTCACTGTCATGGCATTACTCGGGCCGGAAGGCTGATTTCGCAGCGACTGCACAAAATCACCTTTCCAGAATGATTAACGAAATGACACTGCAGTGTTCATAAGGTGGACTCTCAAGAAGCCTATTTTGAAAATTTGGTGGAAAAATTCCAAAAAGTTACTGTTTTACGAGCATGCATTGCACAGTTCCTACGCAGGCTCGTAAGTTCGTGAATTTTCAATATTTTCACTCCAGATTTTCAACATTGCCATTTTATTATACTTCCTTATGAGCAGTACAGCTGTCATTTGTCACATCTTGCCCAAAACATGTTTCTGCCTATGTTGCGCACAATGGCGCAGTTGGTGTGCGAAATCAATGTATGGGACACATTAAGAAAATCACAGTGGCAGTTTTCATGAGCAGAGGTCTTAAAATGGCTATGTTGAAAATTTGGTGAAAAAATTCCTAAAAATGACTGTTTTACGAGTGTGCGTTACGCAGTTCCTACGCACGCTCATAAGTTTGTAAATTTTCAATATTTTCACTCTAGATTCTCAACATTGTCATTTTATTACATTTCCCTATGAACAGTACAGCCGCCATTTTTCAAATGTTGGCCAAAATATGTTTTCGCACATGTAGCGCTCAATGGTGCAGTCGGTGTGCAAAAGCAATGTTTGGGACAGATTAAGAAAACCACAGTTACACTGTTCATGAGCAGATGTCTTAAAATGGCTATGTTGAAAATTTGGTGACAAAAGTCCATAAAATGACTGTGTTATGAGTGAGCATTGTGCAGTTTCCACGCACCCTCGTAAGTTCATGACTTTGTAATATTTTCAGTCTAGATTTTCGCCAGTGGCATTTTTCCACACTTCCTTATGAATAGTACAGCTGTCATTTTTCACAACATGGCTTAAAAGTGTTTTCACACTTTCAACGCAGAGATGCACGGTTGCTGTGGGAAATCATTGTTCGGAACAGATAAAGAAAATCACAGTGACACTGTTCATGATTGGAGGTCCCAAAATGCCTGTATTGACAATCTGCTGTAAAAAATCCCTGAACTAATTACATTATGGGTGTGCGTTGCACAGTTTCTATGCACGCTCGTGACTTCACCAGTTTTTTAAATATTTTTACTGCAGATTTGCAGCATTGCCATTTTTTACACCTCCCCATGAACAGTACAGCTGTCATTTTTCACATCCTGTTCGGAATGTTTTTGCACCTGTGGTGCTAAATGCCATAGTCGCTGTGCATAAGCAGCATTTGGCTAACAAACTGATATTGCCACTGTTCATGAGGTGGAGTCACAAAAAAACATGTTGAAAATTTGGAGTGAAAATACCAACGAATGCGTGAGGTATTAGGATTTCCAACCATAATGCCCAACCCTGTAGAGAATGACAGACATCAGGGGTGTGACTTGGGATTCTTGCCTGTAATGCTCATACCATTCCGCACCCTGCAGCCAGTGAGAGGCATCGAGTTATGCCTTGGACTCTTCGGCCGCAAAGTTCACCCCATTCTCCTATACCGCACCCATCTCACCATACTTTCTGATGGAATGGGGTGCACATAAGGGCCAAAGACCCCAAGGCACACCGTGACACTTGTCAGTGTCTGCAGGGTGGGGTGTGGTGAAACGGCATGGCCGTTATGCCTGATGACCCAAAGGCACACCCCAGTGCCTGTCATTCTCTGCAGGGTGGTAGTGGGGTTGGCTTCAGTTCAATACTTCACTGCCATTCCTATTACGCAGCTCTGTAACTTCTACACCACCACTGCCAATGCCAGTAAGCAAACATTCAGCATTGACAAATGCTTGTTTATTTATATAATGCATAACAGTGGCATTGTTCATTTGTATAAACATAAAACCTAGAGTCAGATGCTACTGAAAGCCTGTAGACTGGATAGGACTGCTGTCATCTTCAGAGCATTTATATGTAATCTGGCTTCCACCTGGGTCCATGAACCTTGAATTTGACAAGGACCCAGATATGCTGCCCATCCATCTCCTAATGCATCTGAGGTGAGAACCTGAGTAAGATTTGAGATTAAGAATGGAACGCCCCTCGGGAGGTTGCTGCAATCCATTCACAATGTTAGTGTCTTGTGTAAATCTGACATGATGAGCACCTTTTTCTCCATGTCATCCATAGATTGGTCCCATTGCACTCTGACTGTCCATTGTGGTATCAGTATATGTAAGCAAGATAGTGGCACAGTCATATTGGCTGCAGCCATGAGCCCCAGGAGGCACAGGAAAGTCCTGTCTGGGATGTACTGACTACTGTGTACTAACAGTACTTGAGCCATGAGACATTCTGCCTTGTCCAGGGGGAGGAATGCTCTGCCATGTTCTGAGTCAAGGACTGCAACTAAGTGCTACAGTCTGTGGCAACAGGTCAGTACTGACTTAAGTACATTCATTGTACCCCCCCCCCCCGGTCTTTGAACAATTGCCTTGTGTGAGGCAGAGTTAGTTTAAGTTGACTCCTGGACTTGGATTTCAATAGCCAATCATCCAGGAATGGGAAAACATACAGACCTTTCCTGCAAAGGACTGCTGCCACAACAGCCAAGCAATTTTTAAAGTCCTGAGGTACACAGGACAAGCCAAAGGGCAATACTCTGAGCTGGAAGTGCTCCCTTTCAAGGGCAAATCTCAAATACATGTTGTGATGCTGTCTGATCTTGATATGAAAGTATGCATCCTTTACACTCACTTATACTTAAGTTGAGCTCTGCTGGCCTGAAAGCCTCACTGTTGACTGGTTCCATTCCTACCTCTCGAACCATCAACAGTTGGTGCAGGTAGGAGGTGCCATTTCCCCACCCCATCCTATCCAGGCCAGGGTCCCAGAAAGCTCTATGCTGGGTCCAAGCTTCTTCTCATCTTCCTAAATGACCCCTCCACCTGTGCCAACTCTCATATTCAAATGTATACAGATGACACAGTACTGTACATCTCCAGTTCCTCGACTGTATCTCTGGAAGTTTCACTTCAGCAAGACTTTCACAATGTCCTGTACTGGTTCCAGTCTAACCAACTTCAGTTCAAACACAAAAAAAGATGGTGTCTATGAACTTTGGTACCAGCCAGAAGCTGGCCCATCTCTTTCCCCTGCCTTCTCCATGCTGGATGGCACATTGCATGAAGTAGTCCCAGCTTTAAAGTACCTCAGTATGTGGCTCAATTGCAGGTTTGACTTCTCTACCCACATTGATGCAATCCATGTCAAAGTCTGCTCCAAACTCAATGCTCTGTACTGCAGTAAGAACTGCCTTGCTCCCCAGGTTCATTGGGAGCTGGTCACCAAAATGGTTCTCCCAGTTTTTGACTATGTTTATGTGCTTTATGGCACTGCCCCTCCACTTCTCTTGCCTGAGCAAATAACATAACCTCGATATTCTCGAGGGCGCTACACCAGGAAAAGAGTTTTGGCTCAGTTTGCCTTTCCTAGACAGAATTTCTAACATAAAGAAAATAGTTGATGCATGAAAATTGAAATCCATTTGTAAAGTCTTGTACATTGCTTGCACTAGCCCTAAAACTCAGTGCATCATGAATCAGGTCTAGTTCATCTGCTGTATTAATTCTTATGCCTACAGAAAAAAGTTGAAAAAGATGTACATTGGTTTTAGTGGTCCAGACTGCTGGGCCCCATATTACCCCAACCCAGCTGCTTTGCTCCCCACATTCAGTTTTTTAATGCTCATGGTTTCCTGTATTTGTTCCATTTACTTGGGTCATGTACTTGTGTTGGGGCTGAAAACATTCCTGGTGCATGTACACTCCCTAACTGCTACTCCTGACATATGACCTAGTAAGCAATCTAAAGAAAGCCTGCATGCATAGCTAAATGAGGCATTCAGCCCTATTACCCTCATGTGAGAAACCCCTCTTACTGGCCCCAGAGGACCCAAAGCTACCCATTTCAAAATAGGGTTGAACCTTTGGAGAGTTAGGCCAAAAACGCAAGTCATCTTTGAGTAAACATGACTCAAAATTAAATAAATTAAATATTAATGGTAATGTATGCTTTGAAGTCTTGCTAACAGCAAAGTTGTCAATATATGGTCAAATTGTAATGAGGGGAGTTGCGGGATGGTGCTGTAACTTGGGAACAGAGAACTGAGCTACAACAAAGGAAACCAATGATTGGGCACATCCTGGGGTTTCTCATTCTCTGAGCCAGTGGAGGGTTGATGCTTAACAGAGGCACTGTGCTTGCTTCCAGGGAGGGTGAACTAAAGTTCACATCCCTAGTATGAGCAGTTAGAGCCACTTGATGAGTCGTAGAGAAAACCATTACCGGACCCCTTCTGGCAGTGGTAAGGTGTGCTTGAAGTTCTCTAGCATAACTGATTCTGGACCAAAAAAAAAGTAGCGAAATGATGACACTGACCTAGCAACTGCAAAATGATTGAGCTGAAGTAGTATAAGTACATTACAGTCTAAAATAGAAAAGCAGTACTTACTCAGTGTCCCTAATAAAGTTGGAACAAAAGAGAAATGATTTAACGCCCAATTACATTCTTTTCATGCACAGATTCCAGTGCAGTTACTATGGCATCAGTCACAAACATTACAGCTGACACAAGTGGAACAGGTATGTCCAGATACTTCTTGAAGCACATGTTATACATTTAAATTTCCACAGCATTTGTAGACTGAGGGGTTCCTAGCAGAAATAAAAGGAAAAAAAAATACAAAAATAAAACAACGAAGGCAGAACATTTTAAAAATACTTTTTATTCCCCCTCCCCCTTCATAGATACATAAAATTTAATGGCAGAAAAATACCCAATGACCTGTCTAGTTTACCCATCTGTCTTCCTGAAGCCATGCATTATATTTTAATAAATACCAGGAAGTACGGTCAAACTCTGTTCCAGACCACTGTCCATTTCTGGACACACAAGCTTCAGAGACAAGAGTTATGCCTAGACTAATTAAAACTAACAGCACTAGAAATTCGAATGAAGATATGTTTTTGGCCTATTTGGTTAAGTCTGATTGGTCACTTTTTTTTTGTGAACTTGCCAAGAGCTGAGGAATCTGATGATTATTTAATCAGATGTTTTATACTGTTACTGCATTACAGCCATAAGCCATCTGTCTGCCCTTCCCCTCCCCTCAGCTATTGCATTATATATTTGGTTTTAGAATGCTGTTTTAAATGTGGTACTATTTATACCAATATTAATTCTGTATTTTGTATTCTGTTTTATTGTGTACGGCCCCCAGAGCCTCCAGGATTAGGCGCCTTAGAACTAAAGTTGCCTTGCCTTGAAGCTAGTGAGTCCCTGACTAGTCAGAGAGTGAAAGGAGATTTTGCTCCCTGGCTGTCTGGGGAATTGTATACGAAAATGAAAATTAGGATAAGATGTGGAAATTATTTAACAGCTATGGAGATCACAATACATAAAAAGGGTGAGCACACGGTGATCAAAATATATTTTTTTAGTACAGGCACTTGTGAAACCAGGTAAAAAGGGATTTAAAAATGTCAACATTTAAGTTTTTTTCTGTCATAGCAGCTTAGATACTAACACAATCCAGAATTATTCAGGGTCTCAATTCAATGTTCATGCTATCATGAGAACAGATAAAATATAAAAAAAAACTAAGAAATCTGGGGATTTTATCTTAAATAACAACTTTGACATAGCTAACTATTGTATCTTTACTTTGTGATGAATTTGTCCTCTTCAGGTGTATCTACTAAATTAATTGTTTTGTCACAGGAACATCATGATCCTGATTACTCTCAAAGTTTGGAGTCAGGAATTCCAATATTTGGATGTCATTATATTATATTATAGAGGATGATGTTTTAAATTATATAGACATATTCGATGTTACTAAAGGATATGGACCAGACGTGATTTTATAATTGATTACTTAAGATCTTGGCAATTATTGCATCTAGACCATTGACATATTTATTGAATCTTTCCCACCATCAGGGCATAGTCCCACATGTAAGAAAACAATCTACAGTTATTCCTATTTTTAAAGCAGTAGGCAAGTCTTCTGCAACTAATATCCAACTACAGACTAATATCTTAGTTGCCATTAATGACTAAAATTTTAGAGATCTTTATTTATAACCAGCTTTTGGGATACATGGCTGATTTTGATCTCCTAACCCATTGCCAACGTGGCTTCAGGAAGAATTACAGAACTGCAACAAACTTGATTGACTGATGAGCACTGCCCTGGAGGTTTTTGATAATGGATTGTGTACTTGGGCAGTGCTTGTGGCCTTTGATGTAGCTGATCACTGTTAATGAAGAAACTAAAAGTCATGGGCCTTAGGGAACTGCCGCCTAACTGGTTTCATAGATACTAAATGGTAAGAACAGTTCTGATCCTTGTAAAGTATGTTTATTGTTCCTCAGGGATCTTTTGTAGGCCCTTTGTTATCTTTCATTTTTGTGAATGGCTTACCCAAAATATTTGCCATTGCAAATCCACTTCTTTATGCTGATGACATGTTCATTCTCTGCTCAGGTCCCTCTGTACCCAAAATCTACTCTGACTTGCAAACTGGATATACAGTGGCTGTATCACATTATCAGTAGCATATGCTTTGCAATCTTGCTAATAGCAAAGTTACTGATGGAAGGACAAACTGCAAAGAGTAGAACTGAAGATCAGCAGTGTAGCTTGGCAACAGAAAAATATGCTACAACAAAGAAGGCCAATTATTGGGAAAACCTGTGGGTTTGTCATTCACTAAGCAATCAAAGGGTGTGCACATCACTGAGGCAATGTGTACGCTGTCCAGGTAGGGTGGGCTAAAGTGTAAACTCTGTACCTCCCAAGCCAAGTAATGAAAGCCACTTGATAAGTCTCAGAAGACAGTCATCAAGTGGCTCTCACTAGCCCTGTTTACACTGCTGACTTTGCAGCACATCAACCCATGCCCATCAGTTGATGTGCTGCAAAGTCAGCAGTGTAAATACTGCTGAGCAGCCTATGTACTGATCACGTTATTCTTTTTTATCTGACTCAATTGTGGGATCAGTACCAGAGCGAGCGCATTAAATGGTAGTGTGAATGCTTTGCTGCGCTTGTTCTGCTACAAAGGTAATTTTTTAATCAGAATTAGGTGACTTCACAGCCCCACCTCAGAGCAACCTGCAGTGCTGTGAGGGTAGGCTGTGTGAACGGGAAAGGATCCATTGCATCAGGAAGGGAATGCCGCACATGAGACAGCACTGCTGCCATGTAAACACGGCTATTAATGAGTCTCAGAGAAAACTATTGCCATGACTCTTGTGGCTGAGGTCAGGTGTTTTTGTCATTATCAAGTAGCATTGGCACAGGTCTAAAAAAGTGGAAAAATAGGTCACCTGAACCAGCAACTACAAAGCAGACTGAATTGAAGTACTGTAGTAGAAGTGACAGAACAGTGAAGCTCTCAAGGATGAAACCCAGTTCTGCAACATTTTGTAGCACAATTACTATAGAAACATGGCAATCTCAGTGGGAGTTAATCCCTTTTGTCATGCAGGAAACGGATACTCTGCATCATCTTGGAGGTGTCACTGTATATTACAGTCTCAAAGAGAAAAGTAGAACTTAGTTAGCAATCAGCATCCCTCATAATGTTGAAACAAAGTAAATATAATTTAATGTCCTCTTACCTTCTCACAAACACAGATACCACTTCATTTATTCCTACAAACAGCACAAAGCATTCCTCAAAAAACACATCAACAATTACAACAGAAGCACAGACCACAGCTATGACAAATGGACAAGGTATGGCTAAGCACTTGTTGAAGTAGCTACAAATGTAGTACTCTGTAAGTTTCAATCTTTTTCAGAGTTTGTAGAGCTAGGGATTCCTTAGCAGAAATGAAAAACAAAGAAAGGCAGAACACTGTATTACTATTTCTTCTTTTTCCCTACAGAGGTGCACAGAATTTTGATGACAGAAAAAGACAATTCAATCTGCCTGTATGCCTACCAGAAACCCTTCCGAGTTTATACTAGGCCTGAGCCATTAGACAGTAACCCCAGTGGTTTTGTGACACCTTCTTCCTTGGAATACACCCTGTCCACATTTCCCACAGTTCATTCTGTTCCCTTGAATATGTCTCACCAGTGTTTGAACCTAGTAACGGATATGGTGTGGACCACCTAATTGGGCAGTCAATTCCACTCACCCACCATTCTTTCCATAAAGAACTTTGTTGCAGCATTTTTGAACCTTCTCTCCCATTCATTTACATGTGTGACCATTTGTCACAAAACTCCTAGTCCTCAGTGACAGTTTACAGCAGTCTACTACTTTCATTTTTGCAAGTACTAATAAGTCTCTATCTTGTTCCCTCTTTCCCTTCTGGCCATTAGTGTGTACATGTTGAAACTCACTAGCCACTACTCATACGATTTCCCCTGTTGCCACTCAATCCATATCTCTCAACTGTCCCTGATTACAAAGCACACCTGTCATTGTACCCCTTAAAACTGATATGTCCCTCATCCATCCCTCCCTCATGCACAAGGTGCTGCCCACATAGCGAATGTGCTAAGAAATTAAACATTAAAGCTGGAATTCATAATATTGTAATAAGGTAACTCAAAAGTAAACTTTGTATAATAAAAAATAGTTTTCACAATGTTCGGAGCTTCTATCACCATGTTTGAGAATGTGTCCCTCATTATGAAGGCCAGTGTCCCTTCTCAGCCCTCATTTTGAAGGTCTGTGTCTCTTATTTTAGTGACAAAAGATTGAGCGGTATGCCTGGATCAATTTTGAGTCCCACTGGACAGATTCCAGGCAGTCCCTGTCATTATCCCTTAGTTATTAGAACTCACTGTTTAAAGAAAGACCACAGCCTTCAAAAAAGAGTCTAAAAAACACATGTTATGATTGGTTACATTCTGTAGAGATTGCTGAAGTGGCTGATAGTTTGATTCCGATTCCTTTGTTCTTTTCAAAAGTGAAAAGCAGATTGCTCACTGTACTGGTGTTACCATACAAAAAGAGTTTGTTTACATTCCTTGATCATCTCCAACTGTCTTTCCTGGACTTGGATACACCCTAACACACTTTAGTTACTTATGATGCCATGGGAGGAGAGGAGGCTATAGCATCATGAGTGGCTGCAGTTTTTGAGGATGTCACAAATGTTCAAGAAGTATCTAATAAGAGTGGATCAAGGGTTTGAAACAAAACAAGTTTGGGTATAATTACACCCCTATCATGCATTTTGGTTCTGCCAAGAAAAGAAGCAAATAAGACAACCAGAAACACCAATGATTTCTAATGAAGTTAAGTATGTTGGTTTTCAACTAGAAATAGTATAATGCAAAGCAGGTTGACAAATGTCCCTTTAAAGCAGCAGTTCAGTGTAAGGCAAACATTCTGCACATAATCCTTTTCATTTCATTTTAAATTACCCATGTGTCCCTCTTCACAATTTGAGACAGCAACACCCTTTTTATATTTGTACTAATTAATGGTGAGCATAATTAAATGTTGCTGCAACAAGGTTTTTATCAACATTCTCAGCAGTGTCTGAGCACTCACAGTAAAAGTCATAAAGTTTCAGAGTGGGTACAAACACAAAGTACGTAGAAAGTAAAGGTGCTGCATCCAAAATGAGTCTTGTCCATATTCACAAGGGTAACTGTGATTACAATGCAGCTGGCATACACACAATTCCCCCTACATCCAGTTATGGCACTGGTGGAACTACACAGCATGCAAGAGAAAGGGAGGTCCCACTCCCAAATGCCAGTGCCCAAACTAGGCCTATATAGACAGCACAGCAGGCAAATGTGTTGGGTTTAAAATGGCACCACTGTACTGCTCCATGCCAGACACATGCTCCAGTGGTTCTGCCACACCTCAGTTACCAACTTTGCACATTGCACTGAGTGTGTGGTAGCTAAGGACTGCCTTGCTTGTGAGACACAAATAAGGATGCACTTTACAGGATGATACATTTCCGGGTGTTGACCATCAGTGAAGATGAAAAAGGATAAGACTCATTCTCCAAAGTGTTGTCAATCTTAATTTAATGTTTGTTAGTTGCCCACTTTTGCCCCGACAGTTCGCAGGTGCTGCTTAATTATGGGGAGTGGGCCTTGATTTTAATTTCTTGTTAATCATTCAAAAGAGATGTAAGGTTATTAGATTTTCATTGTCTGTGCTTTAGCAAGTGTGCGAGATGCCAGCAACAGGGGATCGAGTCTCAACTGAACCAGAACTGCAAATGGTTTAAAAAAATCATCCATATGGAAGTTGGGATTAACCATCTCCATATAATATAGATATATATGAATTGCAAGCAAACTGATGCTGCATTAACAAGTTGAAAAATTAATATATCAATTCTGAATGAGGAGCAATATATGAAAATCCAGGACCAATCAATGACCACTTTTCTTGAGCTCTAGAAGCAACAGTCCCACTCCACATCCGCCTCCCTCCTCTGGATCACAGACTCCATACTTTCTGTTATGGATCAGGACAGATCATCTCCGCCATCATTGCGGACCTGGCCAAAGCCACCATGACTGTTGCTCACCCCTCTTTCTGGACAAGCTGAATGCAGCAGGCCTCTCTGCCTCCTCTGTCAGTTGGTTATGCGCCTACCTTAAGGACAGGGTACAATCTATCTGTATCAGAGGCAACCAATCCCCCAACTTCCCATCTACCTGTTCAGGCATGCCCCAATGGTCCATCCTTGGCCTCATTCTTTTTTATATCTTCCAGAATGGCCCACCTGCTGCCTGCTCCTCTGCATGCATCTTCATGTATGTAGATAATACAGTGCTCTTCACCTCTGGCTCCTCTTCCCCTGCTGTCACTGCCCAGCTCCAGCTAGATTTTGACAACATCCAACACTGGTTTTGATTAAACCAACTGTCTATCAATGCCATAAAAATGGTCTTCATGACCTTTGGATCTCAAAAAAGGATCAACAAGCTCACTCCCCTCCCCTCCTTTCTTACTCTTAAAGGTACTATGATTAAGGATGTCACCTCTTTAAGTACCTAGGGATCTGGCAGAACCACTATCTTGATTTCTCGAGCATGTAGCTGCTTTTCTCCTCAAGCTCCACCCCAAACCTGGTGTACTCTACAGGAACAAAGCAATTATATCACTTCCAGCCCACCAATAGTCCATCTCTGAGATGATCCTCCTTATTTTCTACTATGATGACATTTTCTACAACCCCTTTCCCAAGTCCAACTTTGCCACATGGGACCCCTTCTTTCACTCCTTCTGTTGTTTGCTTTGTACTGCTCCCTCATACCCTCCAATACCCACCACTACTCTCTTTATTCCTCTCTCCCTTCCCTTGATTATTTCTTGCTTAGGTGTACTATATGTCATTGTTATAGTGTGCTCTGTTAATTTTATATGATTTTATCCTGTGCTGTAACACATTGCTAACTTATGTTCTCCTTGGACCAGATCCACCTTGTAAATGAGCTCTCTCAATGGTGATCCACCTGGTAAAATAAAGATTGATTGATTGATTGACTGATGCTAGACTCCTCATCCACTGGGTCTCCTACATATCCAAATTTATCTTGGTTCCCTCCTTCCCTACCTTTTCTATCTCTTCTCTTATCTCCTACCACTCTGTAGCACAATTTATCATTCCTTTTCCCTACCCCCCCAGTACTTGTTTGCTGGCCAAGCTGCTTTCTCATATCACTTCCCTAAGCTCTGACCCTCCTTTCCCCGCTTCATCTGTTCGGCCTCTTCCCCCTTAAGTCTCTGCTTCATAACTTCAGAACTCCCTACTGCAACTGTCCCCAACTCCTGAACTTAGTAGCCACTCTCCACCTTCTGCCCATGGTTTGCTCAAGCCCTGTTGCACTGGGAGTCTGCCCCAGTTGGGGTTGTTCTTTGCCCAGTTCCAGTGCACTTTGATCTACCTTACCTCGGGGATCAACCTTGGACACCTTGTTGTTCTGTACCTAACCTGTACAGGATATTAGTTTGCACCTCTGTATGTTCTGTCCTTCTGCACCTTATTTTCTTTGCACTGTATTACTTGGCATAGAATATTATTGGTGCTCAAATGTTAATGTATTTTTACTCAACAGCTTACTGTATTTGTTTTTCTCATCCCCACACCTTGCCACATCTGGAAATTAGCTGTTACCAGCTCAGTATGTCTCTCTAGTAAAATTTATTAAACAAATAAATAATAGTGGACAACTAATAGACATCTAATTGAGTTGGACCACACTTCTATAAAGAATGAGTCTCCTCTTTTGTCTTTACTGTTGAACTTAGTCACAGGATTCGGACTCTTCTGTTAAGAACTTTCTTCTCCATCAGGAGATTTGGCATCCCAGACATCTTCCACAAGGAGAATGTTGACCATTCCCATCCCTACAACCTGAACATTTGTACCCAGACCACAACATAAAGTGAACTACAGAAGGAACATGTGTAAATGACTCATCAGATTAGCTACTAGTACATGAAACCATTTATTGCTACTGCACTACTTCCTGGATCCCATTTGGCATCTTTTGGAAGCAAAGACATCTTGTATCATTGTGTCCACAGTTTCATCATGCTCCCTGTGGCCGCAAAAACAGACATGACTGCTGCAGTCTTCCTGTCACCTCCTCAGCCATCCACTTTCTTAATGTACCACTGTCTTAATGTATATCCAATCTTGAGTAGTTGATTGCTCTTTCATGCAGTTAGACAGTTACTGGCCAAGGAGGTGAGAGGAGTGCTGCACTGCTTGCTGTTTTTTTTATTTTAATTATGGGTGGCATAGGAGAACGAGAATGAGGTGCTAGTGGGCTGGGGGGAAACAAAGGTTATACTGGTCTGTGGTGATGAGAGAGGAATAGGTGCTAGTGTGAGGAGGGAAATTACCTTTATGATTTTTGTTTAGCTTGCTTAGTATGCCCAGTACCGTGGTTGCTGCACTCCCAGGGCTGGACTGGAGGGACCTTTGCGGCACCACAGTTGGCCTCACATTGGTTACAAAGTAGTTGTTTTTTTTTAGTTAACGATTTCCAACACAAGAATTGGGCACCTAGTATTGGAATGGTGAGGTCTTCAATGCCACCAGGACTGGTCTCCTGTTAACTGCAAAGTATGGTTTGTTTATAATTAAATGTTTCAGTCATTGGGATTAAGTACCCAGTGTCAAAACGGATGGGGGGGGGGATGTTTTCAGAGGCACTAGAGTGGGGTTCCTGGTATCCACATAGTTTTCATTTTTACATTCATCTCCATTGCCCCTCGTTGAAGGCTGCTGAGAACTGCAGTTTTGTTGTGTGTAACTCAGTGACAATGGGGACCAGAATGGCATGTGATTTGGCATTATCAGAGCCAGTGTCATATTTTTCATGTTTTTAGCCACTTTGTAGCACAAAAACCATATTAGAGACAAAATTCCAAATTTGCAGGTCCCAAGATCCTAGCCCAGAAGAACGAGTGATTTGCAAGTTTCCTGACTGCATGTCAAGAAATGGCTGAGATATAACTGGTGGAAAAGTGTGGGGTTGTATGGAAGTGCCTTCTCAACCCCATGAGATTTACTAGGAAATCCCAACAATTCAAATCCCTGAGTGGCAGGAGCCCAAGATGAACTGCTCGACACTCGGAGTCCCAACACTCGGAATTTTCCTGTAACAAGGGCTATCGGGGGCCTTCACCCCTGTACCCCCCATGAAAGGGCCTTCACCCTCACCCCCATCCTTATTTATGATTCTCAACTTCACTGTGGGCAAATTCTGAGTGTTGGGAATCCAAGTGTCAGGAAGTTCTTCTCAGGCTCCTGATATTCGGGATTTGAATTGTCGGGATTTTAAAGTACTCCCACCCATGCCACTAAAATGAAAATAATTTTTTTTGTGTGTAGCACCTTTCACACAGAATGTTTTCCAAAAGGTTTTGCATTCCAGAAGAGGGAACATAGTAGTAAATCTATTAATTCAGATGTTGAACTTGAATATACCACATAGCCTAGGCTCATTTTCAATAGTTTCCATCTTAAGGCAATAAATGAGTTTCTATTGGTTTCATAGAGACTAATGCCTGTGTAGGTGTGTTATGAGAATTTTTCACGTACTTGAAGTTTGTGCTAATCCATAAACCCCCAAGAGCAAAGCTTGAAGGGTTTATGAGATTATCACACACTGAGGGTGTGTGAAAAATTCCTCGTAAAGCAAACTTTGCACAGGCATTATTGTTTTCACAATAACTGGTGCAAGGTTTCAACAGAGAGAAAAGCCTAGCTATAGTTGTCTGAGCAAGCATGTCCCTGAGCAGCGTCTGTACTCACACAAATACAGTGAGGTGAGAGCACCAAGACAAGAACACTGTAATAACCTGTCAAATCAAATCAAATCAAATTTTATTTACAAAGCACTTTTCAAAATTATTAAAGCGCGAATACAATGCAAATAAAACAACCAACAAATAAATATACATTTAAAAACAATTAAAAGACAATAGGTTGGCCTAATCAAAGGCTTTCTCAAATAAATAGCTTTTTAAAGAAGCCTTGAATTGCTCTGTGGACTGGCACTCTCGAATCCAACAAGGTAGAGCTTTCCACAGGGTTGGGGCCATAAAAGAAAAAGTTCTAGCCCCAGATGATTGCAGACGAACCTGGGACCTCTGCAATCCCTCATCAACAAAGCGGAGCGAGAAAGAGAAATGACAGAGCCATGGAGATCTTGCAAGTAGTCGGTCCCTGACCGTGAAGAGGGTGTTATAGGTCAGCAATGCGACCTTGAAGGTGATTCTTCATCGCACTGGCAGCCAGTGCAGTTCGCGTAGCACAGGTGTGATATGGCAAGTTCTTGGCAGCCCCATCAACAACCTGGCGGCAGCATTCTGTACCAGCTGCAGGCGACCGAGATCCACCCCCGGCAACCCTTGATATAGAGCATTGCAGTAATCAAGACGCGAGGAAACAAAGGCGTGGACTAACACAAGAAGGTCATCATGTGGAACAAGGTGTTTTATCTGGGCAATATTCCTCAGATGGTAAAAGGAAGACTTGACAACGGCCAACACCTGTGCCTTCAGTGTCAGCTCGGCGTCAAAAATTACACCCAGATTTCGCACCTGTTCAGAAGGTCTCAACTGTTTATCCCCCAGCACAAGGCTGGAGGAAAGTCCAGGAGACAACTTCTCTACACGGTGACCTAAGTCCACCACCAGCACCTCGGTCTTGTCCGGATTCAGTCTTAACCAGTTAGCACTCATCCAGCCCTGAATCTCAGCGAGGCAGTTGTTAAAGACCGATAAAGCATCATTTTGTTCGGGTACAAAGGACATATAGAGCTGAGTATCGTCTGCATAGCAGTGAAAACTCAGCCCATAACACCTTATAATGTCCCCCAATGGCAGCATATATATCGTGAACAACATGGGGGAAAGCACAGAACCCTGCGGCACCCCACAAGACAGAGCAAAGGGAGCTGAGGAAAAAATTCCAGATACTACCCTCTGAGTTCTGCCAATGAGGAAAGATTGGAACCATCTGAGGACTGTCTCTGACAGTCCACAGAACAGCCGAAGGCATTCTAGCAACATCCCATGGTCCACGGTATCTAATGCTGCAGAGAGATCAAGGAGAACCAAGATCGAATGGCTCCTCTGATCTCTCGCTATTAGGAGATCATTAAGTACCCGAACCAACGCCGTCTCGGTACTATGCTTCTTCCTGAAACCAGACTGGAGAGGATCATAGATTTCATGGGTGGTAAGAAAGTCCTCGAGCTGCAACGCGACTACTTTCTCAATAACCTTGCCCAAAAAGGACAGGTTAGAGATTGGTCTGTAGTTAGTGAGACAGTTTGGGTCAAGGGAAGGTTTCTGCAAAAGGGGTGTCACAGTGGCCTCTTTTACAGACTCTGGAAACACCCCTTGGTCCAAAGAGCGCCAGACTATCTCAGCAAGGATTGGTCCGATCACATCCATACACCCCACAAGGAGGCGTGTAGGACCAGGATCCATACTACAGTAAGTCGGTCGCAAGCCCTGGACAATCTTCATGATATCTAGGATCGCTGGCCGATCAAAATCCATCCAGATAGATCAAGGGCCTGTAACCTCGCATTGACCACCGCCGTGCTTATTTGAACGCAAACTGCAGATCTCTGACCTGATTGACGACACCTTATCATCAAAGAACCGAGCAAACTCATCACACTTTATTTGTGAAAAAGCTCGCCGACCCCGCAGACAGGTTGGATTGCACAGTCTGTCCACAGTCCAGAAGAGCTGAGCTGGTCAATTCCTTGATGCAGCTATCTCCCTGGACAGGAACTCTGCCTTTTTACGGGAGATTTCTAATCCATATAATGGGCCATCAATCTAAGTCTGTCATCTTCCAGACCCGATTTCCACCAGGAGCGTTCCAATCTTCTCCCAACCCTCCTCAACTCCCTCAACGTCCCATCAAACCAAGGGGACCGAGGGCAGAGGGAGAGGGGGCGAACACGGACAGGAGCTATGGAATCCAGAGCCCTCAACACCATATTAATTTAGTGTAATACTAAGACATCTGGATCCATGCACTCCACAGGTCGACTTGATAGGTCCAGCACCATCATCAGACCCACAGGGGTAACTTCCCTCAAAGGATGGTACTGGACCTGCTATCGAGTTATTACAGAAATCTGTGGGTTATTTCGGGGTTTTCTCAGGAATGCTTTTCCAGCCATTATTGGGGGTCACCAGTTATAAAAAATACTATAAAACCATGAAACAATAAAAATCAGTTTACCTGTATAAATACATAATATATTCAGTTATACAAAACACAGTGCAAGGAGAGTTCATGATAATTAGTTAAGACTAAAACCTATATAACGAAATAATTCCTGCATTTATACAGCATGGTAGAGATGGCCAGTAGATGGTCTATATTTACTTGGAATATTGTTCCATAACTTTAGACCAATACAATGGGTCTCTCTCTGCCTAGTCAGACTTTTCTCTGCTGGAAGTAGTGACTATCAGCAGGCATATGGAAATACAGCAGTTGTTTCTTAACATTTCCCTTTAGAGGATGACAATCCAGGTGAAGGCAGTCAAAGGCTCTAGAAGGACTACTCAGAAAGACTGTAAGTAGTTGGAGATGCAATAAGTGCCCTGTTCTAACAGAAGATTTTAGTACTGTATGTGCCATGTGGTGCCCATATTTTTTCCTTTAAAGCCCATGCCAATATGGGATTTAACAGTTTCCTTGCGAAGAATAAAAATGTATCAGTCCTACCAAGAAGCCAGGCTCCATGTCCTTTTCCAATAAAAGTCTTAAGCTGACCTGAAAAAAATATGTTTTATTAGGCTATGCAGCAGTTCAAGAAAAGTTCAGACCAACAAATACCCAGGGCTGGATATTCAGAAGGGTTGCAGTGTTGCACCATTCGCAACCCACTGATGCGCCCCAGCATGATATTCAAAGGGGGATTGAGCCTTGCACAAATCCCAATGCACCAGAGTGCATCAGTAATATATGCGGCACAGGTGGGGGGGGTGTGCCCATGTATACTCTGCACATCCCGATATTCAGCACGGGATGTGCTGAACTCATGCATGTGCAACTCCTACCTATGCTACACACAGGTGAGCCAAAAAAAAAAGGAGCAACAGCTGGCCACCCACAGGTGAGCTGCCATATTGCAGGTCGAAACACGGCAGCTGCCACCTGTGGGTGCCACCCGCTCGCCGCACCTTCCTCTCCGCGCCCCATGTCCGATCACGGGCATATGAATAATAATATCCCTATATCCCTAGTGGTCCAGTGGACACAGCTTGCAGCCAATCGCAGGCATAAGTATGATTAAACATGTAAACTCACTCACTGGTGGTCCAATGGTTCGCTCGAAGCCGATCGCAGGCATTTGTTATATGAAATGACACCAATCAAACCCTGGTGGTCCAGTGGTACCCCCTCCCACCCACCCACTGAGCACTGCCCGCTCACCCCGGTCAGCAGGCGCGGCAGCTCCCACCCGCTTGCTGCCCCACGCCCGCTGACCGACACGTCACAGTAGGGCTGTCGCCCATTAGTCCACAGCACTGAGCCATAGGCATGCAGCCATGCTACTGTACTACACAGTCAGATATATGAATGGATCCATTCACATATCTGAACTAATAATATATTACAAACTGCACACCCATTTGGCTCATGCGTGTGGATCAATGGGCACAGCCCTACCATATGGTGTCAGTCGGCAAGGCAGGGCGGCAAGTGGGTGGGGAGCTGCCACCCACCACTGATCGGGGGGGTGGGGCAATGGGGTTCAGTGGGCGGCTGGGGAGGGGGGTACCACTGGACCACCAGGGTTTGATTGGGGTGCCATTTCGTATAACAAATGCCCGCTATCAGACTGCGAGTGGTCCACTAGACCACCAGGGAATGAGTTTCAATTTTTAATCATACTTATGCCCTCGATTGGGCTGCAGCAGGCCACTGGACTACCAGGGAGTGAGATTCCATTTTTAATCATACTTATGCCTGTGATCGGGCTGCAAGCAGTCCACTGCACCACCAGGGAGATGGGTCTATTATACTGCAACATATGCCTGAGATCGGGCTTTGGGGCATGTTGCCGCTTGTGCAGGGGGCGTCGGTCCCCAACGGCTGCAGCCTTGCAGGACGCCAGGCACAAGTCACTGGGGATCGGCACACCTGCATGCAAATGGGGCCATAATGACATGCAAATGGCCCCATTTGCGCCTTGCATACATTATGGCCCCATTTGCATGTGCACTTTTGAATATCGCGGTTGTTGCTCCTAGCAGCGGAACTACTAGCACATCCCCTGCTCCCTCTGGCCCTTGCGCTGGCGCAGTGCCCTTTGCGCCATATGCACTATGGTGGCAAAGGAGTGCGATGTTATTCAGTGATGCTGTGCCATGGTGCAGCTCTGTTGAATATCACCCTGTCAACGCCCCTGTGCAGCCAAGTTGCACTGCGCCCAGGCTTGCGCCACAGCCTGGTGCAGTCTGAATATCCAGGCCCCAATGTTTTGTGCCAAACCACATGTGAAGACATATAGCAACATATATTCTAAATATGTTTTTTCCTTCTTAGGCCATATCCCTTCAAAGTTCATTGCAGTATTTTCCATGACATTACATCTCAAATTATTTTCTAGAGATGTATGTTTAAGCCACACATCATAATGGGGGTTATTAAAAGGAATCCTGCACTTTTTAAAACAGCATTCTATCTAAATATGGTCAATTCTATTGTAACAATTCACATAATAAAACGATTTCATAATTATAATTTCTTTATAATTTTAATAGGGGATATACAGTGGAACCTGTAAAAACTAGAGGGGTGGTCAAAAGTTTGCAGGTTAAAATTCAGTGCCACCGGCCTGGTGGGAGAGAGGATTGAGGCACTGAATGCCTTACCTCATGCCACGCCGGTGACCTCCAGTGCAGGACCGACCGAGCTGTCATCAGGCAGCTCTCCTCTCCGGGGAGGGATTTATGCTTCCCTCCACTCTTGGCTGCCTCGCGGTGGAGGCCAAGGTGCAGCACAAGCCAAAGATGCCAGAGTACTAGGCCAATAGGGTGGGAGGAAGGGGTCATCACCAGAACAAGAGGGCGAGTTGCAAGCAAGAGGAGCAAGGGGCAATAGGGTGAGTTGCACACACCTAAAATATATAGACTGCAAACTTAATTATTTTACAGTAAACACCAGCATGCCAAGAGACACATACAACACTGTTTACAGTTTGGATATACAGTTTGCTTTCAAAAGCATAAAACCCAAAATTTCATGGTTGGTTGTATTTGAATCTGTATATTAATGACTTAATAAAGCATGGGTTTAGTTTTTGTACATTATAACTGCCACAGGATTTCTTTTACCCTTGGAAATGGCTTTTAAATTACACAAGGAGCACAAGCTGTAGTGGCAATACTGCTAAACTAGAGCAAAAAACATTTTGTGGAAGGAGAAGACATTCTGTAAAATTCAAGCAATAGTTTAGTGCCTGGAGTTATCAAATTATCATTTTATAAGCATTATTATAAAATGGGTAAGAAAACTACTGTACTGTGACTGGCGGAATCCATTTACGTGCCCATCCTGATATCCCAGCTCAACAGCACAGGTCAGAAATGCTTAATTTTCTGAACCTTATTAATTGGTCCTAAAGTTAAAAAAAAAATAAGGAAACCCAGTTTATAATCACAATAAGGCATTCCAGGTTGTGCGTAATTGACTGATAACGGCACTCCTTGGGTGCATAAAGCCTGCCATGTCTCATTGCTTAAGCATATTCCTCCCCCCAACACTACCCCAATGTTTACGGAGTATGTTGCTGCAATGAGTATCAGCAACAAAGGGGGCAAATGACATTCTCCTCCAAGATCAGACAATGTGCTTGGTGTAATTATTGTTTATATTGTATTATGTACCTGCATATTGCAAGACTATATGTTTATATGTGATCATACTATATGTAGCTGCACCATATTGGTGGCTCCAAGTCACTGCTGAAAATAGGTCATTGGCTCAGTGTGCTTTACCCACTTAATAAACAAACAAATGAATAAATAAATAAATAAATAAAATGAGCTGCTTGCAAGTAACTCACCTACAGAAGGTGCTGCAAAGTGATGCACTCAAGCCACTACATAGTAGCATACCTCTCAACCTTTCTTCACCAAAATGTGTGACACGATGTGTGACAACTGAACAAAATGTGTGACATATCGTCTAACATGGCACTGCAAGCTCAGAATACTATAGTTTTTGGTGCAATAATGCTCATAATGCTTTTTGATAACTGAGCATAATAGATTATTATGAATTTCTGCTTTAAAGTCTCAGTGAGGAATGTGGAATATCACCTTCCCCATGATGGACAGAGTTTCTGAGAGGTAAACTGAGTGACGTACCTCATAATGTGTGACAGTTGAGAGGTATGCGTAGTAGACGTACAATGCTCCTGGGCCTCTAGCAGCTCAGTGAAGTGCCAGAGGCCTCTCCTACACCGGGTTTTCTACAAGGCAGTGCAGCATGCTGTCATGAGTCACTGAGTTAGCTGTGTTCTTTAGTTACCAGTTCTGTATGATTAAGCAACACACTCATAGTTCTGCTTTTCTGCACTGCTTGCAAGTGAAGCAGTCTTACCAAACTTTCCATCCACACAAGGAATGCATGCTCTAACCATGATCCTGCAATAGCAAAGTGAAAAATAATTTCTGCAAAGTGATGTCCTCTCAGTGAACTCCACAACCTTTCCTGTGTGCCTGTGCACATGCATTGATTTGACTGAGAGGAGAGGGTTAGAAGGGAGATGTCCCCATCTTAAAGCTGTATCCTGCTCATATAAATTATGGATGTAGCAACACACAGAGAGACACATAAATGCAAACACTGTACTGGAAACACCACAGAAACATAACTATTAACAGTAGAAATAATTTACTGATTACTGACATTTGCCCATGTATATAGGCATTTGTTTGTTTATTTATTTACTTACTTACTTATTGAATTTTGTTGACTGGGTAGGCCCACTGAGACTAGAAGTCCCTTTTTCAGGGTCAACGGAGGGGAGGGGGGGAACAGATGTTAATCAACTGAAACTGTACCAGATTAAGCTGTTGGTGGTATTTTTTTAGTGAATGGGGAAATTTTGGCCAGAACATCAGGGAAATTCCCTTACTTTTTTCAAGAAGTGCGGTGGGATCTTTAACGTCCACCTGAGCAACCACTAGAACAGACAGACGGGACCTCGGTTAAATGTCTCATCCAAAAGACAATAGTCCAATGGCTGACACCTTTCTTGGTATTTTTGTGTGTGCATATGAATTACACATTTATTAACTGGATACAAAGAACTGTGTAAACTCTGGTCTGACTAATCCAAAGCATTTTGGAACTGAACTGACTTAAGTACTATAGCTGACTAATTTATTATAACAGTATATTATAGTATCTCATTAAAACATTGCAAAGCATCTAATACATTTTTTTTTTCAGAGAAGCTGCTTATTATAATTGCAGTGCCTGTCCTTATACTGATTGTTGTCCTGCTGCTAACTGTTGGGATATACTGTGCAAAAATGAAGAAGACAAAGCTACCGAACAATACAAGTAAGAAATATTGATTTCAGGACATTTGTTAATGTGTGTGTAACATTTCTGAGATGGAAACTACAAATGTTGCATAAGAGTTGCTGGCACATGTAAAGCCAATGGGAAGCAACAACAAAAAAGTCTTTCAAAATGTTAATGTAATGAAGTACATTAAGCAATAGATTTTAGGATAATGAAATAAATTGGGCAACAGATTTAAAAATGTTGAGCAAAATCTTTATGAAGGATAACATTATATTTGATCTCTGCATTGATGACCTCTATCATCATACATAGTCCTAAAAACTATTTAATCTCTCCTTCTACATATCATTCTATCAGCTGAACAGGAAGAATACTTATAACGCAAGACTCATTGGACAGTGTGATAACTATTATGCCTGTATTGCACCTACAGAATATTATTCCAATAAAAAAAATGTATCACACTACCCAATTAGTAGATTTCCTAGTGGACGGAAACTCCTGATCTTCAAAGGATGACCTGCGATAGTATATTAAAAGTTCAAGAGAACTATTCCACAGCATAGCAGCTGAGCAGTGAATCATAAATGTGTACTTAGTTTAAGATTAGAGAAGTCATTTTTTTCTGAATTGGTGCACACATGCATGCATACATGGATTTGTATAGCTGTGTGGATAATAACGTTTTGCAGATACAAATTTTTCCTCTTAACAGTTTACGCTGAAATTTGCTTCATTTCTCATTTCTTATTATTCATGTGTGCTCCCCTAGGGCACCACATCACAGTAATTGTACTGATATTAAAACACTGCAACACGATGGAAGTAATACTGTGATTTGCTTGTCAAAAAGAAATACAAGCAGAAACAAAACCCTAATTTGCCCGCACAAAATAATTTCAACTGCATCAGGGGCATCTGTCTGACTTCCCGAAGTATGCAAGTATATACCATTAATGTGTCACATTTGTAGCTCAGCACTCCTATTAGGACTCATCAGTGCCACCCCTATTCTGGCCTGAAATGCAGATGCGGTACACTGATGAGGGCTAACTAAGATGAAGCATGTATCTGTGTGTATTGTTCTAAGCCTTTGAAGATTGCTTAAGTGGCCCTTTGGCACCATTTCAGTCCTACTTTAAGAGGGCCAGTGAGTTCCTTCATGGTGATTTGCGCAGATGCCCCATGAGACATTGCATTAATGACATACATGCAGTTTTGTATTTCTCTGAAGCTTGGCTTCCTGGCCCATGCCCTTCCAAGGTTGGCCTTGATTCAGTGATTTGGCACTGAGGTCCTTTGTCTTTTAATAAGGATTAATAAGAAGTTTTGCAAGTTAAACAAAACTTTTCTCCTTCAATGACAAGGGTAGCCACTACTTAAAATTAAAGGTCAGACTATTAAAAGATTTTGAAGGCCTTTAAGAGCTGATTTACCAGATTTTCCAAGCAACACTTCTGTAGCTTATGAAGGGCTTCTAAGCTTTTTAAAATGACTCTGAAATACAAAAACTGTTCAAACTACTCCCATTATTATTTGGAAGTGACAGAATCTATAGTAAGGCCTAGATATTCAGAAGTCCCCCGGCATATAGCGCAAGTGTCTGAGCAGCACAACCAAGATGTGTGGCCCCAAAATACTGCTATATTCAGTTGATACACAATGGAATGCACTAGTGCAACCATGACTGAATATACCTCTGATACACTATAGTGCAATGGCACATTGGCTGCGTAGAAGGAAAAGGACTTAATATAGCAAGTGGAGCAAGTCTGCCTAGACTGGAGCAACATGATAGGCTCCAAGGTGGGACATAAGCAGTGTGTAACTGCAGAAACAAACTGCACAAACAGGGGTCTCCAGCAGCCTCACCCATGGGAACAGAGTGGCATGGCAAAGCCAAAGGATGTGTACAGCACAGCACCCCAGGGGCACAGAACAGGGTGCCTCACACAAAGTGGTAGGCAATGGGTCTAGCAGACACCATTAGCATGGCACAGACATTGGCATGGACGAAATGCCACAACACTGGAGGTGCCAATGAACAGCACAACCAACACAGACACCGTGACAAAAGTGCCAAGGAGACAAGTGTGCCAGATGAGTGTAGGCCACACAGCGCACACATGTCCTGGGGCACATGGGGGTGCAAACTGCACTGCAGTGCAGCACAGCATACAGTGCAACAGTGTTGGCATGCAAAGCACTGGGTGTAGGTCCCACTGAACGTGACACTGTGGGCAACAGTGGGTGAAAGCACAGATGCAGCACAGGGACGCCCATGGCAGGCATCCTGTTGGCATGTGTGGGTGGAAAGCGTGGATGTGCATGACCTGGCACAAACAAGCAAACTGTGCAGCCTAAGAGGCAGTGCGAAACATATGCAACACAACAGCTGACTCCAACAACAGCATAGGAATGACCACAGACACAGTGAAAGTGTTATTGAAAAGGATTTACTAAAAGCATATAGGTAATAATTACAAAAATGCAACAATAACAATAAAAAGAACACCAACTGTTAAAATGGGTGTGGGGAAGGAATGATCTGGGAACAGGGAATGCAGGGGGGGCAACTATTTGCAAAGAGGGATACAGGGTGAGGGGAGTAATGTAATGGGGCTGATTAAACAGGGGAAGAAAACAAGTCCATCATCCACAGAGGCCTAATGCCCCTGTTGGTCCCCTACAGGAGGCCGATTCCTTAGGCCTCTCCCCCATGCAGCACCTCTATTTGGACCTGCATGGCCCTCAAAATGTCCCCCAGCTGCTGAAATATGTCCCCCTCTTTCTAGAAGATGGCATGAGGTATTCTTGGAGCTCCCTGGCCTTGACTCTGCCTGCCGACACCTCCTTGGCCAGATCCATCAGCACCCTCAGCTTGACAGGGGGAGATACAGAGGACATGCACTCAGTGCCACAGCAAACACAGGCCATGCTCCCACCAGTAGAGATGTGCATGCTGGACACTGATGAGACACACGCTCAGGTCCAACAATGCCCCACACATATGATGAATCGTGAAATTCTGTGCAAAAGTGTCACACAGTGACTGAACTATGGCACAGGGTAATGCAATGTCAGCATGTGCATACAATGGATGTTGCCAGGGGACATGATGTCATGCCCCCCCCCCACACTGTATTGGCCCAAAGACATGTGCACCATGTCTGGAGGCCCATCAGAACCCCACATGTACAATGTCAGGCAACAACAGTCCTGACCAGGCACAAACCACTTGGTGGACACACATGGGCATGGTGCACAGTGGGACCGCAAATAGTGACAGAACAATGTCCACAGTGTGCAGACTGGCACACCTGGGGCATACACAGTTTGTGTCCAAGGGGCCATGGTGGGCACTGTAAACCCCCACCCCAACCACATCATTAACAACACACAACAGCAACACAAAAGTGAATTCACCTGCCACTGGCTGGGCTGGCACCCAGGACAACCCATCACCATCTGCCGGCATTACCCTGGCCATGAACCTGACACGGCCCCTGCCTGCTGCCTCCTGCATAAGCATCATACCATAACCACCCCTACATGCCCCCACCCCCACCCCCATCTACAGAACACAGAACCCCACCACGCCCACTCCCCAAACCCAGCTGCACCCACATACATCCTAGCCAACACCCTACAACTGAAAGGTAATGTCATCTTATCCAAAATGTGTAGATACCTGGGCATGGCACATCAACCCTGTGGGCCCACTCCTGCAGCCTCCTCAGCCTCTCTGGGTCCCTCTTCCTGAGGTCACTATAACGGTGCCTTCACTGCTTACCCATGCGAGGCACCCCAGTTCTTCTGACAAGCCTGTCAGCCACCCTGGCCCAGACCTGGGCCTTGGCCTCCTGCAAAGCCTCACCCCCAAAGACCTGTCCCTAAAAAGACTGAACCAGTGACACAAGGTTTGCCAGCTCAGTCTCAGTCCAGTTTTGGGCCCTAGGACCAGCATCATGAGCATGTGCTATGTCTGTCACAGTGGTCTGTCCCCAGCCTGTGTTGCAGCATGCAGCACTGCGAGCAATATAGCCTTGCTGCACACAATGCAGGATAGGCTAGCAGGCAATGCCCCATGCTGCATGCAGATGTGCAATGGTGATGCATGACACCATGACAATGGCACAACACCACGCACGTGTGGTGCCACGATGCTAGGCAGGAGGATGGGGTCATGCCACCATGCATTGCGCATGCGTGACCTGACTGGCAGCCACCTTGTGGAGGTCACAGTATGCCAAAAATGCTGTCAATGGCATCACGCAATGGCAAGGACATGTGGAGTGCACATTCACGGCGCATGCCCCACATGCAGCGTCGATGTGAAAAGCCAGGAAATCAACTGTACATATGCTCCTCCATGCATGGCATGTGCGCTGCAGCATATCGCACATGCACAGAGATGCACTGTACCATGATGTACCATGCTTTGCAATGGAACAACGGGATGCACTGCCATGCATGCCAGGTACTACTGGTGACCGGCAGGTACTGCAGCTTGAAGGTTTGTTTGTTACAGTTATACTGTGGAAGGGTGTGCCATGCCTGTGTAATGTGAAGCAGGACCTGGAACTGTGCTGACACCTTTCATGCTTCCACCCCACAGACACCAGAATGTCAGAGGAGGAAGCAAGATGGAAGAGATGTCCAAACTTTACAGAGGTTGAGCTGAAGGCCCTAATCAAGGCCTATATCCAAATGGAGGACATTCTGTCAGGGAAGACAGGCACGCGGTGGGAAAGGGAAAAGGGATTTGATGTGGTGGCACAGACAGTGAATGCCCAAGGGGAGTACAAGTGCATGCCCAAGGAGTGCATGAAGTGAATGAACACAAGAGGACCAGGGCCAGGGAAAGCCTGGCCTCCATACGGGCAGCCCTGCAGGCCACAGGGGGTGGGCCATGCACTGTGCCACCACTGATGGCCTGGAAGGAACTCCTGGCATCCACCCTGTCCCATGCCTCTGTTGACAGTGTCCCTGGTGGGGGATTCCAGACAGGAAGAGGCCCTTCACAGTACTGTGAGTATGCATGTGTCACATTGTCTGTTTGGCTGTGTTTCTGGGTGTGCAGGGTATGCCACACAGAGACACAAACTGTGTTGCCATGTCACTGTACAGGGCTTCCGTCATTGCACGGTTCTCCATGGGCATGTGGTGACTCTACTGTGGCCCATGGGAGCTGCAGTGGCAGGCTGTGTCACCAGGGATGTAGGTCTGCTGGGATGGGGCCACCAGTGGTGGTTCATGGCCATGTATGTGCACGTACCACGTCCACGTACACCCACCACTCTTGCCACTGCATTGCACAGAAGTGGGCAGTCACTGTTGTCTGTGTGCCCACAAGCCGGTGGCAGTGCCCCTGCCCTGGGGGTGGGGGTGTTTGCACATCCCAGGCTCAAAGACATTACACATCATGGAACTGTGTGGGCACAGTCCAGGGGCATGCATAGCACACACCATATGGTTGAGTGCATGACACAGGTCACAGTGCTCGACACTGCTATGTGTGGCAGTGCCAGCACACCTGTGCTGCATGGTGCACAGCCCTACGTACACCGGTCAGTGACACCAGTCAGTGGACACCCATGGTCATGAATCCCTGACAATGCAGTCCTGTCTGCCTTACAGCATCATCACACCTCAGAGATGCTGCGGGTCCAAGGCCACAGATGGAGGGACCAGAGGAGGAGGAGGTGGAGGAAGAGGAACCCAGGCCATCAACATCAGCTGGGGCCATGGCAGGTGCAGGCAGGGCACCCGGTTTCCAGGACATACTGGGGCTTGTGGGTCTGAACGCCCTGTCTGACCTGGAGTTGCCAGCTGACCTCATGGTGCTGGCATCTTCCAGGGAAAATGATGATGAGGATGATGAGGATGATGATGCCACACAGGTAGTGTTGACATCGCACAGCAGTGTCACTGCCACAGCACCAGTGGCCACATGAACAGCGACACACACGCAAGTCCCCTGCCAGGTCACCCATACACTGACCACACCTGTGGCAGTTGTGTGTCGCCAGGGCCAGGGTGCAGCTGTGGGGACTCGGGCTGTCCCCATGGTGTAACAGGGCACGTGCATCAGCAACGTCCTGACCGTGCCTGTACCAGGTCTCACTGTGCTTGCCCACAACACAGTCCCTGCCCTAACACCAGCCAGCAGTGCAGTGTCTGCAGACTGTGGACGTGGCACTGCAGGCTGGAACCCCCCCCCACCTGTCAGCTATCTCCACAGGACAGATCCCCTGCTGACAGGCTTGATGTGCACATCTGGCTCCTGTGGGCAACCATGGAGCAGAAGGGTGAGCTCAAGGAGGTGTGTCAGGGCCCGCGTGTGCAGGTGAGCATCATGGATGACAAGACATCTGCGGGGTGCTCCTGGGTGCTTGGTGAGATATATCAACTCTGGCTGGAGGTGGTTGGTGAGATTTCCCAACTGCAGGTGGACATGACCACAGGCCTTGAGAGGATAGTACAGGCCATGGAAGTGGGCTGTACTGCCCTTGCACCCTGCGGCCGAAGGAGTGCCTGCTGCACCTCATGTAGTGACTTCAGCACTTTCACTCTGTGGCATTGTGTGACCCCATTATTTTTGACACCACCCCCTACCACAGGTATCCCTGACACCCGTGGGTCCCATCTGGACTTTGGGAGTGATACATCCAGGAGCACAAGGTCATGGTCCCATGTGTCTGCCCCTGCTAGCACAGCTGGATCACCTGCCAAGGTGACTGGCACCCCAGAGGAGGCACCCATCGAGGTCATGGCTGCCCATGTGTCTGTGGCAGCCTTGGTGGGACACAGTGAGGCCACCTGTGCACTGTTGTCATGGCACAGTCAATATCCAGACATCGTTGGCCCACACATCCCGCTGGGCATGCCCATATCCGCATGTGGGGGCACACACATGTACCTGTGGCATGAATATCCATGCAGTCCATGTGGTATATGGGGCATGTGCTGGGGCACTGCTGTGGTGTTGCCTGGCATGGGTATAATGAGTGCAGCCTTTTGTGCAGGTGATGTCCTTAGATTCATGCCTACCACCACTGTAACCCCGTGTACCCCCGTAACTAACAGTACTGCAATGGCCACACCTGCTTTTGTGTGTCCTTCTGGCACTGTGGTCCTGTCAGCTGTGCTGTGTCAGCTGACTTGCGTGTATGTGTTTCCTCCCCAATCCCACCTGCTGTTACACAAACCCCTATGGTACCTCTCTGTTACTCACCTGCAGTCTCTGAAGTACTCCTCTACAATAGTGTCCCTGTGCCACCATGCCCTGGTGGCCAGCCATGGGTCCCTACAGTCATGGTATTCCTGCCCACCCCCTGCCAGTGGGCCCTCATCCTCTGAATTGTTACCCACCTTGACCTGGATATGGATTCTACGTTCCATGGCCATGTTGTGTAGCATGCAACAGGCCAAGAATATGTCGCAGGCTTTCTCTGGGCTGTACTGTAGGGCACCACCAGACCTGTGCAGGTATCTGTATCACAGTTTCAGCATGCTGAACACATGCTCTATGATACTGCATGTCATGCATGTGTATCACTATACCTGTTCTCTGCCTTGGATGATGGCTGGCGTATGGGGGGTGAACATCCATGGCCATAGGGGATATGCACAGTCACCTGTGGGGGATAGACAGTGATTAGTGTACATCATGCAATCTCAGGTCTGCACTGTCCCTGTGCACATGCATGTCAGCCCCAGCTCCATGTGGCTTCTACACTCCCAGTCCCACCTCCTGCACCCCCAGCCATGCCTGCAATGTTACCTCGCTGGGTGTACTGTGTGTGCATTGCATGCAGAGCACATGCTTGGCATTCCATGGCCTCCCACAGCCATGCCCTGTTGTACACATTCCTTGCCCCTGAGGTCACTGTCACCTATCTGAGCACTGGGGATTTTCTTCAGTGTTTCGCCCCAGAGCTTGGATGCGCAATAACATCTGTGCATGTAGTGCTGACATCCGCTGCTGCTCTGTCCCTACAATGCCACTCCCTGTAGTGCCACTGATCTTCATTGGGACCACTACAGAGCAATGCAAGGCCCGCAACCCACCCCAGGAGAGGAGCGCAGTCCTCTGGACACTCAATCCTCTCCCTCCCCTGATGAACCCCGGTGGCCCAAGTCCATTCCTGAACCTGGATCAACAGTGTGGTGTGAGGCGTGTCTTCCAGCACCGCAGTCCTCAGCACCACCAGGCTGGCTTGCCATTGCAGATTGTGTGTGAGGCTATCTGGCACCATACACTCCTGCTTAAACCAGAACTAGTTTAAATTCTTTCATGGTAATTAGCATATACATCCCATGCTACCAGGTGTATGTGTAATACTGTATTTCTTTGAAACCTGGCTTTACTGTCAATGCCCTTCCTGGGCGAACCTTGCCTCAGTGTTTTGGTGTTGTAGTACTTTGTCTTTTAGATTGCTTTCATATCTTGGGCACACTGTGACACAAACCAGCATGACCATAATAGGGTTGGTTTCCCACTCACCTGGGCTGAGATACAAATGAGACACACTGATGATTTCTGAGAAGGACCAAACATGTGTCTCTGTCTCTCATTTTTTCAGCCTTTGTAAATTGTGTTAGAGACCATTCAGCACCTTACTTGCCTACTTAAAGCAGAACATTCTTCCATGGTGATTTGCATGTAATTCCCATGATGCTTTGCATTATTGGGCACTGTGTTGTGTTGTTTTGTATTTCTCTTATTCTATACTACATTAATGCATGACCCAATGGCCCTCTTACTGTTGAAAAGTGGTCTCACTTGCACTGCCAAAACTAATGTCAGAACTAATACTATATGGTAATATTGACATATAGTTAAGTAAGATCTCAAGGGACACAAAGGCTTATCATCCCCCATCCTACCACTTCTTAAGCAGGAATAATAAAATATGCTGTGCTCATTTATAAGAATTTTCATACCCTCTCCACTACCCAGCAGGTCTGGGCAGAATAGCAAAATTCCATTCCCACCATAATTCCGTGACATTTCATGAATTTCATCCTGCTGCTCTACACACATACCAGATTTTGGTAGAAGGAAGAGGTGGTGCCCCCACCCCACTCCCATGAGTCCAGCTCCACCAATGGGAGAAGCCGTGGAAAACCCGACAGAAGAGCATGTATGGGGTTGTCAGGGTTAACAGGTTATTGGTAGGAGCCCAATGAGGGGTGTCCCACCAGGAGGAGATATAGCATGACTGGAAAAAACAAAACAATATTACAATGTATGCTCATCTGAAGAAAGATGAGTTTTTCTGACCAGGCTCTGACTCAGTTTAAAGCATCTATCCTCCTACACACACCACCTCCACCACAATCAAGGTTCAGGAAGGCCCTGATTAAAATGAAGAAAACTCTGTAAAATGTGAAAATGTCCAGTGTTTTTAAAATCTTGTCTGCAAACAGCCAATAGTGCTGAAACACTTCATATGCACTCTTCTCATTACATGTGGATGTTTCAAAACTGCACAGCAATCCCCAAAAGATGGCAAAATCAAACATTTGTTTTCTGTTTATTTCAGTGAAAAAGACCGATACTGGCAGTGTTGCGGGGAATACGAAAAATGGTGCAGCTCAGGTAAACAGATGTGATCACTTACAAAATGTTTTGTGCTATAGTCACAATTCCTTGTTACACACGTAATGAAGGACCCCTATTATCTTTTATCAGTGGAGATAAAGTTCTTGCATCAAGAAAAATAAAAAGATACCACTTTAAATGAAGTGGCCTCAATACAGCAGTACTTAAAATTTTACGCTTCCTAAGATGTTAAAAAGGACTAATAAGTAATAATACACATTGAACAAGGATTTAACTGATGAGTAATTGTGTATTTACAACATTTATATTTAGGCAGTTATTTGTACTTTCTTGAACAATCCATAAATGTTTAATAAGCATCCAGTAATATTTTAACAGATGTGCATCTGCCATTCGAATTGCAATGATGTCACCAGCAAAGTGGTAGAACTACCATTCACAATGCCAGTGACCCAAATTAGGGAGTGAACTCAGGTCACTATAGAGGGCTGGGGGGGGGTAGGATAATTGAGCATCCACAGATAGTTCTCTTCCTTCAGGGAGGACTGCAGCCCTACCTGCACCAAGACTGTTAAGTTGTATCATCACTGGGGGCAGAGACTGCACCAGATGCTAGCACACTGCATGCAACTGTATGCACATTAATGAATAGTTGGCTCTGTAAGGGAGAAAACTCGTAGGGTGGGTGACAGTCTGCCTGGGCGATGCTGGCACCCTCCACAGGCTTGTGTACTAGTGTACTTACCTATTTATTTATTTAATTTGTGATTCTTGACTAGGACAGGCCCACCAAACTTTAACAGCTCATTTCCAAGTGCATGATTGGGAAGAGTCACATAGGTCTGTTTTACTGACAGTGGAAATGCTGGCCATGAGACCAGGAAACTCCCCTACCCTTCTTCAATAAGTGGCAAGGGATCTTTAACTTCCACCTAGACAGTGACCAGAGGTGGGCAGAAGGGACCACGGTTGGGCATCTCATTCAATGAATGGCCCCAACAATGCCATTCTCCCTTCATTCTACAGCACAGTGTCAGTTATGGGCATAAGCCCTAGTACCAGGTATAGGGCTAAAACAGATGACCTTCTGATCTTTCAGCCTCAGAGGTGAGCTTGCTACCTACATAGACACAGACACTGCTATCTGACACTCCACACACCACTGAAGTGATCCTGTGCAAGAGGTAGGCACATAAGATTAGCAGAAAGTAGGTGACAGTGCTGGGGGTGCTGTCCAGAAGAGGCAGACTAGTGGACTGGCAGAGAAAAAGCTGGATTTAAAAAAATGTAGTGATGTTGTGATGGTGAGAGACTGGGATTTGTCACCCAGTGTTTTGGACCTTTACCCAGCTGTATGGCTTTAAGTGACCTGGTGGCCAATTACTTACGAAAACTTGCTAGTGGCAACAACTGCAGTACAAATGCTTGTTTCATTTTATGTAACCATCTATTAATTAAGCAATAATGCCTGACAGGGTGTGTGTCGTGCTAGGATAACATCACACCTCAGGTGGTTGGGCACAAGGCCGCAGGCCGAGTGCGTCCAATAACTGAGGCGTGATGTTATCCCAAACGACACACACCCTGGAGGGCATTATTGCTATTATACAATGGCGCATTGTTATATAGAAAAAAAAATCATTTTAAAGATGTTTCTGTGTGGAAAAATATTTTAGTTTTTTAAAAGAAGATGAAACAATGAAGCACATCATCAAGCAGCACATAATAAAGCAAAAGTTCATCCACAGGTTCACAGTGAGGCTGAGACTAGACCCATGATGTTGTACTGGGATAACATCACGGGTCCAGCCCAAGACTGACCAATCAGAGTCCAGGATTTTTTCTTGCCATTGTATAATCTTCAATAATCACTGTGAAATATTTAATAGATGTGCACTTGCCAGATAAAATATAGTGATTTCCTGAAGGTAAACCTTTACTTGCTCCTATGTGAGAGACCAGAGTTTGTACCCAATATTTCATACAATTACCCAAGTTATAAGAAATCCAGTGAATGGGAACGCAGCTCGTTCTAAAAATGAGTGTTCTGTCCTATTGAAATAGCAGTTTGAAAAGTAAAGCCATGTCTCTGGCCAAGCACATCAATACTGATATGCATGCCCGGCGTCACACCTTTACTCTGCAGCTTCCTTACTCCTCCCTCACTGTCTACCCTGCCACAGAGCTTAGTGTCATCTGCAGAGACACATCGTGCCCTGAATTCCATCTCCTATTGCTGAATTAATAAAAATATTCAGATTGTTTGCACCTATTCTCTGGCTTTTTTATTTTTTTCATAAGTGTCCATTTTAAAATTGCAATAATACACTGCAGGTTGTGTGTCATTGTGGGATTTGCCCACTTCCTATGTGGTTTTGGTACTAGGCACGTGGCCTGATGCTACACCTCACAAGGCATGGGTAAATCCTTCAACATAACACATCCTTTTATCCAGTTTTGTTTAATTAGTTTCTATTATGTGCCAATAGCTTGTTTACTATATGTTTATTGACTGCTATTTAAGCCACTTGTTATCAAAGAAATAAAATATGAATACCATAATCATTCTCAAACAAACATGTTGAATAAATAATGTAATGGGAACTGTCTCCCACACCCACACCACCACCACCATCAACCCAACATTTCCCCTAAAAGTACTACTGATTACATACTTACCTGTAATAGGAGGATACTTAGCAAGAATCCAGATCCTAGAGGGAGTACCTTTGCAGGAAAAAGTAAGAAAAAAGGGTAATACAATTACTTAAGATGTATTCACATAGAATCAGTTTCAAAATACAACCAAATATTTATTGAATAGTAGGAACAGGGATGTCTGGCCAGCCTTGAAAACTAAAAGGGGATAAGGTTAGTAATGTTGGTTTAAAGCCACCTAAATAAGTTAAATGGTCACTTTATAAATCACTAAGCTAACTATACAGTGCCCAAGTGCACAGCCTGCTGAAATGATTCTATGCATTCATTTCTTGATTTGTTGCATTTTGATACCATTTCATCAAAGCTATAGTTAACAAATAAACAAGCTTTGTTTTTAAACTTAGAAATTTGAGACAACCATAAAGTGTCTATTCATGTATTTGTGCTGTTGTGTCAGTTGAGCAAACGTTTCCAGTTGTGTTACTATAAGCCCCAAGGTACTATACAGTGCATTAATAGCCACAGTAAGTGACCTGTTGCAAATAACAAAAAGCTATAGTTACTGTAGGTGTGTATTATATTCCACATGATCACCTTCTCCTTCAGGCACCATGGGTATAGTCAAACATGGGCGAAACTGCTTTCTCCTTTGCTGGTCCATGCCTCTGGAATACCCTTCCAGTAGAACATAGAAGTCCCTCCCCCCCCCCACACACACACACTGTAAATCACAGCTTTTGGGTCACATACTGAAGGCATCCCACTCCGATTGTGTAGCCTGATACTAGCTACTGTCTTTCCAGTTCATATGTGCTATATTAGTAGCAGTATTGCAGTCTTACAAAACCAGTTGTTTATATCTTCTTCTTTGTACCACTTTTCTACAAAATCATCCACGTCCGAAACTTCGCCAGGTTCAACCCGGACCTGTTCATGGAGGAACTAAGGCTCACTGACTAGTCAGAAGTCTACAGTGCCCAGGACCCCTCCACTGCTGTTGCTGCGTTCCACAACATCTTTGTGGATCTGCAAGACAGGTATGCCCCTATCACTAGGCGTAGGGTCCGTGGGAAAGCCACCCAGTGGCTGCATGGGGGCCTCCTCTCCCTCATGCGAGTGAGAGACAATTGTTGGGCTCGGTTCAAATGCTCACATGACACTACCTTGCTTCAACAATACAGAAAACTCAGAAATGAGTGTAAGAAAGCCATCAGGGGGGCCAAAAGTGATTTCTGTAAGGCCACCCTTCTCAGCTCTGCTAAGGTCCCTAGATGCTTTTGGAGAACCATTCAAACACTGGTCAGTGGTCGCTCCAACTCTGGGGTTACTGACATGCTCATCGGAGGAGCCTCCTGCAACAATCCACACACGATTGCTAATGCTCTCAACTCCCATTTCACCAACCTCCCTGCTGTTCTCCCACTCAGGTCTACGGCTAGGAATACAAATTGCCCTGCTCCCATGGCCCAGCAGGAGCCTGGCCTGCCCTGTCCCCCATTCCACCTAAGGGTGGTGTCGGTAAACAAGGTACGGTCTCTTCTCCAAGGCCTCTCCCAGCATGCAAGCCCTGGCCTAGATAACCTGGAGCCCAAGCTCCTCAGACTTGGCGCCCCCTACATTGCCACCCCGGTGGCCCACATCTTCAACCTATCCCTTACCCAGGAACAGATCTCAGATATCTGGAAGGTTGCCAAGGTCGTCCCTGTCCTAAAGCAGGGCAACCCCAAAATCCTGGATAACTACCGTCCTATAGCCATCCTCTCGGCTGTCAGTAAGCTTCTGGAAAAGGTTGTAGCTAAACAACTCTTGGAGCATATCCATACCCACGGACTGCTGTCCCCTGCCCAACATGGCTTTCGCAGAGGGCACAGCACTACAACGGCACTTATCTCTGTCTCTTCTAGCATCAGAGCTGCAATGGATCTGGGGCAACTCTCAGGTGCGGTGTTCATTGACTTATCCAAGGCCTTCGACCTCTTGGATCATGACCTGCTCGGTTCGCAGATGAGGTCCCTTGGCCTGTCCCCCCCTGCTCTGAATTGGGTCTCTGACTACCTGCATGGCAGAGAACAATTAGCTAAATTCAATAAAGTCCTCTCTGCCCCCCTGCCCATAACCTCTGGAGTCCCACAGGACTCAGTGCTGGGTCCCCTACTCTTCTCCCTGTTTATTAACAATCTCCCTGCTGTGGCCTCCAGATGCTGGGTTACTATGTACGCTGACGATCTGGTCCTCCTGGCCCACTCCAGAGATACAGCCACCCTAAGCCACTACCTATCAGAGGACTTCAGGAACATCCAGGTATGGTTCTCCAACCAGAAGCTGGTCCTCAATCAGAAAAAAACCCAGGCCATGCTATTCTGCTCATCAGCCAAAATTCAGGCCTCCTCAGCTCCTCTGCAAATCAACTGTGAGGATGGTAGCCCTCTTCTTACTTTGACCTCCCTCAAATATCTTGGTATGACACTAGACCCCCAACTGGACCTGGGTAATCACATCCACAACGTTTGTAGAGGGGTTAACTGCAAGCTGGGGCTGGCCTATAGGGCTAGGTACAACCTTACCTCTGCGGCTCATCTGGCTCTTGCCAGGGGAGTATTACTCCCTTCCCTCAGCTATGATCTCCACCTATTTGCTCATACTTCTAAGGTCCTCCTTAACAAGTGAAGCACGATGTACAACAACATCTGCCGGTTTGCTCTGGCTGCCCCCTGTCTCACCCATCACTGTGAACTCTACGATAAGCTAGGATGGTTATCCCTGGCCAATCACCTTAACTTTGGCACTGGGTGCCTAACGAGCAAAGTAATCAGCTCCGGCAGCCCCCCGGAACTGGCCCGGCTTCTCATCCCAGCTGACCTCTCACCCTACCCTCTGAGATCTCAGGGACCAGGACTACTAAATGTACCCGCCACCGGCACCCTCATGGGTGACAGGTGCTTCGCAGCTCATGCACCTAGGCTCTGGAACTCCTTCCCCAAAAGGGTTCGCACTGCCCCTTACCACAAGCTTCTTTGGACCTCCCTGTGGGAACATCTCAAGCTGGCCTCATGCTGCGTATGCCTAAAGCCACCCTAGCACATAGTTCTCAGTTGTCACTAGCCAGGTGGCTTCACCTCTCCCCATGCTGCTACCTGATCTTATGCACTACCCTACTGTCTGTTGCTATGGAGATCCTACACACCTTATTCTCTGCTTGATCTGTTGGCTATTGTACCTAAATCACAATTGTATCTTGCCCCAGTCTTGTTAATTTTGTATACCTTCCAATCAAATGTAAAACTGTTTTCTCTCCTGCTTTGTTGTACTGATGTACCTGTTATACCTGTTGTACTCTCCCGGGTCGTTCCTAAAAATAGGCATAAAAGTTGTCTAGTGTACCTACCCGGTTAACAAAAACTAAATAAAAAACTAAATAAATACATTTTATCTAAATTGTGTACTTTGTTTTTGTCTGTACTGTACCTTCAGTTACTCTTAAACACGTACATTCCCAGCTTGTTTACTATGTTTCTCTTATATCCATGCTGTTTTTGCCTACCTTTGGCCCAGGTTTGGTCATTCCTGAAAAAGATCCCTTGTCCCAGTGTACTTGCCTAGTAAAAAATAAATACAGAATGCACAAGATTAGTTTAAGCATTGCAACTGAGACAATACAGGCAGTTAAAGCATGTCTACTCTTCACGCACTATTAAAAAATAAACTAGCATTTGTCAATACCGAACATTCACTTGCAGGTTTGTGTAACAGAAGTCTGTATTTTCAGCTCAGTAAATGTCTTGGTCCCTGTTCTCACAAATAAAATGTCACTAGACGTTGCAAATTACACTTACAGTGGTGTATGCAGTACTGTGTATCTCAGCTGAGCAGTAATTCCTTTCAACACACCCAGACTTTGTAGTTATGCACCAAGAAATGTGACATGCACTAGTGACATGTTCTGTCACATTTCTTTGCCATACAAACACACACACACTGACACACTGAGAGAGAAAACCAGAGAGTAAGACAGAATTGTGTATGCACAGTGATCCTGACTGTGTTCCTGTCTGTCTGTCTCTCTCATACACACACACACTGGTGATCCTTACTCAGGGATGTATAATGGGGGGAGGGAGTAAGCAAAGGTGGTATCCAATGGGACAATTGCTGTTCCAGTCTGTGGCACTGAATCATTCTCTGGACTGTGAATTCAGTGCAATTATGCCCCACTCAGAAGTTGCGTACAAGACTGACAGTGAGTCACTGTGCTCTGGCACTATATTTGCCACCCGCTGTCAAGAGTCACACTCTACTGTTGCAGTGAGCTGTCTCTGAGGTGTTCCTGGGAGTGCACCTACTAAGAGGGGAGCAGCTGCTGTACCAACTGGCTAAGGTGGCCTTCATGTCACCCCACCCCAACACAGCTTGCTTACAGCACACCCACCACTGGTACCAAACTGTCTCTCTTTTTCTCTCTCTCCAGCTCGCGGACATAACCGGGTTCTCTCCTCCGCCAGCTTTGCATTGTTTGTGGCTGCACATTGTCGGAAGTGACAGCCAAGAAAAGCACACTGCAAACAAGGATGGCATTGGAAACTTGTCACATTCCACAGGACAGCAAAGCCATATACAGACAGTGACTGGCACCTGTGATCTGCTCCTGCTGTCTCTCTCACTGTTCATCTCACATTATCAAATGGCTCTGTCTTTCTCTCCCTCCCTTTCTCACTCACTGTATCAGACAGGGCCACTGTTCCCCATGGGACAAGACAGCTCACTCTCTGTAAACTTCTACAAGTGAAGTATGCATCAGTGACACAGAAAGAGTGCCCGGACCACCAACTATCACTCAGAGAGAGAGAAAAGAAAAAGTATTGCATCCTGCAAAGCAGGGAAGAGATGATCATGTGAGACACAGCAGCAGGACAGCTGATTCATGACACAAAATGGGCTGTGCATCTCACTCTCTCTTCCCCTGACTTTGCCACTTAAAGCGCATGGCATTATCGCACCCAGGTGCTGTCTTTCTTGGTTTGCCCCCCTGCCTCCCCTAATGCCATTTTCCCAGTGCTGCTTCTGTGCCCTCTGTGCCTCTGTCTTGCACTCTGTGGCTCACCGGTGATGTTTTCTGTGCAGCACTTGCCTCACTCCCCAACTTCACACATTGAGACTACAGACACAGTTGCTCGGGGTGCTAGGTGCTGCTTGGGAGCTCCAGGTATGACTCTATCTCTCTCTCTCTCTACCCACTTACGAATGCTCTGTGTCTCTGTGTGTGCCTGTTTTCAGTACTGTGTCCCATTGACACTCTTTCTCTGTCTCTTCTGAAGGGGGGAGGGGTACTGACAAACAAAGACCCGGACACAGACAAGTGCAGCGACATGCACCACATCACGGATGGACAGCAGAATGCCAGCAGGTGCTGTGTGCGGCCTGGACCAGCCTCTTTTGCTTTCTTTGCACCCACATGCTCTACTTGCCCTCTCTGTTGCTCTCTCTCTCTTGAAAATGGAGTGTAGACACTATGGGGAATAAAAATGCACATAGTGGGGAATGACACTGTGGGTGCACTGTGCAGAAGGAGCTGTGAGGTCCATGAGGCGGGTGGGTGGGTACAGACAAAGCAGCACAATTTCATAAAAAGGGGACACTGCCACTCAGACCCTGTGTCTCTCCATCAGGATCTTTGTGTCCTCTCCAGTGTTCTAAACACAGCACCGCGCAGCTCTGAAACATCATAAGTCAGCTTTTTATTGGAGCCTTAATCACCTTGTTACAGGGTTAAGCATTTATTTGCAATTGTAATAATGTATACAAAGTATCGGCACTTTTTTGTGTCTAGTACTATTTCTTGGTTCTGCATATACTATCAAACGGTGGTACTTCTACTGCTGATGTCTTGGAGATTGTCGCTGATAGGTTTTTTACGGGCTGAAAAACTGCCCAGCAGACATTAACTGTCATAAATTGACTTCCAGGATGCTCCGTCTGGGAGAGTTAGACATTATCCACTTATAATGAGGAGGGGGTGAGAGAAAATAATGACTGGAAATGGTTATTTTGTGCAGCAACCTCCTGTGGACCTCACATTACTCATCATTGGGGAATGGGAGCACAGGAGGGGTCAGTGGCCAGAGGACAAGAGTTCTGTCTCGTGTTAGTCATACATGCTGGTACGTATGGGCGCAGGGCTGCTGTAAGCATTTGTGAATTATGCAAATGAAACAATGAAGCCCTCTTTCATTGGAGCAGTTCATTTCTTTTTAACTACAGAACATGCCATGTCAGGAAGGAGAACCAGTGTCATCGCATGAGTGTCTGGTCATTGGTCTACACTGCCAAGCCCATTGCAGTTCCAGATGTAGTTGGCTTGGCAGTGACATACTTCTGAATGCTGTTCGTAGCAAGATGTTCCTTACGTAAGAGCAAGTGAAGGTAAAAATGATTGAAGTTAAGAAATCTTCTTCTATAAAACATTTGTTACTCTAGTACACTTACCCGATAAAAGCCAAATAAATATTTTTTTCCCGGTAGAAGGTGCTGTCCACTCTTTTTAATGGTATTAGCATAGGGAATACATTTACTGCACTGATAATTATCCTGGGAGGGAGGGGTAATCCTTGCGGAGATATTCTCTTGTGAATTACAAGGTAGTATAGGGCAAACCTCCTAATCATGGATTCTTATATTAAATTTGTACACAATTCTAGGGGCCTCACCTGCTAGTTCTTTCAGCATCACACATATCCTTAGAATAAGACAGGTTTTGTATGAGTATGTTCTATTAAAATGAAAACTGTTGTCAATATGTGATTCCAAATTGGAGTACATTCTCTTGGTAACAGTCTTGATCTATTTATTTATTTAACATTTTAGGCCCAATTCTCAAAGGCATGGTGCAAGTTGTGCCACAGGCGACTTGCACCAAATGTCAATGTGCAGGGGACCCTACACCTGATTCTCTATCAGGTAGGGTCCCAGTGGCCAAGTCCTGTGATTTGAGGCAACCTAAACTGTGTGCCAAATGGATGGTGCACCTGAAAAGGGACATCGCAAGCCTGCTGCAATGCCCACTAACAGGGCGCAAGCACCCCCCAGCCCTAATCCTCCGATGGCATCAATCCATATGCCCTTGTGGGCTATCTGACCCCTCCTCATCCTGACCCCCTATATTCATCACAATGAAGCCCTCAGGGGCTAGGGCCCACCCAGCCCTGATTCCCATTCCCTAATCCCTGATCCCTGAACCTGACATATGTTCATGTTGGTTGGTAAAATAAAGAAATTATGCCATATTCCCTGAGCCCTGGTAGTCTAGTGTTCCCCACCCACCCCACCCAGCAGTGCAAGACCATCCCACTCCTCCCGACCCGTGCCCAGCCGGTGACTGGCACAGCCTACCTCTCACTACTGCAGCCATCCGCTGACTGAGCTGTGCATGAGCACATACTGTACATATTTTTCACTCAGTGAATGACATCAGCTGTCATTCACTGAGCGCATACTATTTACAGTATACACCCATGCACAGCTCTGTCGGTGGCAGGCTGTGGTGGGGAGAGTTGGACTGTGCCAGTCACTGGCTGGGCACAGGTCGGGGGAGCGGGGTGATCTGGCAGTGTGGGGTGGGGGGCCATGAAACTACCAGGGCTCAGAGAATATAGCGTTTTGTTTTATTTTACTAACTGATATACACATTAGTTGGGGGTCAGGGATTGGGGATCATGGCTGGGGGTCCTCTAGCCCACAAGGGCTACATTGTGATGAATATCAGGGGTTGAGTCAAGGGCCTGGTAGCCCACAAGGGCATATGTATTGATACCATCGATGATCAGGCCTGGGGGTGTTTTATTGACATTGTGGGGGATCGGGGCTGGGGGAAAGGCTACTGTTTGATATTTCAAGGGGTCAGGCCTGGGTGGGGGGCTACATGTTCTGGGGGTACATTTGGAGGCACATTGGTGTAAACCCCAGTGGGTGGCAAAGTACATGTACGCCAGCTCATAGCTGGAGAAAGTGTACTTTGACAAGTGTCCTTGGGGGGGTCATTTGGGAATACCACTTTAAAGGTTGCTGCAGCCAACCTTTTGGAATAGGGTACTGCTGCTGTCATAAGCCCTCTTGCACTATGTCACATAGGAGTTTTGGGTGCAATAATGGCACAAGCCCCCTTTGGTGCATGCAGCCTATGGTTTGCCACAGGCAGACTTTTAGAATTGCAATTGGCGTATCTTTGGATGCAAGGTGCCACTTGCATCAGAAATGTTTGGTGCAGGCACCTTGTGTCCCTCTAGGAAAGGAAGTGCAAAGGAAGTGCAAAAGAAGAAGGAAACCACTTTGGTTCTCAAATACAGTAGCAGAAAAGGTCAGAGCCAAAAGGCTGGCCTTCAGGAAATATAAGGGAACACAGCGGGATGAAGATAGGGAGGCATACCAAACTGCCCTAAGGGAAGCAGGTAAGGCAGTAAGGCAGGCAAAGTCCCAAACTGAGGAAACACTAGCACGAACAATAAAAGAAGGTGACAAGACTTTCTATAGATACATTAGTGAAAGGAGAAAGTCCAGAGGGTGTATTGCTAAGCTTAATGGAGAAAATGGAGCATGTGAGGAGGAGGACCCTGTAAAGGCATCTATCCTAAATAGATACTTTTGCTCAGTATTTACTGAAGAGAAGGTAAGGCAGGGCCCACAGCTCAGCATCATGGACACAGGGGGGAGGGAGGTGAGCACTACTCCCTTCACAAAAGAAAGGGTCCTACAAGAGCTTGCTAAGCTCAGGGTGGATAAGGCAATGGGACCTGATGGCATACATCCCAGGGTACTTAAGGAGCTAAAGAGGAACTAGCAGAGCCATTAGCAGAATTGTTTAGTGAGTCTCTGAGCACAGGAGAGGTCCCAGAAGACTGGAGAAGGGCTCATGTGATCCCGCTCCACAAGAGTGGTAGCAGGGAGGAGGCGGGGAACTACAGACCGTCAGTCTTACCTCAGTAGTGGGCAAGATTATGGAGGCACTCCTTAAGGAAAGGATAGTGCAACACCTGGAATCCATAGGGGCACGGGATCCAAGACAGCATGGGTTTACAAAAGGAAGGTCCTGTCAAACTAATCTCATAGATTTCTTTGACTGGGTAACCAGAGTGGTGGACCAAGGGGGAGCAGTTGATGTCGCCTACCTTGACTTCAGCAAAGCTTTTGACACTGTTCCACATAGAAGATTGATAAATAAGCTGGGTAGGCTCGGGGTGGGTCAGAAGTTGGTCAACTGGGTGGCAAACTGGTTGACGGGCAGAAAACAGAGAGTGGTGGTAAATGATATACAGTCAGAAGAGATGTAAGTCACAAGTAGGGTACCTCAGGGATCAGTCCTGGGGCCAGTCCTCTTCAACATCTTCATTAGTGACCTTGCAGATGGACTAGAGGGTAAGGCTTGTCTGTTTGCAGATGACACCAAGATCTGCAACAGAGTAGATGATCCAGATGGGGTGGGCAGAATGAGAAGAGATCTGGATAAACTAGCAGAATGGTCAGAAGAGTGGCAACTGGGATTTAATGCAAAGAAGTGCAAAATCATGCACATAGGGAAGAGAAACCCTGAAGCCACCTATAGGCTGGGAGGGGAGTTGCTAGCAGTCACAAAGGAAGAAAGAGACTTGGGCATCATCATCACTGATGACTTAAAATCATCCAAGCAGACCTCTAAAGCAGTAGGTAAGGCTAGGGGGGTGTTAGGGTGTATTAGTAGGGGTATCACAAGTCGTAAGAGGGAGGTAATAATCCCTCTGTACAAGACACTGGTTAGGCCCCATCTGGAGTACTACGTGCAGTATTGGAGGCCACACCTTCACAAGGACATTAACCAAATTGAGGCAGTCAGAGAAGGGCAACAAAATGGTGCAGGGACTGCATCAGAAGACATATGAGGACAGATTAACGGAGCTCAATATGTATACCCTTGAGCAAAGGAGGAGAGAGGTGATATGATCGAGGCATTCAAACACCTTAAGGGCATAAATAAGGTGAAAGAGTCTAACATGTTTAAATATAAGAAAAATAGCAGGACAAGAGGACACAGCATGAGATTAGAGGAGGCGATTAAGGGGAATGTGAAATTCTTTTTCACAGAAAGGGTGGTGGATGCATGGAATGGCTTACCACAAGAAGTGGTGGCTATGAATACAGTGCAGGGCTTCAAACAGGCATGGGATAGGCATAAAGGAGCAATACAAATGACTATGAATAGATAGGTCACTGACAGAGCAAAGGCCGATGGCACATTTATAAGGTAGAAAAAGAAATGGGCAGACTGGATGGGCCTTGCGGTCCTTATCTGCGTCAACTTCTATGTTTCTATGTTTCTAGGGGCTTTGAGAATTGGACCCATCATATTTACTCCCTATCTAAAAAACATGTATTGTACATTCATAGTTCTAACATGCATCATGTTCAAATCTGCCACAAGCCAGATCCCAGCGAACACTATCATGCAATGCCACTGAACAATTAACAAACTTATTACCCCCAAAAAATACATTTTGCTTGGTCACTGTGTTGCTTAATTGGTTGATATGAAAACAAAAACCCAGGGGAAGAGTACACAAGGTGGGGGGGGATAGTAACAACAACAAAAATGGAAAGGGACCTGGGGGTAATCATATCAGATGACCTTAAGGTTGGCAAGCAATGTGAGAAGGCAGTAGGGAAGCTGGGGGGATACTGGGATATATAGTGAGAGGCATCACTAGCAGAAAACAGGAAGTAGTTATAGAAACATAGAAACATAGACTTTGATGTCAGATAAGGACCACTTGGCCCATCTAGTCTGCCCATTTCCCTACCTACAGGATAGGCCACAGATCCTAGTTAACCAATAGCCTATTTCTTCCTACCCCCCACTAGAATTGCCTTATGTCTATCCCATGCATTCTTGAATTCTCCCACAGTTTTAGACCCCACAACCTTCTCAGGAAGGCTGTTCCATGCATTCACTACCCTCTCTGTGAAATAATACTTCCTCACATTGCCCCTGAACCGCCCCCCCCATCTTTAAACTGTGTCCCCTTGTTCTTGCACGTCTCTTTTTCTGAAAGATGCTACCCTCTTGGACTTTGTTGATTCCACTGAGGTACTTAAAAGTTTCTATCATGTCCCTTCCCCTCTCCCTTCTTTCCTCAAGGGTATACATATTAAGCTCCTTTAGTCCCTCCTCATACGGCTTCTATTGCAGACCCTACACCATTTCAGTTGCCCTCCTCTGGACTGCCTCTGTCCTGTCTATGTCCTTGTGGAGATGGGGTCTCCAGAACTGGACGCAGTACTCCAGATGGGGTCTCACCAACTGTCGGTACAGAGTGATAACAATTTCCTCTTTTCTGCTGCTGATGCCTCTCCCTGTGCATCCCAGTATACCCCCAGCCCTCCTTACTGCCTTTTCACATTGCTTGCTAAACTTAAGGTCATCTGATATGATTACCACAGGTCCCTTTCCTTTGTGTATTCTTCCCCTGGGTTCTTGTTTCCCAGGTGCATTATTTTGCACTTCTTTGCATTGAATCCTAGCTGCTATACTTCTGACCATTCCTCCAACCTTGCCAAGTCCCTTCTCATCCTTTCCACGCCTCCTTGTGTATCTACCCTGTTGCAGATCTTTGTGTTATCTGCAAGAGGCATACTTTTTCTTGCAGTCCCTCTGCAATGTCACTTATGAAGACATTAAAAAGGACTGGACCCAATACTGAACATTGCAGTACCTCACTAGTAACCCCTCTTTCTTCAGAGTGGACTCCATTTACAATTACCTTCTGTGTCCTGTTGTCCAGCCAATGTTTTACCCAGGCTACCACCCTGGGACCCACTCTCCCAGGCTGGTTAATTTGACTATTAATCTTTGTGTGGGACTGTGTCAATGCCTGCTAAAGTCTACGTGAGGCCATGTCCACAGCCCCTCCCTGGTCTACTACTTTGGTCACCCAGTCAAAGAAATCTATTAGATTCGTCTGACATGACCTTCCGCTGTGAACCCATGCTGCCTTGGGTCCTGTGCCCCACTGGCCTCTAGGTACTCAACTGTTCTTTCCTTCAGAAGTGACTCCATCACTTTCCCTACCACAGAGGTCAAACTGATAGGTCTGTAGTTTCCTGCCTCTGTCTTGGTCCCACTTTTGTGAAGGGGAATCACATCCGCCTTCCTCCAGTCCTCAGGTACCACACCATCCTCCCATGATTTATTAAAAAGAGTAGCTAGTGTTTTCACTAGTTCCCCGCTTAATTCTTTTAGAATTCTGGGGTGAATTCCATCAGGCCCCATTGCTTTGTCCACCTTCAGTTTTAGGAGTTCTTGCAGAACCCTTTCTTCTGTGAAAGGACTGGGATCGACCCCCTATCAAGAGTGCTTCTGTTAATTGGATTAGGCACTTCCCCCTCCTCTTTTGTGAATACTGAGCAGAAATATTCGTTCAGTATCCCTGCTCTTTCACTGTCCCCCTCTGCCCACCCACCATTCATTCTATTCAGCCTCACTATCCCTCCCTTTGTCTTTCTACGCTCGCTGATATACCTGTAAAAGGTTTTATCTGCCTTCTTAACCGAGTTGGCTATCTTTTCCTCAGTTTGGGCATTTGCTATTCTGACTTCCCTCCCTGCTTCCTTCTGCCTTAACTGGTACAGCTGTCTGTCCTGCTCCTTCTGTGTTTCCTTATACTTCCGGAATGCTATATTTGTCTTCCTGACTTTCACAACCACCTCTTTTGAGAACCATAGTGGCTTTTTCTTTCATTTTGATTTGTTTATTTCCTTCACACAAAGGCTTGTTGCCTCTGTGATGGCAGTTTTGATGACTCCCCATTGTTGCTCCACACCTCCTTCTAGCCTGTTTGCTAGTGCTTTTCTGAGGCACTCTCCCATCTTGCCAAAGTCAGCCCTCCTGAAGTCCAGTACCCTCACTTTTGTATGGCTTGTCTCTGTAGCTGAGTTTAACGTGAACCACACTGTTTGATGGTCACTTGTTCCCAGATGGCAACCCACTTCTAGATCTGAGATCCTCTCACTGCCCCCATTTGAGAGTATGGGGTCTAAGATTGCTCCCTCATGAGTGGGTTCCAAAACTAGCTGTCTGAGGCCTGCCACCTGTAGGGCATCAAGAATGGCCCTGCTCTTGGATGTGGCTGCAGCAAATGTGCTCCAGTTAATATCTGGCATGTTCAGATCTCCCATCAACAGTATCTCCCCTTTCTCTGCCATTATAAGAATGCCTTCTGTCATATCCTTGTCCATTCCTTCCCCCTGACATGGGGGTCTGTACGCAACCCCTGTGCATTATGAGACCCCATCTCCGCAAGGACATAGACAGGATGGAGGCAATCCAGAGGAGGCCAACTAAAATGGTGCAGGGTCTTCAAGAGAAGCCATATGAGGAGAGACTAAAGGAGCTTAATATGTATACCCTTGAGGAAAGGAGGGAGAGGGAGGACATGATAGAAACTTTTAAGTACTCCACTGAAATCAACAAAGTCCAAGAGGGTAGCATCTTTCAGAAAAAGACATATGCAAGAACAAGGGGTCACAATTCAAAGACAGAGAGGGGATAGTTCAGGAGCAATGTGAGGAAGTATTTTTTTTCACAGAGAGGGTGGTGAACGCATGGAACAGCCTTCCTGAGGAGGTTGTGGGATCTAAAACTGTGGGAGAATTCAAGAATGCATGGGACAGACATAAGGCAATTCTTGTGGGGAGTAGGAAGAAATAGGCTGTTGGTTAACTAGGATCTACAGCTTACCCAGTAGGAAGGGAAATGGGCCGACTTGGTGGGCCAAGCAGTCCTTATCTGCTGTTAAAGTCTATGTTTCTACATTTCCATGATATGGCTGCAATGATGGCCATTGCCAAACTACCAGTTATCAGATTTGAACATGCCCTGTGTCATCATCACCACCAATGATAGCACAATCCTCAGTTGCTTTGGTTACTGATTTACCTACATTGGAGAAACTTGCTCAGAGGGATGTTAGCAATTCAGGCCATAGGATGTGAGCTGCTGCCTCTAAGTAATACACTGCAATTCAGAGGGTTTTCTGTAATTACCAGTGTTCAGCATACCATCAGCACCTTTTTTAATTTCCAAATCCAAAAACAATTATGTACATCATTTCCATCACCTTTGCTAGTACAGTAGTTGTTTTAGAATCAGTGTAAGATGCAGTACTTCAAGAAAGCATACAATTCATCCTTGGAACCATTCCACAAAAGTAAAATGTCATCAATATATATTCCTTCCACAAGTCCATGTGTTCCATAAAATATTACCTGTCACAATGATAGGTGGGCTGTAATTTTTTCTCAAAGTTCTAAAACAAGATCTGTATAGCTAAATACAAAAGTAGCACTATCAGTCGTCCCTTTTACCTGTCAGTTGATAGCCTACTATAAAAATAGTTTTATTGTGTGGAAACATGGCCAGCAACAATGGAAACTCGGTAAGAGGTAGAAACTGACTATTCCATTTTCTTACCGTAAGTAGTACCTCAAAGCTTTCAAACTACCACTATGTCTAATATGGATATTATAAAATGGGTATGGAATGTCCTGCATCTTGATTGGTCAAAAGGACTTCCAAAAGCATGTGTTTGTGGAACAACAACTAATGGTTTTGGACTTCATTCAACAACTAGGACACAGTATTTTTGACATATCAATGCCTTTTACAACAATTCCTGATTGCCATTACAGACATGGCCATCTCTTCTACTTGCTAAAAAAAACTTCAGCTTGGCCCTAAAAAAGTAACTCCCATACATTAAAAAAATATTATACTGTATGTATTTTTTAATATTCCTTTCCTTCATAATCACCTCATTAAACACATACACAAACTTACAAAAATAGAGCTCTACTCATTGTTTTATTTCTTGGTGTTCCTTTGCTGAGCATAACCCCCCATAGCCTTACCTTCTTACCATGGCTACATTTGCTGTTTACCCTGCTATAGGTAAAATTCAGATTTTGGTTCCATATGAGGCCTTCCGCTGTGTCTGTGTGGGTGAACATTCTCCCATAGGACTTTTATAGAAAACTGAATTCATGTATGCCATGATAAACAAACATTCCAAATACTGAATGTGAAGGAAGACAAATAACTGACAAGTGGGGAGGGACTACTTTTTAATAGTTACATTTAACCAAAGCAAATTAGCATTTTTTTAATTGTTTCTTAGTTGACCTGTTTTTATAAGCACAATAAGATAGTCCCAGATGTGGTTTTATGTAATAACTGAATTTCAGGTGTTGAAGACACTTGATGTAAATGCTTAATACCTCACACCTCACCTGGGTGTGTGCTATCACAGAACAACCCACACCCAGTTGTATCATATTGCTTACTTAAAGCTTCCAGTATCAACAGAGACTGGATGAGTTTTCTCTTGTATTATGACATCCTCTAGAGTCAGACATACTTTCCTTGACTTATTATTGGTTCCAAGTTTAATATCTTCATTTGGATAGTACAAAAGATCCTCTTTTGGCTCTAAAACATTGTTACAATTAGTGCTGAGTACATTTGTTTGCAAGCGAAATTTGTAAAGAACTTATATATCATCTCAACATTTTGGATTATTCTACACTCTGAGGCAAACTATAATACGTACATGAAATACAGAAAGCAGTTTTTCACAAATATTATGCGCTTGCATATTTTTTGTCATACAGTGTTCTATGAAAACATTTTGCACTTCTGAGAAAGTATCCAAAAAATGCAGGAATTCTGAGATTGTTTTATAGCATTTCATGAACAGGCAAATGCAAAGTGTAAAAATTTCATGCAGCTTAATTTTATTAAATCATTGCATTTACTCTTAATTATGATACTTCTCCCCGATTCACCCACTTCCCTACCCTACCCCCCACCTGCCAAGACTCAAAGGTCCAAATCTCACCACAGTCAAAACCATGTGCCCAAATTTATCATCAAACATGGACATGGGCTTGCTGTTGACCCCTCTTTGCCTTCCTATTATGAGGCCATGCCCTTCCATTGATGTGGTGATGCGAGTGAGACTAGGGGTTCCTCTCAGGATGGTTCCTTTTTTCCTGGGTCACCTGAGGTTCATATGGCTCTCTTTAAAATGCGGGGGGGGGGGCATATCATCTATCCTCTCTTGATATAAAGAGCACTGCATCCTCCTCTTGGAGATTTGGAAACATGGTGGTATTACTTAAGTAATGCTCTATAATGTTCTCAGATTTGTAGAGGGATAGAAATGCTGCACTAAGACCAAACTGTCAAATGGTAGCCACAAACTATATGAGTAATAACACACAGTGCAGACATGGAATTATGCTGAAATAACTGCTCACACTGGATGTGTTTTAAAGTATGTGATGAAGCCAAGTACTGTACCTTAAACCACTCAAGAAGTGTGGTCATTAGAATATTTACACTATTACAATACAACAGCACAACATGGAGTGTGTTACCATACCCATAAAATGGGTAAAATATTCAATAATGCAAATGAAAAGATGTTTGACTGACCTGTACAGTCTTGTGATTAGCTTGCACCAATCACAATACAGTGTATGATTTATGTTTCAAATTTACCAGGTATTTTATAAAATCAAAACATTAAATATAAATAATCCTGTGGATTAAAATTATACATTGCAATCATTCTAACTAAAATCCTACTTTTCAGGTTTCGGGAGCAGATTATGAAATGATTCACTACTCTGAATTCACACTTGAGAATTCCACTTATGAAAATTCAGGGATGGCTACAATTTACTCCACAGTGAAGCGTGATCAGGATAAACTTGGGCCATCTGTCACTTATGCCACAGTGTGCTCGGCAAATTCTGGAAACAGCCCCAATCCTTCTGCAGCCTCTACAATATATTCCACTGTCACTTGCTCATGAACATGATTAGAAAATCCATGGGGTTTACCAGCAAAATAGAATAAAGGAATACCATGTATCAGGGAGCAGTGAGACTTGTCTAATGTAAGACCACTTGTGGATCAATTGTTTGACAATGAGAAACTCAAGGAAACAACTTCTGTAAATGCTTGCTGGAGTCTGCTTCATTTTTCTCCTTCATAAAAAAACATTGGCCCCAACATATTAACTATCGAGTTCCTTTTGCTTTACCATAATTGTAGGGCTCACATAGAGCATGACATACACAGCTGGTCAGTGACCACTAAATCATTAGCTCCAAAGTATATGGTGTAGCATCAAAGGACACTGTACTTAAAATCATCTTGTCACTTTTGGAAAACCTTGAAAAACATAATATTTAGACAAAACCTTGCTTATATTTCATAAAGTTTTTGCATTAATGTTTCTTTTATTCTATATCACTAGGTTTGTTTATAAGGGAATAGCATCCTTGACCTCTACTTGGGCCCAGGCTACCTGAAAGAGCTCCTGTTTCTGTATACGTCTGGTCACTCTCTCCACTCCACTGAGCAGGGCCTGTTAACAGTTCCATGATTTAATACAGTCTGGGGATCAAGCCTTTTCAGTGGCTGCCCCACTGGAATGGAACTCACTATCTTGTTCGTTGACAGATGCCCCACAGTGTAACTGTTTTAAAAGGGCTTAAAAAGTTGTATCACCGACGTTTTTTTTTTTCAATTCTGTTTATGGCTTCTTTCATCCTTTGGCGATGTAATTCTCATCAGCCTCTGTAATCTCCCATCCCCCACGAGCACATTGGGAGACTGCTTTAACCTGAACAAAGGGGCCCCCTCTGATGGCTAGAGGGAAGGGAGGGAATAGATGGCAGTCCATCCCAAGGGGAGAGTGTGAGGCACCAGGAGTTTTGCTTCATTGTGCAGTGGCCAAGGGTTTTTTTCCTTTGCTATTTCCCCTGGGACATGGATATGTAATGACATCAGTGGGATGCAACACGAGTTCCCATATGCTGCATGTTGATGTCTGCCATAGCTGCCAATCCACAGCACTTGCTAAGGTACTCAAGTGCACTGCCCTTGGCCACCACCAAGAGTCAGACTATTGCTGACCACCTGCTATCCCCCCAAAATTCAGTGCAAGAGATCTGTCGGGTGACCACCATATCCTCCTCCTCGGGTTGACCTCTTGATGCTCCAGGTTCACTCCTGAACCTGGGACATTGGTGCCACAAGAGGTAGCACTACTAATGTGCTGGAGGGCCAGATGCTGTATCATCTGTTTAATCTTGCATTTTGCTGATTCATATTTCTTATAAAATAACATGAAGAAATCTAGAAATGTCACCGATTAAGAGCTGTCACCTGATTGTGCATTAAATCTCTTTAAACACATGATCAGATGCCAAATCTCATTTCCCTACAAGAACAAAACAAAACTATGTAGAGTCATTTTATAAGCGCAATACGCCCCTCCAGAGTGTGCTTTATATGATTTTAGTACACTTCCCAGGGGCATAAGGATACTTGGCCTATGGCCTCATGTCTTACTACACCCCTGGAGTGTGCTTTAAAAATCCTATAAAGCACACCCTTTCATGGCTTATTACTTACATATAAACCCAGCAAGGATTCTAGGTTTCAAATTTTATTTGGAAACAACCTCGTTTAGATATTTTGTTTAGACTAAATGTTACTGTTAGTAGTTTTAGCCTGATTGGTGTAATGGTACACTGCTGTATCTTATTGTAAATTTATTCTGTAAGGTGTCCTGAGCCTGTGGCATTGCATGGTAAATAAATAGAAACTTCTGTTAATATCACTACTACAGCTGATCTGTTCTTGCTATTTATACTTTTGCTATAGCCATACTCCTCTGTTTGTGATATCACAATAATTTTTACAGCAAACATATCACAAGCAGAGGCCTGTGATTTAAGCAAATAATTAAGAAGCAGAAACAGATGAACTCCAGGAAATTGACTTCCTGTTTCCATACACATTAACCTACTAAAGCAGAAGCAGGGACAAGAAATGCTGAGAACTTTTGAACCGTATCTATTTTTTTATGCTACAGCAGAAAGTCACAGCACTCACCCAAGGCACAAATTTAAATGAAGAGTCCACAAAGTGTAGATATTAGGACATTATACCCATTTTAATGAACCACACAGTCAGCAGAACTGACCCTCCTGGGTCGCAGCCAATAGTTGGGGTACTGTAAGGTCTTGAAGGTAAAGACATGTTGGGATTTCTTAAAACTGCTCCTCCAGCAATAATAAATTATCAGTGGCCAGGACCCCTTGAAATTGAGAAAACTCAGAGAGCATTAGTCCCTAAACTGAAACCGGGACAAAGAGCTCAGCCAATAATAGTTATATTTTTTCAATTTAAAGCAGAACTGCAATGAAAAACGTTATTCCAAAAAGCTAATTTTCTGCTATGGTTATGAAAAATATTGGTAGAACCATTGATTTGTTTTTTTCAGGATGCTTCCTATCCTGTGTACTGTACATTTGCATTTTTTTCTGGATTCTTACCCTCCTCAGGTCCTCAATATTATTTCTATGCAAAAATGAGGCCGCCATCTTTTCTCTTGAGAAATAATTATTTTAAAACTTTCATCAAATTCTCAAATGTTAAAAGAAACTAAAAATGTCACCACCAAAATAAACTGAAAGGCATCTGGCATCAGTTAGGAAGAAGAAAAGGTAAGGTCAAATGTTAGCCCATTTTCATTGCACTGCTGCTGTAGTGTAAAAGAATACATTCTAAGGATAGCCAGACACAGGAATATATTAACATGTGGGACCAACAGGGTATACTGTTGTAAGAGTGATGCATTTACTGTGACACTGTTACAGTGACAGCAACCTGCCTACACCCGCAGTGTTGACCGGGTTGCTGGAGCAATGCTAGAGTCATCGACTTTGGAATTTGGTTGCTCTCCCCCGATATCTGCCCCTCCACCCTGAGTAGAAATCCTTAAGTCTGGAGGACAGAGCCCCCCACATGAAAACTGGTTGTGTGTTGATGCATTTTCCAGTCAGAGACCGGAGTTGGTGGCATCAGGGATATCAGTGACCATACGTCACTGTAGGGAAGGTCACAGATATTCCTGTTGCCACAGCAACATAGAACCACCAAACAGAATTCATTTATTTCAAGGCTTTTCATTGGAAATGGTAGAAAATGAAAAGCTTTCTCTGAAATTAGAAGGGTTCTACAATCACTGTGAGCTCAATATTTTATGAAATGCCCTGCAGTTTTGGTGATAAGCCAAGGAGAAGGAGAACAACACAATCTGAAAACCCCAGAGGAGGCATGGCATTTTATTAATAGGTATTGTCCATCTTCTGAAAAATGTTCTAATGGAACTCACCTTTCTAATGGCACTGTTAACCCTCCCAACAGCATGAGGCAAACCTCACAGAGTCAGCTACCTGTCAATCTCATGCTGACTCACGTTTCATTCCAGTGCCCTTGAAGTCCAGACTGAAATTCCACACTCTGGCTACAACCAGGTTTTCTGTAGTTTATACTGAGAACTTCCAGTCATAATCAACCCCTCAGTCAAAATCACTTAAACCTTCTCAGTTAAGCAAACAAAAAGAAATGGCCTCTATCCAACAATAAGTTTAGTGCCCTAAATAAGCAGGTAACATTAAAAAACATGTCAGAAGCAGCAGTGGCAGTGATGAAAATCAACATAAAGATTTGGATTCGTATACTAATAGTAAAGAGAAGTCCGAGATCCATAACTGTACCACTGACTTTGTACAAGATTCAGCTGTAGAAATGGAGCTGAAGTATGGCTTAATTTTCCTTTCTGCTAAACCAATTATTCAACAGGATATGCATTCCAAGACATACTCCTGCTCATTTCCCTCAGATCATTCATCAACTTATGGCTTTCTGAAACAGAATGTTGTTAATAACTATAGTTTATAAGACAGTGACTGTGATTCTACTACTCTTATTACAACTTAACTTAATCTTTATGGCATGTATGCTTTGTGTCAAACTTCTCTCTTGTACCTTTAATCCATTACTAGTAATATTATCTCTGTTACCAAATTAGTGTTGCAATACCTTTGCATATTGGGTGGCTCTTGGGGAGAGGCAGACAAGGTGTGAGGTTGTAAAATCTCTCTGCAACTGGTATTGTGACTTAGTTCCCCCATCTCGTACATTTAAATTCACAGAATGCACATTGTAAACAAATTTAACTGAATGTCAATAGTCTACTTCAGGCATGGTTTCATCTGCTGACAGTAAAATGTGCACAGCCTTAAAGAACACCTGACGCCATTAGAGCAGCTTTAACAAAACAGAACATTTAGATACAGTTCAGCTTGTATTTCACATTAGTTCTGTATTTTCCCTACCCATTATTTATTACTGATGCCATCTGCATCAAAACTAGATCTTTGCTCCCAAACAGTTCACCTATTCCTGCTGCTTTCTCCCTATCTAAGGTCATAATGTTTTTTTTGTGACATCACAATTACTTCCATGGCAACAGATTGTGATGTCACAACAGAGGACTATGACATGAAATAGGGAGTACGCTAAAGAGGCAGATGAACTCTAAAGGATATAGAGCATGTGTCCATGCAAATTTATCAGTAATGAGTAATTGAGAGGAGAAATCTATTGGAAACATATGGAATGCAAATTAAAATATGCCTAAATATTATGTTTTTCAAAGTTTTCTTTGAGGCATCGACAGCTCTTTAAGATGTACACAGGTCCATTGTTTAATGGTCATGCTTAGAGTTTCAAGGAGTTGGAATGGCTTTCCTGACCATTTATCCAGAGCTGTGGTTTAATAAGCACTTGTCAATTGCAGGCTGTTTGAATCCATTGTATATCTTCTAAGCTTCTTTATGGCAGATCACTCAGTCTTAAGTATTTCAAATCATTCTCCTAGTAGCAATGAGCTTGGTGGAACTTTGTAATGACAATACCATATCGAGATCTCTATAAGATAATGGGCTCTGCCTCTCACCTCCCCTTAAAAGGTTTCAATTATATCATATTAGACTTCATAGCAATACTATGATTTTAACACAGAATGTTTCATGTTTGCCTCACAAATAATTTATAATGTCCAAGTAGATACTACTGTCTTTATCAATGTTAGTTTATAGTCTCACAAGTTCATGGGTTCTAAATGTGCATAGTTTATTTAGCTTTTATAAACATTGTTAATTTATGTTATTTATAGAAAGTTCACTGTAGGATGTTTATTTGCCTCTCTACTACAAACTTCAACTGAATTTATTATTAATAGACAAATTAGTTTATGGTGCGATAGTGTTAAGATTCAGATGACTACTGAGTTTAGAGGTCCTACATTGGGAAATTTACTCAGTGGATTAGCTTCTCAGCTCACCTAGTTGGTTTTACCTTACTTTCTCAGTGTTCTTAGATTTTTTTTAATTAATATTTCAGGTTTAGCTTTTCCCTTTTTTCTGTTTTTTTTATGTGTGCATTAGATCTGTATTGCAATTTTTCTATTTTATTGTACAATCTTAGTCTTATTAGTATTTAGAAATTAATGCTTTAAACTTAGCATCTTGAACTGTCAAAGGGTTGGGTTTTCCAATTAAATGGAAGAAAACACTTAATTATCTTAATGAACATCACATAGATATTGCATTTTTGCAAGAGACACAACTACTTCCTGCAGAAACCAAAATATTGCTGAGACATTGGGTAGCTCAACTCAATTGTAAGTGGGAGTGGCAATCCTTATTAGGAAAGGGGTTCATTTTATTAAATCAAATTTAATCCAGGATTTTGAGGGTATGTATCAAATTCTTTGTTGCACTCTGAATGGGCAAAAAGTTGCTCTGTGTAATGTGCATACTCCTACTTTAGGATACACTGATTTCTTCCATAACTTACTTTTTTGAACTCAGAAGTTTGAATGACAGAAACATTTCTTGGAGGTGACTTCAGTTAAGTCATAGATCCCCTTACAGACCACAATGCAAACCATAAACACTTGTAAACTTCAAAATCTAGGGTCACTTTTCTAAATTTGGTTAACAATTTTGTCTTAGTGGATTTGTGGAAGTTAGCTTACCCCCAAGACAGGAATTACTCCTTCTTTTCAGCAAGACACATTTCATTTAGTTGGTTAGACTACTTCTTTACCTCATTAAATACCAATAATAATCTTTTCTCAATAACCTATGATAACATTGTTCTTTCTGACCATGCTATGCTACAAATGTCTATTTATATTGATCCCAATAGGCAGAAGTCTCACAGGTGGTGTTTCAATAGTTCCTTACTATCCGATACCAAATTTAAAAAGTGGCTAACTGAAGAAATTGAGATTTTCTTTAACATTAATGATAATGGAACTGTTACATATTTGTCATCATGAGAAACTTTTAAATTATACTTCCAGGGCAGAATAATTGGTTTTGCCACTAATAAAAAAAAGAAATCAACAAAAGGAATTGCAGCAAAAAGAAGAGAAACTTACCCAACAACTTGATTTCTTTAAACAAAACCCTTGCAACTAAAAACACATATTATTCCAAATTACTAATGTAAAATACAAAATTAAAAAAAATATCCCTTCATCTGAAGCACAGTATGCATTATTTTGAACAAGACAGAATTATTGGGAGACAGGAGCGAAAGTAGGTAAACGTTTAGCTTTTTGACTAAAGCAAAAACAGCAGGGCAGCAGGACACAGAGGGTGGTGGTAAATGGCTGTCACTCCACAGAGGGAAGAGTGACCAGTGGGGTACCACAGGGATCAGTGCTGGGACTGGTACTATTCAATATCTTCATCAGTGACATTGCGCAGGACCTAGAAGGCAGAATTTCACTGTTCGCTGATGACACAAAGCTCTGTAACAGAGTAGACACACCAGAGGGTGTAGACAGAATGAGAAGGACCTGCAGAAACTTGAAGAATGGTCAGGGTTTGTCAGTTGAAATTCAATGCAAGGAAGTGCAAGATAATGCATATGGGGCACAAAAACCTTGGCACAATATATCAGTTGGGGGTGAGGATATAGCATGCACCAAGCAGGAAAGGGATCTTGGAGTTATCATCTCTGATGACCTCAAGGCAGGGAAACAGTGTGACAAGGCAGCAGGTAAAGCAAATAGGATGCTGGGATGCATAGGCAGAGGCATCACCAGCAGGAAAAGGGAGGTCATAATTCCACTATACAAGACACTAGTGAGGCCGCACCTGGAGTACACTGTGCAGTTCTGGAGACCTTACCTACGTAAGGACATAGACAGGGTAGAGAAGGTTCAGAGGAGGGCAACAAAGATGGTGCATGGATTGCATCACAAGTCCTATGAGGACAGGTTGAAGGCACTGAACATGTACTCCCTGGAGGAGAGGAGGGAGAGAGGGGATATGATAGAGACATACAAGTATCTTACAGGGAGGAACAGGGTGCAGGAATGCACTATTTTAAGTGAAAAGATGTTCCAGGACTAGAGGCATGGGATGAAGTTGGAGGAGGGACGATTCAGAGGAAGCGTGAGGAAGAATTTCTTCACAGAACAGGTGGTGGACAAGTGGAACACCCTGCCAGAGGAAGTGGTGGGGCTGAAACAATCACGGATTTAAGAATGCATGGGATAGACATAAAGGAATTCTGGAGGTCAGGGGTAAGGGGCAACAGACTTCCTGGAAAACATAAACTGAACTTACAAACTTAAATGGGCAGACTGGGTGGGCCATAGGCCCTTATCTGCCGACACTGTCTATGTATCTATGTAACAACAAAATGTGATTAAGGACATTTGTACCAAACAAAATATTGTAACTCATGATATAAAACAAATAAATAACTGCTTTAAAGCATGTTATTTCACACTCTACCAAAGTCAAGGGTTTACTGACTGTGATTACTTTCCCGAGTTCTTAAAAAATATTAAACTTCCTGCACTCTCCAAAGAGGACAAAAAATTGCTAGAATGCTCCATTTCTATTAAGGAAATAACAGATGCAAAATCTCAATCCACATCAGGGAAAACTCCTGGCCTAGATGGCCTGCATGTAAGATTTACAAATTCCTTAGTCCCAGTCTATCAAAATATCTCTTCTTAGTATATAAAGAATTTTTTGAGAAGTGCTCTGTATGTAATACAATGAACAACATCCTCATTTGTCTATGGACCCCTTAGAATGTTTTAATTATCACCCAATTTCCCTACTAAATTTTGATTATAAAATGTTGGCAAAAATCCTGGCAAATAGATTACAATCCAAAATTCACAAACTTATTTTCCCTGAACAAGTAGTTTTCTGAAAGGGACATCACACATCTGACAATCTAAGAAGGCTTCTTTCAATCATTTGGGTTACCAAATAAATCCACCTTTCCTTCCATAGCATCATCCCAAGACATAAATAAGGCTTTTAACTCTTTAGAATGGGACTTCCTGCAGAACATTTTGATAAAATATAATTTAGATCCTACCTTCTGTAAGTGGGTCTCTATACTGCATAATAACCCTTGTGCTGCAGTAATTTCCAAAGGTATGATTTCAGAGTCATTCACTCTATGGAGGAGGACAAGACAAAGGTGTCCCTGTCTCCCCTGTTCTTTATTTTGTCACTTGAACCTCTAATAAGTAAAATTATGGCGTTCCCCAAAATCCATGGAATTAAAGTAGGGAAGATTTCAAACAAAATACTAGCATATGTGAACAACATACTTGAAACGTTTAATCAGCCTCATGCTTCCTTATCCAACCTAAAACCTGTTCTAAACACATTTGGTTCATTGTCTGGTTTATGTGTGAAATGGGATAAGTCAGAAGGCATGTATTAAACAGCTGGTATAGCATAGCAAAACGTCATGCAAAACAGAGGATAATGCTAACCATTTTCAGAAATGAGTAGCAGTAGACTGCTAACCATTTTTTGAATAAGTTCAGGGCACAGTAGAGAAAATCACTATGATATATACATATATTAAATTTTGCTAACCCTTCTGTGCTAAGTGCTATACATTTTCACAGCTGATAAGCACTTAGCATGCACAACTGCTTGTCATTTTTTTTCACCTTATTTAATACCATGGAAGGTATAACTCTTCAGAAATCAGATTCTGCAATAAGAAGACTTATACAACCATTTGATTTTCCCTGGGCAACTAAGGGTCTTTCCTATATGAGAACGCTGATTCATAACAGAGTAAAACAATCATTAACGCTAATTAAAATGTATTTATTTATTAATTTAATTTTATTTGAAAAAGTTTTACCAGAAAAGGCATACTCAGCCAACAAATAGCTAATTTCCATATGTGTTCTGGGGTAAAGGGGAGATGGGATACAATATGCACTACAAGATTCAAAAGACCATGAATTAAGAATGAAACAAAATCGCACAAGATACAAAACTGAAAACATGAAGAGAACACAAATTCAAAATGATAATTGAACATAAAACCAAGATGCAAAAGCAAAAATAAAATGAATTGATGCATAAAAAAGAATGTAAACATGTATATATATATACATATACACACAGACACACACACACATATGCATGTATGTATAGTATGTATAGTATGTATATAGATATATATATATATATATATACACACACACACACATATATATACATATACACACAGATACCTACACGCATACATGCACACATATACATACATCACATACATACAACATAATAATCAAAATTTAGGAAGAGTGGATATCTAAGGGGAGGAAGTTCCAAAGATTAGGGAAATGAGTGGATAGTAGGGGGAAGGTATGAATACAGTCTTCTGTAAGCACAATAGGCTATTTACTTGTCAGAAGGGGTTGGGGGCTAGAGTAGGTATGAGAAACAAGACAAAAGTGAGAGACAAAGAGATAATGTGTTGAAGTGGTGGGGATCAGTTGCAGTAAGGGGAAGGGGTCAGAAGCAGTCACAGAAAGGGGAAATAAAGTTCTGGAGAAGCCAAGACAGTGAACTAGTGAACAGAGTGGATCAGATATCAGGGGAGGTAGCTCCAAAGATTAGGGAAATGGTAGGAGAAGGCAGCCCAACCTGAAGCAGTGGTTTGGACTGGGAGAACTAGGGTTCTGAAAGGGGAGCTGTGGAGGGAGTAAGTGAGATAGGAAGGGGTGGAAAGGAGTGCATTTAAGTAGGATGGGAAGGATTCAAACCAGAACTTCCAACTAGTGAAACACAATGGGCAACATGTCTGGACCCAAGAAGAGGGAAGGAGAGGGCAGAGTAGAGGTCACATTGGTACATATGTGGTGGACAGTTTAGGGCATAGTGGCAGAAGGAATTAAAGAGGGTGTCCAGTCTGGCAAGGGTTGATTTAGGCATGGCACTGTAAACTAGTCTGCAAAGTTGAATATCAGGAAGATCATCTTCTGGACTATTTCCCAACAGGTCTGGAGTCTATACAGAGTGCCTAGTTTGTGACGCAGCTTTTTGTATAAAGCATCCGTATGAACAGAGAACTCAAGGTTCATATTGAGCCAGAGCCTGAGGTATTTAAAGGAGGAGACATCCTCTAATAGGGACCAATCAAGGGTGTGAAACATAGGGAAGAATGTAAGCCTGGTGAGCTGTGAGCCTTCATTTGGTGCCAAAAGTCATACAGACCATTTTTTTGGCTTTGAGGAACAGTTGATTTGAATGAAACCAGTGCTGGACATTATCAAAAGCCAGTTGAAAGCTGGTTGCCACATCTGAGGGGGAGGTACCAGAAGTGTACAACATAGTATCATCCACATACATATGGATTTATGCTGTTAAGCAGGCAGAGGGTAAGCCATTCAGAAATATCAAGAAGAGTATCGGTCCAACTACTGAGCTTTGAGGAACACCAGAGTTGATAGGGATAGGAGGGGAGAGACGGCGTCTCCTACCTTAATGGATAGGGACCTACCCATAAGGTAGGAACTGAACCAGTTAATGGTGGTCTTAAAGAGACCAGCTGCAGCCAGCTTAAAGAGGAGCATTGTGTGGGCAACAGTGTCAAAGGCTTTAGCCTGATCTACAAAGATGGCAGAGGTCATGCAACCCTGATCCATGCCAGAGAGAACGAAGTCAGTGAGCCACAGTAGGGAGTTTGTGGTAGAGTGTGCCTTGTGGAAACCAAACTGGAAGGGGGGAGAAGAAGGAGGAGGAGTCAAGAAATAGAGACCGTTGAGCCAGTACCAGGCATTCTTGGAGTTTTGCAAGAATTGGGAGTGAGTATATTGGGTGGTAGTTTTTTGAAGAATCACCACCCTTAGGAAGAGGGATGACTGCAGCAAGTTTCCAGGCATCAGGGACAGTGGCCAGTGAGAAGGATAGATTCAGAAAGTAGGTGAATGGGAGAGCAATGGTGTAGGTGGATAGGTGCAAAAGCTTAAGGACAAGCCCTTCCAGGCTTTTCCCCTCATTGGGGTTAAGGCCTAGAAGAGCTTTTAGGATGTCAGTGGTCAAGACTGGTGAGAAAGAGAAATGGGGGGAGTGGGTGCAGAAGGAGCTGGTGTAGGAGAAACTGAGGGGTGTAATGAAGCAAGAAGGGTAAAAGCACTGGTGGTGAAGAAGGAGTTGAATTTGATAGCAGCAGAGGTATGGTCTGAGATAGTGGTGTCACCTGTTCTGAGGACTGGAGGAGGGGATTGTGCTGGCGGGAAGAAAAGAGCATGAACCACCTTCCAAAATTTAGAGGGGTTGTTATAGTTATCCTGGAAGGTGGAAGAGAAATATTCTGTTTTGGCTAGCCTGATTGCTCTAGTGCAAGCATTTTGGAGAGATCGATATTTAGGCAAGTCGTCAAGAATGCCTGAGGCCTTGTAAGTCTGCCATGCTTGGTCTTGGGCACACTGACAGGCCAGAAGTTTGGCTGTTACCCAGGGGAGATGGACGCTTTAGAGCCTGTTTTTCCTGTTTGAGGTGTGCTGATCCCAAACATTCAGGAACTGGGCTTTGAAATAGGCCAGAGCTGAGTCAACAGAGAAGTCTTGCAATTGGAGAGCAGTCAACACCAACTAGCTCCTTGTGGAGGGATGACAAGTCTAACAACCTAAATGAATGAAGATGGAGGATGCTTGGTGGCACCTTGGGGTGATGGATGTTGCACATGTCGTAGACCATATGATGGTCACTGAGTGCATCTGACAGAATTCCTGATGTAACTACCTGGTGGGGGTGTGATGATAGCACCTCATCTAGTAGGGAGTGCTTGTCTGACTTATGATTTAGGCAGGCTGGATCAGAGATCAATTGTGTGAGATTAAAGGGCGGAGATGTGGTTTTGGAGTTTGGATTGTGTGCTGGAAGGCCAATGTATATTGAAATCTCCAAGGATGATCATCAGTTGATGAGTGTGTAATGAGAGTAGCAATAATGTTGGCGGTAAGGGTTGCAGGTAGGCTTGGACAGCAATAGATATCACCTATGAAAATAGAAAGGGAACATGGGAAGAAAAGTTTTAGTAGCAGGATTTTATAGGCAGAGAGGGATTCAATAAACAGACAGAGGGAATACTGGATGTAAGATGCGATATAAATGGCTACCCCCCCCAATTGACTGATCCTGCCGAATGAGGGTGTATCCTGGGATGGAGATGGAAGTATCAGGAATATTGAAAGAGAGACAAGATTCAGTGATGATTAACACACTGGATTTTAGGCTAACCATAAGAGACTGGAGTAGATCTACCTTTGGGAGAAGGCTCCTGATGTTGAGATGGAGTACTTTTAATGCTTTTGGGAGGTTAATGGGGGGAAGTTGGGATGGCCCTGGGTTGAGTTAGATATCACCTGCAGTGAGGAGTAGTAAAATAATAAGCAACTTGGTGGAAACAGATGTGTGTCTCTGAGATATGGAAGCCTTGTAAGATAAAGAGGAGGGAGCATGAACAAGGGAGTGACAGTGTGTGGGCAGAATGGAGCAGATAGAAGCTAAATGGATGCAGGGTGAGAGAAGGATGGAAGGACCTGGGTGCCATGGAGAGTAAAGGAGGGGGTGAAGACATGAGGATGAAAGAGTGGGGGAAGGGGATTTAGAAAAAGAAGGAGACACTGGCAAAGTAGGATGAGAAGTTGTAGGGATGGATGTTAGGGTAAATAGCAAGGGGAAGATGATGAGGATAAGGAGGAACATTGTGAGAGGAGACAAAGTTGATGGAGTGGTGATAAACAGTACTAAGGTAACAAGGGGGAGATATGCGGGATAAAATTGATGTGGGGGGGTGGCAAGGAGACAGAATTATAGGAGCCAGAAAGGTAGTGAGAGAGTACAGAAGCTGGGTTGCTTGAAACAGCAGTGGAAAAATGAACAGAACCCAGTTAAAGTGAACAAGTCAGAAGAGACATTGTGAGTGGATTGTAAGGAATTTTAGATACATCACAGTACAGCAATATAATTAATACTCAGTGTTTGTCCTAGGAATAATCAAATTGCCATATAAGAGTAACTATGCAGGGAGGCCCTGGTGTAAATGCAGAATTTGGATTGACACTAAAAGTAGCCAGGTAGACAGGGAAGACACGCAATTGTAATGGGACAACCTACCCACTAAGCAGACAAGTATAATGTACAGAATCAAATATAATTGAACACCATAGTTTAGATAATTACTTGCTAGTGACTAAAAGCATTGAGTCAATGAGTAGGTAAATGTCAGAAATGAAAGCAAAGGGCAATTAAATAAGGGTACAGAGGTTAACAGAACAAGAAAACTTAACCACGGCTACTGGGGATCCCAATTATAGAGACTAAGTGACCGGTTACACATTTGAATACAGTGCTGGCCTTATTACTCTCAATCAGCTATACAGCAAAACTTAGTATTGCAGTAAGGGGAGCCAAGTTTCAAGACATTGAGCAACATGTGAAATTACATCCACACCATGTTACACATCTAAGCTAATTTGAGCAGAGTGAGGACATTATACTACCCTGACTTCGACCTCTTCACTAGCTAGCCTAAGAAATAGACCACCCTTGAATAAGAAGGATTGAATTACCATAGTCACTGAGCATTTAACAGGTCATGGGGGTGGGGTTGGGGGGCAGAAAAATTCAAACTTGGAGCAGAACCAGATTATTAATTACAGGAGTGGGTCTCCTATACAGAAACAGGTAAACGTTTATTTAAAGTTAAAAATTTATTGCAGGGGGGAGGCAGCAAACGAAATAAATTAGTTGCCCTCAGACCCCTGATGTCCTTCACAGCTCAAGCAGCAAACCTTCAAATGGCCTCTCTTTGGAAAAATCCTCTTAAATCCTCTCTTTGGTGAACTAAAACAAGCAACAAATAGATGGGCAAAAATTAATCTTCCCCTGTGGGGGAAAATAATTTTAGTCAAATTAATTTTGGCCCCAACAATCTTTTTATGTTTTAAATAACTTACCTACATACATTCCTAATACCTGTTTTTAAAAAAATTGAACATTTTCTCAGTTCTGTGGAGATGGCAAACTTCCACATCTAAGTCTTAAACAATTGAGAGCCCCAAAAGAATTTTGGGGGTTTGGCTTACCTTGGTGGCAAGGTTACCATTGGGCATCCACCATTAAACAATTATCTAATTGGTTTTTAGACACTCATATCTCAAACCTGCCTTTATGAGTTGTGATGGAAAATAACTTAACCAAATCACTCAGAATACTTGACTACTTATTTTGTTCCTTTCCTATTCCTCTCAAAACTTGTCCCACATTATCACATTCAATCTGGGTTTTTAAAAAACTGACTAAAATGTTAAACTTCCCCTCCCAGGTCACACCTGTAAGCAAGCTTCAGCTTAGTGTGTCTCTCCTGGTTAAAAAAAAAGAAAAAATTTAAATCTCTCCCATTACAATTTCTTCCAGTATGGAACAATCAGAACCTATCCATTCATGGCAAGCCACTTCAAAATCCTGGCTGGAGTTCCTGTGGTATTAACAAGGTTTTAGATTTACTCAATCCAGTTGATCATACTCTCTTATCCTTTGAGGAACTAAAAAAGAAATTCACCCTTCCTAGATCCCATTTTTACCATTTTTACCATTTTTTACAAGTTAGAGTAGTGTTACAGAATAACAAAATTCTGGATAACGTTAAAGTGGAGGTTAAGCAAGGGTGGAACCAAATTTTAAAAGTAGCTCAGCTTAAGAAAGTTGCTGGCTTGGTATATAAAATTATTGCACAGCTGGATGATTCATTGACAATGTCAGCCAGACTCAATTGGGAAAAAAAACTGGGAATACCAATAAATGATAATATTTGGCTAAAAATATGGCAAAATGCATATCTTAGTTGCATGGCATAGAAGTTCAGGGTAGACTGACACAATTCAAAATCCTGCATTATCACTTTTCTCCTTCCAAACTTGCAAACATGGGCTATTTCCAACATGATACTTGCTGTAAATGTCAACAACTGAATGCCACTCTAGAACACGTGCTGGTCTTGTCCGGCCATATCATCCATTTGGAAATCAGTTCATGCAATTTGTCAGAGGGTGTTAGCATGTTCATTACCTTCCCCCTAACATATTCATTTTAGGAGATTTATAATTGATACAACATTTAACCAACTCTCAATAAATGTGGTTCCTTTTAGCATCAGGCTGATGCTTATGAAGTGGAAATCTCCTCATTTTCCCTCCCTAAGAGAATGATTTGACTGGATGGGTACAGTTGCTAACAATGAGCACATCAGATATAAACTATTAAATAGACAGTACCAGTTTGAGAGAACATGGATACCCTTTCTGGACTTTAAAAACTCTATATGGATAAACTTTCTGTTCAGTGATGATTTTTATAGCATTCCCTCTCTATTTTTTTTTTTATTTAATTCTTTATTGATATCTTCTATTTTGAGGTGTTGTGATGCTGTATTGTTAAACTGTTTATTCTCTCCATAAAAATAAAATAAAAACTTGTAATGATAAAACATATGCTATTAGAGGAGTCTTTGAAAAGGGAGTGTGGGTATTTTTAAAAGAAGATTAAGTTTCTGTTGAACCAGGATATACCTGGATACAAGATCCGAACAAGCAAGGAAAAAGTTCTCAGGTGAGTTCTGAAACAACATGATTGCAACATCTGTGATGACAGAAGATGAGTTGGATAGAACATGGCCCAGATTTTTTTTTCACATATCCTAAGTGTACATGGTCCTTTGCAAAATGTATTTAAGTTATGTGTCCTTATGAAGCTCCAATACCTTTGATTGAAAGTAAGTGATGGAGACAGCAGCAATAACTAGCTCTTAATAAGCTAAAGAGAAGAATGTATGGGCAGCCATACATAACCAAGCTGTGTTTCCATCAAGGGGTTGAGGTGACATCATATGGACCTCAAGAATGAAGCTCGAGAGGTCCATGAAATCACTGCAACCCCAAGATGGAAATATGAGCTGAGTAGGGTATGGTTGCCCATGTTATAACATGCTTTATGAAATGGGCATTCAAAATAAACAAATGTGATTTGTTAATAGTCCTTCAGACCCATGTCCTTATCAAACAGTACCATGGCCAACTGGCACTACTTGTGCCACCCAAGCATAGCACATAAAAAATTCAATCCGAGGCACTGCTCTCCTGATGCAGCCCATCACCAGTAGTAAGTGAGAGGACCACAAAGGCTGCACCGAAAGATCAGTACCAGTATGCTACCACCAACAGAAAATAATAAAACATCCAATTTCCTGCACCACAAAAAAAAGTCTATACACTTTCTACCTGTTCAGGGTTTTTTGTCACTCCCATTTCCCACTGGCCAGTGTTGATTATCTCTCGATCCCTTTCCCTCCCAGCATTTTAAAGCGAATGACTACCAACTTTATTGGTCCATTTTGAAGAACCATACTCCCCATTCTTGCATCCACTCCTCACAAGTAACAGGACACAACTCAAAAATCTGCCAAACAGCATCATGTATTTTTCATTTTACTGTGACTATGAAGTAGAAACCACTCACTACGGTGGCTGGTATGGAACACACTCACTCACAACCTGTGAGCTTGCTGCACCAAATAAAAAAATGGAAAGAAAATGGGAGTACAGTAAACTCTGGACAGTAAAATAAATAAAAAAATTAAGTGTTAGGGAAAAACACAAATGACCAGGTGCACTCTAATATTCATTTACACTGACAGACCCCACAAGAAAAACTCACTATACAGCACCCAATAATGGACACCGAACCTCACACGCAAGAAACATAGAAACATAGAATTTGACGGCAGATAAGGACCGCTTGGCCCACCTAGTCTGCCCATTTTCCTACCTAACAGATAAGCTGCAAATCCTAGTTAACCAACAGCTTACTTCTACCCAGTAGCTACAAACAAGTAAAACAGGAAGCCTCATCAAAATGTAAATAAAATAAATAAAAAAAGGAAGTGTTACTTAGAGGAGAGACATACCCCCAAGCTCCTGTAATGGCTAAATATTGCAGTGCAGATGGACTATTTTTTCTGCATTCTGCATATAAAACACTTTTAGCATACTTTTTAATTTTTTTTTAACTACAGGAGTTTGAGTGTGGGAATGATGGGGCCCATTTTATAAGTACAAAAACACACTCCAAGGTGTGGGTTATCACCTGATAAGAGCAAACCCAGGGGCGTAAGACACTCAGCGCAAGTGCCTCATGCCTTAGTACACCCCTGTGCGTGCTCTTATCAGGTGATAACCCACACCTCATTGTATGTTATTGCTTGCACATTTTTTATAGTATACGGTTTTTCAGTATGTCAAAAGTGAAAATTTCACTTTATATGCAGTAGTAAGCAAGAGGACCCATCTGCTCACCTTCTGCCCACCTTTCATCCCTCACAGTCAGTAACTATACTGAAGATAAATTACATCAGTGAGAGGGGACTTAACAGAAAATAAGTGAAACTCTTTGTGACAGTACAACTGTGCATACCAACTTCATATGACATTTCAACTGTGCCAGAAACAAGTAGTTTCATATTTTTTATTAGACTAACATAGATGTAACAAAAGAAAACAGTGCTCAAGTTTCAGACCAGCCAAATCATCCCTCAGAAACTTATGGCAGTTGTTTGTAAAAACATTCTATTAACACCCAGATCATACATAAAAAAAAACATAAAGAATTCTCATTGGTTTAAAATACCTATTTAAGACATAACTGATGTTTATATGCAAGAAATCAGTTTAACGCAGCTGGCTATTGCGAAGCACTCCAAGGTCAAATGTCAACAGAGGCTGATAAGAGTAATCCTTCGAGACACCAGGCAGTTACAATAACTTCCATTATGAAAGAGTGATATTGTTATAAGAATACACTCTTAATTAAATGCAAGACCTTTAGATCCAATACCCCCTTAAGTACATGTTAAAAATGTGATAGTATTCCATGTTAAAATCTATAAAATAGAAATTTTCTATCTATAGTAATAGGTAGGTAAAAAGAAAAGTTTCCCCTAGAATGAACAAACTGTTTCACACATTCATATAGTATTAAACCTATCTGGAGACAATTTATCAACTATATACTCTGCCTAATAAAAAAAATTCTATGAACATTAAAACCTTCGGTGCTGTAACAAGATTTTTTTTACAAGAAATATCAACTGTCAGAATTGGAGCCCAATAAAAAAACAAACCTACCCTAGAAAATGAGATCATGCATCCTAATAAGTTTAGTGTTTAAAAATGTGTCAGTAAATAATCAATTTATTGCATGTACAGTAACAGTCTTAGGAATCTGAATCAAAAACTAAAGGAATTACCCCTCCCCCCAGGTAGCATCATAGTATAGATAACTAGTAGGAAGGAAGTATAAATTCACTGTGTGTGTGAACCAAGCATCCTAACATACTGTAACATCATGATGTAACCACAACCCCAATCCCCCACCCACACACATAGAACATCCCCTCCCAAACTAGCACACCATCATCCTACCCCACCAAAAAAAGTTAATAGAGAACCAACACATTGAAACCAGTTAAAAGGAACCCTATGACCATAGAATATTAAAACTAAAACCCCACTGAAATCTCACTACTTGTCCATTCTTTGTACATAAGGACTGTGTATGTTCAAGTAGGGTAATGTGTCATAAAACCCAAATCAATGTTCATGCCATCTTCCACTATATTGAGAAGTAAAATAAGCCAGACCTCAAAAGCCCAGCTCTGTTGTGTGTTTTGGCTTTTCAGTCATCTTCATATTAATAGTATGTCTGTTCAAGTTCATTCTAGTGTGGAGAAGTTGCCCTGTGTCTCTCACATACCCTGTTTGTGGACATCTTTTGCATTGAATGAAATAAACAACATTCCATGATGCACATGTATAATTCCCCTGTATCCTGGATTGTCTGGTTTGTGAAGTAACTACACAATCTGAAGTAGAAATGTGCTCACAAGTTCTACATCTGGGGTGATTACAGGGTTGTGTACTATTTAGTGTTATAGTATTCTGTTCTGGCAAAAGTTTACTCCTAACAATCAGGTTGGCTAAATTAGGTGTTTGTTTAAAACATAGTAGTCGTAGTTCTTGAAAAATATAATTTAGGGTCACATCCTCACTAAATATTGGGTGGAGGTCCTTAATAATCAGAAGTAAAAGTTCGAGGTCAGAATGATATGTGACTACTAAAGGTATTCTGTTGGTAGTCAACACTGGAAATTCAGGCACTCACCACCAAATTTGGTATGAACACCGTCAATAAAATATAAAGGAGGACATTTATTGTATAAAATAAAAAAGTTCCCTCCTGACACTTTTTTATTTTCTTTTATGCAATAAATTTCCTCCTTTATATTCTATTAATGGTGTCAGTACCCTATGCGGTGGTGAGTGCCTGAATGTTTAGTGCTGAATTTCATTTGTTGTTCAAGAGCACCACAGCCTTGTACACACTCTTTCATATGTTTGTTTATTCTGTTGGCAGTGGTCCTTTCTTTATACTGAAGTAATTATTCCCTTGGTACCTGTGTTGCATGTTCTACTGCTCTGTCTTATTCTCTGGAAGAATGTCCCTGCTCAGTAAAGTTTTTTTTTCAATATAACTAAATGTGTATCTCTGTCTTCCTCATTTGAACACATACACTTCTCTAAAGATTACTCTCATCTGCCTCTGTTGACATTAGACCTTAGACTGCTTCACATCAGCCAGCTGAGTTAAACTGATTTCTTGAATTTCAACTTCAGTTATGTTTTAAAAAATGTATTTTTGTTTTCCTTTTCTTATGTAAAATCTGGGTGTTAATAGAATGTTTTTTTTACAAACAACTGTCATAAGCTTCTGAGGAAGGACATGGTTGGTTCGAAAGCTTAAGTGATGTATTTTTTTGTTACATCTATGTTGGCCCAATAAAAGGTATTAAACCATTTGTTTCTGAATCTGTTCTTACAAGAACCAATACAGCAATTGACTATTTCTTTGAACTGTGCACACACCAGCTTTGTATGACCTTTAAACTGTGCACAACAACTTTTCCCCATGCACAAGGATGTTGAGTGTATGGAAATTCGGACAGAACAACAGTTAACCATATGCCATAAACAGGATAATGGATTGGCAACAGTGAACAACAATACTGTGTTCACTTTGAGAGGTTGTCATGACAATGAAGTAAACATTGAAAGCAAAGCTCAAGAGGTTTACCATTGTCATGACACCTCAAGAAGTGAATACCACAGTGTTGGAAGTTACCTGTTTCATAAAAAGAGAAGACATGTTATGATTATTTGGTAACTACATTCATCCTGGAAATATGTGACTTTACAATACATTATTTAAACTTACACAGACAAAAACACCTCTAACAACACAATAGCTGAGTTTGTACAGACATAATAAATTTGTGCCAGAGTTGGGATATTTTGCTGTCCCATTAATGTTTCTTCCCCATTAATACCAGAGCCTGTGCCACTGCCATGCCAACCCTGTTCTTCATACGTTAGGTCCTAACAATGGTTGACAACGATTCAAATGGTAAAAATCTAAAACTATGCATCCTTGCAGTCTTAAATTGGGAAACATTACTGGAGATGATACTATTGGTGATGGGTACATGAGAGAATATAAAATTAATAGTTATGGTCGTAAAGAAAATGAGTACACTGTCTTGATTGGATATGTCTCTGTCTCTTTTAATTACACTGCACTTAAAACAGTGGGATCCCCAAACACAATGAAGAAGCAGTGGCAGTATTTAAACCTTAATATGAAAATAAAATAGTAGAACATTGAAACCCCAATTAAGGAAGGAGGCTGTGTGTGTTCCTGTTTGCTATGTTTTTAATAACTATTTGATGACGTTATCAACGCAATCCACAAAGGCCTCAGGAGTTTCCTCTGCACATGCACAGAAACCAACCATATATAGGTAACAGCAGAAAATGACTTGGGCCCTAATTCTCAAAGCAGGCTTGGAATGGCACAAGCTGTGGCAAATGGCAGCTTGCACCAAAGCACAGTGTACCAGGGACCCTGTACCCAATTCTCTAACAGGCATGGTCCCGGTGGCTGAGTCCCTAGGCTTGCAGCAAGCCACACTGGGCATCAAATACATGGTGCAGCAAGAGGGCCCATGACAAGCTGTAAGGCAGCTGTGCTCCAATCCAGCAGGGCCCTTGGTGGCCAGTGCCCCCACCGCTGCCCTAATATGCTCATCCCAAAAATGACAATCTGGTGGTCTAGTGGTCCCCCCACCCAATATGCCCATTATATGAACCAGTAATGAATGTCTTCTGGTGGTCTAGTGGTCCCTCCCCAACCCCTATATGCCCATCATTAACCCATAATTCCACTTCACCTTGTGGTCTAGTGGTCCCCCTTCCCTGAGTCCAAATGCTGCCATTGCTGATAGCAATAATACACCCCCAAATGCCATCACGGATGTAAGAAATGAGTGCTGAATTAAATTTCCTGGTGATCAGGTGGCCCCACACCTCCCCACCCAGCAGGTAGTGCTCACCACCCAGCATTGCCCCCTCCCATCTCGGGACACAACCGGCACCAGCACAGCCCTCCTCTCAACTCTGCAGCTGGCACCAACTGAACTGTCATTGCATGCTGTAATGTATGCACATTACAGCATGCAATGACAGTTCAGTCAGTGCCAGCCATGGAGTTGAGAGGAGGGCTGTGCTGTTGTCGGCTTTGTCGCGGGATGAGGGGGTGCTGGGTGGTGGCCACTACCTGCTGGGTGGAGGACCACTTGATCAACAGGGAATTGACATCAGCACTCATTTCTTACAACCACAGTCGAGGTTGGGGCCATATTATTGCTATCAGCAATGGCAGCATCAGGACTCGGGAAGGTGGGATCACTAGACCACCAGAAGAAATGGAGTTATGGGTTAATTCAGGGCATATCAGGGGGTGGATGACAACTAGACTACCAGGTGTTAGGGAATTACAGTATGCTGTAATAAGGGGGTACTATCAGTGTTTGGGGCTGTGGTGGGCTACCGCTGGCACATTGCCACTCAGTGCACAGCTCACCCAGACAATAGATTTCCAAGTACCATTAGGCTGGCTCTGACTGGTCTAAGGGTTCTTTGAAACTTGCCCTCTGGGTGTGCTCTGTGAATCCCGATTGTGGGTCAATGGCTGCCTGTGTCTGCCGCAGGTCCTTTGCCCTATGTCACAGCTCATTTCTTGGTGCATGAGTGGCACAAGCCCCACTTGGGGAGGAAATCTGGGGTTGATGCAGGTTGCCTTTGTGAATAGCACAGGGGTGGCATTGGACGCAAGGTGCCACTAGTGCCATTTATGTTTGGCATAGGCATGTTACGTCCAACCTAGGGCTTTGAGAAGTGGCCCCATAATAGTAAGATGGATGCATCACTCAATGTCATGAGACAGGAGACACTGTAGGCAAAAAAGCATTAAACCTTGCTAACATGAAAATCCTCAGGGGTCATTAAAATAATAGACAGATAAAAAAACTCCTAATGGCAAACAAAAAGTAGGATACACCATGACTACACCCAAATCAAAACACCCTGCACAACATATATCTTTGGGTACCAGGGTACAAGGCATGGTGCACCACCCTCTTGGACTCGTTTTGCCCCTGGGCATCTACTGGTCTCCACTACCCCCAATCAGGCCACCCCACTCCCCCACCCCTTTGTAGTACTTGTTTAACGCAACTATGGTACCGCTGAGCTGCACATTTCTAGGAAACAAGCAATTTGAGATTCATGAGGTTTGAATCCAAGGCTGTTCCTTTGAGCAGACCTATCAGAGAAGAAATATTGCTGCCTGGGAACCTGGATAACTTTGAGGTTTCCCTCCCACCCTTTCTGGACCCAGTGCAGGAAACCCAAGGCAGTTAGTAAAGCTGGTGCTGCCATCGCAGAACTGAGACACTTTTTCTGGGTCTTTGCAAAGACTTACATATTCATTGCTTAACGCTTTTTCTTTTTTAAAACACTGTTGGCTTAAGCACCACACCACTGCTGACACTACCTACTGTACTTTAACTTCTCTCCCATGTTGCTTTACACACAAAACCAAAAAAACACATTTATCTGAACAGCTGCATTGGAAGCAGTAAATCATGTATGATTTTTCCATCACATTTTAGTTACTTTCACATTTTTTTCACAGGCTATCACTAAAAAATAAAAATATTTCATGAGTTGTGAGAACGGTGCTACTTTTGTAAGTGTTCTGTGGAAACCATCTGGCACAATACAACAGCCCACCAAAGGAAAATCCTCCTTTCCCACCTCTTACATAACTGAAAAACGAATAAGTTGTAGAGCACACATTCCAAGGAATACTGTTGCAATACACTAAAACCACATGAATTTCAAGACATAAAATAAATTGGTAATTCTACAGTAGAACAAATTAGTAACTTGTATGTTTAAAAAAAAGGTTCTGCACAGAAACTAAGCACTTTGTTTCAGCATTTACTTTTAACCCTGCAACATTGTAATCATTCTCACGATAAAATATTTAGAATTCTGAAGTGGTGAAAAAAACACACAAGGAGAGTGCAACATCCCCTTCTGATTTCCTGAAAGCTTTTGGTTTTGCTCTTGTTGGCAGCAGCAACATCATCAGTGTTACTTTCTTTGAAACTTAAAAAACAAACGCATAAAGAGGAACAAAGTATGACCAAAATGTTTGCATAAACTATTTGTGGTGTTCACAGTGTCATCTGAGTGCCAAACCAATATGAACCACACTAATGATTTTGTACACAACTGATACAGGAAAAATGACACTCCTAGAGCTAAAAATGTCCCTTGAGCTATCACGCTGGTGGGACTGACCACCACTCAGCGCAGTGTGAGGGACCATGGCTGATGGCAGCATAGCCCTGAAAGGGGAAGTATGTCACCAAGGCCACCACCTCAGTGACCCCTAGTGGAGGGCCAGCGAGCTTGCTCCCATGACAGAACCATGGGAGAATGCCCAAGGCTTGTAATGGGCTGATGAGATGCAAGTGATAGAGAAAGGGATAACTTGTAGGGTGAACACTATAGGGAAAATGGTGGTTTCCTATTGATTTAGTTCTTTATTATTAGTCTGAAATTGCTTTAAATGGTAAATGATACACAGAACATCAGTCTTGTTCACAGATGTGACCTGGGGAAGGGGGAAGGGAGGATAGGAGGGGAGTAATAAAGGTATGAAATAAAATGACAGCAGTAGCAACATTTACTCACCAATTAAATTATGAACTTATACACAAGAGTTTGCAAAATGATCAAAAACCATACTAGTTAAGTAGGGCAGTAACAAGTGGAAGTAAAGTGCTACTTGTTTTTTAGTTTTTATATGTAAAGGGGAAGCAAATTAAGTCTGTAGGAAGAGTGTTTCAGAGTCTGAGTAGCCAAAAACTATTGGCAGAATGCCTAGAGTGTTTTTTTCCCTTTGAGGGATAAATAGCCTTTTATGCAGTTCTGAGCAAGGGAAATGGGAGTGCAGTGCCTCGAGGGCTCCCTCTACAATGGGCCATTGGCCATTTCTACTGAAGGGTTCTGTGTTTCCCTGTTAAAAGGAAAGCACGGTTAGTGTCCAATGAAAATTAGTTACTGAGATAGGCAAGGAGTTTGTTAGCCCAGAATTTTGCTCCTAAGATCGCAGTATAACATGTATGCTTGAGGCAAAAAACGGTCCAGCCTAAGATCAGATACATTATGGAGTAATGTGTTTGGAAAGCACAGTGCAGGGCAAGCAAACCTAGAGTGCATTATAGAGGCAACCAAGTTTACAAAGTGTCAAGTTAGGGCCAGCTGCATACATAACAGAGTATAATGGATGGGCAACCATGCACAACAGGCCTGTGCAGCCACAAAGGGGTTCTGATTACGGTACCTTTATGCTTTGTCGAGATTCACTATCCTGACACTGACCTACCTGGGCACTATTGCCTGGCCGGATCAGTATCTGGATAGTGAGTATCCTGGCATTGGAAAACCCAATGGACGATTACAGGGGTAAGGTAGTGGATGCAATGGCTTGCTACCTTACCCTTGTTGATTGGATCGAAGTACTGGAGTAATCGGGAAGCTGGCCGAGCTGCCCCAGTGGTGTTGAGGACTAATCCACTGGCAGCTCAGCCAGTGTGCTCTGGGAGGTGGGGGTTCTATCCCATGCTGCATCCTGCAACATTTTACAGTTTAAATCCCATAACTAATTTTTTGTAACTCTGAGGTATGCTTCCCTTTGGAGTTAATTTTTTTAGTCATAGGGGTTGGGGGAACAAAGCCCCCCCCAATTGCATTTTCTATTTTTCAATGAAATGCCCCAGATCATATTTTTGGGCATCTGATTGATTCAGAAGTATGGATTCAGGGCCAGTGGGGTCGGTATCCTGAGACTCAGCATACTGAGTTTAGGGATACCATAGTATATCCCTGACTACATTACTGATCAAAACAGTGAAGCTCGAAAGGTCTGATGTACTCAGAACACTGAGGTAGCAGCTTAGGCATGTTGTCGTTGCCCATCTGTTATTATTTATAGTGATTTTTTTTTATTTTTTTGAGGGAAAGAGGCAGGGATAGAAATTACACTGTGATCCATTGACAACGTTTGAGTGTGAGTGAAAAGTGGAAAACGTGAAACTAAAAATGGCCTGTCACATACACATGGCCTGTTGCATGCACGTGTTGCTTTCAATTAAACTGATTAGTGCATGTGGCAGTTATAAGGCAAGAAGTCAGCGTTATGAAAGGATTTCTGATCAGTCAGAATGTTGTTGTACCCAAGAAGTGTACAATGGTGCTCAATGACCTTTGAACTGTGGCACAACAATATTTCAGCAAGGATGGAAATCCATGCAGAACAAGAGCTAACTATACACTGTATCACCTAAGTGTAAAGCTGGTAGGATCATCTCCACTATTATACCTTTGTTTGCATTATAGAGAGGCAGCGAGAGAGAGAGAGACGTCCTTGCAGACTCTAAAAAAACACCTACAGTAACTTTACCAAACACATGTTTAGAGCTGTAATAATGTGTGGGATACAGTTCAATTCCTGATCAAGTAGCAGGCCAAGATATTTGCTCTGAAATATGTTGCCTAATACAACATTGTCAGAAGATACAAGTCAGTGTGCAGAGGGTCTGGTTTTGATTCCAAATGGCATGGTAACAGTTTCTTTTGATTTAAGCAAGGTGATGATTTGAGAACCTGTTTTGTGAGTTAGTGCAGTCAGACTGCAAGCTATGATTAGTGACTGAAGACCTATACCTATGTGTATACCTGACTATACATTGGCTTCAGCAATCCTGGACCCTGCACACTCACTGCAGGTGCCTACATCAGGCTGTGCATTACAGGGAAAGGTTGCTTCCCTGATGACCCCACCATGGGTGGGGGACTAGCCATGGGGGACTAAGGATCAGGTAAGAGAGGGGCTGCTGGGGTTGAGATTACAGAATAAGGCCTGATTTGGGGCATTTGGCTGGGAAAGACAAACCTGTGTTAAAGAAGCATTTGTCAATGCTTAATATTTGCTTGCTTGTATTGGCATTGGTAGTGCAGGAGTTAGAGAGATGCGTAATAGGAATGGCAGTGAAGTATTGAAGTAATGCCAATCCCTACTCTGCAGAGAATGACAGGCATTGGGGGTGTGCCCTTTGGGTTGTCAGCCATAACGCTCATGCCATTCCACCTCACCCCACCCTGCAGACACTGACAGGTGTTGTGTTGTGCCTTGGGGTCTTCGGCCCTTATGCTCAATTTATTCCATAAGGAAATAAGCTGAGATGGGTGCAGTATAGGAGAATGGGGTGAACATTAAGGCTGAAGACCACAACAAACACCTTGATGCCTGTCACTGGCTGAAGGGTGGGCGTGGAATGGTGTGACAATTATGGCCAACGACCCCAAGTCACACCTCCGATGCCTGTCAGTCTGTACAGAGTGGGCATTATGGTTTAAACCCTAACACCCTGAGCATTTGTTGGTATTTTCACTCCACATTTTCACCATGGGCATTTTGGGATCCCACCTCATGAACAGTGGCACTATCATTTTGTTACTCGATCCCAAAAAGTGATTTTGCAAAGTGACTGTGTCATTCAGTGCCGCCGGTGCGAAAACACATTTTGGGCAGGATGTGAAAAAAGGGTAGCTGCACTGTTCATGAGGAGGTGTGGAAAAATGCCAATGCTGAAAATCTGGAGTGAAAATATGAAACACTGGCGAAGTTATGAGTGTGTGTAGAAACTGGTAACGCACACTTGTAATGCAGTCATTTTTTGGAAAGTTTTCACCAACTATTCAACATGGTCTTTTTGGGACCTCCCCTTATGAACAGTGGCACTGTGATTTCATTAATTTGTCCCAAAAATTAATTTTTACACAGTGACCATGCCATTCTGCACCACAGGTGCAAAAACACATTTTGAGCAGGATGCGAAAAATGATAGCTATACTGTACATAAGGGGGTGTGGAGAAATGACAATGTTGGACATTTGAAATGAAAATATTTAAAATATATGAAGTTAGGAGCGTGCATAGAAACTGTGCAACACTCACTTGTAACACAGTCATTTTTTGGAGTTCTTTCACCAAATTTGCAGCATGGGCTTTTTGAGACCCCATCTCATGAGCAGTGGCACTGTCATTTCATCAGTCAGTCCCGGAAGGTGACAGCAAAATCACCTTTCAGGACTGAGAAACTAAATGGCAGTGCCAGTGTTCACAAGGTGGGGTCCAAAGAACCCCATGTTGAAAATTTGGTGCCAAAACTCCAAAAACTGGCTGAGATATCAACCTAAGTTGCAACCCCCCATTGACTGCCATTATAATGCTTACTGTGATTTCTTCAGTTCCCCATTCAGCTTTGAAGAGTGCAGACATGTTCCAGGTTCACCGAAGATCACTGCATCTGACCTCCACAGGTAAGTATGAGGTGAGGGGGTGCCTGGAGGAGAGTCACAGAGGTAGAGTCAGGATGGAGAAAGGAGTGACGGGAATGACAAGGGACCGTTTTCTTTTTTTTTTAGGTTTAAAAAAAAAAGACCTTGGGGATGGTTTTCTTTTTTACAGGTGAAATATTAAAACAGATTTTGGTACACTGGAGTGGGCTCACAGTGTGCCAGACTACTGGAGGGAGGATCAGTGCCAACCTGAAGATTGGGCACCCCAAGGTTGGCTGAGAAAATGGGGGCATGGGGAGTTCCAGTGCATCTGACACTGGGAGTGGGCATTCCAATGCTGGAAACATAAAGAAGTATTTTGGCACACTGGGGTGGACTCCCAGTGTGTCACATTAATGGGAGGAGGGGGATACATGCTGACACAGAGATTGGACACCCCGATGTCAGCTTTCCAGAGAGTGTGTGAGTGGGGGCAACAGGAGCTACCAATGTTGTAAGCCATGCTGCGGATCATTTATTTATTTTTTGTTTAACCAGGAAAGGCACACTGAACAAACTGGGGACAGGAGCCGACAAGAACTGAAACTCTGCCCATGCGCATTACTGTGCACTGTAATGCGCATGGCCAGATTCTTGTTGTCTGGATATCTGTGTGCCTGGTTGGGAGGGAGGGGGGAATCACGGCTGCAATAAGGAAACCATCCCTGATTGCAGTGGCAGATTTCTTTCATGTGCACTCTGAAACTGCCATCATTGGTAGCTTCCCAGTTGATTGGTGGGCGAGGGACACACCCATTAGAGCATCCACTGCATTGGCCACAACACGGATACACCTCTGCAATTCTATACTATCTCAATATGTTTCTTGAGCACTGCGTGCACAAGCAAACATAAAAAAGGCATGTGCACAAGAGCAAATTTTTGTGAAGATGCAAAATGGTTAAAACTGAGTCTTCTGAACAACATTTATTTAAGGAGAGGAAGCATGTCCCAATGGGTAGTACACAGCTTTGTGAACCTCAAGATTCAGGTTCATAACACAGCAGCACTATTTACTTTCTGTGTGAGCTTGAGGAAGTCAATTAATCTTTGCAGAGTTCTACTAGAACAGTAGGTAACCATGATTAATCATGACTCAACCACAAGCAAACTATGGTTCAACTGTAGTGTTCTCAGCTGGGAATCAAAATTATAAATTGGGAAAAAGCAAGACACAACTGAAAATGAGATGTATCTCAGCTGGTCTATCCTGGACAAATAATTGAAAAAATTTATATTTTGTTATACATGCCTCACATCACTGCAGAGTTGCATGTTAATTGTGGTCCATGTAATAAATCTGATGACCTATGGATCCGTGTCACTAGCAGATACAGCAGTGTAGCAAAGAAGCACCAGCTACCCCAATAGGCTGGAAAATAGTACCAATTTTACCTTTAAAAGGCAACATTTTACTTTTTCAGGGAAAGTGCTGCCCCTTGACAAAATTATTACCGCCTCGAAAATATTCGAGATCTGCCCCTGCTCCTAGTGGACATTAGCACAGGTCATGAAAACTTGACATACTGTCTGAACTCTCACTGCACAGTTGGCAGCTTTTGCTCAACTGTGGTCTAAGGTCAAAAGCACTTTGCAGAAAACAGTAGTTATGTACTTACTGCAACAGTAGATCTTTGAGAGCATCTCTTTCCTTAGACCACACCTTTGGAACTATGCCCACGTTAGTACTAGGACAGCACAGAAATGTTGCTAGTCAGGGGCTGCCCTTGATGACATCATGCATCAACATCTACATAAACATGAGCAGCCCCATCTCTCATCAGTTCCCTGCCAGAGACTGTGCTCAGAGCACTCTTCTTGAGGAACCAAGAGATAACACCACTGCCTCTGACATCAGGCAGATGCAGGCACTGGAGATAACCATGAAAAATCCCAAGGCAGAATTGTTTGCCATATTCCCCTATAGCTTATAAAAAAGGGGGGAGGAGGGAGGGCCATCACAGCCTAAGAGAAGAGATTCTCTCAAAGATCTAATGTAACAAAAATAAATAAATAACTGTTCTGTCTTCTTTGAGGATATCTCTTCTCCTAGGACACACCTTTGGAACAAGTTCCAACCAGACCCAAAAACTACTGTAACTGGGAGGTTGGTGCAGTCAGCTCATGACAGTAGGCCCTGATGAACAGCTAGGCTGAAGCCTGCCCTTATATGAGAGGCAATGTCCAAACTGTGATGTTTAGTGAAGGAGTGGACAGTACTCCAGGTGGATACAGTGCAGATGTCAGCCACTGATACATATTTAAAGCAAGCAACAGAGGTGTCCATACTCCTTGTAGTATGGCAACGAACTAAATCAAGATTGTCTTTACCGTACATTCCATAACAGAATATAATACAATGTCCTAGCCATTTGGACAGGCACTGTTTAGACACTGGTGTGCCCTCTTTCTCAGGGGATGAACAAAATAAAAAGCTGAAAGGTTGTTCTGCAGTCCTTAGTACAAGAAATACAGTGTCTTAGGATTCTATATACATCTGAAATACGGAGCAATGGGTCACCCTGATGGGCATGCTCAGAGCAATACACTGGAAGGTGGATGGTTTGATTCATTGTAAACTCAGACACCACCTTTAGCAGAAATTTTAGGATTAGTATGTAAATACACTCTGCCTTTATGAAAAATCACATAAGATTGCAACTAAAAATAACACTTTCCATGAAAGACAACGTAAGCCACAAGTCATGGAGGGCTCAAAAGCATTAAGTAACCTTCTATATTAAAAGAAATAACAGTGCATACTGTGTTCACATTTATATTGATTATTTAATGAAATGGCTAATAAGCGTGGAATAATTTGAGCTTTTTCTTTTAATTAGTATATATGAGTAAAGAAGGATATTGTTGGATTACAGATGCAATATAAGAGATAAAGACTGGTTTGATATTTAAGATTACGTTCCACTGTGATATAAAGGTAAATAATTTAAATATGATAAGAACCTTAAATATTTAATTTTGAGAATTCTAATTTAAACATAATTTAAAAAGTGTATTAATTTTTTTAAGTTAATTGCAAGAAGATGAAGCAAAGAACAGAATGTACTGGCTGTAGAAGTGATTCCTAAGCACTAAGTTACAAAGTAAGGCAACGCTTTTATAACAAGCACAATAACTTGGTGGCTGGTTGATGTAAACTAATCATTATATAAAAGGTTATATATAAAAAATGTTTATAAAAGTAATGATTATTGGAGATTTAGAAGATAGAACTGATTATTTAAAACTTTAATTGACACATTTGATGGTTGTAGAAAATGAGATAATTTATTACAGAAAATTGATCTTTATAAAATACTAATAAACATATTGACCCAGATATTCAAACTGCGCCAGGCTGTAGCACAAGCCTGGGCGCAGCGCAACTTGGCTGCACCGGGGTGTTGACTGGATGATATTCAACAGAGCTGCGTAATTGCACAGCATCATTGAATATCGCACCCTGGCCACCCACAGAGTGCATGGCGCAGTGGCACCATGCCAGGGCAAGTGGCCAAAGTGGAGCAGGGAGGTGTGCATCACAGACTCCACTTCCTCATGCTGAGAAGATCCCCCCCCCCAACATCCCAGACAACAAGGACTCAGATCCCTCCTGCTGGCTGCTGTGCAAATAAAATAATAAAATGCTCAGAGATCCTGCCCTGACCTCCACATCATGCTCATGAATCCCAGCAGAGTACCACCCACAGTAAGCGGCAGCAGTGCACCCAGGTGTCCACTGGCAACAGACAATAAGGGGACAAATTCAGTTAATGCAGCATCAGAGATGCAATCCCACATCGTGAAATGTACCTCGGGTGACTATAATAGTGTGATTTGATTAAAAACCATTTGGAGAGTTTGGATATGGTGATCCTTATGCAATTTGTTAAACCCCATGATCCCCAGGGATATAATGATCCTTAAATGAGTTTCTAAATCCCATGATGTCCTGCTCCTCAGATTAGGGAATCCACTTTGGCCCATAATCCTTTCCCTGGCTGTCCCATCCTTGCTGGTAGCTACACACCCAGCCACTGAGAGGTAGTATAGCATGGTTATTAAGAGCACTGAGCTGCAAACCTGGAGAACTGGGGTTGAATCCCACAGCTACCACTTGCATACTGTGTGACCTTGAGCAAGTCACTTAACTGCCCTGTGCTCCCAGAATGCACCTGGAAACAAGCCTTGGGTTTGTGTGCCTTCTCTGGGCAAAAAAATTGTAAAAATAATAATAAATTAGGTCAACCATGGATAGTGTGTCCTGGCACCCATATGTCTGTCTGAGGCGGAATGCATGACACATAGCTCCACAGTTTGGTGCACACTGTTTCAGCAGTATAGCAGGTCAGATAGTGCATATGACCCAATGAATGCAGGCCTACACATAGGCTGTGTCATGTGATTAATAGAGCAATTTCATTTGAGTTGAACCATCTGAACTGTTTTACATCAATAATCCAATCTATAAAAGCAAAAGTGATTTTAAATATTTAAAATCGTAAGATGAAGCATCAGGTTTAACTTGAAAGTATACTAGTTACCATTTAAAAAAATTATATTTGTAACTCTGGGTAACAGGGCTCCATAGTTTGGGGGGCAAACAGTGGTGCCATGCTGCACCTACCAGCAACTTTTTTTCATTCAGCAGTGTAGCACCCAAGGGTGATTCAGATTTTCAACTTCCATAAATGTTGTAACGAGGGGAGGAAGTTCTAACTTTTCTTTCTTTCCTGTAGGTTATTTCAGTACTAGGGGAGGAAGTTCTAACTTTTTTTCCCCCTGTAAGTTATTCCAGTAGCAGTCACAAATGCTATTTAATAACTTCTCAGCTGTGTCATTCCATTTTTATGTTTGCTTGCACGCATGTACAAGAAACATAGTGCCATCATCCGAGTTTTCGGAGGTGTGGCAGCCATCTTCCAATTCAGTCAGTGTGTTTGCAGGTGTAGCTGCAGTTTTCCAATGAATGCTACAGCTGTCTATGACAGCAGTTGAAAATGCAGTGGCTGTACAGTTGAAAGGGAGAGCTACACTTCAGTGAGCAGCGATAAGATATTGCGTACTCATGCACGCTCCACACACACACACACACACACACACACACATATGCACGCATGCATACTGCGTGCTTGTGCTTCCCCCCCCACGCACACACTGTATTGCCGACAGTAGTGCCCAATCCCCAGTTGGCTATGCTGTGCTTCCCCCCAACAGAGTTCCAGATCATATAATCAACAGAGGTGCCCAATCCCCCATTAGCTCCACTGCCCCCCCAAGAGACTACAGGGTGCAACGCTGGGAGCCCACCCCAACATGGCGACAGATGATATGGCCAACGGAGGTGCCCAGTCCTCTGTCAGCTCCACAGCCCCCCCAAACAGCCTTCCAGCTGCCACGCTGGGAGCCCACCCCAGCTTGGCAAATGTCCCGCGTTGTCTAAGTAAAAAAAAAAAAAAAGAAACCTGAAAGAAAAAAACCTTCCCTCGCTGCTGTCTTCACCCCACTCTCCCACCCATGCCCACCCACTGCACACCCTGCCTCCCCACACCCTCACCTCACCCCATACTTACCTCCGGAGCTAGGCGCGATGATCTTCGGTGGTCCGAGAACACGTCTGCACTCTTCAAAGCCAACCGCAAACTGAGGAAATGCCGGTAAGCTGTATAATGCAATAAATAGGGTTTTTTCAACTTTAGTGCATATCTCGGGCATTTGGAGGAATTTTTTTAACCAAATTTTCAACATGGGTTTTTGGGACCCCACCTCATGAACTCTATCACTGTCATGACGTTAATTGGCCCCGAAAGGTGATTTTGCGGTTGCTGTGTGAAACCACCCTTTGGGACTGATTTATGAAATGGCAGTGTCACAGTTCATGAGGTAGGCCCCCAAAAACCCTATGTTGAAAATTTGGTGAAAAAATTCCCAAAAATGTTTTACGAGCATGCGTTGCGCTGTTCCTAAGCACACTCGTAAGTTCACGAATTTTCAATATGTTCACTCCAGATTTTCAACATTGCCATTTTACCATTCCTCCTTATGAGCAGTACAGCTGTCATTTCTCACATCTGACCCAAAATATGTTTCTGCACATGTAGCGCACAATGGCACAGTCAGTGTGCGAAATCAATGTTTGGGACAGATTAAGAAAATCACAGTGACACTGTTCATGAGCAGAGGTGCTAAAATGGCTATGTTAAAATTTGGTGAAATATGTCCATAAAATGACTGTGTTACAAGTGACCATTGCGCAGTTTCCACGCACTCTTGTAACTACATGGATTTCTAATATTTTCAGTCCAGATTTTTACCACTGCCATTTTTCCACACTTCCTTATGAACAGTACAGCTGTCATTTTTCACACCATTGCCAAAATGTGTTTTCACACTTCCAGCGCAGAAACACATGGTCACTGTGGGAAATCACTGTTCGGGACAGATTAAGAAAATCACAGTGACACTGTTCATGAGTAGAGGTTACAAAATCCCTATGTTGACAATCTGCTGTAAAAAATCCCCAAACTAATTGCATTTCGGATGTGCGGTGCACATTTTCTATGCACGCTCATGACTTCACCATTTTTTAAAAAATTTTCACTGCAGAATTTCAACTTTGTCATTTTTTGCACCTCCCCATGAGCAGTACAGCTGCCATTTTTCGCATCCTGTTCGAAATGTGTTTTCGCTCCTGTGGTGCCAAATGGCGTAGTCACTGTGCGAAATCAGCTTTCGGCTAACAAACTGATATTGCCACTGTTCATAAGGTGGGGGTCACAAAAAAGCCATGTTGAAAATTTGAAGTGAAAATGCCAATGAACACCTGAGGTATTAGGGTTTGCGACCATAACGCCCCAGCCTATAGACATTGAGAGGCATCAGGGGTGTGACTTGGGATTCTCGCCTGTAATGCTCATACCATTCCACACCCTGCAGCCAGTGAGAGGCATTGAAGTGTGCCTTGGACTCTTAGGCACCAAAGTTCACCCCACTGTCCTATAGAGGACCCATCTCACTGTACCTCCTGATAGAATGTGTTGAGCATAAGGGCCAAAGACCCCTAGGCACACTGTGACACTTGTCAGTGTCTACAGGGTAAGGTGTGGAGAGATGGCGTGGCCATTATGCCTGATGACCCAAAGGCACACTCCAATGCCTGTCAGTCTCAGCAGAGTGGTGGTGGGGTTGGCTTCAGTTCAATACTTCACTGCCATTCCTGTCATTCAGCTCTGTAACTCCTACACTATCAATGCCAATGCCAGCAAGCAAACATTCAGCATTGACAAATGCTTTTTCTTTTCTGTTGCTGTTTGCCTGTCTGCAAGAGGGTACTACAGCCATGGAGGGTATACTACACAAGGGGGGGGACAGGACAGGGACTGTCATACTTAGTTTGCTCTGCTTGCAAGGAAGGTAAACAACTGTGCTACTATCATAATGTTGTTGTATTTAGGGTCAGGTTTACAGCAACAGGACAGGTGTGAGGTATACTGCTGAGTGGTGCTCTATACATCCACACTTCACATGTGAGTTTTTTCCACTTTAAGTGTATGTTTCTTCTCACAGACTTTACTACACTGAGCTGTATCCAAGTTGTTTCTATTCAGAGTAGGAACTACTGTACAAGACAGATGGCAGGTTCCAATAAAGGTGGATACTTAAATGTGTTCATACGTAGTATTCTATGAAATGGCACATGGTGCCCCCTTTAGAGCAGGGGATGCAATAACAAGACAGGCACCATATACAGCATTAAACAAGAGAAATTGTAAATACTCAGTTTACATATTTGATTGCTTAATGAAGTTGGTGATCTGGCCAGAACCGTCCTTGACTAGTTTCAGCCCTTCTTTTCAAGCCACTATCAGGGGGGGGGTATGGGATTGTTACAAATCTTTGACTGTGGTTCAAAGTGTCTTTTATGACTCACTCCAAGAACACTGCCCTGTTGCATCACTCTCTTGATGTAAGCAACTTGAGGATAGTAGTGCAAGCTGTCATAAGTACATGGGTCACAGAGAGTCAGACAGACAGATTTCAAGGTACAAATGTCTATCAAATTAAGAGCCTTTATTCTTTGACTAATGTGACTCCCTTTTGGAGCCACAGCTAAGTTTCTCTGTTTATTTAAATATCCTATCCTTTGCAGCCAGGACAAAGCTTCTCATATTTTTCTTTACAGGTTCAGAGAAGTGGACCACTGAGAATCTTGCTCTCTGGAGTGCTCATTGCATCATTGGGCAGGCAGTGTGGTCAGCTACAACAAAATAAAACAAGATTTGGTCAGAGCCAACACGGCTGCTTCAGAGTGGTGAGTTCAAGTGAAAAGCACTCCAAGCTCCCACTGCGGCTGATGCCATACTTGCACTGTGCCCACGATGGCAGTCGTGGCAGAAGTGCGCATGCACAGTACTTGTGCATGTGCAATGACCTCATGGCAGCCATCTTGGGCATGGTGGCCTCTTTTATTTTGCCCACAACTGCGGAAGTGATAGGTGGAAACAAAATAGTGTCTCCCACTGAGGGGGGTGCAGCCCACAAAGGGGAGGAACAGCGGAAAATCAACGCTGTGGACAAGACTGCAGTACTATTATGCCAAAGAGGTATACAGTCACGTGCTTCCACAGTCCCTTCACTCTCTCCGACTTCATAGCAATATAACAGCATGGCTCCACCCATGCTGCAGCCATAAAAATGGCACCACACCACAGCCACTATAGGTCATATGATACTGACTTTTATGTACACATGTAACACATGTAGTGTGCAAAAATAAAATGAGATGCAGCCCTTAGGTATAGAACCATGGAGATGCAATACTGGAGTTTAAGGTCCTGCGATTGGTTTTGCACTACACAAACTTATTGGTTTTTCACTATAGTGCATTCCCCATTCCATGAGGACACACAATTGCACAAAACTGGTAAGTTTATTTTTGTACACTGTATGTATTATATGTATAAATAAAAGTCACTAGTACATGATTTATAGCAGCTGTGGTGCAGTGCCGTTTTTTCAGTTTGTTGTTTTGATTTATGAAAGAGGCACACCTGCCTGTGGTTTGTAGTGGCTTTCATTGTTTGTAAGTGTGGTCAGCTAACATGAGAATCCTAAGGTTCTGGTATCCTTGCATTTACCTGTTGACCTCCTGGCAGGGGTGCACACCAGATCAGTTGACCAAGGGGAACAAACTCTTTTTAAATAGTCAGACCGGTTAATCAGTGCCTTGTTATTATGTATATCTGATTATCTGAACACAGAACCTCTGAAATTGATTTTTGACATGTTAATGATCCCTTTAACATGGAAACTTCTGCTTCTGAATCCAAATCCTGGGCTGTATTTTCAGTCCATCCAAAATCAGTGCAGCTGCTGGGAAAAACAGCTGCAAGTGGGGCTTCATTTGCAGAGCCACAGTTTTCCACGCAAGTGCTGTATTTCAAAGTAGGAGCCAGTTTATCACCGGCTCCATGATGTACAGCAGCTTGCGGTCAATGTTTCAGTGCAGCTGCAGTGAAAAGTTATGCCTAGTGGGACTTGACATAACATACATCCCACACAGCTGTGTCGGCTGAAATTAGGGAACTCTGCAGGTGCAGAGATTTCACTTCACAGTGGCCATTACGGAGAGGGACTTAGTCCCTGGACAGGCTGAAAATCCAGCCCTCTGTCTTCAGGGTACAGAGACCATTATCCCCATTCATTTTGACCTGGATATTCTGTTACAGGTGTTAATGAGTGTGTTAATTGCTGTCTTTTTAATTCCTCATAATCCACTTTTGCATGTGTAACCCCCTTGCAAATGGGGGTTCCTAATATGCCTTATGCCTGGTTGATCAGCACAAAGTCGCTTAAATGGGGAACCCTGAAGTGCTCCTAAAAGCCTCCGTAAGCTGTCCCTTTAAGGGTGCCTCGTTGCAGTCAGAATTAGTTGGAATGGGAGGGGGTTTGACTGTTGTTATGCTTGAATCCCACCCGGGCTGCAGAGTAAGCACTCCCTTCTGCCATCGCTAGTGTTGCAGGGGGAGCCCTGAAAGGGGGATGTGATGGTTTGCTTAAAATATTGTAACATAATGATAATAATGTAGTTGTTCTAACCTGCCTTGTTTTGCAGCATGAAAGGATTTCATTGCCTCCTCCATTTTGGTCCAGAACTATTGAATTGGACCAATCAGTACCTTGGGGCCCTACAGAGCTGGCTGACCAATAGAGGGGCTGTTTGTATCTGAAGAAAGGGATTATGGGCGATGGCGCTTTTTCGCACCAATGAGAGCTGGAAAAAGTGACTGGCAGGTTCCGCCAGCCAATGGAAGCGGGTAGCGCCTGAATTGAAGAAGAGCCCTTTGTTGCTGGAGGGCAGATGTGTTGTGGTGGGTGAAGGGAGAGGAGCTGTGTGCTTCTGCGCTGGAGAGTGTTCGCGCGGGAAGCGCGGGAAGGCCTGAAGTGGCCATTTGTGTTTTTGGCTCCAGCGGATTAAATCCGTCGGTGGACGGTCAGAGGAGGCTGTGCCCTGTGCAGCTACCCACCAGGCTTGACCTGTAGGAGGACTGGAGAGAATTGCTGAATTGCGCTCGGTCCAAAGGAAAAGTGGAAGCTGCCGTTGCAGTATCTCAGTGGCTGTGAGTTTGTGGGAGCCTTGGAAGCAGCTGCCTGGTGTGGTACCCCTCTGCTGCTGTTTGCCATATAAATGTGTGAGAAGACTGGCGAATTTCAGGCTCCATCTTGGTAGCATTGAAGGAATCGTTATTTGCTGGGGTTGTGAGTACTGATTCAGGGTAGCTCCCTGCAGAGTGTTTACACAGTGGTTTCAGTTCATTATTACATTGCTGACTGCCTAATCAAACCCTCCTCCTATTCTGACCTGCTCAAGACTGTAATGTTTATCTGTGTTCAGGGCCCCAACCAGCTGCCACGGTTTGGACTAGCCATTAGGGCTTGGGTATCCAGGGACAGTAACTTGTAGGGTTAGGCCTGTGCACAGAGCCCTAAGTAGATAGGAACAGTATAAGCCAATTAACCTGATTTTCCCCCTTTCCCCTGTTATCTGCCCTTTTAATAAATCAGATTGCTGTGTTATAACTACACCCTGGCTGGTTTGAACTTTTCTGACAAGTTGCTGTATGGTGACTGTGATATAATTGTACTTTACTTTACAGGGGGTCTCTGGAGTAAGTTGGAATATATTATCCGTGGGGTAAGGGTACTGGTGGACAGAATTGTTGACACCCAGTGTGAGTCACTAGTGGGACAGATGGGGGGTTGCAGTAGCCCAGAGGGCTGTAACCAAGGCAGTCTCTGCTGTATTGACCCCGACCTCTGGGTGGAGGCACCCGTTCATGGATCTGGGCCCCTCACCCTGCCTCTGTGGGGGCAGACAGGGGTAGTAGCCCTAAGGGTAGCGCCCTCTGGGGGTTACACATGTAAAGGTGATAGGAAATTATTTTAGATATTTAACTTCCTTCCCATTTTCCTTCCCATGCCAGTTTTGTCTACTGATATGCTTTGACCAATTTTTGATAAATAAATAACCTAGCTTTGGAATGCTCTCAAATCTATCTAGAGTTCCACTCTCCTCACCAGTGACTGCTCTTTCTTTTTATATCACTAAAACAGGGTTTCTCAAATGGTGAGGCCAGCTTTCCTGGGGAGACTCCGACCAGTTCCAAGGGAGGCCCACTCAAGTCTGACAATGTACTGCACCAAGAACATCAAAGCAAGTTACAGTGAATATTTTGAACCTATAACTTTTTATTCTGTTTAAGATCACCCCTTTTTCTGTCTTGTAAAATGCTCTTTGTTCCACAAGTTGAATCTGCTTTAACCTTTAAGACCTGAAAAACTCTGAAAATTATTGTTCCTTTTAAATACAGCCAGCCCCAGTATTCACAGCCATCTTTGAATATCCACTGTCCTTTAAGGTCAGGGAGAAGAGTCTGTCACGTGTTAGTTTACCACAGTTCCAAGGAAAGTGATGTCAAATGATAGGTGTTCAAAAAAGCTGAGAATAGTACTGAGGACCTAGGGATCGCCATTTGGAAAGGAGTTCTCATCGTATTATTTCATATCTCAGAAATCTGGAAGCTAAGATATGGAGTGGCTCTTACAAGACCAGAGAAAAGAGTGATCTAAAATGAAATAAAGAGGAATAGGTTCAATATTTTTACAGTAATATGCACTGCTGCTTTACATTTTAATTAATTGATATTTGGTATGAAGAGACAATAAAAACTGAATGTAAATAGCCCCAGGTGAATAAACTTGGTCATTTATTCAATGTCATTTCACATTCTGTCGGTGTACAGGGCAAAGTATTGTATGGTATTGTTTCTATGAGGAGGCCTGATATTTTCCAAGCAGGAAAACAGAGCAAGGAGTAATCATTTCAGATAACCTAAAGGCAGCCAGGCAGTGTGACAAGGCTGTTGGTAGGACTAGTGGGATGCTGGGGTGGGTTTACCTATGCCAACTTGACAACCTTGTTGTCGAGGTTTGGCATAGCGAGATCCCATATGTTGACAGATGAAATTTTGCCTGTCAGACATCAGTGTGTTTTTCATCTGTGGGCTGCACCCAAACCCCCCTTCTATGGGATTCCATAACTCCAAGTTGGTGTTATCTTGAAGGGGGGGAAAGTTGGCAAAAGGGTGAAAATTTGCCCATGGGTCCCCCACAGCTACAATCTCAAAACCTGTCGAGATTGTCGCTGTGGGGGATTTCACTGTTTGGGTTTCACCGTGCGGTTGGCATACCGCTGGGGTGCATAGGATGGGGCATCACCAGCAGGAAGAGGGAGGTGGTGCTGCCCCTATATAGATTGCTGGTAGGACACCCACCTTGAGTACTGTGTCCAGTTCTGGAGACCACATCTCAGAAAGACAGAGACAGAGAGGAGGCAGTCCAGAGGAGGGTTACCAAAATGGTGCAGGGCCTGCATCAAAATCCCTATCATCAGAAGCTAAAGAAGCTAAATATATATACATTTTGGAGGACAGAAGGGAGAAGGGAGATACAATTGACACCTTTAAATACCTCACAAGGGTTAATAACGTACAGGAGGGTGGTTTCAGAGAAAAAGGTGCACTAGGACAATGGAGCATACTATGAAGCTGGAGGGGGTAAATTCAGGAGCCTGGAACAGCCTTCCAGCAGATGTAATGTGGGTGAAAACAGTGGTAGGGTTCATAAATGCCTAAGACAGGCACAAGTAAATCATTGGGGAAAGGAAAGGAGGGGAAGTGATGGTGCTCTACATCAAGCAAAGTCTGCAGCAAAAAATGAACTTTAAAAAAATATATGAGCAGACTAGGTGGGCCCGACGGTCTTTAACAGCTGTCACATTCTATATTTCTATGTTTTTAATATATTCAGGGAGGCCTGATATTTTTTTCTATATCTTGGGTGGGATTCACTGTGACAATGTTTGAGAACTAATGCCCGAAGTCATTCCACGGAATCAGTGACACCATTCCTTGCTATTCATCTGAATGGTGTGACTAATGTCATAGAATGTTCAAGCAATATGAAAAGAGGGAACCACAACTGCTGCAGAAAACAGATTTACTGTTGTTACAAAGGCAAAAAATAAATGGTTAATTTAATAAAAGGGTCAAAACATCAGAATAACAGATATACACTAAGAGGAAAACAAGAGGGCATATAGAGATGGTATAAAACTGTTGCCTATCACTTTAAATAAAGAATGCTCCCTCCCACTCTAGCAATAACACAGCTTTGGCTTTGGCTGTTTATTGGATCTGCCAGCTCTCAAAATGCTGTTCTCTTCAGTCCTGCCCCTGTTCTCAAAATGTCCCCTCTCACACATTAGCAATAGCTCACCCCCAAATCAGCCTTGGTGGAAAGATCTGTTGTTAGCCCCTGCTAGCAGAGAAAATTGGGATCCATGACACCGGTGCAGCAAAAAAGTTGTTGACTGGCGTTACAGTGATTGATTTATGTCGACTGCAATTGCGATTGGCATAAACCCATCCAAAGAAAGTTACTTTTCTTTCGGGGGCAACTCTGCCCCCTGCATTCCCTGTAATTCAGATAATCAGCTCTTGAGTCAGAGTTAATTCGAGGAGGAGGAGGTTCAAGACCCCCAGACAGCAGTGTCGGGTCCCGCGGTGACATTACAGTGGCAACAGTGAATTATCACTGTACTGTCGTTCAATCTCAAACTGCTGCTGTTCGAATGGCATACCAGAAAATTGCTGTTTGGCTGTGAACTAAACACTGATTCTCTGTTCCTACCTTAGGCAATACCCCTTAAAGGAAACTCATAAACCTGAGGACTCTGTTCTTGACATAACAAACTTGCACATGCTAAAGGGGCAGAAATGTTTAAGCAAAAATCAGATTATCTTTGAGGGAAATGTCCACATCTCTCAGTTCCACACCTCAGTGTGAGACACCCCATTAGCAGTTTTGCATAGCGTTAATAGTTTTCACTTACTTTGCAGCTATTATATTTATGTTTTATCTGGTTGGTCCTTCCATCACTCCTGGCAGCATTTTGAGTAAGGTGCCTCTTGCAATGTATCTCTCAATCTCTCATGGCTGACATCAGAGCCATGGAGCAACTGCTGGACAGTATATCAGTTAGTCCTATGGCTGGAGTTATTAATAGCTTCAGTTTGTGAGTTACAGGACTCAGTGCTATACCAAGACCGAGAATTAGAGGTTCTTGGTGCTGTAATGAGACTAGGTATAGACTGGCAGTTATACATGGTCTCAGTATAGTACCAAGACCCCTAAATCTCTAACCAGAGCTGTTAATCGCTCCATCCACAGGTGCTCCCCTGCTCTGATATCAGTCATGGGAGATTGTGGAATAGTTCCCTAGAGATGCCTTACTCAAAATGCCAGCAGGAGGGACAGCAGAGTTATTGCAGAAGTTTTTTTTTATTGACAATCCAAGCAAGAAGGCAACTCAAACTTCAGCATTTCACATCAAAAAGATGATGCTTGCAAGGGGACCAAGGGTTAGGTGTTGGGATGACACTGAGGTGTTATTCTTGGTAACTATAAAATGGGTAGGAATTTCCTGCATCCTGATTGGTTAAGAAGATTCTAATTCCCTGTAGTTTAGAAAAGAAAACCCATGGCTTTGCACTTCTTCCAGGAACCAGGACGCTGTACATTTCAGGTATCAATGCCTCTTAAAAAGATTTCTCAAAAACAAATTGTGCCAGCCATGTTTGTATGGCATATTTCAACAGTAATCCCATATTGCAAAACCTAACAAAAAAAGATTGCCCCAAATTGATCCACTTAACCACATTCCAGCAACTGGCACACACCAGTAACAGAAACAAGCATAGTTAACTTGTCTTTTCAAGCATTGTTTTATTTTCTCATATTTTACTTCGTAGGCCTTAACTAGTGCAGTTTCAATTTATTTTCCCCACCTGCCTAGGAGCCCAGCCGTATTCACCAACAGCTGAATTCTGAATGTTTTTATTTTATTTGTTTGTTTTTTGGTAACTAAAGACCAGGAAATAGCAAGGAGTACTGACAGACCAAAATATGCCTCACCAGAACTGATTTTCATCACAGATTATGAGGTCGCTGCTAGTGCTCACAGCATCTGCTTTACTTTGATCCACAGCCCCTACTTCTCTCTCTCTCTCTGTCTCTGGCCATGAACACAACAAAAGGATAAATAAACTTGTGGTCTGAATTGCCATGTTTGTTTACGGCGTACCGACACCAACCCCATTTTGTTTAAATGCATTCTGTTTTTCATTTTTTATAGTTCCCTAAATGCTCACCCCCCTGTGCCTACTGCCGCTCCACCATGCTGCTATCAAACACCACCACTGCTCTGGCTCGACTTTCCATCATGGCACCACCTGGTGCTTTCATGCTGTTCTCGTGCCCTTGCTACACTTTCCACGGATCTGCCAGAGATCATTCCCAATGGTACCGAGCTTGCTCCTGCCTACAAGAAACTCCCATGACCTTGAGTAATTCAGGCCAGGCAACATTACACAGCCCCTAATATTGATTTGCGTTGGCCTCCCTTAATCCCCCATCCCCCCCCACCACCACCACCATCATTTGAAAAGTTCAATTTAAAAGAGGGAGAAGCCTATACTTATAAAAAAATGTATGTGTGATATTTTTGATATTGTATGATCTCATCTCAGGCTCTAATAATTCCATTCTGCTGTAGGTCCGGTGATGAAGCTGTTACGAGGAAAGCACCGGCATTTTGGACCAAGTCCGGGTGGTCTGTTTCCTGCAAGTTAACAATAAGAAGTCAATAAATTTGACATTAGCATCCAGGTAAAGTGCAAGTTTTCAATACTTTGGGTTAAAGTGACATAGCCAGCGTGTGGTAGTTACCCTATATTTGCTTCTTTTGAGTGTTGGCTGCCCTACCACCGCATCTGGGCTGAACACCAGAGTTGTGTAAAAGTTTCTTACACACACTCTGTAATGAACAGACTGCCATGCCCTGCTATAAGCCTTGAGCGACTACCTAAGGTTATGATTAATGGAAACTACTACAGATGCATCCCATGGCAGTTCACATCACGGAATTCAAAATGTCAGTTTGTTTTGAACTAAACCGCTAGAACAAAAAGTTTAATTACCTGTCTCAATGTCAGTAGTGCTAATGCCTACAAATGTGTACTTTTTTAACATGGTGGGATAGTGGAAATGGAATGTGTTTTGGTATTGTGCTTGGGGTGCAGATGAGGTGAAAAAAGTTGATTGTAGAAATGGAAGTCAGTCTGGGGTGATGTGAGTGGGTGAGGGAGTTCTGAGCTGAGGAATTATTTTCTATCTAGTTTTCTTAAGCATTCAGCAAACAAAAAAGAAAAAACAGTAAAATTATGTACAAAATTGACTGTATCTTTTAATAATAACTGATGACCTCCAATAATGATTGGATTTCCACTCCTCACAAAATGTCACGATAACCTGCTGAATTCCGTAATAGCTTGACAGTGGGGTATTATGGCGTTTTTCTCCTTGTGCTCTCACTTCACTTGAGCATAAAAGAAAATAGACTATATTTATATGAGTATGGCAGCTGCTTAGGGATCCGCTCACTTGCACAAATACAGCTTACAGTTTTTCTCTCCCTTGAAACCGTGCACCAGTTATTACAAAAAAAATGCCTGTGCAAAGAATGTTTTATGAGGAATTTTCACACACTCTCGGTGTGTTATAATCTCATAAATATCCTGAGTGTTGATCTCGGGGTTTATGGATTATTACGCACCTCGGATATGTGATAGATCCTCATAACACACACCTGCACAGGCATTATTCTCTGTTTCATGCCCATCTCCCACTTTATAAGCACAATAAGATACTACAGGATATGTTTAAGTTTGTAAATCACACTTCCAGGTAGGTGAAAGCACTCTGCACAAGTGCCTCACGCCTTACAATGCACCTGGGCATGCAGTTTACAAACATAAACACACACCCTGTCATACCTTATTGCTTACATAAGGACTCCCTGAAGAAACATCAGAGTGACCCAATATGTAGGGGTGCTGGTGGTCGCAATTCAATTTTTGTCTTGTTTTCATTTATATAGTATATGGGAGAGGGCTACTGTTTATGGAATTCAATGAATTCCTACTGTTATTGTGACCTAGTAGTGATGTCAGACATCTGTGGTACCATCTTGAGTACGTCACTAGAAGGGTACAATAGCATCAAAGGCCCTCGAGTGCTCAACTGTCCCTGTCAGCTGTGCTGATTGCTCATTTTTTTTCATTTGTCAGCTTCATCTGCTACTTCTGATGAGAAAAACGAGTGATCGGTGGCAGCTTCCACAGTCTTTTTAAACTTTCTGTTGCTGTGCAGAATTGCCTATACACTCTAAAAGACCATGGATGGTCAAAGTGAACAACAACACTGGGTTTACTTCTTGAAGTTGTCCTGACAACCGCAGACCTCTCAAGCTTTGCTCTCGAGGTCTACTGTCTGTCACAACAACCTCTTGAAGCAAACACAGCATTGTTGTTCACTGTTGCCTATCCATTATCCCCAAGGTTAATGTTTCCAGCCTATTTTGTATGCTGTAACAGCAATTTTTTTAACTTTAATATATTTTTTTCAGTATTTCAGGCTTAGAGGAATCTCAGATAAAAAAAGAATAAAACGTAACAAAAAAAAAAGATATGTTCAATTTCTCATGAGGCAGCACACTTCTAATACAAAGCAGTTTTTCAGCTGATAGTTATTCCCTGGGTTTTTCAAAATTGCAGTAGTCACTGGCCCTGATATTCAAAGGGGTTGCACCTGGCGTAACTGAGGTGCGAAAGCACAACCCCAGCAATGCGCCCTGGTGCAATATTAGAAAGAAGGACTTGTGCAGCGCAAGTCCCGATGCACTTGGAAGCAAAGATGATGTATGTAGTGCATCTCCAGGGGGTATGCCCATGCATATGTGGCACATCCCGATATTCAGCCTGCCCACCCAGAACACGTCCACATGTACTCATATAGTCCCTGGTGGTCTGCTGATTCCTCCTCCCGTGCCGTGGTTGCCAACAGTGACAGGTGAAATGCCAGTCGTCAATGGCCCCCTCCCACTGGTAGCTGCACCACCTGTACAGTAATGTGTACAATTCCCTGGTAGTCTAGTGGTAACCCCCATTACACCCGTATCACCGATTGCTGGTATGCATAATGGACATATCCCTCTGGTGGTCCAATGTCACCCCCACCCACCCATTGCCAGTACATGTAATGGACATATCCCCCTGATGGTCCAGTGGCACCTAACACCCCCCACCACCCAGGACCCCTGCCCACCCAGCACCCACACCCCATCATTGGCGGGCAACTGCAATCCCACCCACATACCACCCGGCCGCCCACTGAATGACAGCTTATATTAGGAGCTGTAAGCCCATACTGTAAACGTCAGTCACAAATATGTGAATGAATGACTTCAGTCACATATTTGTGATGGACAATTATAGTATGCACTGCAAGCCCATTGGTCCACAGTGTGGACCAATGGGCTTACAGCTGCTACTGTAAGCTGTAATTCAGTGGGCAGCTGGGCAGTATGCGAGTGGGATTGCAGCTGCATGCCATTGATGGGGGTGGATGCTGGGTGGTGGGAGTCCTGTGTGGGTGAGGGGTGGTGGGTGCCACTGGACCACCAGGGGGATATGTCCATTACATGTACTGGCAAATGGGCATGTGGGCAGGTTGGGGGTTACCACTATCCTACCAGGGAACTGTACACATTACTGTATGGGCAGCACAGCTACCAGCAGGAAGGGGGGGTTCCACTGGAATGCCAGAGCTGTCAACCCAGTCACTGTTGGCGATCACGCTACAGGGAGGGTGGGGCGTACCACTGGGCTACCAGGGCATGTTCAAATGGTTTATTACAGTGATTACCACTACAGGGAGGGAGGGGGTTACCACTAGTCATCCTCTGGGGGCAGCATGCTGTGCAAGGCACCTGGCGCAGGTCGCTAGTCTGCCCTGCACAATGCATGCAAATGGGGCCATAATGGCATGCAAATGGCCCCATGTGTGCCTTGCTTACACTATGGTCCCATTTGCATACTGCTGGCTGAATATCTGCTGGCAGACAGAGACATAAACTTACCCAATTATCAAATATTCAGAGCGGATCGCCAGACAAGGGGTGGGGGAGTTGCTATATATGTCAAATCCAATATATCTGTAACTTGCTTAGATGCAACATCTATGCCCAAAGAATTGGAATGTCTATCCCTCAAAGTGGCTCTCTCCAACACTGCAGCACTTCGGCTAGTTGGCTGCTACAGGCCCCCTTCAGCGGATCATAAGCTTCTAGACCACCTGGGGAATCGAATCAAGATGGATACTGAAGAGACCATAATCCTAGGTGATCTAAACCTTAATTGGCTATCCAAGACCACGGCTCCTTTAGTATCATTTTGTGATACATATGGTTTTTCACAACTTATATATGAACCAACAAGAATCAACAAAAAAAATCTGAGCAACAGCACATTACTTGACATCATGCTAGTGAACAAACCCACCTCTTCACGCATGCTGGAGTGCTGTTCAGTGACATAAGTGACCACTGCCTTATTGCTGGAATAAGGTCATCCGTAACCAACACCCCAGCTAAATTCCTACTGAGGAGATCCAAGAAAACTTTCAACTCTGAGGCATATCTTCATGATCTAAATCACTCTACAAGATGGCAAGAGTTCTACCTAGCAGACTCAGTGGAAAAGCTCATCAGGTGTTAAATAGCATAATACTAGATGCCCTTAACACTCATGCACCAATTACTAGAGTTCGAATTAAAACAAATCTTGTCGTTGGTTTTCACCTGACCTTAAATCAGCCCTGCTTGAAAGAGATAAGCTTTGGGAAAAGGCAAGGAAGACTAAGAACCCAAATGACTGGTTGATATTTAAGAAAGCCAGGAATAGCTGTACCAAGAAAGTACGGGATGCTAAGGCTGCCTACTACATGGCTGAACTCGACCTCATACCACAATCCTGCCAGGGTTCTGAGCACTATTAAGGGCATAACGGGACAAGATCCTAGCACTTTTCTACCAGCTCAAATGCACCACAACAAGGTGACAATCTTGGACAGAATGGAAATACTGGATGCATTCAATAATCATTTTACAACCGCTGGCCTTGCATTTGATACCTCTCCAGCCAATCTGCTACGTGCTCAGTTAAGCTCCCAGTATACAGGATCTCAGTTAGCTGAATCCTCCTTCTCCTTCAAACCGATTCTGTTGAAACAAGTGGAGGATCTAATCTCGCAGATGGATATAAAAAAAAGTGCAGGTGCTGACCCCCTTGACCCCTACTTTCTAAAGATTGCAATGCATGCACTTGCAGTTCCTTTAACACACCTTTAACTTGTCTTAAAATCTGGTTCTATTCCTGCAACTTGGAAAACAGCCCAAGTTTTCCCTCTACTGAAATCAGGGGACCCCATGGACCTTAACAACTATAGGCCAATCTCTATCCTTCCAGTACTATCTAAGCTGCTAGAAAACTGGTAAGCATCAATTAAGAGATTACCTTGAAAAATCTAATCTTTAAATCCAGCACAATCCGGGTTTCAGTCTAAGCATAGTACTATTTCTGCACTGGCTAAAGTTACAAACGATTGGCAAACCGAACTGGATAAAAAGAATAGCGTTTGTGCTGTATTCCTTGATCTAAGCAAGGCATTTGATCGGTGGACCATGAGCTGCTACTCTTCCTTGCACTCCATAGGCTTGGATCCATCCTCCCTTACATGGTTCAGGTGTTACCTAACAGGAAGAACACAGCAAGTGAAAGTTGAAGGAGACCTATCTCCACTAAAACCACTTCTAAGAGGAGTTCCACAAGGATCTATCCTGGGCCCTATCCTTTTCGCCATTTATATTAACAATATTGATTCGAATCTTACCAAAGCCACTGCACACTTGTTCACAGATGACACTGTTTTACATGTCAGCAACCCATCGCCTGCTACAGCTTGTGAAGTTCTACAAACAGAATTCTCTATACTACAACATCAATTATTGGAAAAAAAGCTTCTTTTAAATGCAAAAGAAAACAAAAGTAATGTTTTTCTCCACCCAAAGCCATACAAATCCCTCATTACTAAACAACCTCCCTAGCTATCCACTATCCTTGGTGAAAGCCTTGATTATGTAGAAAATTCAAGTATTTGGGGTGTGGATAGATAGCAAACTTGACTACACAGTTCATATTGAAGAACTTTTAAAAAGCTTCGCCAGAGACTTGGTCTATTTTTAGAATAAGGCACTTTCTAAACAGAGATTCCAAAAATGAGGTTGGTCGAGGCCACATTTCTCTCAGTAATTGACTATGCAGACTTCTCTATAGTCACTGCCCTATCTCCTACCTATGCAAATTGGATACACTATACCACAGAGCTCTGAGGTTCATAACAGATCTACCATTTAACACTCACCATTGCTCTCTATGCAGCAGTCGGTTGGACATCTCTACATCTCAGAAGAAACAGAAATGCTGCAGTGTGGACATACAATTTTGACTCAAGATGCTTCCAAACTATATATTAGACTGCTCAAGACAGGCCACAGCTGGCACCTACACCTCAAGAAGCTACAATTTCATTATGCTCAAAGTGCCTAAAGTCAACACCGGCATGGGAGATCTGCTATCAGCTATAATCTAGCTATATCATGGAACACGATTCAAAAGTCCTTGAAGCTGATCAACCGGGTATCCTTAGCATCCTTCAAGCATCTATACCTAAGTCTCTTCCCGAAAATGCAATTGCTTCCACAAGTTCTAGTTTATTCGCAGTTCTTTCCTTCCCCTCTCAGGCTGCCATCATATCATGGCAATTCACTTCCCTAAATTCATCTCCACAGATACCTCACCCCTGGCTATAATCTTCTCCCATTAACTCCAGGCTCCTACCTTAGCCCTTATCACTGCCTTTCACCTCCCAGTTCTAGCACCAGCCCTGCTCTAGTCATGCACTCCTTCCTACCATGTCACTTGTCTCAGTCTATGATCACCTCTTTCAGTCATCCAATCACTATTTCTCTTTGTCCACATTGACTTCCCTTGGATCTTTGGAATCTTGGGTATATCATGTTGAATGTATGCCATGTTTACTGCCAATGTTGATACGTATATACTGGTTTACCTAGAGTGCATCTCATATGTTCCTACCATATCCTGTTATGTTTAAACAATTTCTGTTCTTGATTTCTGTATATGTGTTTTAATTATTCATGTACATATACCAATTATTGAACCTTGATTACTGTATATAAGTATATACGTGTTTTAAATCTTTCTATACATGTACCAATTATTGAACCTTGACCTTATCAGGTCCATCTTGCAAATGAGCTGTGCTCAATGATGTTCGCCTGAATAAAGATTTGATTGATTGACTGATTGATTGATTGATTGAATATCAGGTGTTTGCACACAGTGTAACTCTGTTGCGCTGGTGCAGTTCCCTTACCTGGTATTCATCCCTGCCTGTGGGGCTGCGCCAGCGCATTTTATTTGCACAGTGCACATTCCCTGGTATATTCAGGGGAGATGCATCATTGCTCATCTCCTTTGACTATATCCTTGGGTTCCACGGTGCAACACAGTTGTGCTGTGCATCCACTTGTGCCATTGCCAGGCGCAGCTCTAAATATCGGGGCCATTGTATTTATTTGCACCAAATGAGGGTGCAGGTGTTTAAAGTGTTACCACTGAAGACAATGGGCAAGCACAGCTCACTGTGCCTTCTAATGAAACATTGTGTGATTATGCCTGTACATTACAAACTTTGGGTCACTGGAACCAAATCACAGATATGACCATCATGCTTCCTACTGAATTAATGCCTTTTGTTTCTTTTTCTTTTATGTTTCGTTTTTGTCATTTTTTTTACTAAAAGTACAAAGTAGGGACTGGAAAGCACAATTTCAGAAAACAACATTTCAGATTTATTAAGCCATAGAGTGGTTAAACATGAGGACCTGACAAATACATTTTTATCTCCAATCACGGTTTACATTTGCTACAAGTGAATCTGTTCTTGATTTCATCAAAGCATCAATAATTTACAGATAAGAAATAAATTTGTGTCATGGGCTATTCGTCTTCTTGACAAGAAGATGTCATAATGAAAAATACTTATATTATCTTTGTTTAAGAATGCCTGTATCACATCACATGGCTGTTTTAGCCTAGGCCCAATACCACTTTATCACAGGCCTTCCTATTATTCATGATAAGTATCCTACATTTAAGGGTGCTTGTCTTTTCAGTAGGCTTTTAGTGCAAAGCATATTGAAAGGCAGCTATGGAACTAGGAAATAAAATACATTTTGATGAATACATTAAAGATAATAACATCAGTAGTGCAACAATCCAGGGCAAGATTCAGTTTGTACCATTGGAACTTGCCATTTCCTTGATATGTTACCAAGTAAGGGTGGGATATTCAGAGTGCGCCAGGCAGGGGCGCAAGCCTGGGTGCAGCACAACTGGGATGTGCCAGGAAGTGTGCTAGGCAATATTCAATGGTGCTGCGACACGGCACAGCACTGTTGAATATGGCAACGTGGCCTCCCGCATTGCACTTGGTGGGTACAGGGGGATGCGACAGTGCAAGTGCAGTTGTACTAAGTGCAGGAACCGCAATATTCAGCGGTGGATACGCAAATGTGGCCCTAATGCATGCAAGGTACAACTGGGGCCATTAGCACGTCATTATGGCCCCATTTGCATGCAGGTGTGCTGATTCCCTGTGACATGAGCCTGGCACCCTGCCAGGCTGCAGCCGTTGGGGACCGACGTCCACTGCACATTGCGGCAAAGTGCTCCAATGCCCGATCGTAGGCTTAGGTATATTTAAGAACATGTTCAATATCCCTGGTGATCCAGTGGACCACTTCCTGCCTGATCGCGGGCAGCAGTATTAGGAAAATCATCCTAAAATATCCCTGGCAGTCCAGTGGACAGCTTGTAGCCCACTCGCGGGCATAAGTATCTGAAATAATTTTGTAGACAATCCCTGGTGGTCCAGTGGACCGCTTGCAGCCTGATTGTGGGCATAAGTATCTGAAATAATATTGTAGACTATCTCTAGTGGTCCAGTGGACTGTTTGCAGCCTGATCGTGGGCAAGACAAAGGGAGGGATAGTGAGGCTTAATAAAGGGGGAGAAGGGTGGGTAGAGGGTGACTGTGAAAAGGCAGAGATACTAAACAAATATTTTTGCTCAGTATTTACAAAGGAAGAGGGGGAGGTACCTAAAACAAACAGTAGAAACACTCTGGATACAGAAGTTGATACCAGCCCATTTACAGAAAAAAGGGTTCTGAAAGAACTCTTAAAACTGAAGGTGGACAAAGCAATGGGGCCTGATGGGATTCATCCCAGAATTCTAAAAGAACTAAGGGTGGAATTAGTGACACCACTGACTACCCTGTTTAACAAACCATGGGATGATGGGGTGGTACCCAAGGACTGGAGGAGGGCAGATGTGATTCCCCTTCACAAAAGTGGGAGCAAGGCAGAAGAAGGAAACTACAGACCTGTTAGTTTAACCTCAGTGGTAGGGAAAATGATGGAATCACTTCTGAAGGAAAGAATTGTCGAGTATCTAGAGGCCAGAGGGGCACAGGACCCAAGGCAGCATGGATTCACAGCGGAAGGTCATGCCAGACAAATCTGATAGATTTCTTTGACTGGGTGACCAAAGTAGTAGATCAGGAGGGGCTGTGGACATGGCCTACCTAGACTTTAGCAAGGCATTTGAACAGTCCCACACAAAGATTAATATACAAGTTAGCTAGCCTGGGAGTGGGTCCCAAGATGACAGCCTGGGTAAAAATTGGCTGGAGAATAGGACACAGAGAGTAATAGTAAATGGAGTCCACTCTGAAGAAAGGGGTTACTAGTGGGGTACCACAGGGTTCAGTATTAGGACTGGTCCTCTTCAATGTCTTTATAAGCGACATTGCAGAGGACTGGAAGGAAAAGTATGTCTCTTTGCAGATGACACAAAGATCTGCAACAGAGTTGATGCACAAGGTGGGTGGAAAGGATGAAAAGGACTTGGCAAGGTTAGAGGAATGGTCAAATGTATGGCAGCTTAGATTCAATGCTAAGAAATGCAGGTAATGCACCTGGGAAACAAAAACCCAGGGAAGAGTACACAATGGGGGTGAGATACTAACAACAACAAAATGGAAAGGAACCTGGGGTAGTCATATCAGATGACCTAAAGGTGGGCAAGCAATGTGAGAGGAGCAAGGAGGGCTGGGATACTGGAATGCATAGGGAGAGGCATCTCACAGTAGAAAACAGGAAGTTATTATCCCTCTGTACAGACAGATGGTCAGACCCCATCTGAGTACTGTGTGCAGTTCTGAGACCCAGTCTTCGAAAGACATAGCAGGATGGAAGCTGTCCAGAGGAGGGCAACTAAAATGGTGCAGGGTCTGCACCGGAAGACATATGAAGAGAGACTTAAGGAGCTTAATATGTATAGCCTAGAGGAAAGGAGGGAGAGGTGGGACATGATAGAAACGTTCAAGTACCTCAAGGGAATCAACAAAGTCCAAGAGGGTAGCATCTTTCAAAAAAAGAGGTGTGCAAGAACAAGGGGGCACAATTTGAAGATGGGGGGGTGGCTCAGAGGTAATTGAAGGAAGTATTTTTTCACAGAGAGGGTTGTGGATGCATGGAGCGGCCTTCCGGAGGAGGTCGCGGAGTCAAAAACAGTGGTGGCATTGAAGCATGCATGGGACAGTCATAAGGCAATTCTAGGGGGTGAGGGTAGAAAGAAGTAGGCTGCTGGTTAACTAGGATCTGCAGCTTATCCAGTAGGCAGGAAAATGGGCAGACTGGGTGGGCCAAGCAGTCCTTATCTGCTGTCAAATTCTATGTTTCTATATGTATTAGGATATCCATTTCAAATTAACCCTGGTGGTCCAGCAGTACCCCCTTCCCCACCTGCCCACTGAGCCCCACCACCCCGCTCCCCCCCGGTCAGTGGTGGGTGGCAGCTCCCCATGCAAGCCGCCCAGTCGCCTGCCGACTGACTGCATACAGTACAGCTGTAGGCCCATTGAGTCACAGCGTGGGCCAATGGGCATGCAGACTGTACCATATTAGACAGTCCACTTATGTGAATGGTCCACCATACATTGGACTGTGTAGTACGGTATTAAACGGCATGCCCATTGCCCATGCTGTGGATTTTCAATGGGCGACAGCCATACCTGTACGCAGCCGTCACAGGGCGCCCAGGCAGCTTGCTGGTGGGGAGCTGCCGCCGCCGCTGACTGGGGGTAGCGGCTCAGTGGGCGGGTGGGAAGGGGGTACCACTGAACCACCAGGGTTAATTTGAAATGGATATCCTAATACATATGCCCATGATCGGGCTGCAAGCAGTCCACTGGACACCCAGGGATAGTCTACAATATTATTTCAGATACTTATGCCCACGATCGGGCTGCAAGCGGTCCATTGGACCACCAGGGCTACCGTTTTAATTACAATGCCCATGATCTGGTGTGGGGGAGTGCAACGCTGACAAACCCTGGCCTCGGAGCTCAGGTGGCCACCCACAGCTGGTGGCTACTGTGTTGCACCCTGCATTATGACAGCTCACCTGTGGATGGCCAGCCCTTGCTCCTATTTCATTTTGGCACAACTTTGAGCACCAGTGTGTGGCGCAAGTAGGGGTTGCACCAGCATATGTGCCGCACATCTCAGGCTGAATATCAGGATTTGTAAAATATGCATGGGCACACCCCCCACTCTTGCACAGCATACATTACTGGTGCACCCTGGCACATTGGGATCTGTGCAGCACACCATCCCCTTTTGAATATCATGCCAGAGTGCATCAGTGGGTTGCGCATGGCACAACACTGTTGCACCATGCGCAGCCCCTTTGAATATCCCACCGTTACTGTTTTCTGCAAGTAACTGTGCATCATTTAGCAATTTCTTTTTTCCCCACCACCCTTGTTTTTCTTAGTCCCTCCCTCACTAATGCAGTCTACCCATACTACAGCATCACAACTCAGTCATATGGGGGAACATTCTCAATTGTTATCAGTGGTAGTACAAAACAGGTAGATTCGGGATGTACCATTCTGCTGCCACATTATAGAACTATATAAAAAGCTGAGCATATGTTGCTGGGGAGAGAACTTGCCTAAGCAAATTGTCAGTTAAGCTACTAGAAGGTTTGCAGACAGTGGGCTTGATTTTCAAAGACCTATAAAAGTCTGCAGCTGCGAAGAAAACTGGCGAAAGTGGGTCTCCAATTGCAGAACTGCAGTTTTTCCTGCAGCTGCAGTATTCTCACAAGTGAAGCTGATTTACAAATGGCTCCACAATTTATGGCCACTTGCGGATGATTTTCTTTTGGTGCAGCCGCGGATAAAAAGGTATGTGTCATGGGACCAGGTGTAACATCTCCTACAGCTGCGCCAAATGAGAATCTGAAACTCAGCAGGTGCAGAGGTTTCACCCTGTGGATGTGGCTGTGGCTGTGGGTCAGGACTTAGTCCCCGCCTATTTGAAAATCCAGCTAAGGATCTATACCAGCTAATAAACTTGATTGTGGGCATGATTGAGTTACACAATATTAGTGTGCCAGCTATATGACTCAACCCCATGGCATCACTCATTGCAATGACCAGTGCATGGGCATCCCATGCTGAAGGATTCACCCTCCCTACACCAATACCCCCTTGCCTGTTAGGACCAGGTGGGCCAGAGCCCCCCATAGCCCAATGTCCAGTATTCTAGTAGTCCAGGGACCCCCCAGCCCACTCCCCATATTTTTCAATGTCCTTCATGTTCAGTGTACCCCAATCTCGTACCCCTAGACCACCATATCTTGCAGTCCATGCTGTTCCCCAAGTGTCTTTTTTTTTGGATCCTTTGTGTATAAAAGATTAACCTGCTCTCCTTTTGTAGCAGGGTGCAAACCCTGTCCCCATCTCTGTGGTGTGCAGAAACATGATCAGTAGCCATAAATGAAAGTGATGAAGATCACCTCCATGAACCCTATGCCAGATGCCAGTTTGTGCCAACAGGTGATTCACAAATCCCACTGGTAATGGAGCAAATATGCTCCTGGATCCTCTCTTCAGCAGGTCTTACTGCACACCCTGCACATAGAGAGGGGCAGTCATGCCACAAAGTGTACGCCTATTGGAACTGGTAAAATGCGTGTTGTAGTCTAACTAAATCAAATTTGAAAATACTGTCTTCAAAATACAAGCACAGCAGCGGGGTCAATTATGGCCCCATCAAATGCCAAACTAAAACCTACTGTAGTTCTGGCATACTTGTGTTTTATTATGTTTAGCTAACTGGAATGCTAAAGTATGATTCTCTGATTTCTTAGGTTCTAATCACAGATCTCATCACAGTGCCAATCAGCATCAATAGACAATCTGCCTTCTGACTCCTCACCAATCCTTAGTATGATCTCTGTTTGTCACATGAAATGAGGTCTGGGTGGCAAACTAGTGTTTTCATACAATTAACTGGCAGTCTGAACGATTCGAGAAAAAAATGGAAGGTTTACTAGGTCAAATTCCAAAAGTCACACTTTTTTTTTTTATTTCATTGTTTAACCAGGAATAGCACACTAAGCTGAAAGCTTTTTTACAGGAGCGACCTGGGAGCAGAGTGAAGTTACGTGACTTGCTCAGGGTCACACAGTATGCAAGTGGAAGCTGTGGAATTCAAGCCCAGGTCTGGTCTGCTGGATGTCACCAGATTTGCAGCTCAGAGCCTTAAACCACTGTGCTATACTGCCTCATTTGAGGGCAAATGAGTCTGGGGGCCATCGAAGGTTTTATGAGAGGAAATGAAAGGCTTTACATGTTCCTGAGGATTCTGAAAGGTGATAACATTTGACACTATTTAAAGATCAATGGCAAAAATAGAAATGTAATAGTTCGTTTTCAGTCCTGTTCTGTGTTTGTGTAATAAAGAACAACATGATTAAACCACTCTATGTTGTGTCCTGTGGTAATTTCCACTGCATCTACTAATTCAAGCTCCTTTTAGTAACATCTCAGTCACTTAATTCTTCTCCTTTTTTTTTTTTTGCCATCTTGGTCAAGAGTGGTCTGCCACCAAAGTCTTTCAAGGATTGATGTCAGTAGCAGCTGCACAAGAGTTTTACAAAACAGTTAATCAGAACTCTTGTGATGCTTTATAAGTTTTTCCTGGCACAATTTCCATTCATTTAATTCAATGTGGCAGAACTGAAAGTACCAGTAAAATACATCAAAAATATAAAGGAAAATGTTACAGTGGATAATAGACTGTCAGCACTACCGATGCTGACAGTTCTTTGCTACATGAAGCATTTTTTTTAACCAACCGTCAGTGTGTGGTACATACAAAGACTCATAGGGTTGGAGACTCAAGGAACAGAACTCAGCTGCAGGTTTCAGTTCTCTGGAAACAAGAGACTGTTTATTTTCCCTATGTTAACCTCTAAATTTAACCTAGCCATCAGAAAGCTAAATGTATGTTTTACAGTTTAACTGACTTTGCTTTCTGTGATTTTTTCCTGTAAGCCCAATTTGTTCTGGCTTGGCCAATGTGTAAGTAAACTGTGTAAATAAAGTAGTTATTATTTTATCACACCATACAGACTGGTTTTGCATTTTACATAAAAAAGGGTATAGTTTGTGAATATCTGGGGTACCAGTCATTCTGAAGAGGCACGCTAAATCTGATGTAAGAAATCTTAAAACACATGCCTTCCTGATACAGAAAAGGGAGTGGTGTGAGTTTTGATAAAGACAGAACCCACACTTCACCTGCGGTTTGAGCAGCTGGTCTTGGCTTGATCCAGGGGGACTGGGTGCATCATGTTTGTGTAGGGTCAGGCATGGGTGCAAGGACACGGTGAGGGACGTATGTAGGTGAAGGTCTGCAACAGCTGAATAAGACAGAGGCACTGATTGGGGCAGAGACGGATGTGTTTGTCACACTAGTAATGACAGATTTTGTGAACAGTTTTATCATTGGTAAACATAAAGCATTTGACAAACATAAAGTGGTATGACAGAGGTTCATTGGTGATATTTTGGTACTGTGAGATGGCACCGAAAGAGAACTCATGGCTTTTACAAAGTATATTAATACTAAACTTCAGCAGTCTATATACATCCAGAATCTACATACATTCAAACATATTGAGCACTCAAAGAGTTAATACAGTCACACATTTTCTGAAATGTGTATCACATTTTGAATGCATATAACTTTTTGGGATTTAGAAATGTTTAAATTTCAATTTCAGGATCTTCTGTGTGCAAGGTTACATAGAAAAGCAACAGATCGAAACTTTGTTTTACAGAGTAGATGTTTTCATCCAGAAAACTAAACGAAAGGATTCATTGCAGGAATATCAATTGACTAATTTTATGTGCAAAAACATGACATATTAGAGGCACACTTCGTTGGAGGAAAAATATCCCCCAAGAAGAAATTTTACACGCACACCCAAGAGAAAATTTGACCTCAAAAATTGTGCATTCTGTGTTGGCCTGGTGATGCTGATGGTTGAGGCACTGGAAAACCACACCTCACACCACGCCAGCGACTCGGGGATGGAAGCAACCTTGGGTTGCCAGGGGTCAGCAGGGGAGGGAGAGGTTCGAGTATCTAATGACAGCCCTCCTCTCCCAGGCTTGGGGAGGATGTCTTACTGCTCCTTGGCTGCCCCCTGGTGGAGGCAGGGTAGCAGCATCGGAGTTAGGGAGGCAAGATCTTGGCTATGTGATGTGTGTGTGTGTGTGTGCCTCCACATGCGTACGTTCATGGCCATGAAGGATGGGATCAGAAGAACGGAAAAAGGAAGGGGTGACCGCAGGCTCTGTGAAGTGCTACCAAGTCAATTGGCATCCTGCTCTGCCACCTGACCACCCGTAATTGCCCTGATCTGGATTGTTTCCTGAGTGGAAGGGAGAACTGACCTCCTCCCCCTCCTTCCTGCCCACCATGAGGGGACATCTGTGGGGGAATGGGGCTTGGGGGTACCGGGAGGCTTGGTGATGGTCCCAGGTGGCAGGTAGGGGCAGATTGTCCTGCCTGTGGTAGCCCAGGGGATAAAAAGAATATCAAAAAAACAAATTGTGCATTGTACTCCAATCCCTGTACACCATGAAAGAATAAAAGGCTTTATACTTAAACAACATGGGCTTATTTTGAGTGCACTATCGGGAAGGGGGGTGCAATATTCATGAAAAATTCAACATTCAAGTGTCTGCATAGTTTAGTTGCTAGCACATCTGCATCTGGGCCAGAAGGTCACGGGTTCTAGTCTCACACCAGAATTGGTCTCATGCCATTAACGGTGGAACCCAAGTGCAGTGAATGTGCTGTTCTTCAGATGAGATGTTAAACTGAGGTCCCATCTTCCAGTTCTGATGGTTGTTAAGGTGGATGTTAAAGATCCAAGAGTAGGGTAATTTCCCCAGAGTCCCACCAAATTTCCCCCATTATTAATATTAATCTGGTTTAGTTTCAACTGGTTTGCATCTACATCCCACTATCCCCACCCCCCACCCCAGATGAGGTTTAAAATAGACAGTATTGCCTAGCTCTTCTTTCCCGGTTAACAAAAACTAAATAAATAAACCACCATTCATTGTGACAAGGAAAACAAACAGGTGCATACGTAACGCAGAACTCTGGCAGAACAAAATAAAAGTATTCTCACAATTTATTTACTTTATTTAGAAATTGGCAGTTGGAAGAGGCATGCTGAGCTGAGGCTGACCTCCAGGTGTGACCTGGGGTGGGGAATACAGAATAAGAGTGGAAGTACAGTAACAACATAGATAAAGGGACACATTCACATACAGTGGTGGACACAGTTTGAAAGCCCATTGAAATCTCTTTCAAATGATATATGGCTCACCTGTAGCTTGAAGTACTCCAGAGGTACAGATGACCAAATCTGTTCAATATCAATACTATATTGTAGCCATTTGTGGAACATTGTGATGTAATTGAGGAATAAGTTGTGCTTGACTCAAAGCGATAAGGCACAGTTTGTTCCTCGATGATGTCACAATGTTATGGAAATGTCTGCAATGTCGTATTAATGTTGAATAAACTCAGTCATCTATATCTCTGGAGTGCTTTCAGCTACAAATGAGCCCAGTGCCTCCTTTGAAAGCGTTTTCTCGTGGACTTTCAAACTATGATAGCTACTGGGCATGAATGTGTCCTTTAAATCATAAGCTTTTTTAACTCTTTTTATTCACAAGTAGATAATTAGACAGTACAGAGACAGGCAAATCATCAAATTCAGTATGCAGTACATGGAGGTCAAGAACGTTACAGACTACAGGATCTCAATATCTAATTCATCACAGCTAGTTCTCCGACGTGTATATTGGTTAGGATGGCAACAGGCCCGGATGCATCCCAGAGCATCCTAACAGACCATTTTAACCCTATCTCTTTCCCTGAGTGTTAAGTCTAAAAGACTGAGAACCAGACTTGGTCAATGGCTGCTTCTAGAGGAGCCCAAATTTTGTTATATTCTGTTAGCTTTTGTAGAACTGAGTATTGAGTTCTGTTTGTTTGCATACAATTTATTCGGAGGCCTACCCAGTAAGCCACCGTGGGGGTCAGTCTTTTCTCCAAATTTGGGCTGTAAGTTTTTTAATGACCATGATCCCTAAATTGTACAGTGAGTGGAGGTAAATTGTTCCTTATGGCTCCCAAGGGGCTAGGCCCAGAGAATCACCTTTGCCAATAGTGGTGCTGGTAAGTTAAGTATCTTTGGCAATAATCCTGTAACTTCTCCCCAGTAATTTTGAATGTGGGTACAAGACCAAATCATGTGGACATAGTCCCGTACATTTATTTTACATTTGGTATATTCTTTAGGCTTGGGGGGTTCTATAAGGTGAACTAGGTCTTGGGTAAAATAAGTCCTATGAAAAAAGTTAAAATGGATTTGATTTGCCGCATCCTATTATTTCTGGACAATTTTCCCACACCTTTCCTAATGTTCTGCTAGTGTCCCTTGGTCCAGGGTTGAGTTCCCATGTCTGCCTCCCATTTGCTTTTGTAGTTTTGCAGTGTGTCTGCCAGGCTCCCCAGCACTAAACCATAGAATTCCCTCATTGGTTTGTCCTGGTTTCTTGTTGAGAGAAGTATTTATTCTCCAGAGGATCTTGCAGTGTCAGCATGGCTCAGTTGGTAGCACATCCACCTCTGGACCAGAAGGTTGTGGGTTCTCGTCCCACACTGGGATTGGACTTGCACCTAAAAATCGCTGGCATCCGAGTGCAGTATTGGGGGGTGCTGTACTGCTGGGGTGTGCTGTCCTTCAGATGAGACATTAAACCAAGGTCCCTTCTGCCCATCCTGGTGTTGTCCTGGTGGAAATAAAAGAACCCAGGGCACTCTTCGCAAAGAGCAGGGAACATTCCTGGTGTCCTGGCCAACATTCCCCTTCCCATAAAAAATGGTTTATGCAATTATCCAGGCTGTGTGTGGGTGATGATGTGTGATATGGCCACTGCCACCACACATTCAGTCACTTCACTACCAGTCTAGCATTGCTTGTAAAAGCACTTTGGGATACTGTGTATGAAAAGTGCTATATAAATGCTGATTCTTCTTCTGGGGCTTCCTGACTTGAGTCACTCTCTCCATAAAGCTTGGATCTGACCTGCAGGTAGATGAGATGAAAAAGTCATCTGGGGATAAGGCATACAGGGAGGACAGTTCCCTAAATGATTTTAGATTACCTTATTTAAGTCAGACATAAGTCATTTAAGCCTTTCTGACACCATGACTCTAGGGACTGTGTGTTCAGAGATGGGGGCTTCCATGCACTTCAAGGGGTGGGAGGATTAATGCATAGGGAGAGACATCACCAGTAGAAAACAGGAAGTTGTTATTCCTCTGTACAGACAGTTGGTGAGACCCCATCTGGAGTACTGCGTGCAGTTCTGGAAACCCCATCTCTGCAAAGACATAGACAGGGTGGAGGCTGTCCAGAAGAGGGCAACCAAAATGGTGAAGGGTCTGCACCAGAAGACATACGAAGAGAGACTAAAGGAGCTTAATATGTATACCCTCGAGGAAAGGGTGGGGGACATGATAAAAACTTCCAAGTTCCTCAAGGGAATCAACAAAGTCCAATAGGGTAGCGTCTTTCAGAAAAAGAGATGTGCAAGAACAAGGGGGCACAATTTAAAGATGGGTGGGTGGCTCAGAGGTAATGTGAGGAAGTACTTTTCCACAGAGAGAGAGAGAGAGAGAGAGAGTTTTGGATGTATGGAACAGCCTTCCTGAGGAGGTTGTGGAGTCAAAAACAGTGGGGGAATTCAAGAATGCATGGGACAGACATAAGGCAATTTTAGTGGGGGGTAGGAGGAAGTAAGCTGTTAGTTAACTAGTATCTGCAGCTTATCCATTAGGTAGCAAAATGGGCAGACTAGGTGAGCCAAGTGGTCCTTATCTGCCGTCAAATTCTATGTTTCTATGTAAGGGAGGGGCCCCATAGGTGTTTAATAAGGGACTGCACCATTAGCCACACCCTGGCTGTAGTTTTTGTAAATGGATTGCAAATTTGTTTAATCACTCCGTCTGTCAACGCAGGGGCCAGGAATCTGCTGCAGAGGGGGATCCCTGTCCTTGCCCAGCTTGAAAGAGACCCAGATTGGTCTAATTTGCTTGGGCTGTAGGGTATCTTTAATAAATGACATCTAAGCTGCTAGGAAGTAGTAGTGGAAATTGGGTAGCCCCAGCCCTTCTCTGTTACGGGGTAGCCATAGAGAGGACTATTAAATGTGGACCATCTTTCTTTGCCACAAGAAGTTAGTTAAGTATCCCAAAAGCAAGTTGAAACATTTTTTGGGAAGAAGGTGGTCCCAGGTTTCCCCTGAAAACAGGCACCTGTGCCTAGTTGACATTATCTGATTAACAAAGGGAAAAAGGGACTGAAATAGGTATAAGCATTGTGACAGGACGCACATTTTTACTGTGTTAACCCTTTCTACTAGGATCAGGGGGACAGACTTCCACCTATCACAGTCAGTTTTAATTTTTTGTAGAAGTGACATATAATTTACCTTGCCCAGAGTTGATAATTTATTGGGGAGCAGTACTCCCAGATATTTGAGAAGGGGTACTGGGGAGATCACTGTGCTCATGATTTGGATACCCCTCAGCGCCCGCCCATAAGCAGCCACTCACATTTTGCTCAGTTTATTTTATGCCTGGACAAGGGGCCTTAACTTGTAAATAAATCAAATATGGCTTGGGCTGCTTCTGAAGGGCTGGCCAAAAAGAGGAGAACATCGTCTGCAAACAACTACATTTTATGTTCCACGCCTTGCTGTCGCAAGTCCTTTATCATTAGGTTACTCCTTATGGTCTCTGCCAGTGGCTCGATGGTGAGAACATACAGCAAGGGGGACAAGGGACATCCCTATCTCATTCTCCTCCAAAGAGGAAATGGGGTCAGTAGATGCCCATTTGTGTGTACTTGGGCTTTAATGGAATGTATACAAAGGGCTGCAATCCAGGATGTCAGATGAGGTCCAAATCTGAACTTCCTCAGGAAGATGAACATAAAGGGCCCCTCGACCCAGTGAAAGGCCTTTTCTGTGACTAGGGCCAAAAGCTCTGGATGGGAAGTCCCCCCCCCCTTCTCCCAACCAGACCATGTCCCTATGACATTTGAAGTGTGTCTCGGGTTATGTTTATCACGTCTTCCCTTTATAAAGCCATCCCAATCTGAGTGTATCAAATCTTCGGGCAGTCCACCAGCCCTTTTACTATGATGTTATAGTTTGCATTCAAGAGAAAAATCGGTCTGTATGAGTCACTGGGTGGGGCCCTTGCCCAGCTTGGAAAGAATGATAATGGTAGCCATTGTTTGTGTGAGGGGAAGCACCCCTTCTTCTAATGCTTCCAACATCATATCTTCCATGGGGCCACCAAAATCTTAAAGAATTCTTTGTAAAATTCTATAGGCAGCCAGTCAAGTCCCGGAGCCTTACCTGAGTCGATAGCCTTGATCACTCTCTGTATCTCTTCCCTACAGGATGTACCATCCAGGCTCTCCTTAGTGGATTAGGGGAGGTTTGTAAGGGTCAGAGTTTCCAGGAAGGACTCTGTGGCTACCTCAGCCACGACCTCTGAGGTGTAGAGGCCAGAGTAATATGCTCTTAAATACTTTAAACACAGCAGCTATAGGCAGTTCTTATTCCCTTGGAAGAGGCACAGCATCACATAGTGCCAGGATGGTGTGTCGGTTGTAGTTCTGCAAATAAATATTTTGTATAAATGTATCACAGACTGACTGAGCTCAGTTTTCTGTTTTCTTCTTTAATATGCCCTAAAAGCCTGGCCGATATTCTGTTGTTTATGGAAGACAGAGTCATCCGGCATCTGGATTGTAAGTAAGGTCCTATTGGCTTCTTGTTTTTCAATTGCCAAGACAGTCAATGACTCACCCTGTTTCCCTCCAAGTATGCCCCTGCACGAGTGAGGAGGTTTTGCTCTATACGGGCCAACACCAACTGGTTTAACTGCCTTTTAATAACCTAAGATCCCTCATTAAATGGTTACTATCACCCTTCATGACAGTTTTTTATAATTGAGGGGACATGGTACTCCATTTCTTTCTCTGTTTGTTCCTCCAGCTTGGCCTTGTTGGAGGCCCCATATATTGCTACTCCCCTCGAGAAGGCCTTCATGGCCTCCCATCTGGTGGATGCCAAGGTTGCCCTTTAGGTATTACTGTATATTTAAAACATTCAGTAAAAGCAACGGCCATTTGCGTTTTAAACTCCACCTCCAACAGTAGGCAAAGGTCTAGCCACCACTGCTTGGGAGGGGTAAGTCTCTTTCCTCTCCAATTTGCACCAGCAGTAGAGAATGGTTGGAGTGAAGGAGAGGGGCATAGGAGGCATATTGCAATCTGTGTACTGTATTCGAGGACAGTAAGATGCCATTGATCCTGGTATGGAGCTGGTGGGCATGTGAGTAAAAAGAAAATTCTCAGTCAGTGGGGTGGAGATACCACCACATATTGACCAGTTCTTACTCCATGGCCATTAGCTGAAGGACCTCAGAGCTCCTAGGAGGGTTTTGTGTCAGTAGAGCAGACATGTCTAGGAGAGGGTCCCATGGGGTGTTAAAATCCCCTCCAAAGAGTACTCTATCTGGGAATGAGGCTAGTGTGAGTGCCAGGTGGTGGTAAAAATTCAGGTTGGTCAAAATTTGGGCCATAAACTGCTACCACTATGAATTGTTCTCCCAGCACTTCTACCTCTGCCACTAGCAATCTACTTAGGTGGTCAATTTCCTTCCTGGTCACCTTCAGACAGTCCCAGCCAAAATCAGACGGCTACCTCTCTGGATTTGTATAAGAATGAAGCTGCCACAATACCTGTCCCAGTGATCTCCCCATCTTTGTGGCCTCCTCTGCCATCACATGAATCTCCTGCAGTATAATGATATCTCCCTTAACTTTTCTAATATAGAACCAACTTTTCTTATGCTTTGTGACTCTCTTGAGGCCGTTGACATTCCATATCAGAATTCTAACCTTAGTTATTATACACTGTAGAGGGTCTGATCCAGTGTCCCTCTCAACCTACAGTGCATTTATGCCCCCCCTTGCCTGCCACAACCTGCCATTTTAAACATTTTTCCCTTACCCCCCAAACTATTAACATATCTGCAACAGGTTAAAAATGAAATGAAATGAACCTCCCCTTCTTAAAACATTTCAGAACTAACCTGTACCCATTAAGCAAACAGCAAGTCACTCATATACAATATAAAATGTCAACTGTAACACATTTCTTGACCCCTGCCTTGTCCCCCTCCCTACTCCCCTGCAGCATTGTAACATGTACTTGAACACAATTTTCCAACCCCCCTTTCCACCTCCCAGTCTGAACTCTCCCCCTTCTGGGCAACAGGCCCAACAGAGTTCCCATGGGCAGTCAGACCTTGCTGCAGTCTGGCAGCACCCCCTCCTTGACTCCCATTCATCCTGCTGTGAGGATCTAGTGCTCATTTCTCATCATGGAAGGAGCTGATAGTGGAAATTCCATCAGTGCCACTTGTTGATTTCATATAAGGGGAACCAGCGTGTTCTGCTTTGCCACTGAGCAAGCTGCACCATTGTTATGCCAGTTGCATTGCCCCCTTAAGGTGGCTGGGTCATCACTCCTCCGTCATCAGGCTATTCCCATTTGAGTGCAGTTGCCCATCCCCCAAGAGGAGGCCCAGGTGGGTCCACTGTGAATTACATTAACATCTTTATTAGTATGCTTACCTCCAGTTTAATTTAACTCTTAGACCGGCGACAGAATTAGAATGTCTTGGAGTTCTGGATGGCTATATCAGTCTGTGGCTCTGTAAGGGTTAAACTGCTTATCCGTTCTCTGATGAAAAAGTGACCAGTATCACTGATGTCCATTAGGGGCTGGCTCCCTACCACCACCACCAGCTCCCTCCTTCGGTACAAGAACTATTGGGAGTCATAACAAGCTCCAAATTTGCAAACAGAAGTGCTGTAAGAGGTACATACAACAAAGGATATAGTCTGTTGGCAATAAGAATCCACAACAGGAGTCTTGCCTTCAGTGACAATCTAGGGAAAAAGGTGAGCTATTTAAAGTAAACTTGTAGCACAGTCTGTAGCTTGGACAGTTTGAACAAGGAGTTGAATTCACAAAAGTCAAATCGAACCATTGTGATGAGACAGTCTATGTGTTGGTCTTCTAAGGGAGGGGAAGCCCTGTCATGCCCCGAGAGAGCACTTGGGGATACTGTCACAATTCATGGCTTCTGTGGTCCTCATGGCTCAGACCTCTTTTCCTGCCACAATGGAATCCCCAAGTTGCTACCATCATATTGATGCAAAGATCTGTAGGCTTGGCTGCGAAAGGGGAAGGGGAAATTGTTTAACCACGAAAGACACACTAAGCTGGAGTTTGTTTTCCAGTGCAACCTTGGAGCAAAAGGAAGTTAGTGACTTGCTCAGGGTCACACAATATGCAAGTGGGGGCTGATGGGATTCAAACTCAAGTCTCCAGGATTGCTGCTCGGTGCCCTTAACCACTACGCTATGCTTTTAAAACCAAGTACTCAGCTAATGGATGTGGCCATCATTTTTTTGTGACTTCAAGCACTCAATTTGGGGCACCAGAATCAGTCACATGGCAGATTAACTATTTGTGCCCCCCCCACCCCTGCCTCCATCCAACACTCACTGTGTCTCCAGAGCATCTAAACAGGTCTGCTAGATGCTAGGATCTCATGCTGGTAGGCCCATCCTTCTCACCCCACAGCGGCATTCTCTAGCTGACTGCTTGGTTTCAATATAGGCCATCGCTGCTTTGAGATGGCTGAAAGTTTTGGGAGGCAGCCCCAGGTGCTGTATTATCATCCTGGAGGTATAAACGTGCAGATTGCCATTGATTTTCATGAAGGCACTTTTTCACTTGATTAAGCTCTTGCTTCTGTTGTTGACGTCTGTGGCTGAAGTCAGGGTAGAAACTGATGTTCAGTTTTGGACCCTGATGGCTCCTTTTTGTCTGGCCACCTGCAACACTCTCACCCTGTCTGGGTATCCAAGGACATGAATTAGAAAATGTCTTAACCACTCCCCCAGTCCTAGTTTTGCCCCAGGGGGTCTGTGAGCCCTTTTATATTTTTATCAGCAAGCTGTTTTCGAGCCCCAGGATCTGCAGTAGCCAGGTGGTGAGGAAAGTCTGTGAGGGTCTGTGCCTTCACTTCCTTCATGGAGGTCAATAACCCTCATGTTGGTCTGGCACTCCCTGTCACTCCCTGTTCTCATGGTCATCAAGTTTGCCCAGTCTGCTTCTTTATGTTTTTTAGTTCTTCTGCTAAATCCATGTTGCTTTCCTCCTGGACTTGCATTCTTTTTTTGGATTCATCCAGATGCCATCCATGTGCTTCTGTTGTTTCAGCCAGTCCATTTGCATAGCCTGACTGTGTGAGAGATGGGCATTCCTGTTACCGAACCCAGCTCTCACGGCAGGTTCTCTGTTGCTGGTGGCTGATTTTGTCGAGGTTGGGAGTATCTTGGTGGCAGGGGTGCTGAAGTTGGTGAGTTGGGCAGCTCCTCTACTGCTGCTTGAGGTGCTAAGCTTTTGGGTGGCTCCACGGGCCTGTCTCCATTCAACAACTCATTCAACTCTTTGAAGTCAATTTAGTTTGTTTGTGGGCAGATTTCAGTTGTTCAGCCATGATCAGTTTGTTGAATACATTTTCTGGTTCGGTGCATAGTTACATGCAGGATGGCATTCATATCAGTTGGATCCTGGCGAAGCAACAGGCTTAAGCAGCTATTTTAGTTCCCAGCCAGGCTACACCCCCAAATAATAAGTCTGAATGTTAAATGGAATGTGGAAAATGCACTAATTTTTCAAGTACTTACAGACTAAAAGAAATAAAAAACAATAGGGCCTATGCATGAATGTGTGGAGTGGCTACACTCCGCGGATCTGCAGTGTGTAGCCACTCCGCATCAATTGCACTCCCCAAGTGGAATGCATGACCCGGAGCATGCAGCTTCTATACACTTGATCCCCCAGCTGTGCAGACAGCAATGTGCCTGTGGTGGGTGGGAGAAGTGCCAGCACTACACACCATGCACTAAGGAGCATAGCGCTGCAATCTGGGGCATGTAGGTGGGTGCCAGGAAAACCAGGAAGAACTCTGCCATAAGTCCCCTATGTGCCCTGCCTCCACACCATATCAGCCACCGGAACATCCCCATGGCATGCAGGCACCCCCCCATACATACAGTATTGCCCCATCCTCTGATGCAGTACCCCCATCCCAGTGCTGCACCATGGTGCCCATGCAGCCCGCCTCCCTGCACATGGCCACAGTACGCCCAGTGCATCACAGCATCCCCCCACCCCACACATGCCTGCACTCATCCTGTTCTGTACAGCCCCCCCAGAGGAGGGCACTGGTCTCAGGTGGTACAAGTCCAACCCTTCACACACACAGTGGTGCCCAGTGTACCCCGACCCTGTACCACCCCCATTCACCAGTTGTCCCCCACCCATCTGTGGTAATGGCAACCCCCACCCAATGCCACATACCATCCTGCCAGTGCCACAGGCAGAGACAGCCAGCGGCACTGCCCTCCACACACCTCATGGCTGCTGGCCATCTGACATATGCAGGGGAGTGCAGCTGCTATGCACCTGCATAGGTCAGACAGCCAGTGGCTGTGGAGGTGTGTGGAGGGCTGTGTAGCTGGTCATCTCTGACCATGGCACCGGCAGGATGGTATGAGGCATTGGGTGGGGGTTGCCGGTGCCGCATATGGGTAGGAGACTACTAGCAAACAGGGGTGGTACAGGGTTGGGATACACTGAGACACTGAGAAGCTCTGTGTGTGGGGGGGTTGACTTGTGCTGCCTGGGACTAGTGCCCTCATCTGGGAGGGCTCCTCTGTATGGATGGGGACAGTCAGCGGTGCTGATGGGGGGGTCATCGGTGCAGAAGACACTACCACGAGTGCCGATGTACAGCACATTGGCTGCTGGGGCTGATGGCAGGGCAGTGCAGGACCATGTGCCTCTGGATGCTGTTCACACAACTGGACCTTTGCCTGCTCACATAAGGGATCTAGTCTGGGACCTGGGACGGGCTTTCTATTGGATGCCCACCTGGGTCCACTACTCTGCCTCCATCTGGCCTGCATGATCCTGCATGCTGGGGGCTTAGCTGCAGACAGTGGTGGCCATTGGTGAATACAGCCTGTGTGCACCTGTCAGCAGGTGCGAAGCTATGCAGGTGGGATAAGTGCCTCTGGCACGTAATTCCCGCCCATCAGTGCATAGACCCAATGCTCTGTATGAAATAATGGAGGGTAAGGACATGATAACTTGTAACACAGACTACATTGCATATATTCTAAAGTGCCCCAGTGACTTGATTTATATAGGGAAAACCACCATCCACTAAAAGTTTTAATTACTGAACATAAATCTGGGATTAGAAGGGGACATAGGACTTCTCCTATAATTAAATGCTTTGGTGTTGAACGTATAACTCAATTTGTGGGGGTGACTGAGGTAAAGAATTATTATTAAGGGGCAGTTACATGCCACTAGAAAAAGTTTTGCCTGAATTAAAAAGTGGCTTGGTCGACCATTATGTAAATAACTTTGATCCAGTTTTTTTTTTGTTTTTTTTTAATAAAATGTTCTGTGAAATTATGTCTGGTAGTCTCCCTTGTTTCTCTCTCTTATTCCCTCCACCCACTTTCCATCACAGGAATATCAATATACACTATGCAAAAGTATTTCTGGCTCCTGATTGTTAATAATTATTCAGTAAAGTGTGAGTGATAAAATACTAAACCCATCCTTCTAGAATACACAAATATAGGGTGAAGCCTGTGAACATCAAGGTCTCTGACATATTTAGTAACCAAAATACATTATCACCTGAGGGCTGTTCAGTGGCCTACGCGAAAGGAGTTGTGGCAGTCTCAGTCCAGTTCCCAGTGGGCAGATGTCCACATCACAATACCACCAACACACTTGGCACTAATTAGCACCGTTGTTGGCCGCTTCACATAAGAGGCCAGGGAGTGAATGGGCATGGAGTCTGAACTACCATCTCACCTATGTGGTGGTCCCTCCATGACAGGGTTATGGTTCTTTGGCTGGGTGGCGCGGGGAAATTTGCCCTGTGACAACCTGTGCTGTACCTGTCGTATGGCTAAACAGAGGACTTCAGGTTCCAGTGCTGTTAATCCAGCACCTTTCATGAGCACTAAATTCACACACAGGGAAAAAAAATCTTTAAAATACAGATCTCTGAAATATTTCATGAGACTACTTACAGTATGTCAAGTTTAGTGCAATGCTGCCATCTACTGACATCAGTCCAGCACAGTTTTCGTGTTGTTTTATTTTAACGAGCTCCTAATGCTGATGCTACCACATGGTACATCAGGCATCAGGTGTCTGACTCCACTAGTAGTGACATCATGACTCAAACTGTGATCTCAGCAATTTGCAGAAGCCCCACCCAATTCAATGGCATCCAGCACCATTTAAAGCATGAAAGCACTGTGACCCTTGCTGTAAATTGTGAAACAATAACAAGCATTTGTCAATGCCAAATGTTGTCTCGCTGGCATTGGCATTGGTGGTGCCGGAGTTAGAGATGCATAATAGGAATGGAAGTGAAGTATTGAAGTGACTCCAACCCCACCCCCACCCTGTAGAGACCGACAGGCATTGGGGTGTGCCTTTGGGTCGTCAGCTATAATGCTCATGGCATTGTACCTCACCCTACCCTGGAGACACTGACAAGTGTTGTGGCATGCTTTGGGGTCTTTGGGTATTATACTTACCCTATTCCAGAAGGAAATTATGCTGAGGTGGGTGCAATATAGGAGAATTGGGTGAACTTTGTGACTGAACAGTGCAAGGCACACCATGATGCCTGTCACTGGCTGCAGGGTGGAGGTGGGGGTTGAATGGTGTGAGCATTACAGGCAATGATCCCAAGTCACACCCCTGATGCCTGTCAGTCTCTACAGGGTGGGGTGCTACAGTTGGAAACCCTAACACCGTAGGTGTGTGTGTTGGTATTTTCACTCCAAATTTTCAACATGGGCTTTTTGTAAGTCCACCTCATGAAAAGTGGCACAATCAGTTTGTTAGCTGAAAGGTGGTTTTGCACAGCAGCTATGCCATTTGGTGACACGGGGATGAAAACACATTTTGGGCAGTATGTGAAAAATGACAACCGTATTGTTCATGAAGAGGTGTAAAAAATGGCAACATTAAAAAACTGGTGTGAAAATATGAAAAACTGGTGAAGTCATGAGCATGCATAGAAACTGTGCAACACACATCCATAACCCAATTATTTTTGTGAGTTTGTTAGCCACATTTTTAACATAGGCATTTTGGGACCTCCCCTCATGAACAGTGGCGCTGTGATTTTGTTAATGTGTCCCAAAAGTTGATTTCCCACAGTGACCACGCCATTGTGTGCCACAGGTGCAGAAACACATTTTGGGCAGGATGTGAAAAATGACAGCTGTACTGTTCATAAGGAGGTGTGAAAAAATGCCAGTGTTGAAAATCTGGCATGGAAATATTGTAAATTTGCGAAGTCACAAGGGTGCGTGGAAACTGCACAATGCAAGCTTGTAACCCAGTCATTTTATGGACTTTCGGCACCAAATTTTCAACATAGGCATTTCAGAACCTCTGCTCATGAATGGTGTCACTGTCATTTCCTCAAACTGTCCCGAAAACTGATTTTGCAGAGCGACCACGCTATTCTGCACCGGACGTGTAAAAATACATTTTGACCAGGATATGTAAAATGACAGCTGTACTATTCATCAGGAGGTGTGAAAAATGCCAATTGTAAAAATCTGGAGTGAAAATATTACAAATTCACGAAGTTACAAGCGTGTGTGGAAACAGCACAACATACGCTCGTAAAACAGCCATTTTTGGGATTTTTTCACCAAATTTGCAACATAGGCTTTTTGAGAGTCCCCCTCATGAACAGTGGCACTGTCATTTCATTACTCGGTCCCGAAAGGTGATTCTGCACAGTGACCACAAAAATCACCTTTCAGGACTGAATAATGCCATGACAGTGACATAATTCATGAGGAGGGGTCCCAATAACCCCAAGTTGAAAATTTGGTGCAAAAATTCAAAAAAATGCCTGAGATATGCACCAAAGTTGGAAAAACCCTATTTATGCCATTATACAGCTTACTGGCATTTCTTAAGTTTTCGGTCGGCTTTGAAGAGTGCAGACATGTTCCCGGTCCACTGAAGATCATCGTGCCAAACTCCAGAGGTAAGTATGGGGTGAGTGGTGTGTGTGGGGAGGCAAGGTGTGCAGAGGGTGGGCACAGGTTGTGGGAGGGGGGCAGGGAGATGGTGAGGGACCATTTTCTTTTTTCAAAGGGTTTAAAAAGAAAAAAACTTGTGGGATGTTTTTAATTTTTCAGGGCAATTTGGAACACTGTGGTGGGCTCCCAGCATGCCACCTAAGTGATTTTTTGTGGGAGATGCTGTAGCCGACGGGGGACTGGGCACCCCTGTCAGCAAACAACGAAACCGGGGGGGGGCAAGAGCCAAGGGAATTTGGCACCCCCTCAGTACCTAACAAATGGGGGGTGCATGATGGCAGACCAGACCTGGATTTGAATCCCACAGCTTCCACTTGCATACTGTGTGACCCTAAGCAAGTCACTTAACTTCCCTGTGCTCCCAGATCACTCCTGTAAAAAAGCTTTCAGCTTAGTGTGCTACTCCAGGTTAAACAACTAAAAAAAAAAAAATGATGCCGGCAGAAGTGGGCTCCCCCTGTCGGTACATACATTGTAATAAAAAAAAATGATGCCGGCAGAAGTGGACTCCCCCCATCGGTACATACATTGTAACAGGGCATGCCGACAGGGGGATTGGGCAACCCTGAAGTCGGCATTATGGCAGGCAGTGTGCCGCAGTGTTATGTACTTGTTTCACATGGGAAAGCATGTCAGGAGGTCCCTACATATGACGAGTTTTGCTCGCATTGCAGTGGACCTTTCATTTGATGTGATCGCCACATTAAGTATGCATGGTGTGGCGCCGGCATGCAGGCTGATTGAGGAATGAGGGACGCACCTACCACAATATGTTGGCTGCGTATGTGTGAGCCAGCATAACTAGATCCATGCAGAAATGCACCAAGAATGGAAGTGGTATCTCTAAACCTGAAAATTCAAAATACAGCAACCAAATTATTTATTTTTCATGTATTTATGTACATATGTATGTATTAATTGATTGATTGATTGATTGATTGATTTCTTAAGCTTTTTTTACCCTTCAGATCAGTTACAGGTTTAAAGGTGGGGAAAAGCAAACTTATACAGGTCTACACAATCACACATATTCCAATAATGAAAATCATCATGGGAAGCATATGCAAATCACCATGAAAGGAGTTAGACTTGTTCTGCTTTAAGCAGGAGTGTGTGGTACCAAATGACCTCTTAGACAATGTGCAAAGGCTAAGAACATATGACACAGACACCTGAGTCATCTTTTTCAGGACTAATCAGTGTGTTTCATCTATTTCTCAAGCCTAAGGAATGGAGAACCAGCTCTGTGTTGCTCTTACAGGTTTAGGTAAACCCAAAATAGGAAAGTAATCTAAAAGATAAAGATAAAGAACCTTAGCACAGAAGCAGTGAGGCAAGGGTTACAGGGGAATGGCATTGACATTAAATATACCTGGTTTTCCATTCCGCTGTGCTGAAATCCTAGATTTATAGTGTTGGGCAAGAGCTTTCTGATGCCTGCTATAGCCAACAAGTACAGACTTCCTTTAACTGCAAACTCTATCCTCCACCCCTGAGAGTCAACCGGGAGTGTCGCCTGTTGCTTTGACTTTTTCCTTCCCTTTTCTCTAAACTCCAACTGGGAGAGGGCTAAGATAGTGGGAGGAGTTGGAACACCGTATTTCAGGGATTATGCCTTGTGGTACTCTGCTGTGGTCCTTGAGCTAAAGCACTGTAGCTTAAGGACATCTTAGAAGAGGAGTCTGCCTGGAGTCAGCCATGAGTTAGCCATCGTCTGACCATGCTGCTCTCCAGGCTCGCATCTTCAGCTCCCTTCACTACTCGCTAAGTTAAGATGTCTTCCTGTTCAAACCACTACCTCAATCATAGGTGACTGTTACTGCTTCTGTAACATTTTACTGCAACCCGAACAAACTTTTTTGGGGGTTCTTAGGTAGGACCACCAAACTAGTTTTGTACATTCTATATTTTGCCTACCTGCTTATTACACCCTAGCACAACTAAGCTGTCTGTTCTGCATTAGGGCACATATGTACTCCTTTTTTTTGCCATGCTAATTTACTAGAAACATAGTAGTTATTGGTTCTGTATAATTTACTGTAACCCAAGTCATGTCCTATCTGGGTGCAGCCACCAAACTATTTTTGTGCCTTCTATATTTGTTTGTCACTTATCATATCTTATCACATTTATATTGTCTGTTTTGCATTAGGACATCTAACGTCTAATTCATTGCCAGTCTAATTTAATCGCAAGGGTGTCAGTTGTTGTTTCTGTATAATATACTACACCCCTAGTCACACCTTATCTGGGTGTAACCACCAAACTATTTTTGTGTCATCTATATTTTGTTTGCTTTCTTATCACATCTTATCACATTTAAATTGTCTGTTTTGGCATTAGGACATGTAAGGTCTATTTCATTGCCAGCTGAATTACCAGCAAAGGAGACTTTAGAATTTCTGTGTATTTAGTAAATACTAGAAACACCTTATCTGGGGTAAAAATGCAAGTGCTTTACAGGTCATAGAGAGTGTAGTATTAGGAATGATGAGAGTGGTGCAGAGCAGTTGCTGTGGAGTGGCTGGACTGTGATGGGCTTAGGGAGGTTCGATTTGGTGGGTCAGGAACACATTTCTCAGCTGGTACCACTACACAACTCTTTCACTGGTCAAGCAGCATGGGACAGCCAAGAAAAGAAACCCATGATCGTGGCCTAGGAGGATGTGAGAATCCTCCAGAAAAGAGGCTCCAAGGTGGGAGTCAGGGGACCTTAATGGAAGAGGAAGCTATTTCTGGTGGGAGATTCAATTGTTAGAGAAGTAGTTTTGGGAATGGGAAGAGAGGAAAAGAGGGAAGGGAGAAGCCTATTTGGTGCTTTGGCACAGAGAGATGGTGAACAGATCCTTAGAATCGCTAGGGTGGTGGGGTGAGGAGGGAGTTACATGTCATTGTCCATCTGGGGACTAATGATCTGGTAAGGAATGCAACAGGGGTGGTGCAGAATAGGTTTAGGGAGCTGGGGAGGGGTTTGTAGCAAGTAGCTTGCACAGTGGCCTTCACTGAGGTGCTGCCTGTATACAGTCGGGGGGGAGAGGATAGAAAATACTGCACTATTGTCTTCAATAACGGGTTGAATACATGGTGCAGGGAGGAGGGGTTTGACTACATCAGGGACTGAGGTCCTACCAGGGGAAATAGAGGCCTGTACAAAGGAAAGGGTCTCCATCCATCTGGGAAGGGAATGGCAGACCTGGGTGGAAAGTTTAAATGGTACTTCAATGGGTATTTAAATGAGTCACGGGGAGGCAGAAAAAATATAGGAAGGCAGAGAATGCCTCCCTATAAAATGGAGCAACAAAGAGAAATAGCTGATTGGAAATAAATTCTCCAGTGGTAGAATGGCATAGGGACAGCGGGGAAGAAGTGACAGGAGGGTCAGGAGGTGGTTCTAGGGCTGAGAGAAGAGTTAAGGGGGTGGGCAGAGGTAGAATGAAAAAGTGGATGGCAGTACCAGGGACAAGGTAAGGGTGAAGGATGGACAAGAGAAGGGAAAGAAATGTAGGGGCAGTGAGGGACAAAAGGAGTGGAGATCCTTGTACACCAATGCAAGGAGCCTAGAAAATAAAATTCCTGACCAGGTGACAACCATTGCAGATGCAGACTTGAATCTGGTGGCCATAACAGAATCATGGTGCACTAACAACCACAGCTGGGGTGTGGCCATTCTGGGTTACAACATGTTCTGGAAGGATAGGAGAGAGAGGAAAGGGGAGTTGTTTTATATGTGAGGGAAGGCATAAAGGCCATGTAGATACAAGGACACAAGAGAGACATGGAAGTGCTGTAGTTTCTGTGGGTTGGCTTAAAGACAAGATCCAGGGCCTTTATCCATGTGGGGGTGGTGTACAGACCACCAACACAGGGGGAGGAGTTAGACAGGGATTTGGGGGAGACCATAGGCAGAATGGCAAGCAAAAGGGAGGTATGGGAGACTTTAATCTGCCAGATGTAGCACTCTGGCCACAGCTGCCACAAGAAACAGGGCCATCCTTGACTCCCTACAGGGATAATTTCTCAGGCATCTGGTCACAGAATGCACTAGAAATGGGGCAATGCCAGACCTGCTTCTTACAAACAGGGACAGCTTTGAAGAAGTCACAGTTGGTAGCCCTCTAGGTACAAGTGATCATCATACAATGTGGTTTGGCATACATATTGGACAGAAGAAAAAAAGCACACCATGATAAGGGTACTGGACATCAGGAGGGCAGATTTTAGGGAAACGGGAGACTGCCTTGGTAAGTACCTTGAAGGGGGGTGAGTCGAGGCACAATAAAAAAGAACAAAGGAGGGAATAACCAAGACAACAGCAAGTTGTTTGAAGGAAATTTGCAAGCGGAAGAGGCCACTGTGGCTCTTAGTGCAGGTGACTATGGCAGTGAGGGAGAAAAAAACAGCTTTTAGGAAGTATAAGAATACCCAGACAAAAGGGGATAGGGAGGCATATCTTGATAAACAAAGAGATGCAGGAAGGAAGGTGAGGCAGTTAAGCTTAGGGCGATTGGTACTGGTAGAATAAGCATGATCATGTGCTCCTTCACACTAATAGTAGCTAAAGTGATTTGCCAGGACATAGACATCTCCCATGGCTCAGTATGTCAGTAACATTATCATCAGAGGGCTTGCTGCAGGGGACACTGGGAAGGATAATTCATTAACATGGCAGGTGGAGGGTCACAGGATCAACCAGATAAGAAATTAAATTACAAGCCAGTTAGTAAATTAGAAAAAATACTTCTTAATACATTTTTCATAATTGGGATCTAAATGTCCCACAGCATTACTGCAGGAGAGGTAAGAATTCCCCTTTAATTCACCACTCTACTAATGTGAGAATGACTGTGTAGCTGGCATGAAATTTGCTATATCCAAGGAAAAATATGCAATGGAAAGACACTTGAACAAACAGTTTGGTTCTCTCTCAAGACATCTTGCAGAATAACTGCTGACATGCTATGGAACTTGAGTTTTCAGGCACCCAGCAGTTATGGAACAGAGTCCGACAGTCATAGCAAGTAACTAAGGTACTTGCATATGGCAAATACATAGTAGTAGTGGCTGTGTGACTTTACAAGTCCAAGCTGACTGCAGTCATAGCCGTAGTTCCACTCAACAGGGCAAACTTTTGATAGCTGGATGAATCCCAATGGCCTCTGCTACTTCATTGAAGTACAGGATGGATCGCAGGCAACATAAGAGGAATGAGATGAGGGGATCTTCCTTGCAACTTGGAAATAGGTGGCTCTTCTCCAAAGTTCCACTCCAAAATGAAACTAGAATTCTAACTGTATGTGGCTTGTAGATTCTGCACAAGCGCAGTGTGTGCTGCCTGTATGAAATCAATACATCATGATGTCAACATGTGGAAGTGAAGTGGAGTCCCTTTAGACCTGCTTTGTCAGTATCAAAGTGGTGGCATGGCTCACCTTTAGCTGACACACCCAGTGAGGGAATGCAGAAAGGAACTTGGGCAATGCTTCTGCAGAATGTGTATACCAAAGCTGACACCAAGTATTACACCCTTCTGCTGTGGCCCTTATGCTGGAAGCTACTATTCTATGAACTACATGGTACATGGGGAGTCAAGAGAAAGAGGAAATGTCCACCTCTGCTTCCATTGCCACTGCCCAATTGGCTATAGCTGGTCATGAGATTATGATCTCCCAATCAGATCCCGAAAATGAGCCACTGGTGGTGATGGAAAGAAGAACTGGAAGCTGGTCTAGTCCGTCTGGGAGTTCCACTGGTGAACGTGCTGCTGTCTCCAGCTTGTGTGTCTGGATAGTGCTTAATTAGTTAAAGGGAACATGAACATCGCTGCATCACTAATATTTTGAAAGGCCATGAAAATATCTTTTAAATGAGGTATTGGGTTTACCTGTAGGCAACAGGAGTTCTCCTAATACATACAGAGCTAAATTATCTATAAATTAAATCAAGGTAAAAGCCACTTCATGGAATCCTGAGACAGAAAGTGATGTCACTCTGGGCAGTTTGTAATAAACAACATGCAGCTTGCCACTCAGCGACATTATTCTTTTGTCTTACGATTCCATAAAACTGCTGCTGCCGCCTTGATTTATTTAATGAATAATTCAGATATTTATATTTCAAGGCTCCTGAAACCTGCAAGGAAGCTCAGGACCTTGCTTGAAAACTCTTTTCAAAATGTAAGTAATCCAGCAATGTTCAGCTCACATTTAACTTGTGTATTACAGTCTAATGCACATGTTGCATATTAGTAAATATGATGGATTTCACATACAGTAAGGAAAACTGAAAGCATTATAAAAAAGGCTCCACAGCAGGTATTGTACTATTAGACAGCCCATTTAGGGCAAAATGTTGGGCGTCGCCAGAGGATCATCTGTGAAAATAACTTGTTGAACAAAATAAAAGAAGTGGAATTGAATTTTTTCTTGTGTAGCTAGTGATTTCTGAAATTTGAACTTTTGGACCTCTCTGCAATACCAGCCCCTGCATACTTCCTTCGGAGTAATTTTTGAAGGGAACCCACCCCACTCTCTCTCTTTTCATGTGGATTAAATCCTAGCTGCCAAATTTTTGACCACTCCTCCAGACATTTCAGATCTCTTGCCATCCTTTGCAGTCTTCTCAGAGTGCCCACTCTGTTGCAGATCTTGGTGTCATCCACAAAGAGGCAGACCTTCCATTCCAGCTCCTCTCCTATGTCACTAATGAAGACATTAAAGAGAACTGGCCCCAGCACTGATCCCCAAGATACCCACTGGTCACTCTTCCCTCCTCAGAGTGAACTCCATTTGCCTCCACCCTCTGTCTCCTATCCTCTGGCCAGTTTCATATCCAAGTTGCCACTCTATTGCCCACCCCATGCTACCCAACTTGTATACCAGTCTCCTATGTGGAACAGTGTCAAAGGCCTTGCTGAAATCCAGATAGGCCACATCCAGTGCTCCTCTCTGATCTGACACCTTGGTCACACAGTCAAAAATATCTATCGGATTTGTTTGGCATGACCCCCCATAAAACTATGCTGCCTCAGGTTCTGTAATCTGTTAGATTCCAGATATTCCACAATCCTTTCCTTTAATAGTGTTTCTGTTAATTTACCCACCACCAATGTCAGGCTGACAGGCCCATAGTTGCCTGCTTCCTTGTAACCACTTTTGTGAAATGAGGCTACGTTTTCTCTTCTCCAGTCTTCCGGGACCATGCCGCCATACCTCCAGTGATCTGTCAAACAAGTCTGTCAGAGGTGAAGCTAGTATCTCCCTGGGCTCCCTCAGCACCCTTGGATTCATCCTGTCTGGCCCCATGGCTTTGTCCACCCTCAGATTAATGAGTGCTTTTCTGACCCTTTCTTCAGAAAAGGGACTATTGTCTATTTCCCCTCCCCTCAAAGCTCCTTGTGCCTTTTTGTGGTCTCTCCCTTCCCCTTCTACCATGAACACTGAGCAGAAGTATTTGTTTAAGATGTTTGCCTTTTCTTGGTCCCCCTCTGTATGGCCCCCCCCCCATTAACTGTGCAATCCCTCCTGCAACCCGGTTGCAGTGTATACAATGGTTACAACCTCTGCCTTGCAGGCTCAAGCAAGGCTGAGGGGTCTGGGCTCTGTTTACATCTGACAGGGGGGTTCTTTCCCTATAACAGTTGGTTAGTGCGGTGCCTGCACCCATAGATAAAATATAGTGGGCCAGATGTTTGTGTAGTACAACCTTGTGGGATGCTGCACCTACCCACCTCCCCTTATAGTCATCCCACCCATGGAATACGATGAAACAATGCAGTCTGTGTTTCTATGTTTCTATGTTACACAGTCTCTGAATATCCTCCCAGGTTGTAGTAGGAATCATTCTCATGAATTCCAAGCTCTTCAGTGCTCAGGTTTTGGTACCACCAAACAATATTCACCTTCTCACTGGCTTTCCAGATGTTGGAAATTAGTCAGGCTTTCCCTGGACTGTTGGCTGCGAAAGCCCCAAGAAGGCCACCAAACATTTCTCAGAGCACACAGCAGAGCTTCCTCTCACTCTGGAAGCTCCCAGACAACTGCTTCCAGCTGGATCTGCCCCAAGGTCTCAATGAATCAGAAAAGAGTCCCAGTTTGTCAATCAGGCTGTCAATCCATTTTATCAATATGCAGAACGTTCATTCATTGCCCAATTGGCTGGAGGAAAAGGCGCCAATACACTGTCCTCACCTTTCCCCAAGAGTCCCCTTTTTGTAGTATTTTGGGTTCCTGGCTTTCTTGTTGGCTGCAGAGCATGTCAAAGGCAACAAAGATGACTGCAATTCAATCTGGCAGTCCAGTTTAAATCAGCAGCCACACTTTTAACTGTATTTTGCTGACAAAGAGAGCAGTTTTATTAAATAACTGTCCCATATTTCAATAGTTGCCTCTCTGCTCTATTATCCAGTGGCAGAGTGGGTTATGGCAAAGTCTCCCCCTGCCTGTCCCTAGCACCATAGTGCTGTCCCCTAGGCAACAGGCAGAGCACATAGTCACAAAGCAGCCTCAGCTGCTGTTAAAGCTAAAGTGATCAAAAGCACTTCTGCAGAGTTTATTTTATTCCCCCTATGTGTCTTCGGACCCTCACTGTGTCTTTAGGGTCCCAGGGGTTGGAACACATAAAGGAGACATTTGCAGAGCCACTTGGATGGCTTTAAAACTAAGCACCATAGTGCTGTTAGGATCTGCGAATAGACCACAGCAGTGTGCATGTTTGAGCAGCAGTCAGCTTGAACATGCAAACACACAGAGTTGTTCGGTGCTCCCATGGATTGCCCAGTGCTAACTGTGCTGTACCACCAGCTGGCAGTTTTAATCATCAACACCACACTCCACTCCCCCAGCCAAGCAGGCACACAGAGGCTCGCAGGAACAATAAAGGGTACCAAATGGGCCAGGACTGGCGAGACCAGATGGCTGGGAGGCAGATTAGGTAAGATCCGCCCACCAGGGTGGGCTTACACTCCCCTTGTCTTCCTGTTCTTGCAAACATACCTAAACATGTCTTGTCCCCTTTTATACTGCCTAGGCTATTCTTTCCTCAGTTTGTGTCTTTGTGCTCCTTACTACTTTGCCTACCTTCCTCTGTTTTCCCAGATACGCTTCCCTATCCTCATCTCTCTGGGTCTCCTTATATATTCTGAATGCTACTCTTTTTGCCTTTACCTTTTCTGCCACCTCCTTCAAGAACCATAATGGTCTCCTCTTCCTTCTAATTTTTTTTGGTGCTTTATGTGTATTGCTGTAATATTAGTAATAATAATAATCTTTATTTATTTTGCACCTTTCAAATATAAAGGCGCATTACAGATTATGAAACTAATAAAAACAACAGTAATAAATACATTATAAAATCATAAAATTACAGTTAGTCACAGTATGCCTTGTTCCACAGATATGTCTTCAATGCTTGCATAACCGCCCCCCCCCCCCATGGTCGGTGCACCCTAATCAGATGGGGTAGAGAATTCCAAAGGGCTGGAGCCACATATGCAAATGCACGGGCCCCTGAAGATTTTAAAACTACCCTTGGAATCTCTAGCAACCTTTCATTTGCTGAATGGATCAATCGCTCGGGGCAGTAAGGAGACAGGAGCACTTTCAGATAGTCAGGGCCGAGTCTGCGTAGGGCTTAATAGGTCAGTAATCCAACCTTGAAGGTGATCCACCACTGAACTGGCAGCCAGTGCAGTTCGTGCAGCACCGGTGTAATATGGGAAGTCTGAGGAGTCCCCGTGACCAACTGGGCCACAGCATTCTGCACCAGCTGCAGGCGGTGGATATCAACCCCCGGAAGCCCAAAGTAAAGGGAGTTGCAATAATCAAGGTGCAAGGTCACAAAGGCATGGATCAGTGTGGGTAAATCACCAGACGGAACAAGGTGCTTGATCCTAGAGATGTTCCTCAGATGGTAAAAGGATGACTTAATGATGTCTGACACCTGAGATCATAGTGTCAGACCGTCATCGAGTATCACCTCCAGGTCCCGCACCTGTTCAGAGATCGGGAGCTGAGAACCCCCCCAGGTAAAGCCCTGAGAGGTGACCAGCCACCAACCCCCCTATCCAGGATCCTTTACACAAGTAAACACTAAGAGTTGACAACAGCTTTGTTGTCTTTACTATGTCCTCTTTTAGAAACACTGTATACTGTTTTGTTGTTTGCCTATGACTTATTTGTATGTCTTCCAATTCCCATATATTGGGAATGTATACTGCTGGGTTGATTATGTTTTATTGTATGCCTTTCAACTCCCCCACCCCCGGGGATGCGCTGTGAGATGAGCAACTTGTTGTTCAGTGTGCCCTTTCTGGTGAAACTCTAAAATAAATAAATAAAATAAATAAATTTGCCCTCCACCTTACCCAGGACATCTCCTCTTGCTAGGTCCTTTTGGAGGCATTCTTCCATCTTTGTAAAGTCAGCCCTTCACAAGTCCAGGACCCTCACCCTTGTGTGGTTGGATTCCACTGCTGTTCTTATATTGAACCACACTGTATGATGATCACTGGTTCCCAGGTGACTTTCCACCCTGATGTCTGCAACACTGTCCTTGTTAGTAAGCACCAGGTCAGTTATCGCTCCATCCTGAGTGGGTTCACTGACTAGTTGCCTGAGAAATATCCATTGCAGGGAGTCCAGGATGTCTCTGCTTCTGACGCTGTAGCAGGGCGCTTCCAATCTACATCCAGCAGGTTAAAGTCCCCCACCAGCACCACCTCCCCTTTTCAGCCATTTTGCCAATTGCTTCTAACATTTCTTTATCTAAGTCCTCCCCCGAGTCGGAGGCCTGTAGATCATTCCTGTCAAAATAGCAGCTCTGTTTCCTGACTCAAGGAGGACACAAAACACCTCAGCCCTCTTGAATTCCCTGTACCTCTGTTGCTTTTATGCTTTCCTTCTCATAAAGTACCACTCCTCCTCCTTTCCATCATACCCAGTCCCTTCTAAACATCATGTATCCTGGTATGACCATGTCCCAGACATGACTGTCAGTGCACCATAATTCGGTAATGGTCACAATATCCAGGTCTGCCTCTGCCATGATGGCTGCTAGGATTTTATTTCCAAGACTTCTAGCATTGGCACATATGCCCTTCCAGATTTTGTTAGCCCTTTTCTTGTCACGTTCCCCTTTTTCTAGTTATTTCTCCTTCCTCCTCTTTCTCTTTTGACTGTTCCCTTCTCCCCCTTTGCTAACCACATGCTAACTTGATTATCTTGCATCCTGGTGGGATTCTCTCCTCTCATGATCTCCCTACTCTCTATCTCAGCCTGTTGGGGGGGACAGTTACTGCCTCCCCTTTGTCTTCCATCACCCCCTTGACTAGATTAAATATCCATCGAAGTAACATTTAAAGTAGCCACTGAGGACTGTGGCTCTCCTCCTGGATGAATACAGGCCACCCATGCCCCACAGTATAGGCTCAGATCCTTCCAGGTGGTCCCCTAGTACCCAGTGTAGCTGTACCCCTGCTGTCTGCATCATTCCTTGGGTCTGGGGACCAGCTGTGTCCAACAATCCCCTGCTCTGTGTAGAGCAGGGGATACAGTCAGTTGGCAGGTCAGGCATCTGTGCCTGCCTGTGTCCACTGGTCTGCCCCTTGGACAGCAACACACCAGCAGGGCAGACCATAAACAGGTGACTGTGCACTGTGCACGCTGTTCACCTGTCTGGGGGTGTGGATTTTGGCAGGCCAGGGATGTGCATAGCCCCCATTGTGAATTTCTGTTACTTATATTAATATAAAAAGGAATTTTCTACATCAGAATGAAACAGTTTCCTGTTCTCTGCAGTGCCACAGACTGTGACTATAACAAATTGATTTCCATGATCACCTGCAGCTGCTCAGACTGTGAGCTTTTCATTTTAAATAGGACAAGCTGGGAGTTTAATCACTTCTCAGAGTAGCACAAACAGGGCTGCCTTAAGTGCCTGCAGCAGCAGCACCAACTGCTTCTGTCTGTTACCTGACTAGTGAAAATTGTTTAACTGTGCTGGTAACTGTCTTTTAAGCTTCAGATTGACTGGGGATTCTTTTGCCACTTCCCTGGCCTTTATCTGAATATATTGTTCTCCTTTGAGGCTGAATGTATTCTATGATTCTATGTGTTGCAGTAACCTGTTCTTACTGTAACTACTGTACCATGCCACTTTGTTGCTCTAAATTGACAGAGTTCTTTTGCCACCCGGGTAGCTTTTTAAGATTATTGACACCTGTTATTGTTCGAATCACTGCATATACTCTAGCTCTGCATCACCATCCTAAATTCCTTCATGGTCATTTGCATGTTTACCCACAATGCATTTTATTAAAGATGTTTGTGTCATTTTGCATTTCTGTAGGCTGAGTAGTGTTATGTCATTGGTCCTAGTGTTCCCACTCTATCCATCTTGTGCCTTGGCATCACCCTCACCCCTGCAATTTAGCCACTCATGATGCAGTAGCAGTTGACTATTGTATCATAAATAGCTGAACTGCTTTGTGGTGGGGGTTCTAAAGTTGAGGGATGCTGCAGAATGAGAAGAACAAAGAGAACAAGAACTAAGTAAGCAATAAGAGATGACATAGCATTGGTTGACATCGGTTCATGCACACTAAGGTACAGGTTAATGACCCTTTACACTTGTAGTAGTAGTAGTAGTACTGTACTAGTAAAATCCTTTATTTTTTTTTACAAGATAGGAACTTTAAGGCAGATGAGCTCTATTTACAAAGTTGTCCTGTAAGGAAGCATAGACAGCATTACATACAGTATCAAAGGCACTAATAATATGACAGAAAGCAAAACATACAGTGCCAAAGACACTAATATTATGGCACAAGGCAAAACATACATATATGGAATAGTGCATACTATGTTACTTTCAAGTACACACCACTATATCCTGATGCCTTAGAATACAGTTACCAAATCATTCTTGTCACATTAAAGGTTACGTAGAAGAGCAGGGAAAGACTGCACATTGTATTCACAGTTCTGTACTCTTAATGGATTGGGATTCTTGAGAGGCGCATTATCTAGCAACAGCAGTTGCACTCAGCTGGTATTGTGCCCAGAACCTTCAGCACCTGGAACTGCATTAACCACAGGCAAGCAAAGACCTGGAGTGTCTTGTTGCACTTGTAAACTGGGTTAACTGAGAAGCACTTTAAAAATTAAAACATTCCAACTTTTTTTTATTAAAAAAAAACTTTATTTTATTAAACGCAGCTAGTAAAAAATAAGCCCTCATCTCAGTCAATTGTCTGTCTTCTCATACAGTGCATTCAATAGATGGAATGTTTGTTTATCATTTAATACAGGAATGCAAACTGAAGAATTCTGGCAGAATGACCACTCCATGAAACACAACAGAAGGCATTATATGGAGCTATGGTCTCAATCTGATCTGTGGTAGGGTAAACAGCAGAGACTCCCCTGACAAGATGGTAAGAATAGAAGGGGGATTTCCTATAGTCATAAAACAATCAGTAATTAAACACATTAACACTGTGAATAGAAAATATGACGATTAACTCTCTGAATTGTAAATATTCAGATTAACACTCTGAATAATACCGAGAATAATGGATGGGGATGGGTTTGATATGAGAATTTAATGCACACCTGAGTTGTAGGATGTTACATAAACCCCAAGGGCGTAGCCCGAGGGGTTTATCAAAGCATCCCACAATGAGGGTGTGCATTAAATTCTCATATGAAACACCCTCCGTATCTTTTATTTTTTATAATAACAGATCAGCAATTTTTCTCCAACAGTTTGTGAGACTGTTTGACCCCGCCCACATATAGAATGTTGGCCAATGAGGCAGCAGCATTGTTTGACTGGCATGGCTCATGAATGTCATAACAACCAGTCGGTTGTTATGGAAAATATCAACCTGGTCAGTACATTGAGAGAAATTGCTGACCAGTTATTATACATGAATAATAAACACATTAAAACTGTGAATAGTACTTCTTTTTTATGTTCACATCCAAAGCATGCAAACCTATTGGTATACATCTGAACTGTGAGTGAGCTTTTGGAGGTTAACCCCTGCTCCACCTATCACACCTTCAAAATACAAAATCTCCTCCTTAATTCTGCCCACTCTCCCTTTTGCTCCTCCTTTTGTCTTTGAAGTCCTTGTCCAATCAGAAGGCTGGAAAATGTAATCTGCCAGGTTTTCTTGTGTAACTCCTAACTCCTACTTGAAACCTGTCTTGTGATTTTGATTCTATTGCTCTACTTTTACACAGGAGCAGTGGATAGGGATGTGAACTGGGGAACTTCTTGGGGAACACTCACTAGTTTAAGTTAAATAAAAACTGCTTTACTTTCAGTAACATCCAAAAAAATGTATTTAAGTCCAGTGTCTGGTTGTCTCCTTATAACAAGAAATAAAATATTTTCCCCCACTTGTTCACCCTCTCCCTTTGCTAAGCTCAGGTGTTAGTTGTTAATCCTCCCCCTGAGAGATAGCCAACAAGTAGAGCATGCAGTGCAGTGAGGTCTTCAAGGCCAGGCCAGCTTTAAAGTAAGCATGGTTTAGTACAAATCCCCCACAGCCCCTGTCAAAACCTGGGTTGCCTATGTTGCAGGGCTGTGAAGGAGCTTATAGGTAAAAGGAGCATGTCGGGCATATACTATGTCACAAGCACTGTCAGCCGTTAGTATTTATTTTTGGTCCTATAGGACCAGTGTGCCTGTCACAGACTATATGCTTGCTGACTTTATCTAGCGTGCCCATTTTGCCTTTTTTATTAGTTTATTTGTCAATCAAAATGTGATTTTACTTAGTCTGGGCTTCTCATCTCATAGCTCATCCAAAGCTCCACCTGCCCAGTGACTCTGCACATTCCTGAGGATAAGCAAGTGTTCATCTGAGCAGGGGACCCCCAAACTGACGGCACCTCCTGCATGCATGAATTGTGCATATTTTAGGAACTCTGAAACAAACATATGGTCAGAAAGTAGGCTTTGTACTGAATATGGCAAAATGTTTTACACTGAAAAACAAGCAAGGGGGCACCTAAAACTATTGCAGATGTGAATGCCCCAAGTCACAATTTCAATTTTCAAAGCAATAATTTTAAGAGTCATTGGGCTGGCACAACTTCAGATGAGCTATGAGGTAAGAAGCTCAGGCCAAGTAAAATCACATTTTGGTTGAAAAATAATGATAAACTGATATATACAGCAAAATGGGGAGCCTAGATACAGTCAGTATGCATGTAGTTTTTGATAGGCACACTGGTTGCAAAGGACCAGAAATAAATATTAAAGGCTAACAGTGCCCCAGTGAGAACAGAAAATACAGCCCCCCCCCCCCACAAAAAAAGAAGAAAGTTGGGAGCACTTTCCTGCTTTAGCAATGGTTTTACAATCAATAATAAACATAAAACATTTTAGGCCTATTTCAACATCATTTTATTGGAGAAATTAAAACAAGAGACAATGTTAAAAGTATCAGTATGCACCAAGTCCCACTGTCACAGCACACATTCAGAATACATGTGTAACTGCTGCTTTATCTATGCCTAATAACCACACAGCAGGCAAACATGGTTGTCATTGGCCAGCATTTATTTCATTCGCATATGCATTTAAGGCGCAGATCGTGAAAGAAAATAATATGTAATTATGCATGCTCGTATGTATGTATCTATGTATGCATGTATGTATGTCTCTACCTATCTACTTATACTTTTTTTATTTCAGGGCTTTTTACTGTTTAGGGCTTTGATAAAGGGTTTCTGTGAGTAAATGTGGCAGCCATGTTTGTGACACAATCAGGGATGAGCCAAGCGTATCATGAATTTTGTACATGCTTGGCCAAAATTCTACATCCCACTGCCTGAACTTGTCCCAACCTGTCAATTTCTGAGAAATTAACACATGGGTCTTAGAAATTAGGAAGCAGGGAATTTGCACCCCATTTGAAAATATATGGCTTACCACATACCCTGTTGGGGATTGTTGGTTACATCTTGTAACACTGTAAATCCTGCATCACAGAAAAAGAACTAAACAGCAATGGTAAACCTTGATATAGCAACAAACTACTTTGCTGCACTATTAGAATTTCAAAGCAACAACAGAAGGGGCATGAGGCATCAACGTTTTTTAATCCTAACACCCACCCTTCCTCTAGCCCCTTGCCTCTTGAACCAGTGCCAAGCTGCAAATCAGGGTCCATGTTAATAGGTTTGCTGCTTCAAGCTACAGTTCAGAGCACTATGCAAATAATGTTATGACTGATCTTTTGCTTCAAGCTGGGCTTACAGGGTTCTGCATGAAGAATGTTTTTACTGATCTCCTTCTAAGTTGTGTGTGAACTCCAGCTTTGCAAACGGCCCACAGGGCACTGTACACAATTATGACTGACCTCCTGCTTTGCACTGAGCCCTGTGCAAGAAAGTTATGACACCTGGGGTTCTGTGTGAAGCACCAGTCTCGTGGGGCACAACTGTGGTCCTCTTGTGAAGCACCAGCCTTGTGGTGCACAGCTGTCAACCTACAGCTTAAAGACGCAGACTCTTGGATCAAGGCCCCAGACCTGCAGCATGGCCTTGAGTCATGAAGCTAGAGCCTGGTGGAGGGAGTGGGCATTAGGAATGAAAATACCTAATGCCACAATTCCTTGATTTTGTGGCTTGGGAACTTTAGTGATATGTTAACAGGTTTAGATGACATGCAATGGACTGACTGAAAATACACAATTTATCTTCAACATATTCAAAAGTAATATATTAAAATATTGTTGTTACTGTTGTCGCAGTGGATATTGCTAAGGTTACTGTCATCACAGGGGAAAATAAAGAACCAATCAGACAGCAGCTTTCACAGTGCTTATGACATCACAATACCTAGTGCTGCATTGAAACCAGCTATTAAAATGAAAGAAAAAGAGCAGAATCTTTAAAGAAACTGCAGATTTAAAAGCTCTAACTTGTAAGCTACTGTTATATGTATTAAACGTGCAATAATCTGACTCAAAATACGCAATTTGTCATCACTTGTGAGTGGGAAGGACTTTCATAACTCACTCATGGCTCTGCCACTTATGAGTTATGATCCTGGCACCTCACACTTGAAGATAAATTGCATATTTTGCAGCCCATTGATAGATAGATAGATAGATAGATAGATAGATAGATAGATAGATAGATAGATGGGATATGCATGTGATGTGTTTTGGTACTACAGGCAATGAGTTAGTATTGCAGAAGTGAAAGTGACAGAGGTTTTAAACTTTAGGGGAGTCAATTTTGACAAAATGAGGGATGTAATCAGAAGCAACCTGTTATGGATCCAGGAGCCTTTAGATGTGAAAGAAAGATGGAAACTGGTTAAGTTAGCCATTTTAGAGGCTACCAGGATGTGCTTAAGAAGAGAGACCAAAAAGAACAAAAACAAAACCAATATGGTTCAGCAACCAGGTAAGGACCACAATCAGAATCAAAACGGAGGACTACTGGAACTATAAATGAACTCAGGAAGACAGCGCATGGGAAGCCTACTTTCAGAAGAACAAAGAAGCAAAGAGAATAGTGAAATTAACCAAGGCTGCAATGGAGCTTTGGTTTGCAGAAGTGGTTAAAGAAGAGAACAAACACTTTTTTCACTATATACAAGAAAACAGAAAGAAAAGGGAGGAATAATTAAACTCAAAGATGGTGACAGAGTAGTGGAGGAGGATAGGCAAAAGACCACTGTTCTGGACAACGTTTTTTGCTCAGTGTTCGCTGAGAAAAGCAAAGCCCCAATACCAGACAGTGGCATCAAGTCTGCTGACAAAGGTGTTCCACAAATGGAAGCACCATCATTCACCAACAGTAGGGTTAGAGACACCTTGGATCAGCTCATTGAAGACAAGTCGCTAGGGCCAGGTGAATACACCTGAGGGTGCTAAAGGAGCTAGTAAGTGAATTGGCAGGTCCCTTAGCACATTTATTCAGCAGACCACTTCAGACAGGGGTAGTGCCGGGAGACTGGAGAAGAGCCGATGTGGTACCTCTCCACAAGAGAGAGAGTTGGGAGGAAGCAGGCAACTACCAACCCATCAGCCTTGAGTCGGTAGTGGGAAAACTGATGGAAACCTTAATAAAAAAGACTTGGTAAAATACCTAGATAACAGTGGTCTGCAGGATGACAGGCAACATGTGTTTGTGGTAAGAAGGTCATGCCAAACGAACCTAATCACATTGTTTGACTGGGTCATTAGGGGACTAGACAGAGGCCACCCAGTGGACCTCCTCTACTTCAATTTCACTAAGGCCTTTGATTCAGTGCCACATAACCACCTGCTAAAAAGGTTGGAGGACCAGGGTGCAGCCACATGCATAGTCAGTTGGGTAGGTAATCAGCTTAGGGATAAAAGACAGAGAGCAGTGGTCAACAGGGTGAGGTGTGATGAAGCTGTGGTCACTAGTAGTGTGCCCCAAGGTTCAGTGCTGGGGCCAGTCCTGTTTGATGCCTTTATCAGTGACATCAGCATAGGTACTCAGGGCAAAATTGCCCTATTTGTGGACAATACCAAGCTAAGAGGAAGGGTTGACAATGAGGAGGTGGTCAAGGACCTACAAAAAAACCTACAGAAGCTGGAAAGTTGGTCTAATGTCTGGCAGCTGAAGTTCAATGCAAAAAAATGTAAGGTGATACATTTGGGTAAAGAGAACCAAAAGACAGACTACCACCTCAACAGAGTCCAGGTCAACACCACACAGAAAGAACGGGACCTAGGTGTCATCATATGCAGCACCCTTAAACAGACAAGCCAAATCAACAAAGCTTATAGCAAGGCCAATAAAATGCTGGGGTGCATAGAGAGGGCATTAGACAACAGGAAGAAGAAGGTAAAACTGCCACTCTATAGGTCCCTGGTAAGGCCTCATCTGGAGTACTGTGTCCGGTTTTGGATTCTACCTCTGAAAAAGGATATAAATAGGTTGAAGGCTGTTCAGAGAAGAGTGACCAAAATGATCCAAGGCCTTCAAGGGCATTCCTACAAGGAGCATCTAGAAACATTAAATATGTTCTCACTGGAGACAAGAAGGGAAAGGGAAGGTATCATTGAAGCATACAAGTTCCTGAGAGGAATAAATAAGGTGTCATCCTCTGACCTGTTCAGCAAAGTCTCTCTGACTCTAACACTTGAGGGCACAAGTGGAAGTTGGGGACGCTTGAAGAGGGAGCTTAGGAAACACTAGTTTACAGAAAAAGTCATGGAGCCATGGGATAAGCTGCCAATTGACGTAGTGGAAACAAAGTCCAGAACATCATTCAACCTGGGGTGGGAAAAGGCTAAAGCATGATCAAAAGCAATGAGAGCAGTAGGAGGCATTAGGCAGAAGGGGGTTAGGTCCTGGGATCTGAGACGGTCCAAGGAACACATGGGCAGACTAGATGAACCCTTGATCTCCTTCTATCTTTTTTCCTATGTTTTCTAAGTAAAGCAAGTAGTGTGGGCCAGGTGGACAGGGAAGGGGTATATATATATATGTTATGATGACGCATCTACTGTGCCTAAACACATCATGACAGCTGTACTATGTACATGAATCCTGATGACATGGCTAGTATGTACATAGAGAAATTTTAGGTACACAATAGCTCAGATATTAGAATGTATGTACTGGATATTTTGTCTACACTTATTGCATAAATATGTGTGTAAAATGGGTAGAAAAAAAAAGTAAAAATTGGGGTCCCTGAATGGATAAAATACATTGCAGGACCATGCATTATCCCACAATGACTGTGTGCCTCTCATAACAAACACAAGCCTGCACTTCTTTCCATCCCTCAGAACCTTCTCACTAGCAGCCTAGACAAGGAGATCACTCCACAGCTGGCACACACAGACTGCCTCACATAGCCTAAGATGAGCATTCACAAAACAGTAAAGACATGTAGCTGTCCCAAACCACTCGTCTACTTCATTAAACAAAAGAGTTACCTGGTTGATCCAACCCCCTGATGAAGACCAGCCATGCTGAAGCATTAGGATTTTGTTCGGTATCCTCCAAGGGTTAACATTTTTGTATGCTCACCAGTTTGATGTCTCTGTCTCTCTTCAAGTGCAGTTTCATCTGTTCCTGTTGATCTGGTTAAGCCTGCCATGATTCTGGTACATTAAAAGTAATTTAAAAACTTACAGTATGTGTTCAATCCTGCCATTTTAACACTGTCTCAGGTCCAATCACTTTAATATTCAAGTCGCAGTGTAGCGTGACCAAGCGGCATTCCTTGTGGTCACAAAATGCTGGCATAAATTCAGAATCAGCAACTTTTACATAAAAATATGTAATCCATGTGGATTCAAACTCAGTTTAGTTTGTTTTCTCTAAAAAAAGTCACCCACTCTACAGTGAGGAGAGTGAGTGAGCGAGTCAGTGACTTCACAAGTGTAGACACAAGCATGAGCTAGTGTTGCGATAGGAACCATCATTCACACTCGCATCTACACCTGTGAAGCCACTGACTCACTTGCCGTCCTTACTGTAGAATTGGTGGCTTTTTTTTTAGAGAAAGCAAACTCAACTGAGTTTGAATCCATATAGATTACATTATTGTATGCTAAAAGCTTGCGATTATAAACTTCTGCTAGTATTGTTTGACAGTGTTAAAATAGCAGGATCGATCAGATAACTGTTTTTTTCATTTTTTTTTAATAATTTTTAAGCTATCAAAATCATGGCAAGATCAACCAGATTACTTAAATGAAACTAAATTGTGCCAGATGGGGACTACTTTTTTTGACACCCCCTCGTCGAATAAAACATTTCTGGCCATTTTATAAAATAGACAATCCACTACAGGGCATGTGGTCATGTTCTGATATACGAATGTCCTGAGTGGCAGCACACACTCAGCCATCACAATGCACACTATGGCATGTGTATATCAGAGCACAACCACACACCCTGTAGTGGATTATCTATTACATATAATCAAGGCCCCTGGAATTCTGCGGTTCTGCGGTTGCGGAATTTGCCACAGAATTTGCATCATGCCACAGAATATATACAGCGCCACAGAATTCATTGTTTTTGGTGAATTTTCATATAAATATACTGTTTTTTCCATAGTGTCAGGCTTTCTTTCCCACATCGTTTATCCTGAAGCCCCTCCTCTATGCTCAGCATATGATGTCATCGATGACATCACATCATATTTAGCCAATGACAGGACTGCATTCTGCCAGAGAAATGAATAAATCATGCCACAGAAATCAGAAAATGCTGCCTCAGAACACCAGGGCCCTGCATATAATACATGGCTGGCTCTTTCCCCATAGGAACCATTATTGTGTATTTCCCTGTATACCTTGCCAATTAAACCTGTAGACCTCCCAATTACAGCTGAATAACTCCTATGTAAAGCTGTATACTTAAGGGGGGATACCTGTATACCTCCAGAGGTATACAACTCTAAACCTACCAATTAAGGCTGTATAACTCAGATAGAGATCAGACAGGAAGCTACAGTTTGGCCTGATGAGAGGGGGATGGGGACTATACAGCAGGCTAGGGAGAAACTGAAGCAGGAGTGCAGATCAGTAAAATGCATTGTTTAATTTTCCTTTTTTTCAGTTTTTTTTGATATTGGAATTGTTTGTGTTGTGAGGGGATAAACTGGTGGGGATTTAAATCAGTATTGTGAGTTGCAACAGTTTCTGAGTGAAATTCTGGGATGTGATATTTAATTTGTGCTGTTTGAATTGTTTGAGCTGTCACTGGTGAGAGTAACTCAGGAGAAGCTCAGACAGGAAGCTGCATTTTGGTCTGGTGAGAGGGGGAGCGGGAATATAGAGCAGGCACCATCTTAGTAAGAGTGTAAGAGGCTGATTGACTCACATGGGAAGGGTGGAGTGGGCAGGGTGGGGAGGGACAACCGCTATCAGAATCACAGAGGACAGGGTGCTGGAGGGACTAAGGGCACTGAGAGTGGACAAGGTGCCGAGGCTGGAAGGCATTCACCCTAGGGTACTTAGGGAGTTAGCAGAAATCCTGGTGGGACCACTAGCAAACCTGTTCAGTACATCACTGGACACAGGATGCATGCCACAGGACTGGAGGTTGGCCCATGTGGTGCCCATTCATAAAAGTGGCCTGAAGGATAATCCAGGCAACTACAGACCAGTGAGTCTCACGTCAATTGTGGGGAAACTCATGGAGTCAGTCCTAAAAGAGAGGCTGGTGACCTTTCTGGAAGACAGTGGGCTCCAATATAGCCATCAGCATGGTTTTGTATCTGGCAGATCCTGCCAGATGAACCTAGTTGAGTACTACGACTGGGTTACCAGGGAACTGGACAGGGGCCATGCAGTGGACATCCTATATTTGGACTTCAGCAAGGCCTTTGATTCGGTGCCACATGGGAGGCTGGGGGGAAAACTGGCATACATTGGGGTGAAGACAAAAATGGTCAGCTGGATCACCAACTGGCTGAGGGGTAGGCAGCAAATAGTGGTGGTAGGGGGAACTCTCATCACCAAGGGACGATAGGAGTGGGGTGCCCCAGGGCTCAGTACTGGGACCAGTGCTGTTCGGGATATTCATAGCCGATATCTCAAATGGGATCGGGAGTAGGATCAGTCTGTGCAGATCGGTGTAGTGGTAGATGACATAGAGGGGTAGAGGAGGCTGCAGGAAGACCTGACCAAACTACAGGAATGGTCGGAGACATAGTAGTTGGGTTTCAGCACCAAGAAGTGCAAGGCACTGCACTTCGGAGTAAGAAACCAGGGGAGGAAATATCAGTTGGGAGGGAGTACAGTTGGAAAGCACAGTGGAGGAAAACAATCTAGGGGCACTAATAACGGGGAGTATGAACCAATCAGCTCAGTGCAGGAAGGCAGCTGCAAAGGCAAACAAGATGCCGGGGTGCATAGTGAGGGGAATCTCCTCCAGATGCAAAGAAGCGATCCTGCCCCTGTACAGGTCGCTGGTCAGGCCACACCTAAAATACTGAATGCAGTACTGGTGTCCATTCCTGAAGAGGGACATCAGACTGCTAGGGGGTGCAGAGTAGGGCAACAAAGATGATACAGGGACTTGAGGGGAAAATCCTATGAGGAGAGGCTGTGACAGCTGCAAATGTATTCCCTGGAAGAGATGAGGGATGGGGGTATATTATTGAAACCTTTTAGTACCTAAAGGGTATTAATATTAATACAGAAGGGATTCTTCAGGCCAGACGGAAGAGGGACACAAGAGGGCATCAGCTGAGATTGGAGGGTGGGAGATTCAGGAGGGAACTCAGGAGACACTTTTTCACAGAAAGGGTGGTAGATAAGTGGAACACTCTGCCCAAGGAAGTGGTATCGTGTAGAATGGTGGGAGGATTTAAGAGAGAGTGGGGCAGAGTGGGGGGGTGGTTATGAGAAGGGGAGGTAGGGTGGGGCAGCTGCAAGTTGAGGAGCTAGCTGCACAATCAAGCAGACTTGATAGATCGTGAGGCCTGTTTCTGCTGGCAGTTCATATGTTCGTATACCTCCAGACATGTGCAGTTATATATCTCCCAAATAAGGCTGTACCTGTATACCATGGGACCCCCCCAAGTCCTGGAGAAGTCTCCCTAGTCCTGGACTCAGAACATAAAAAACAAAAAGGTTTGTAGACAACCCTCCCCTTTCCTCAACCCTCTCCACTGGAGCTCCCCAAACCTAGTCAACTGCAGGGAACACTGTAGAAACCCATCCCCCCAGTCAAAATCAAGAGCCTTTTTCCCCTTGAAGATCCAGCTCTCTCCTGCACTCCATGCTGGTGCCAACATCTGAGACTCCAGGTCAATTTACTCCACCAGCTCCACGGGCCCTGACACATGTCGCTCCCCAACCATCCTCCCAGCCACTGCAGCTCCACACCATCGACACACTGCCACACTACTGCAATCCATGACTGCACCAAAAAGCTATAGGATGACTAGCACAGGTACGCACCCTTTTATAGGAGAACCCTTCACTATAAACACAAGAATGTGCCAAATGAGTGGCCATTACCAAAATGCCACTATGCTACCAAAAGACATGGGGTCAAAAAGGGACAAGACAAACCCAAAAATGGCCCCGACCATGGCTCACCAGGAAACTGAACCAGCCCCGCACAGCAGGTAAAAGAAACAAAAAAATGTCTTGCATTATATGAAATATATGATGGGCACACAAGGCCATATTCCCACCTCTGGGGTTAATTAGATAATAAATCCACTTGCACTCCAGGCTCATGGCCGCTGTATCCAGTTTTCCCCTTGGTGGATATATACCCATCTATTCACTTTCTCTCTCCATATATATATATATTTATAAAATGGATAAAGAATCAATATCCAAATTCCAAAGTTCTGATTGTATAAAATACATTACATGACCGTGTGCATATCAGAGCGTGACCGCACACCAGCACTTTTACCCCCCCAAAACAATTTTGCCATTTTATAAGACAGAAAACCCACTCTATAGTGTGCTGTCATGCTCTGATATATGCACGCCTTGGGTGGTTGACACACTCGGCCTGCAGCCTCATGCGTACCACACACACAAAGACGTGCGCTTATCAGAGCGCAACCACATACCTAAGAATGGGTTATCTGTTACATATATACACATGTATATATATATATATATATATATATATATATACACACACACACACACATATATATTGAGAGAGAGAGGATATGACATGTGTGAGAATGAGATACTAGAAATATCTTCACAAGCTATACTCATGAAAGACAAAGCCACAAGTGAGGTCAGAAGAGTTCATGTTTAGCAAGTGAAGGTATTTCTACTATCTCACTCTCATCCACATCATATTTTATTTTTACAACAGCCTTAAGGTATCTGTGTGGGGCTGGTTTCATGTTGGGGTTCTTATTTATGATAAACAGTAAAAGGGCGATGTACGGCTTTCATTACAGCTTTGAATAAAGCTCTTAAACTTTGACATAGTTCTTTCAGTTGTCCATATCATATTTCATTCACATGACATGTGTTTAGGTGCTTTTTTGCTAGAAGTGATAAAAAAGCTACAAAAGGAAAACAGTACAAAATGTAAACCATGCCCCTCTGTTCAATGGCCCAGCAGATCCAAAGTGCAGTGATCAAAAGATGCATAGCATCTCACATGTGAGATAGTAATTCTATCTTGCAAGTTGATCATATGATAGTAGATTTATCAGGCTAATCTGGACTCACACCTGTTCTAGAAGTATATTTATGTGATGTCTGTGTACTTGAAATAGCTAAAATAAATGAGTTATTTTCTCCTACAGATAATAAATAAAGTTTCACATGTGAAACATCACTTATTTTTCATGTTTCAGTTTATTCTTTTGAATGATAGCTTTGACTACCAATCCCCTACTTACTACAGCTCTACTGTCTATGAATGGAACCAGCATTTAAAAAAAACAAATTGATGGAAATTGCCACCATCATGCCTCTGCAAAACTTCACACATTACAGGCCTTCACACAAGAAAACACAACCACTTCTCAGTATCACAAATAAAAAAAAATATACCAGCTTTAATATTTGAACTTCTTTCCCAATAAATGCTTTTATTCTCACAGATCATATTACTTGGAATTCAGCATTCTCACAACTGCTCATACTAAGAGCAGCCGTGAGATAACAGCAAACTTACAGTTTAGCCCCCTGCACAGTATCTTCTCAGATGTGGTAACTTGTCTGTCTGTGCAGGGACAGTTTATTTTTTTAACAACTCTGTGTTTCCTTTAATTTCCAGTAGGTGTCACTATTTACCCATGCTTTTTTTTTAAACAAAAACATAGACACCTAGAATCGATTGCAGGCAGAAAAAATACTAGGGTCCATCCAGTCTGCTCTGGCCCTAGTTTGGCCCTAGTCTATAACTGCATGGACTGAGTCTGAACCCCCTGTTAGCAGCTCAATCTGTTTAGTAAAGTAGCATAACCTTTTAAGCTAATGTCACTAAAATATGGGGCTCTGACACTGAAAATGTTGGAAAATGCAAACGTATGTATGTACATACAATTGAGCCAGCAGATAAAGGCCTTTCAGCCTATCATGTCTGCTCGAGTTTTCAGACCCTCAGTGTCTAATGAGAGATCTGTCCCCCTCCCTGTTATCTGCTCTGCCCGCCCCCACTAATGTCCTCCCTCCTCCCCCCCTCCCCACATGCAACTTTCCACATTGCTCTATCCCAACCTCTCTTGAAGCTGTCCACACCATCTTCAGGGAGCCTACTTCCTCTGGCAACTCATTCCAATTAGTTACCACTCTCTTCTTGAAAAAGTGCCATCTCATTTCCCTCTTGAATTCCCTACCACCACCACCAGCAGCAGCTTGAGGCAGTGCCCCCTAGTGGTTCTGTTCCCACTAAGGCTAAAGAAACCCTCAGAGCTCACCCTGTTGAAACCCTTAAGGTACTTGAAGGTTTCAATCATGTCACTCCTCTCTCTTCTATCCTCCAGGGAGTAAATGTTGAGATCTCTGAGCCTCTCCTCTTAAAATCTGTATTGCTGCCTCTGGATCATTTGGGTTGCCCTTCCCTGAACAGTTTCTAATAGGTTGATGTCCTTCTTTAGGTAAGGGCACCAATACTGCACACCATACCTCTCAACTGTCCCCGATTTTCAGGGATGTCCTTGGTTTTGCCTCAAAATGTTCCTCTGTCCATTATACAATTTGTGTTTTTGTGACTGAACAATGGGGATTGTAAGCACAAAATAATGTCAAAAATCAGTGATATACTTGTTCTTGTTCAGAAACTGCATCTTACATGAATCCCCTTATTCTGTTAGCTTTCTGAGTGAATATGACATATTTTTAAGATGTGTCCCTGATCTGGGGTCTTTGTCCTTGATTTTTTTAAGCCTTGCCCCTGCTTTATGAGGCAAGAGGTTTAGAGGTATGCTGCACACTGTAATAGAGGTGTGACTGTACTACGGATCGGTAGAGTGGCAGAACGACCTCCACTTTCCTGCTGATTATACTCCTGGCTATGCAGCCCAGCATCTCACTCAGTTTGGTTGCTAATTTCTTGCAGTGTTCTGATTGCTTCAGGTCATGTGTGATGATCACTCCTTCTCCTCCTCTGACTTGGTAACCTGCACACCACCCAACCAGTATTTGGTCTGCATGTTCTTTGCCTCTAAGTACACGTTACACTTTTTGGCATTGAATCCAAGTTGTCAAATACCTGACCATGTCTACCTGATCATTTCTCTAGCTAAGCCAGGTCTTCCCTGAGGTCTTGGCTCCGCTTCTCTGGGTCTACTTTCCGACAGAGCTTTGTGTCATCTGCAAACAGGCATGTTTTCCCCTTTATGAAATCTGCAATATCGCTGATGAAGATGTTAACACTAGACCAAGCACTCAGCCCTGTGGGACCCCACTAGTGACTGATCTAGCCTCTGAGAATTCCCTTCCCCCACTAGCACCCTCTGACTTCTGTTCTGCAGCTTGTTTCTAACCCACATAACTAGTTTCCCCCTACCCCCAGGTCCTCCAGCTTCTTGATTAATCTACTGTGTGGAACAGAGACAAAGACCTTAATGAAATCCAGATACAGGGGGCTGGATATTCAAATTGCGCCGGGCAGGTGTGCAAGCCCAGGCGCAGCGCAACTGGGTTGCACCAGGGCATGGACCAGATGATATTCAACGGTGCTGCACCATGGCACAGCACCGTTGAATATGGCATCGATGGCGCATGCACTGCACCAGTGCAAGTGGCAGGACAGGAGCAGGGGGATGCGCCAGCACAAGTGCAGTTGCACTAGGTGCATCAACTGCTATATTCAGCACTGGGCATGCAAATGAGGCCATTATGCATGCAAGGCACAAATGGGACCATTTGCATGTCATTATGGCCCCATTTGCATGCAGTGTGCCGATCCTTGGCAACTTATGCCTGGTGCCCTGCCAGGCTGCAGCCGTCGGGGACTGACGCCCAGCAGTCCCATGGCAGTTCCCCCACTCTCATATGCCTGATTGCAGGCATAAGGCATGCTAAAAACCCTGGTGTTCCAGTGGTAACCCCCCCCAATCACCTGATTGTGGGCATATGAAATAAAGATCCCTGGCAGTCCAGGGGAAACCCCTCCAGCGCCCGATCATGGACATAAGTATATATATTCCCTGGTGGTCCTGTGGAAGGTCCCCTGTCGACCAATAGCAGAGCATATGTACAAATAACATCCTGTGGTACTGGTGGACTCCCCCCATCGCCCGATCATTGGGTGGACGAGCTAATAGTAGCCCTGGTGGTCAGTGGACCCCTCCCCACCCGCCACTGGGGTCCCACACACACCCAGCACCCCCAGTCAGCCCGGGTGGCAGCACCCCGCGCATGCCTCGGCTGCCCACTGACTGACAGCATACAGGTACAGTCTGTCGCCTATTGGTTCATTCACATATCAGTGCATGTAGTACAGTATGTTCTGCATGCCCATTGGTCCATGGTGTCCCAATGGGCATTCAGACTATACTGTGCGCTGTCAATCAGCGGGTGGCGGGAGGCATGCTGGCAATGCCTGCAGTGAAGTGCTGGAGTCGAGTGACCTCGGTGGGCAAACGGTCACTGGACACCTGCTTCTGTGCTATGTCCTACCATCGTGTGCGATGAGACCACCGAAGATATATTCCTGTGCCTGCGATCGGTGATGGGACTTCACAGAACCACCGAGGCTGCCCATGATTGGGCACTGAAGGGTTTCCTAGTTTCTCGAAATCTTCTTCATGTGTCCTGGTGACTCCGAGATGGGGTACCACTAGACCACCAGTGTATTCAATGTACAGTCGCCCGCGATCGGACAATGGGGCGGGGGGGCACAATGCTCCCAGGGCAAGGGGCCTGGGGTCAATGTTCTGGGTGGGCGGTTGGCCACCTATGGCTGGCGGCTGCCGCATTGTACCCTGCAATACGGCAACTCACCTGTGGGTGGCCTGGACTTGTTCCTGATTTTACCAGGCACATCTTTGCACCCCCACTGAGTGGCGCAAGGTGGATTTGTGCCAGCATATGTGCCGCACATCCCGGGCTGAATATCGGGATGTGCCACATATACGTAAACGCACCCTGCCATACATACATTTCTGTTAGCCCGGCATGAGTTGCATCATCAACTTGCCCTTTCAATATCACGCTGGGAGTATTGTGGTTGCGCATGGTGCATCCCTGACACGCCATGCGCAACCCATTTGAATATCCATGCCAGGATGTCCACTGCTTGGCCCTTGTCCATGGTCCTGGTTGTGCAAAATGAGGGACATTGGCCCTAAGAGTGTGGGACATATCGTCAAACATGGAGATACAAGATCAGAACTGTGTGGTCACCTATGCCTTTAATATAGCTTTAACATCATAGAGTGTTATGAGTTTATATTGAAGTCTGAGGTTACAGCACCATGTCTGTGTGTTCAGCACCTTATCCATGAGGGACAAATGAGGAACATAAAAATACTGAGTGTTAAAATCAGGGACAGTTGAGATGTACTGTATGTTTAGTAGATTGTCCCCTTGCAACTCTACTTCTCCTACTGCTATCAGTTCCTTATATCAGTCTCATCCTTGCCAAGCTATTTTACTTGCCCACCATCCTGTCCATAAAGAAATACTTTCTCACATCTCTCTTGAACATACTCCTGGCCAATCTGTATTCATGCTTCCTAGTGTGGATCCCTTTGCTGTGCTTGAACAACTGTTGACAATCTCCCCTGTTATTCCCACAAAGGTACTTACATGTTTCTATATCTCCCCCCTCTCCCTTATGCATAGGTGCCGGAACAGGGGCGGCCACTAGGGCCATGGCCCTACCTATTTCATAAGTGGCCCTATCACTTTTTGCTATCATGGTAATATATTTAATAGGGGAAAATTTACCCCTTACGTCCTTGGCCCTATCACTTTTCAAACCGTTCCGGCACCACTGCCCTTATGGCCTCAAGCAAGTACAAGCTCAGCTTATCCAACTTTTCCTCATAAGGCCTTCCTTGCATATCATGTATCATTTTGGAAGTTTGTATCTGTACTGTTTCCAGTAAATTGCTTCTGTATCTTTCTTACTGTGATTGCCACAAAACTGCACACAGTGAGACCTTAATCTGGGATCAAAAGGAGGATCGAAGGGATGCTTTGTTCTAGTGCTTGTCCTAAGAAACCCTTTTTATTTACCCCATGTACAGTAGTTTCTATAGTTTTAAACTGAATAGGTACCAGAAGATTATGACTTTGATTTTGAGTCCATTTATATCCACGAAGCACAGTGCACTTATCTATTAAAAATCCATATAAAATGGGAAGGGAAAATCCTGCATCCTGATTGGTTGTTAGCTGTGTATTAGAAATGTCTAATTCATTCATATTTTATTTAGTATAGTGCACTTTCTCATTTGGACTCAAGGCGCTTTACACAAAAATTTCTAAAAACATTTAAAATACACAACATCTCAATAAATAATTCTCACTTATTTACTAATTAAGTCAACTGGTCTAATTAAAAGAGACAGAATGCTGGAATAAAACTGTTTTCAGCTCCCTTTTGAATGCATCCAATGAGGAAAGCTCTCATATATGATGAGGGAAGGTGTTCCATTGGTTTGGTGCCACAAAAGAAAAAGTATGGCACCCAATGTTTTAAGAGAAACCCTAGAACACTCCAACAGTCCCTCATCTGCTGAGTGAATGGGTGGGAGGGGCAATAGGATCATAGGAGATCCTGCAGGTAGCCAGGCCCCTGGCTGTGCAGGGTCTTATAGGTCAGCAAACCGACCTTGAAGGAGATCCGCTGCCTAACCAGCAGCCAGTGCAGAGAGCAAAGCACAGGTATAATATGACAGGACCTATACAGGCTGGTCAACAACCTAGCTGCCACATTCTGCACCAGTTGCAGGCGGCAAAGCTCAACCCTTGATGGCCCCAGGTACAGGGCATTGCAGTAATTGAGCCGCAAAGTCACAAAGGCGTGGACTAGTGTTGGCAGATCACCCGGGGGTATCAGATATTTGATCCTAGAGATGTTTCTAAGATGGTAAAATGAGGGCTGGACAATGGCCAACACCTGTAATTTAAGTGTCAGGCCACAGTTCAAAACAGAGCCAAGGTTCTTTACTTGATCAGAGGAGAGCAACTGGGAGTCCCCTAACCTCAGCCCTGAGACCTGATCAGATTGCACCCCCAGCCCCATGTGACCAGATTCTGCTACCTGTACCTCAGTCTTATCCGGATTCATAGAAACATAGAAGTTGACGGCAGATAAGGACCCCAAGGCCCATCCAGTTGCCCATTTTTTCTACCTTATGAATGTGCCATAGGCCTTTACTCTGTTAATGGCCTATCTATTCATACTCATCTGTACGGCTCCCTTATGTCTATCCCATGCCTGTTTGAAGCCTGGAACTGTATTCATATCCACCACTTCCTGAGGTAGGCCGTTCCATGCATCCACCACCCTTTCTGTGAAAAAGAACTTCCTCACATTACCCCTTAATTGGCCTCCCTCTAATCTCATGTTGTGTCCTCTTGTCCTGTTATTTTTCTTACATTGAAATATGTTAGACTCATTCACCTTGATAATGCCCTTAAGATGCTTGAATGTTTCAATCTTATCACCTCTCTCCCTCCTTTGCTCTAGGGTATACATATTGAGCTCTGGTAATCTGTCCTCATATGTTTTCTGATACAGTCCCTGCACCATTTTGGTTGCCCTTCTCTGGACTGCCTCCATTTTGTTAATGTCCTTGTGCAGGTGCAGCTTCCAGTACTGCACGTTGTACTCCAGAAGGGGCCTAACCAGTGTCTTGTAAAGAGGGATTATTACCTCCCTCTTATGACTTGTGATACCCCTACTAATACACCCCAACATCCCCCTAGCCTTACCTACTGCTTTAGTGGTCTGCTTGGATGATTTCAGGTCATCTGTGATGACGATGCCCAAGTCTCTTTCTTACCTTGTGATTGCTAGCAACTCCCCTCCCAACCTATAGGTGGCTTCAGGGTTTCTCCTCCCTAAGTGCGCTTCTTTGCATTAAACCCCAGTTGCCACTCTTCTGACCATTTTGCCAGTTTATCCAAATCTCTCCTTATTCTACCCAACCCATCTGGATCATTTACTCTGTTGCAGATCTTGGTGTCATCTGCAAACAGACAAACCTTACCCTCCAGTCCATCTGCAATGTCACTGATGAAGATATTGAAGAGGACTGGCCCCAGGACTGATCCCTGAGGTAGCCCACTTGTGACTTGCATCTCTTCTGACTGTATACCGTTTACCACCACTCTCTGTGGTCTCCCTGCCAACCAGTTTGCCACCCAGTTGACCAACTTCTGACCTACCCTGAGCCTACACCAGTTGGCGATCATCTAGTCTTGGATCTCAGCATGCCAACGATTGAATACCAAATCCGTCTCCTGCTGCTGGGGTGCAAAAGACGTATAGCTGAGTATCATCTGCATAGCAGTGAAAACTCAGCCCATATCATCTTATAATGTCCCCTAGTGGTAGCATATACACCACGAACAACATGGGGGACAAAATGGAGCCCTACAGGACCCCACGTGGCAGGGGCAGAGATGCCAAGGAAAAAATCCCAGACACCACCCACTGCATCCTGCCGGTGAGGAAAGATTGAAACCAGTTTAGGACTGTACCAGCCAATCCGCAACAAACCCACAGGCACTCCATCAGTACCCCATGGTCCATGGTGTCAAATGCCAGTGAGAGATCAAGGAGAATAAGGGTGGAACATCGTCTTTTTTTTTTTGCACCTCCCCTACTTCCTGGCTGCCCACTTCTTCAGGTCTCCATTGTCCCTCCCGACTGCCTGTCCCGACTCCCACACTGGCTACCAACCTCATATGGCGGTCCCACCGGGTAACCCAGCATATCCCTTTGCTGGATGGGTCCCCCTCCTAAGAGGAGGAAGGCACCAGCGGGGGCAGCCAGCACGCTACTCTATTGGCCTGGGGTACCGCTGAGGTGTGTCAGTCATGGGATCGGCGGCAGCAGAGGGCAGAGAGACCATCATCCGGCCAGCCAGGAAGCTTTTTTTCCTGGTTTTTCTGTGGGGAGTGACGTCCTGACATCAAGGCATACGCCGATGTCTGTGACTCCCCTTGAACACCAAGCCCAGCCATCACTGCTGTACTCCCAGCCTCTGCCAGGAGTCAGCATGTGCCGGTGTGCATCCACCCTCCCCCCAGAGAAGGAGAGCTGTCCCCGGATGCTCCATCCCTCTCCTGCCGGCTGGCCCTCCGGCGAACCAAGTCCATTCCCGAACCTGGGTCGCCGGCATGGCAGACAGAAATCCAACCGCTGCGCTGATGGGCCGGCCACGAACATCGTCTTTGATCCCTCGCCACCAGGAGATCATTTAGCACCCGAACGAGGGCAGTCTTGGTACTGTGCCTTTTCCTGAAGCCTAACTGGAGAGGGCTGTTGATGTTGTGAATTGATAAACAGGTCTCCAGTTGAAAAGCTACCACCTTCTCAATAACCTTGCCCACAAAGTGGGGTTAGAGACAGATCTGTAGTTAGCCAGGCAGTCCAGGTTCAGTGAAGCTTTTTTCATGAGTGGCTTTACCACTGCCTCCTTCAAGGGTCCAGGAAAGACCCCTGTTACTAAAGAACACTGGAGTATCCTGACTGGGAGTGGGCCAATGACATCAACGCACCCCACAAGGAGGCGTGTCGATCCTGGATCCAAACTACAGTAAGTTGGCCGTAACTCCTGGATGGCCTTCACAACATTCACAACTGCCAACTGGTCGAAGTTGGACCAGACAGACTGAATGCTTGCAACCTCAGGCCCATCACCACATGCCCCATTAGAGGGCACTGACTGGATTTCCAATCTGATGAAGACAATCTTATCAGCAAAGAACAGAGCAAACTCATCACACCTCAATTGTGGAAAAGCTCCCCCAGACTGAAGACAGGTGGGATTACTTAGCCTATCAACAGTGCAGAAGAGCTGAGCTAGTCTGTTAGTTGCTGTAGCTGTCTCCTTGGACAGGAATTCTGCTTTCTTACAGGAGATTGCTGATTGATAATCTCTATAATGAGATATCAAAATAAGCTTGTCCTCCCTCAAACTAGACCGCCACCAGTGCTGCTCCAACCTTTGATTCTTCATCTTCATCTCCCCGAGAATCCCATCAAACTAGGTGGATCTCTGGTGTGAGATGAGGGGTTGAACATGGACAGGTGCAATAGAGTCGAAGGCCTCAGTAATAACCCTATTATAGGTCAGAACCAATTCCCCCAGCTCCTCGCACACACTCATCACACCTGATAAATCATGGGATGGTGTAATTACTCGAATTTAATACACACCCTTGGCATGTGATGCTTGATAAACCCCTTGAGCTTCGCTCTTGGGGTTTATGTAACATCACACACCTCAGGTATATATTACATTATCGCAATGCACCCAATCCAGTGTGTTATTCTATATGATATTAACAGGAGGATATCTATCTATCTATTCTGCTAACAAAATACTAGCCTACTTATGTTTCAAAAGGCAGGTCACACTGATTTTTATGATTTTTTTTTTAATTGCTTCAAAATTCTAGATTGTTTCAGTTTTCATGCAGGCTGCTATCACTTAAAATGCTCGCTCCCAGCTAGGCATCCTGAATGTTTGCATACTGCATGTTGTTATTAATGGCATGATACGCTGTTGGCTGTTATCCATATTTTGTATTTATGGCAGTCCTCTGTTAATGTATTTTGTACACAGTTCCACTGCACTTACCTGATCTGTTCCTGGCAGGTAGCCAGGACCGCCCCAGCCTAGAGGAAGCTCTGCACAGGTTGGAGAGAGGGAAGAAAGAGTTTGACCAGGGAGGGTGAAGGACAGCAAGGCAAAGGATGTCAGCTTCCCTGTTAGGAGGTTGAAGTGAATCCCCTGGGTCCCTCCAGTGTAACTCCCTCCAGAAGATCCCCAGTAGCATCCTCAGTCAGTTTTTGCAGAACTCTGCTGTCTAGTAGGGTCTCCCAGTGTGTCGACTCAGTTCATTTGGCCGGGAAACAGACCCAGTGAACCTTTCATGCAGCAGTCTCCAGGAGAAGAGGCCTTATCACTCCTTCGTGGTTGTGCATTCTCCAGAGTATAGAAATAGTTTTTGAACTCCAGGGTTGCATTTCAGGGGCAGAATCCAGCCTGGTTGGGGCCTGCAGGGGCTTCTAAGACCTCAGAAGGTGAAGAGGGAGTTCTCTGTCCAGTGGTCAGCTCTGGGAGAAGATCAAATGCCGAGATAGAGGAGCGGCTCCCCATGACAAGGGCAAGCTCTCGCTTTCATGGCTCATAATCTCCCCATGTCGGACAGCACCTCTGAAGCCATCAACCCCTAAACCAAAGTCAAATTCCCCAGCACAAAAGCGGCTCCCTGTGACAGGGGCAAGCCCTCACTTCCATGGCTTGTAATCTCCCTTGGTTGGATGGCACCTCTGAAGCTGCTGACCCCTAAGTGAAAGCCAGATTCCCCAGCACAAAAGCGGCTCCCCGTGACAGGGGCAAGCCCTCACTTCCACGGCTCGTAATCTCCCCGGTCGATGGCACCCACAGAGCACGCAGACCCTAAGCCAAAGCCAGATTCCCCAGCACAAAAAGTGGCTCCCGTGACAGGGCAAGCCCTTACTTCCACGGCTCACTGTCTCCGTGGTGGGATGACCCCCTCTGAAGCTGCCGACCCATAAGTGAAAGCCGGATTCCCCAGCACAAAAGCAGCTCCCCGTGACAGGGTCAAGCCCTTGCTTCCACAGCTCGTAATCTCCCCTGATTGGATGACACCTTTGAAACCGCTGACCCCTAAGCCGAAGCCGGATTCCCCAGCACAAAAGCGGCTCCCCGTGACAGGGGCAAGCTCTCGCTTCCACGGTTCATAATCTCCCTCGGTTGGACGGCATCTCTGAAGCTGCCAACCCCTAAACCAAAGCTGGATTCCCCAGCACAAAAGGTACGGTCAACAGCCAACCAATCGGAACTCAGGCGCCTCCAAGGGAATAGCCCTGATTGGTCCAGAGACACAAATTTTGAACTGGGCTTCTTTCTGCCCTAAAGACTCAGCTCTGGCCCTGATTCTTCTCCTGTTCTTTAGATTTTCCACTAATTTACTTGTCTGTATTTTTAGAAGTGAACATACAGTTTATTTTAAGTGATTACAGCCCTGTTAAGAAGTGATATCTGTAAAGCATAAAGTGATTACCGGCCACTTCTTGGCACCGAAATTAAGTACCCCTTTTGTCTTGTTAATTTTGCTGTCTCCCTGTGCTATAAATCCTTTGTCTGTCCCTTGCCATAGCTGCCTTTATATTCTCTCCCTTTCTCTCTCCTAGCAGCGGCTCCCCATTGACAGGGGCAAGCCCTAGTTTCCACGGCTTGTAATCTCCCCTGGTCAGACGGCACCTCTGAAGCCGCTGACCCCTAAGCCAAAGCCGGATTCCCCAGGACAAAAGGTACGGTCACCAGCCGACCAATCGGAACTCGGGTGCCTCCAAGGGAATAGCCCCGACTGGTCCAGAGACACGAATTTTGAACTGGGCTTCTTTCTGCCCTAAAGACAGCTCTGTCCCTGATTTTTCTCCTGTTCTTTAGATTTTCCACTAATTTACTTGTCTGTATTTTTAGAAGTGAACATACAGTTTAAGTGATTACAGCCCTGCTAAGAAGTGATATCTGTAAAGCGTAAAGTGATTACTGACTGCTTCTTGGCGCCAAAATTAAGTACCCCTTTTGTCTTGTTAATTTTGCTGTCTCCCTGTGTTATAAATCCTTTGTCTGTCCCTTGCCATAGCTGCCTTTGTATTCTCTCCCTTTCTCTCTCCTTGCAGTGGCTCCCCGTGCCAGGGCAAGCCCTCGTTTCCACAGTTCGTAATCTCCCACGGTCGGACGGCACCTCTGAAGCCACCGACCCCTAAGCCAAAGTTGGATTCCCCAGCACAAAGGTACAGTCACCAGTCGACCAATAGACTCGGGCGCCTCCAGGGAATAGCCCTGATTGGTCCAGAGACATAATTTTGAACTGGGCTTCTTTCCACCCTAAGACTCAGCTCTGTCCCTGATTTTTCTTCCCACCCCCACCCTCCAGGCCCTTGTCATACGCTCTTGCCCTGCCCTCAGCTGTCCCTGCAATCTTCTTATTGGACCCCTGCTGGGCCAGGCACAGTGCCCTTCCCCCTCATAAACAGGTTAAGGTGCTCTCTCTATCTGCCTTTTTATAGCACCTCCGTTTGACACCATAGCATATAACGCCCTCATTATTGTATCATTCTTTTGTAGTGCACCCATTGTCCTTCGTATGAATGATGTTTATGGGCTCTGCCAATTCTTCATCCCTATGGCTTCAGCTAGCCCTACCCCCTAGCGGGGTACCTTATTCATCCCTGTGGTTTCCTCTCCATTAGATTACACCCATTTACTTTCCCACCAATACTGCCTACTCCCCTCTCCTCTGTCTATCAGCATGCTCTCTCTTATAACCTCAGAATCTTGGCTAAAAAAATCCAACCTGGACCAACAAGTTACCCTTCTGGGCTATAAGTTGATTAGGGCTTACAGGGGGACTAGGGGCGGGGAGTAGTTATTTACACCAAATCTAAGTTCACAGTTAGTGACATTCAGTGTAACTCGAAACAAAAGGAATACAAAATTGTCTCCTTAAAGTTACATCTCCCCTCCACGGAATGCATTACTATCATCGGATGCTACAGGCCCCCTAGTGGCAGAAATGACCTTCTCAATATCCTCAAATCACTTAACAGCTTCTGTCAAGACCGAAGTACTAATCCTTGGGGATTTCAATATGGACTGGCTGTCATACAAATCGCACAGGCTGAAGTCCCTCTGTGATGAACTTGGTCTTACCCAATTAGTGTCGGAACCCACAAGGCCCAACAAGATAAATGTAGATAAGAGTTCGATTCTTGATATTATATTATCTTCCCATCCCCATAAAATCTCTCACTTAGCGGTATTTCTTAATGATATGAGTGATCGTGATATCGTAGTCTGCACAAGGTTGCAAACCAAAATTCACCATCAGCCTAAAATCATAATTAAATGCTCATTCTGGAAGTTTAGCGTGCTGAACTACAGTACCTCTATGACCTTAGCCAGGTTAGATGGCAAAATCTTTATCTCTCCAAAACCCCTGATGAGGCGGCCACAGTACTAAATGACATCCTCAACACCCTAGCAAATAAACATGCACCATTTATTAAAGTCAGGACAAGAAACATCTCACATCCCTAGTTCACTGCCAAATTGAAGAACGTTCTTTCTGCCCGTGATAAATTATGGGCCAAGGCTAGATACACCAAAAGCCCGGAGGATTGACAGGCCTTTAGAACTGCCAGAAATGGCTGCATGAAACAAATTCATGCTGCCAAAGCCAACTTCTATGTTTCCACTCTCGAGCAGGCCAAGGAGGACTCCCAAAAAATCTGGAGGACCCTCAAGTCTATTGAAGGGCGGCCGATGGCCCCCTCTCTACCAACCAAAATCATTAAAAATGATATGACTGTGGATAATAGTTTCCATATCTTTGAAGAATTTAACTCTCACTTTACCACCGCTGGCCTAGCGTTTGACACGTCCCTGTATGCATCACGTGCTGTTAGCCAAGGCAGTACAAATTATATCTCTCCAGAAACAAGCCAACCCTTTCAGCTGCACCCCGTTAACTTTAAAGATGGCAAAGACTCCCTCAAGAACCTTGATACCAAAAAAAGTGCCGGAATGACGGAATCAAACCTTTTTTCCTAAAACTCGGGTTCACCTACCTTATGGCCCCAATCTTATATATTTTCAACCTCTCTATCTCTTCTTCGATTGTACTGTCATGCTGGATATCAGCCCACATCGTCCCCCTATTTAAATCTGGGGACCCATGTTATTTAAATAACTACAGACCCATTTCCATCTTGCCTATCCTCTCTAAAGTTTTCAAAAAGCTGATCTACGCTCAATTAAAGCATCACCTAGAAATCTATTTGCTCCTAAACCCAACCCAATCTGGTTTCCGCTCCAACCACAGTACCGTCACAGCCTTGGCCAAAGTAACCGATGACTGGTTCTCAGCTATGGACTCTAAGAAGTATACGGGAGCTGTCTTCTTAGACCTTAGTAAAGCTTTCGACATGGTAGACCACAACCTTATCGAATTCATCCTTGCTAAAATAGGTGCCACACTTTCTACCATTCAGCGGTCTAATAGTTACCTTTCGGGAAGGATGCAAAAAATCAAAGCTGATGGCCTGTTCTCCTCCCCCCTACCACTTACTAGGGGAGTCCCAGAAGGCTCCATCCTAGGTCCCATCTTACTCTCTCTATACATTAATGACCTCAACCACCACATATCCAACTCTAAATTACATTTCTTCGCCGACGATACAGTCCTCTGTACTTCTGATGCCTCATTACTAAACGTCAGAGACATCCCCCAAGCTGGCTTTGCCCAGTTTGAATCCAATCTCATAAATGATAAACTCCTACTAAATGCTAAGAAAACCAAAGCTATGATCTTCTCCCCCAATTCATCTCCCCCCCCGTACCCGACACATTACAGAATGACTTCATAGTAACCTCCCTAGGTGAGCCCTTGGTAGTCACCCCCAAATTCAAATACCTTGGGTTTTGGTTAAATAGCAAGCTTACATTCTCTGAACACCTGGATGACCATATAAAAAGACTAAAAATAAGGCTAGGCTTTTTAACCGCAACAAGCCACTCTTTCCAGTCGAGGTCAGAACTAGGCTTCTCCAAGCCACATTCTTCCCATTATTAGACTATGGGGACATAATATATAACTCTTCTGCAACCTCAAAACTTAACAAACTGGACATTCTCTATCACTGTGCGCTATGCTTCATTACAAATTCCCCTTACCGGACACATCATTGCGACCTATACTCAGCTGTGGGTTGCACATCCCTTACCACTAGACGCATTATCCATGCCAGTACATGGACTCTAAAGCTTCTCCTTAATAAACTTCCAAGCTACCTAACTTCCATCATCCATACCTGTCGCAGTACATATGCACTCAGGAAATCTGATTTCATCTTCCTAGATGTCCCCATGACACGCACCTCCTTCGGGAAGCATGCCTTCTCCATAGCCCTACCGGTAATCTGGAATCGACTACAATCTTCACTGAAACTATCAAATTTAGTCTCTGTCAGTCTCTTCAAAAATTTAATTACAGGAAAAATAAAAGATGTTTGTAATTATCATTAAGATCTTTTTTTTCCTATGACTGCTTAGCCTATTGTTAGACACAAGGTTCATATGGACTGTATCCGCACTTTGTGTATGAGTATGATGACCTACTCTATGATATATAGTGTAATGCCTGTATAGCTGCTACTCATGTACTTTATCAGCGCTTATAATCTTGTTGTATGCTATTAATGTATCCTTCTGTGAGTCTTCTAGTGTATGTATTATAGGACCTCCTTGTGAATGAGCTTGCTCAATGGAGTTTTTTTCCTGCAATAAACTTGAACTTGAACTTGATTGTTTGTCACTGCTATGTTATGATTTTGTACTCTGATGTATTGTCATATTGTACTCTCCCAGGTCGTGCCTGAAAATAGGCAGCTTATGTTGCCTAGCGCACTTACCCGGTTACCAAAAACAAATAAATAATAAATAAAGGAACTGTCCCCACCCTGTCTCTCTTTACAGTAAAGAGTTGGCAGAGTTATGTTCAGTTGCTAGCATTAGTGATTTGCAGATACATTTCCTTTCTCCCAAAAGTGCTTTCATGCACCTGTGCTATAAGTGCACAGGGACAACATTCACAGCAACTTCTTTACATTCCACAAAGTGCTGCCGACCACTAAAGGGCTCAACTGATGTTTAACACTTGTCCCTGTCTCCCTACATGTTGAAGAAGAAGTAGAAGAAACCTAACACCACTGTGTAATAAAAGAATCGTCTTTCTGTATTTTTGAGCAAGAACAAATCTTTTCAAGACTCGTTCCTATTTAGAAGTATGAAAAGATTTTTTGAGATTAAAGAGCCCTTGACACCAATAGACAAACATGAAAAGAATGTGAGATTTAGACACAATTCAGTTTATATTCATATATTTTCTAAAATTCCTTCCCTTTTTGTCTTTATTTTTTTTTCAGTAACTTTTTTTTTATCTCCTGCCATCCTGGAACTCTCTCTAGCAACCCTCACTGACTGCCACCATGCTACAGCACGCCCGAAGCTCTCCCCACTGGGAAATCGAGGACAGACACTCCCCCACCTATCTGATCCATCAACCAGGCCCCACCATCACTGGACCAAGGCAGGACAGGGGGATCAGGAGAGCCAGTAGTTTGAGCCTGGCATTGGGCATGTGGCGGTGGGGCATGAGAGAGTGCCATCGCCTATCCAGGAAGCAGGGATTTTCCCTCCTCGTGTGCACTGCCCTTGGAATGTGGATGTGCAATGGCATCAGTGCACAGAGTGTGCTGATGCCCACTGCTGCTCCCAACCCTATGTTCAACACTGCTAACTGCAGTGCCTCCTGATCTCCACTGGGGGCTGCTGGCGAGTGGTGCAAGCCCACTACCCACCCCAGGAGAGGACAGCAGTCCTCCAGACACTCGATCCTCTCCCTCCTTCCCCAGCCAACCCCCAGTGGCCTGAGTCCATTCCCAAACCCAGGTGGCCAGCATGGCGCAAGGCGTGGCATCCAGCTCCTCAACCCTCAGCGCCACCGGGCCGACTTTTTGTCTTTATTACTGAGGACTGTTGCATGAAAGAGGATTACTGTCCCTTAAACTTTATTTGCTCTTTCTGGTTGCCTGCACCTGACATCATAATCCCCTGTTTATGACAAGCTAATTATCTCCACAGCAACTGATTGTGATGTCATAATTAGGGGACCAGCTAAAAATTCCACACATAAACATCGAAATTCCAGTACAGGCCGGGCTTGGATCCCTTGCAGATGTCTTTAACAATTATTTTGTTAATGCAGGTAACTTTTTTGGTAATGTTGATAGTGAGTCTACTGTTGACATTAATCAGGTCCTGCTTCATTGTAGAAACCGTTCTACCTTCACATTTAAGAAGATTGAGGAATATGAGGTCTCAGATATATTGTTGGGGCTTAAGGATAACAAGAGTGGGGGTCTTGATGGATTGACCTCATTTCTTTTAAAAATTTCCACCTTACAGATCTCTGCCCCCTCACATATTTGTTGAACTGGTCCATTCTTGAGGGGGTTATTCCAGAGGGTTGGAAGCGGGCAAGGGTGGTCCCCATTTTCATGGGGGGTATCCATGACCAGCTAACAAACTATTACCCGATATCCTTGTTGTCTTTGATTTCCAAACTGTTCAAAAGTCTTCTGGCAACACAGCTCTTGGATCATTTATCTCAGAACAATCTATATGATAAATATCAGTCGGGGTTTCGCAAGTCCCATGGCACGGTGGTGTCACAGTGTGTGGGAATAAACTTCAGACGAGGCAAATTTACAGGTTTAAAACACACCGTGGTGTGATATTTATTTTTCAAAAGTCAGAAAAATAATAATAATAACTTTATTTATGAAGCGCCTTTCCAGAAGACCAAGGCACTGAACATAAAATATAAGACACCTACGAATTACACCTTTAGCAGTCCATAAAATCCAGTTAAAATCAATTTTCCCATAATATAAATATCACCAACCGCTTAACATTAATGACTAAAACTAATTAAAGAAAACAAGAAAAATTGCAAAGAAAATCACTACTTAACATCAGTAGTTTCTCCCACAATACAGTTCTGGATCTTAGAGCTCCTAAGACCCTTCTCATCTGCATTCAACAGCTTGTCTACAGTGGCAGTAGAACCTCTCTCCTCCTCTTTCAGGGCTGAGCCCCACTGGACTGCCTCAACTCAAGTGATCTCAGAGAAGAGGCTTTATATCTTTTTGGTGGGGTCACCTGACTAAGCCCTTTCTATTTTCATGTCTGAACATGCTGTTGCATGTCTGGACATTCTGACCTGGGTATTCAGACTGTATCAGGCAGTGGTGCAAGCCTGGGTGCAACACAAATGGGATGCACTGGGGCCCGGGCCAGGGCCAGGTGATATTCAACGGTGATGCACCATGGTGCAGTGCCATTGAATATGGCACAGACAGCGCACTCACTGCACATGGCTCAGTGGCACTGCACCGGTGCAAGCCACAGATAGGGAGCACGGGGATGCGCAGCGCAAACACAGTTGCACTAGGTGCATCACCAGTGATGTTCAGCAAAGGGCATGCAAATGAGGCCATAATATATGCAAGGCACAAATGGGGCCATTTGCATGTTATTATGGCCCCATTTACATGCCTTGCACAGGGCAGCCCGTCGACTTGCGCCTGGCGCCCTGCACAGCATGACGTGTGCACAGTGGGGGTCCTGGGGCATCCCCTGCCCCATAACCACAATTGCAGTAAAGCTCCATAATGTAATTCCCTGGTAGTCTAGTGGTACCCCCCTCCCTCCCGATGCCCCGATAAAATGTATATCAACCCATTCCCTGGTAGTCCAGTGGACTCCCCTCCCACCTGATTCCCCGATCACGGCATATGTATGATAAGACATTCCCTGGTAGTCTAGTGGACCCCTCTCTTGCCTGATTCCCCATTTGCCAGTATATGACATTTATTTTACTACCTGGTAGTCTAGTGGAACCCCCTCCTGCCCGATTCCCCAATCACTGGTATATGTCAGTTATTTAACTCCCTGGTAGTCTAGTGGAACACCCCCCATCCGTTGCTGCAATCGCAGTACAGTGCCATAATATAATTCCTTGGTGATCCAGTGGCACCCCACCTCCCACCCACAGACCCTTTGAGCACCCGCTCCCTCCTCATCATCAGCAGGCGGCTGCAACCCACCCACATACCGCCAAGCCACCCGCTGAATGACAGATACAGTATGGGCTGTAAGCCCATTGGTCCACAATGTGGACCAATGGGCTTGCAATGCATACTGTACTAGACAGTCCTGAATATGTGAATGAAGTCATGCAACATGGCAGCCTACCTGTGGGTGGCCAGGATTTGTTCCCACTTTTCAGAAGCTCAACTTTGAGCCCCCCTATGAGGTGCAATGCAGGGTTGTGCCAGTATATGCGCCGCACATCCCAGGTTGAATATTGGGATGTGCCACATATGCATGGGCATGCCCCCTGCATCTGTGCTGCATATGATTACATTGCACCCCAGCGCATCGGGATTTGCGCTGTGCCAGGCAGCCTTTCCAATATCCCACTGAGGCGCAATGCGGGGTTGTGCATGAATATCTGAGCCGCTGGTTTACAACCAAGGGAGTTTGTTCGTTCCAGAGGACTTCCTGGTTCGGTTAAAGGTACAGTATATATCTCCACAAATATTGACTCTCTGTATTTCTGATTCATAATGACTAAGTGTTTTTATAAAGCATACTACAGTTTTTTTGTTTAGCTTCATACAGTAACAGGTTTATAATGTGAATTTATGAAAATGCCTTAAGAGTTCTTATAACTGTACTACTCATGAAATGATTAGTTTGATATGGCTTCTGAATCATTTTTCTTTAAAAAGTCTTTATTAACTGTATTCATTCCTGCTATCTAAAATAGCCTTCATGTTTATTTTACACAAAATACACTTATGCACTTTACACAACACCTCTCTGGGTGTTTGGGATCATTCCAGGAACTGGATGTATGGAAATGGAAAAAGAATGAAAAAAGAGAGAACTAGTAGGAAGTTTAGTAGGGACAGTAAAGAGCTACGCTAGGTGGCCAACCTAGGGTAGGGGGAAAAAAGAAGAAAAGCAAAGAGAAAAGCACTGGCTGTTGCACAACTGAAGTTTTGGTAGCTAGGAAATAAGGAGCTAGAAAAGTGGTCCATCAGTCACAGCTGAGGGTGTAGCCTAACTCTGCCACAGGTGGTCTGAGTGTCAAGGGTCTTGGATGATGTCAACAAAGCAATGGAAAAGAGCCATTTAACAGGTGCCATCTTTGTTGACCTCTCCAAGGCTTTCAACATGGTAGACCACAACATTTGGCTATCAAGGTTGAAGGATATTGGATTATCTTTATCTGCCCTTAAATGGTTTTCATCCTACCTGGGAGGGAGATCTCAGGTCACAGCAGCTAATCATGTGACCTCAGATCCTTTACCTGTAGTTCGTGGGGTCCCTTGGGGATCTGTATTCGGTCCCTCTGCTATTTTCGCTGTATTTGGGTAAAGTTGGAGACATAGTTAATAGATCGACATACCAGCTATATGACGATGATACAGTTATATACACTTCAGCAGTACCCTGCATGAGATAGAGGCAAATCTGCAATCTAGTTTTGATGATATTCAGAACTTTTTTGTTAAATCAAAGTTAAAAATTAATATTAATAAAACAAAATGTATGGTCCTAGGGTCTGGTTCAAAAATAAAAAAATGTTCAGATCTGAATATAGCATATTTAGAGGGGGTCAGGCTTGAGCAGGTCTCTCACTATAAATATTTAGGTTACTGGGTAGACACATCTGCATCAGGTAACACCCATGTGGATAAGCTTATAGGGTCCATTGGCAAAAGAGTGGGGGTACTATATCGCTATAAGAGATGCTTAGGGAGTAATGTGATAAAAAAAATAATTGAGACACAGGTATTTCCATTGTTTGATTTTAGTGATATTCTTTATAACTATGCAAGTCAGGTCAAATTGCAGAAGCTTGAGGTTCTGTATAACAGACTGGCAAGGCTAATTCTTCAATGCCCAAGAGATACCCATCATTGATGGATGTATGTTACATTGGGTTGGCTCTCCTTAGCTGATAGGAGGCAACTATATAAGGTGGTTTTCCCCTATAAGAGTGTTCAGGGTGATGTACCGGGCTATCTTCAAGAAAAACTAAAATTTAGGGACCTGAATCCAATCCTTAGGAAAGCAGTATATAGGGAACTAGTAGTCCCCAAATCTACTACTCAAAGATCTAAGCATTTTTTCAGTTACATGATTCCTCAGTTGTGGAATAATCTTCCTCCAAGGTTTCGATTTGTTAATATAAAACTCCTGTAATTGAAAACACTCAAACATTGGTTTGTTGATACCATGAATACACAAACTAGAGCCTGTTGTGTCTAGCTTGATTATAGATGCACAGTATAAATATTGTATCATCAAAAGTGCTGCTATCTTATGATGTGGTTGTATTTATATATTTATATGCTCTATGTATTTTTGTATGTATAGATTTCTGTCTGTTTTGTTATGTTGCAAAATGTTATATGTTATGCCATGGGTCACCATTTTAAATCAGTTAATTCTCAATTATCTAACCTTTCAATAAAATAAAAACATGAAAAAGGTGTATACAAGCAGCCAGAACAGATAGGGCACCAATCCTGTTCATATGCAAATGTCCTTAGTAATAAAAAGGTAAGGGGGAGAATGACAGAAAAAATATTAAATATAAGCTGAATTGTGTCTAAATATTAATTTTTTCAAAGTTATCACAACGGCATCAATGGCTCTTTAAACGGAGCAAGATATGGAGCCTGATTTGCATAAGAGATTTCAGAATCCTTAATAAAGAATGCAAGTTTCAGTGTCCCAGTTGGCAGCAAAAGTCCCACACCAGACATGTGGGGGAAAAATGCACAACAGTGAAATTGTAGAGGTGTGCTAGGGGTCACCATGCTGTTCAAGGGGCTGTCCTACCTCTTTAGGATGAGACATTACATGAGATCTATGGACAGACATTAAGCCCCAACCACTGCACTGATTGGGGCTTCAGTAGTCTGATCACCGTTGCAGGTACAATATTCACCGTACTGTTTCTTTACCTTATTACTCATTAAAATTGTATAAAGTTGCCTTCCAGCTGGCATTTTGTAATACTTGCCTGGCATACACATGGCATTCAGGCAAATTCTGTAAAAAATAAAGAAGGTAGATGGCACATTGGCGCATCGGCTGGATTTCCACTCGCGATGCCAGCATCCCGGGTTCGGGAGCAGACTCAGGTCATTGGAGGGCCAGCCAGGGGGAGAAAGGCTTGAGCATCCCATGACTGCTCGCCTTCCCCAGGGGGACGGGGGGGAGGCCAAGGCCCGCAGTTTGCCTGACCCTGGGCGGAGGTCCAGGGTACTGTAAGTCCTGACTTCAAGAAGGGCTGGCTGAGAGACATGGTGGACATCGGTGCCTAGCGCCTTGACATCATGGGACACGCACCATGCTTAGGGGAGAAAAAGGAGGAAAAACCAGTGTTGGTCTCCTAGGTGACGGAGACCCAGCAGTGACCCTGATTGCCTGCACCTCCCTAACATCCCCGGTGGTCCAACACAGCAAGATTATCGGGGTGCACTGCCCCACCCTGTACCCATGTGGGGGCTACAGCTACAGCTAAATGGTGACCACCAGAGCAGAAATGGGGAGGCTACGGTGTGGGGATAGACTGCACTATGTGTCTCTCGTAAGAGTGGAGACCGACACTGTGGGGGGAGTATAAACAGAAACTTAAAAATAAATAAATAAAATAAAGAAGGGCATGGGAGATATGGAGATTACTAAATCTGGCATAAGGGCAACCATGGAGGGGGAAGTGGCAAGCGCGCATCATCATCTCATGTTATTAGCAGTGCAATCACAGGGGGTATTTCAAGATGCCATCTGGAAAGGAGTGTTATACAATTTTTATGAGTAATAAGGTAAAAAAAAATAATATAGTGAATATTTTGCCTGCAGCGGGGTCCGAGAACTGAAGCCCCAATCTGTTTAGCAGTTGGGGCTTAATGTCTGCCCATAGTTCTCCTTTAAGCCAAGGATCTTTTTGCCCATCTCTGGTAGCTTCCCCTAAGGGAACTGCTCTGGTTCGAGTGCTCAAGGATCTCCTCATGGCAAGAGATCAGAAGCGCTGCTCCATCTTAGTGCTTCTTGATCTCTCTTCAGCTTTTGACACCGTGGACCATGGGGTGCTGCTCGAGCACCTGAGGGTCATCTGTGGCTTGGTAGGTTCAGTCCTCAGATGGTTTCAATTATTCCTCACTGGCAGATCTCAAGAGGGTGCTGTTGGGGATATTTTCCTCGGACTCATTTTCTCTGCCATGTGGGATCCCTCAGGGCTCGGTGCTGTCCCCAGTGTTGTTCACAGTGTATATACTGCCTCTGGGAGACATTGTGAGATGGTATGGGCTGAGGTTTCACCATTATGCAGATGATACCCAGCTCTACCTGTCCTTTGTACCCAACCAGGATAGTGTGATCTCGGTCTTTAACAGCTGCCTCACAGAAATCTAGGACTGGATGAAATCCAGCTGGTTGAAATCGAATTCTGATAAGACTGAGGAGTTGGTGGTGGATCCAGGTCACTGGATAGAGAGGTTTGTGGCAGGGCCGCCCTCTGGGCTTTGGCTCAGGGGTGTCCAGCTGCCTTCCTCCAAATGGGTGCAAAACCTAGGGGTGATTCTTGATGATGGGCTGACACTGCATTTGCTGGTGTCAGCAGCAGTCAAGCCCTTGTTTTATCATCTGAGGAACATAGCCGAGGTCAAGCACCTTGTTCCATCTGATGACCTCCTGACGTTGATCCATGCCTTTGTGACCTCATGCCTGGGCTACTGTAACTCCCTTTACCTAGGGCTTCCTGGGGTTGATATCTGCCACTTGCAGCTGGTCCAGAATGCTGTGGCACTGCTGTTGATGGGAGATCTTCATTTGAGGCACATCACTCCTGTGCTGCAAGAACTGCACTGGCTGCCTGTAAAGTGGTGGCTCACCTTCAGGGTTAGTCTTCTGACCTATAAGGCCCTGCACAGACAGGGTCCGAACTACCTGCAAGAGCTCCTGAATCCTTACCATCCAAGCCAACCTCTACGCTCAGCTGATGAGGGGTTGTTAGAGATTCCCAGGGTATGGCTGAAAACTTCTGGGTCCCATGCTTTTGTGTATGCGCCCCTACCCAGTGGAATTTTCTACCTCATCAGATTCAAGAGTGCAGGACCGTGGAGAGCTTTAAGATGGCCTTAAAGACCCATTTATTCTATCTTGCCTATGGAGATTTTACATAATAATTCTGTTTTATTCTTCTGATGTAATCTGAACTTGGATTATTTTGTTATCTTATTTGTTTTAGCATGTTTTTATCCTGTACAGTGCTTTGATTTTGGAATTGCATTTTAGAAATAAAGTTTATTATTATTATTATTATTATTATTATTATTGTTAAAGATCCAATGGCACTTTTCAAAAGAGTGAAGGAGTTATCTCTGGTGTAGACAAACCCTATCCCAATAACACAAATTCTATCCCTCGTGTCAAATTCCCTGCTTCAATGGCACAGGTTGTATCCCTGATGTCAACAATCTCTGTTTCAGTTATGCAGATTCTATCCCTGGTGTCAATATCCCCAACTCAGAAATGCAGGTTCTGTTTCTGGTATCAGCACTACCTGTCTCAGTAATGCAGGTTATATCCCTGGTATCAACATTCCATGTCTCAATGATGCAGGTTCTATCCCTGGTGTCAGCATTCCCTGTTTCAGTAATGCAGGTTCTATCCCTGGTGCCACATTCCCTTCACAATGATACGGGTTCTACCCCTGGTGCCACATTCCCTTTCTCAATGATGCAGGTTCTATCCCTGATGTCTACATTCACTGTCTCAGTAATGCAGGTTCTATCCTGTTGTCAACATTCCCTGCCTCAGTACTGCAGATTCTATCCCTGGCATCAGCATTCGCCTGTCTAAGTAATGCAGGTTGCATTCCGGTATGAACATTCCATGTCTCAATGATGCAGGTTCTGTCCCTGGTGCCAATACTTCTTTTCTCAATAACCCAATTTCTATCCCTGGTGTCAACATTGGTTGTCTCAATAATGCAGATCCGTGTATCAATAAAGTTGGTTCTCTCCCTTGTATCAACATTTCCGGTCTCAATAACCCAACGTCTATCCCTGTTGTTAACATTCCATGTCTTGGTAATGCAGGTTATATTCCTGGTGCACATTCTCTGTGTTAATAATGCTGGTTCTATTCTTGGGGTCAAAATTCTGTCTCAATATCCCAATTACTATTCTTGGTGTCAACATTTTATGACTCAATAAAGTAGGTTCTATCCATGGTGACAACATTCCCTATTTTAATAATGCAGACTCTGTTCCTGTGCCAATATTCCATGGCTCCACAATGTAAGTTCTTTTCTGAGTGTCAACATTCCCAGTCTCAATAAACGCAGGTTCTATCTATGGTAATAACATTTCCTGTCTCAATAATGCAGGTTCTATCCCCGATGTCAACATTCCCTGTTTCAATAAGGCAGGCTCTACCCTGTTGTTGACGTTCTATGTCTCAGTAACATAACTTCTATCCCTGATATCAACATTCCCCGTGTCTGTAACGTAGGTTGTATCCCTGATGTTAACATTTCATGTCTCAATAACACAGGTTCTATCCCTGGTGTCAACATTCCCTGTCTCAATAATGAAGGTTCTATCTGGTATTAACATATATACGGACTAATGCATGGGGAAGTATGTGTAACAAGGATTTTATGCACACTCTCAGTGTGCAATGCCACATAAACCTCAAGGGCGAAGCCCGAGGGGTTTATCTGGGCATCGCACACTGAGGGTGTGCATAAAATCCGAGTTTATACACTTCCCTCTATTTATTTTTTATATTTGCTGATTCAAGAAAGGTATACTAGAAATAATGAGGGATGTAGAAATGCGGAACTGTAAGGTTTATTAAGCATGAACTGTATGCAACAATTGAAAAGAATGAGTAAGTTAATGTAAGGAAGTATTTTCATTTAACTTTTGTAAAACATTTTAAACATTTAACAACATTTTCACAGTTTACGTTAGCCCCACCTCCCCACCCATTGCTCCAGTAAACTGTATGTAGCCCTAGAGAATGGAGCTGCAAAGAAAAACATTTCTGAATGATCACCAAGTAGTTCTTAGAACTACTGTAGCTCTACCTATCCCACACCCATTTCCACAATGGCTTTTGAAACAGGATGTGTTTTGAGTTCATGTATTATAATGAGCAATGTGCACCACACTGTACATAATGTAAGAGTGTGATTTGCATCTTGTGATTCTGGTAACAGAGGACAACCAGAAATGCAAAATACTGTTCCCAGTACCTCCAGGTGGAAGTACACTCCCACTATGTACAGCAGGATCTACACTGTTTCTTACATGTTGTTTGGGACTTCACCCCAGCTGCATAAAACTCCTAATTTAACTATACATGATTCCCATGGGGTCTGTTTGGAGCAAGTCTCTGAATTTAAGTATTTAGGGTTTCTATTGGATCCTAGTCTGACTTTCAAGCACAAGTTAAGGCTGTTTGTCAAAAGGTTAATCAAAAATTGGGTGCTATTTACAAAATGAAACAATATTTTACCCTTGAAACTAGGAAGGCAATTGCAATGGGGTTGCTCCTACCTGATCTTGATTATGTTGGTAGTTTATATTATTTATTGTCTGTTAGGGAAACCCAGGCTTTAGCAACAGTCTATAACAATATCTGCCATTTTGTACTTATTGTTCCTACTCAAACTCATCATTCTCTACTTAATTCTTCCCTTGATTGGCTCCCGTTACATTCTCATTACATGTTTTATTTTAGCAGTTTGGTTTTTAAATCTCTTTTTTGGACAGAGCAATCCCCCCTAGTTAATCTGTTAAACATTCGACAATCTGCTCTCATTTTGAGATCTTTTGGAGGTATTCTCCTTGTTACTAAAACTTCCTCAACAAAAGTTGGTGCTTGGGCTTTTTCTGCCTCTGCATCTTTATTATGGAGTGGTTTGCCTGAGGGCTTAAGAACCGATTGTTCTATGGAAAGTTTTAAAAGGAAAATGAAAGAATGGTTGATGCTTTGAATATATGTATATGTTATTAATATTGTTGTCCTTTGTACCTGTTTTGTATATTGTTGTATTTGTTATGTGTTTGGGTCGGACCTGAAAATGGGCTTGTCCCAGTGTCCTTACCCGTTTAACAAAATAAAAACAAACAAAACAATGTTGTGTTGTTTCAGTTTTGTGGGCAGTACTTTCCAGTGGTGCTTTTCCTGTGCAAACAATTGGAAATAGCAGACATCGAATGAAACTATCTGAAAATATTTTGTCTGCCTGTTTTAACATAAAAAAATACTTGAAATTAAATCTACAAACCTTGGCAAAATGAAGATGAAGCTGCTATATTGGGAGACCTTTTTTAATTTTTTAACTAGATTTCACTCAAGGGGTAGATTTGTTTTAAAAGGAAATTCAGATTTGCACACCCTTATTTACTCATCTGAAAGGAAGAAGCCATCTAAATTTTCAAACACGTGTATGTGTCTTCTGTTGGCACCCTTTGCAGGCTGTGTGAGAGGCCTTTTGGCACCATGCATTTCTGCTTAAAGTTGAACCAACATAATATTCTGTGGTGATTTGCGTATACATCCCATGATGCTTTGCATCATGGGGGTATGTGCACTTTTGTATTGCTAAATGTTCAACTACTACAAAAAGGCTTCCCAGATTCAGCAGGGGCTCCATGTCAACCTACAAAGAGGAATCCATTCTGGTAGTGTCCTTGCTAACCCCCATGAAGCATTTATCTGTAAACAAAGTTGTGTGGGGAAATGTAGCCAGCTAACTTTTTAATAGAATGCAATCCAGTTTTACATAGCGTCTTTGATACACACTGTATCCCAACATACTTTACAAATAAGTGAGTTAGATACTGATACTGTAGAGTCAGTATGCAATATATATATATATATATATGTTAGTGCCATAATGTGTGCTAAGAACACACTGCCATATTGCATAAGAACCTGAGTCATTGAGAACAGGAATGTTGACATCAGGGATAGAACCTACATTACTGAGACAGGAAATACTGACTCCAGGGATAGAACTTGTGTTGAAACAGGAAATGCTGACACCAGAGATAGAACTTGCATTACTGACACAGGCAGTGGTGACATTAGGGATAGAACCAGCATTATTAAGACAGGGAGTGTTGATGCCAGGGAGAAAACCTACATGATTGACATGAAGAATGCTGACACCTTTTTTTTTTTTTTTGTCTTTGGTAACTGGGTAAGGCCCACTAGGCACAAGTGCCTGTTTTCAGGGGCGACCTTGGAGCACTGGGTGGTTAAGTGACTTGCTTAGAGTCACACAGTATGCAAGTGGAGGTTGTGAGAATCAAACTCAGGTCTGGTCTGCTGGATGTATCAAGCTCGTTCACACCTTGTTCCTCTAACCTCCAGGCTATACTGCCAGCCCACACCTCATTCCTCTAACCTCTAGGCTATACTGTTACCTGGGATAGAACCAGCATTATTGAAATAGATTATGTCAACATCAGGAATGTAACCTGCATTATTGAGACATGTAATGTTGACACCAATAGAAACCAAGTTATGGAGACTGAGAATGTTGACAACAGGGAGAGAATCTGCATTATGGAGACAGTGAATGGTGACACTAGGGATAGAAACTGGGTTATTGATAAATGAAAAGTTGACACCAGGGATAGAAGCTGCATTGTTGATACATGGAATGTTAATACCAGGGATACAACCTGCATTACTGAGGGAGATAATTTTGATACCAGGGATAGAACCTGTATTATTGAAACAGGGAATGTTGACTATAGGTATATAATCTGCATTATTGAGATAGGGAATGCTGAAAACAGGGATAGAAGCTGAGCAATTTAAACAGGTAATGTTAATACCAGAGATAGAACTTTTGTTATTGAGACAGGGAATTTTAATACCAGGGATAGAACCTGCGGTATTGAGACAGGGAATGTTACATGTAAGCAATAAGACACAATTGGGTGCATATTAAGGTGTGATAACTGCAATCCTAGGGGTGTAGGTAGGCATAAGGCCTAAGGCCGAGTGCCGGTCGTCCCTAGGAGTGCAGATATCACACTGTAATGCACAACCCTGGAGTGTTTTATTGCGCTTATAAAATGGCCCTTTATTTATAAAAGCAGTTTATTTTGAAACAGCTTTTAAATAAGTAAGAATGTAAGTGAATCTGTTCTTTTAACATAAAATAGTCCTTCCGCTTATTGGTGCTAGATTAAAGTAGTGTTCTACAGTGTGTGCCTCCCTGCCCACTTAAGCTTCATATTCCCCTGCCAGCCACAACAATTCACAAAAGCTGTTTTCTTCATTCTAAGTATGACACATAGCCCCCATACTTTATTTCATTCTCCTCACTCTGTAGACAAAACTAAAAGGAAGCCATAACAGAGGCTTCTCAGTTCCCCAATGCTGCAAGCATGAGCGTGGTTCAAAACTGCCACACTCACTGACAGCATCATGACCTGCTCACTCTGTCCTAAAAGATAAACAGCAGGGTGAGTCATTTACCACCTTCTCTCTTTGTTTATATAGTATTATTGCTTATTTTCTTCATTCTGTAATTTTTTTCTCTCTGTGTTTCTTCACATTCAAGAAATGGAATGTTTATCATGGAATGTTTACCATGGAATACAGGGATTCAAAATTCTGCTCAGTTCTACTGGCAGAATGCTCCTCTACTAACACACTGTACACACACACAACAAAGGCCTGCTTTAGAGCCAGAGTCTCAACTTTCTGTCAGGGCAAGCAGAAGAGAGTTCCCTGATGAGCAGGTAAAGATAGAAGGGGGGATTTTCACTGTTATCAAAGAAACAATTGTAATGAAAATTATAAACAATACTTAATGTTTCTAATTTGTTTATGTGTGTAAGGAGTGTGTGATGATCTGGTAAACAACATTTAATTAATGTTTTTATTTTATATTTAAGGTAGTTTTATTTTAAGGGCCCAGTTGAAGGTTTCTCCAATGTAAAGGTAGCAGCCATGTTTGTGGTGGAAGATCAGTTCTGATTGTAGGGAGATTGATGGAAGATAGTTCTGGTTATAGGAGGACTGATTTGCTCATTGTGTGATGTGGTTTAAGACCAGGATGACTGTGCGTATATAGAGATTTAATGTATGGTCAGCTGATCTCTCTTGACCAATGAGATTTCTAGATTCTTTCTTGTCATTTTATAACAGATATTGAACCTGCATTATTGAGACATGGAATGTTGACACCAGGGATAGAACCTGTGTTATTGAGACATGGAATGTTAACATCAGGGATACAACCTATGTTACAGACACAGGGAATGTTGATATCAGGAAAAGAACTTGTGTTACTGAGATGTGGAATGTTGACAACAGGATAGAGCCTGCCCGTTTGAGACAGGGAATGTTGACATCAGGGATAGAACCTGCATTATTGAGACAGGAAATGTTGCTACCATAGATAGAACCCGCGTTATTGAAACAGGGAATGTTGACACCATGAACATAACCTACATTACAGAGCCATGGAATATTGGCACAGGTTCAAAACCTGCATTATTAAAACACAGAATGTTGACACCAGGGATAGAACCTGCAATACAGAGACAGTGAATGTTGACACCAGGGATAGAACCTTCTTTATTGAGACATAAAATTTTGACATCAGGGACAGTAATTGGGATATTGAAACAGAGAATATTGACCCCAAGATTAGAACCAGCACTATTGACACAAAGAATTTTGGAGCAGACATTGTGGTGTTGAGTAGTTGCAGAGAAAAATATTGGGTTACTGAGATTGTGCTACTGGAGCTGGGGTAGTTATGGGACAGATACTGGGGAGTGAGGTAATTGCAGGGCAGAATATCCGGTGGCTATGAGAGTGCTACTAGAGTGAGGGTAACTGAGGGGCAGATATGGTGGTGTGGGATAGTTGCAGGGTAGAATATTGGGTAGCTGTGACAATGTTACTTTTGTGGGGTAGTTGCAAGGCAGATGTCATGGTGGGTGGTAGTTGAAGGGCAGAATGTTGTGTAGTTGCATTAATGTTGCAAGAGTGAGGGTAGCTCTGTGGCAGATAACGGTGTGGGGTAGCTGCAGGACAGAATATTGGGAAGCTGTGAGGATGTCACTAAAGTGAGGGTAGCTGTGGGTCAGATATCTGGGTGGGGTAGTTACTGGGTAGAATACTGGGTAGTTATGAGAGGAATACTAGAGTGGGTGTAGTTGTGAGACAGATATTGGGGTGGGGTAGTTCCAAGGCACAATATTGGGTAGCTAGCTATGAGGCATTTTAAGAGAGGGGATACATGTGGGGCAGAGATTGGGGTGTGAGGTAGCTGAGGGCAAATATTGTACTCTAACTTTTTTGTTGACAAAATGCCTGTAGTCAAAATTCTGACTATATACTGCAGACAAAATAGTCATATTGCAGATGGACCCCATGTAATGTAAAAGAAATCAGAGTACTCTCTTAGACATGTAAACAGACACACCAAGTCAGATTAAGAGAGTGTGTAAGTAAACAACACTGTTGAAAACTCAGATTTTCAAGTAATCTGATTTCTTCAAAAGTCTGATTACTTCCTGACATGTAAATGTGGTAACTGTGTTTAATCAAGTACCCAAATGTCACTGTGAGTATAAACCTTTCCTAATCACTGTCTATTGGAAAATAATAGTCTAACTTAAATTTTAGCAGGGGAGGGGTAGATTCAATAATCTGTTATTCTTAAAAGAATGCTAATACAACAGCAAGAAAATTAAACACTATCCAGGATAACATAGACTTTGCACTTGATTTAAACTAGTACTATTAGTAAAAACCAGCAGAGGGCAAGCTTGCATTCATAATAGAGCCCTTGTAAAGTACATAGAAAATACAATAACGGCATTATGTTTTTGGGGCTCGCAGCAAAGTTTGTCTGTGAGGACTCCTTGTTCATTCAGCTAACCAGTCTCAGGCTGACTGCCTTTTATATGGTGGGGTGTACCACCTACTGCCCTCTCCACCATCCATCTTTAACACTCTGCTTCTGATTGAGCTGTACCTCACTCTGCACTCCATCATTTCTAGCCCTCTGCCTAAAAGGAGGTGAGCTGTACCACCACAGTTCAACATGTTTCAGGCACCAGAAATCCTTAGTGTCACTAGAGGTCCCACATCTCATTGGTATGCCCAGCTAGATCCAAAGTACAGCTCTAGCTTTAAATGTTACTAAATTTGTATTTATTTTTTTTTTAATTACTGTTTTTCTAAAATTGCAATAACCCTCCCCGTGGTCACTATCAGCGGTTGAGTTGTACCTTGGCAAATGATTTCACGACTTGGTAATTTCTCATTGGATGTCCTTGCCTAGCCCAGCCTGTGGCATTCCAGAAGAAGAGGAAGAATTAGCATTTATGTAGCAACTTGCATGCACATTGTTTCCCAAAGCACTTTACAAGCAATTGGGAGACTAATGCAATGACTATAAATGTGTAGTGGCAGCCATTTCACACATTGACACCTTGGACAATTGCATGAACTGGTTTTATGGGAAGCAGAATGTAGGCCATGAAGAAAACCTTTTCAAAACTTCAAATGTGGGATGTTGCCCTTGTTTCACTTAGGGATATAACTAGGAAGGTGGTTTATGACTCTGTTCTTGCCACTGATTTCTCTGTGCCCTCTGCATTAGACAATGTTGCCTGGGGAGTACATTCCAGTTTACCTCATCAACTCACAGACAGAAGGATCCCTCCCAAAATGTGGGATACAGTGTGGCTGTGTTGCCACAATAAATTGAATGTAAAAGGGAACAAAAAACATAAGAAATCTGAAGAGAGATTATGCTCCAGATCTTCCATGTCAAAGTAGCGACTGAGGAACGGCAGTGTGTGATGACAGCACCGAACCCAAATCGCAACCACTCTTGACAATTATCATTTTCTGTGGGGAGCTTCACCACCGCAACCCCCTTGTGGGGGGCTTTGCCCCTGACACCCCCCTTACTATATACTTCTACTCTGGGGGGGGCAAAACTCAAGGATGGGGGGAACCAGGATTGCTAAAAAAGTGTTGGTGCTGTGGTTCAGTCACCATTATGTCGCTTCATCGTTCTTCAGTCACTATCTTCTCTGGATACCCATGATCCATGTTTACTGTTATGACTTATGATACCTTGGTGTATGGTCACTTGGCTCTACCTGAAGCAAAAGGAATGCTAGTTTATTGCATGTGGTTTTGCCTGCTGTGAGTGGCACCTGTGGCTGAACAGATGCCATTTTCCCTTCACAAAAGATACATAAACAGTCTGACCTCTTTAATGCAATTTCATCAGAACTCAAGGCATTTTAGCACTCCGACTTCAAAGTCACTCCCTCAGTGGTTTTGGCAGAAAGATGGTGAAACAAGGTTTGGGTTAAGAACTGAACAAATCTGTGTAAACCTGTATTTCTGTTTTGTACTCTTCGTCCCCAGATTATATTATGTCAGCTTTTTTCCCCTTGCACTTGTTTTACTTTATTTAATTTTCTCTTGCAGTAGGTTTCCTTGTTTGTTTCTATAGGATTGTTGTGGTGATTACCTCACATAATGGTCATGCTCTTTTTGTATTTTGTTTATATCGTAAAAACAATTCCCCTACTCTTGCAAAAGATACAGTCCATTCTTTTACTTCCACCTGGACAACCACCAGGACAGCACCAGTGATGGGCAGAAGAGACCTAGGTTTAACCACATTGCACTTTGCTTCATATTTCAACTTGAATTTGTCAAGTTGCAGTGTCAGTGGCACAGTAGGTAGCACACTCACCTCTGAGGCTGGGAGATCAGAGGGCTGTGGGTTCAGTTCCCACATCTGGCACTTGGGTTAATGTCACATTACTGACACTGTAGTGCAGTATGAGAGGGGTGCTGCACTTCTGAGGTGCCATCTTTCGGATGAGATGTTAAACCAAGGTCCCATCTGCCTGGATTGGTGGTAGTTCATTCAGGTGGATGTTAAAGATCCCATGGCACTTATTGAAAAAAGTAGGGGAATTTCCCTGGTGTCCAGTCCAAATTTCCCTCATTCACTAAAAAAAAAAATACCACTAACAGCTTAATCTGCTTCAAGATCAGTTGGCATTCATCTGTATCCCCCCCCTCCCCAGGTCATGCCTGAAAATAGGCAGGATTTGTCTAGTGCACTTACCCGGTCAACAAAAACTAAATAAAATAAAAAATAAAATGTTGTGCTGTTTCTGTATTTGAGACCCTTGTGGGTAAATGTAATTTCCCTATAATCATCCCATCCCTCCTCCAAAGGTTACAACTGGAAACAAGTCTACTAGGTTCTGCTTGCTTACCTGGTAAAAATGTGTTTAAATAAGTAAAAAAAGTCTAATACAAAGGGGGGCACACCCCGGCAGTACAGAACCCCACCCCCGTACAGCACTCACATGAAAGCACTTATGGTATGAGCCCAATCCCTACATATTGTTTCAGTTTGGCACAATGACATTTATTAACTGTAGAACTAATACAGTTTGCGTTCAAAATATTTAGCTGTCCAAGTGGCGGCAGCATATTTGCTGCACATCATTTTCATTGATGCCAGGTCGTTGGTAACAGCAGCAGTAGGAATAAAAATATTTCACTTTCATATTATTTTCATGGTTTTGGGATGGTCAGCGAATATAGTGAAAATACAATGAAAGTGAAATACATTAGTTCTGCAGTATTTTGCCACATGACTGAGCTCAGTGATAGCTCGAAAGAATGGGACAGAGAGAGGAATAGCCAAAGTCAACATTACATATGCACTTCACATTCACCATTCTTGCCATATGATATTGTATGCTGAACCAGTGAATTGTACTGCTGTGGTAGTGCCAGTATGTCAGAACTGAGTTACTGTTTGTGTCAAAACTCCTCTTTTGATAGCTTATATCTTGAATGACAAAGAACCTCTGTGCACAAGCACTGAGGCAATGGTTACCCTAAAGGGCATTTGGCCAGGAAGCCAAGTTTCAAAGAAATACAAAATCACACATGTCCCCACAATGCAAGGCATCATGGGCTGCATATGCAGATCACCACAGAATATTGAACCAGCATAATATTCTGTCGTGATTTGCATATGCAGCCCATGATGCTTTGCATTGTGGGGGCATGTGTGATTTAGTATTTCTTTATATCTTGAATGTCTTATGACCTAGGGTTTTACAAATTGGCATGTACATTCTCTGTCCTAAAGGCTAAGTGCTGGCAGATTTTCAAAATTAGTGCAATAGGTTTTAAGTTACAGATTGTAGAAATTTTGTCAAATTATCCATTTCAAGACTATATTTGCACTCAGATAATGAAATAAAATACACTGATTTAAAACCTGAAATTTTCAAATTTGTTAGATGTTGACCTAGAATATGGCATTTTATTTGTTTTGTAATGCAAATGGCCAAATTTAAAAGTTATAAGTGTTTACAAACTGCCTAGCACATATGCAGACCCTGAAAATAAACAGCTGAAAAAACACTCTTTTTTCCAATTCGTGACTGACTTTTTAAGTCAATCACAACCAAAAAAAAAGTTGTGCTTGCGCCACACCTAAAAGATTGAAATATGCATCAAACAAAATGCTTTTCTTCAATTTTTATTGACTTGTAAGTTAATCACAAATAAAAAAAAGTATTTTTTAACCCATTTCCGACACCAGGTGCCTAGTCCTGGTGTCGGATATCTCCCCAAACTTCTTTGATAAAGCAGCTGTCTAACTTAGGTGTAAGCTGTCTTCTTATTGCAAACAACAAAAACTTTACATTTGCAGCCCTTCTGGTACCCAGCCCTGGTGGCTGGCTTGGGTTACTACCTCCAAGTCTGAAACATATTTCCCCCTCCCTGACCCTGTGGGTTCCATCACTTACTCCCCCCTGACAACCAGCATAGCACTTTCTCCACTTTGACCAGTCACTGCCTCAATCTCCACTGTACATGACTGATTGCAAACTTATCAAATACTATATAAAATATACCAATCCTCATTGATCCTCTGGCACTGATGTTACCAACCTAGCCCACAACACCACACCACCATGGTGGGTGACTGGCACAGCCCAGTCTCCACCTCAGCCAGTCACCACTTCAATCTTAGCCATCCATCACTGACTGCAAACCTGTAAAAAAATAATAAAACAAATCCCCAACAATCCCCCCACCCTCACCCACCCACTAGCACCCATGCCATCCTCCTCCTCCTCCTACAGACACCCTGATATACTTTGAGAACTCCTATGTTGGGCAACTGGCATAGCCCTTCCTCCACCTTTGCCTGTCACCATCTTCTTCTTCTGTCCCAAGCCATTGATCATGAGCCTAAAAGAAAAAAAGGCCAAAACAAGTCAAGTCCAAATGGATGAGAAAGATGAGTCTTGGAGTGACTGACTGATGAACCATGAATAAAGAATTGTATCTCGCATATGTTTTTCTTTTTTTACTGTGAATAATATTATGACATTTTATTCTGTGTTTTTTTTTTTAATGACCTGTGAACATGGCATAAGTGTAGGCCTGACTAAATTTGATGTGAGTTAGAGTGACTAAACATAAACGTGATGTCACCACAGAACTGCACAACAGGACTGCTGCTTCAAAGCCTTACACAAGCACTCTGCAAACAGACCATGAAGAAAAATAGTATGCAATGAAACTGTAAAGAAAAAGTGGTATCTCATATAACATTTTTATGAGGTAAAAGTAATAATATTATTGTATTTATTTTACTGTTTATGTTTTAGTTAGTGTGAGCCTAATGTGAACGTGAGCCTGAGAGTGAGAGTGAGAGGAACTTTCAGTTTATTTAATGTTTAAGAGATGTATGGCTGTCTACATTAGTAAGCACCCTTCCAATCACCAGCACATAGGCCTAGGATTGCACCTTATTTAAAGTAAGCCAATTAAAGCAGTGACTGAAAGGAGTCAACTCATGTAGTTACATTTCAGAATTGGGATCCAGCTGATAGGTTGTCCACTGTGACATTTGGTGGCTAAGCTAAAAATTCACATCAGAGCTCTGAACTGAACACTTAAGAGACCCTCACTCCCCTTTAGGATAAAATAAGTAAGAAGCCAACTGAGGCAGGAAGTAAATTACAGTATTTGAATGATTTGCTATGGGGGAAGCATAGGGTGTGCACTGGGTTCTCTGCTTTAACTGATTTGTGCCATAGCCTGTTACACACTAATGAGAGACATGAGTAAACGTTTGTGAATGAGCAACAGTTGAGCTGTTAATTTGGGGTTTGCTTAATGTTTAAGAGATACAAGGCTGCCTCGATTAGTAAGCTCCTCACCAGGGATGTTTGGATTCTCTAGAATCCATCCCGTTTTATATCCTTCAGGATTCCAGTCCTTCCAATTCTGTTACACTTCCGTTAAGGTGCAAGAGTTGGAACCAGAGTGGGAATGGGAATTCCAATTCTGCCTCTGAATACCAGCCTGTTTCATCAAACAACACCCTCTCCCACCCAGTGCATAGGAAGAAAAAAAAGGTATGTTAGAAATAACCATCCGGCAGCCTGATCTCCTCCAGTGTCATAAACACCATCCCTTACTGCTACTCACCTCAGTGGGCTGCTATATTGTCCTGCCCACACTGTCAGCTGTTGTCCAGTAGTCCACTGCCATCCTATTCATGGCTGGCTGGCCAGTGGCAGCTGCTGCTGTGGTGGTTGATGTCCAATAGCCAACTCTGTCTGACCAAACCGCACTACTGACAATTGTCCAAAAAGCCTGACCCCGTCAGGCAACTATCTTGTCCTCCAATAGTGCCTGGCCTGCCAGTGCCAGCACTTTTTCCTTCCTTGATCTGAAGCAGAAAAGCAAGCAGTTATTAAGCTGCACTGCCTGCCACTGTGTTGCATCTTCAAGAGAGGAGAGACAAAGAGTGAGAGACCCATGGCCCTGATGACTGAAGAAAGAGGTGGCCTCTCAGCACAAAGCCCTGGGAAGAGGTTCAGCCACTCCACTCTTCATGTGAAAGGACATGGGCTCCTTGCCAAGAGTTTTGTTTAGTAGACCACTCAGGAAGGGTTATGGGTCTTGTAGTTGTGAAGAGGGAGTGTAATGGCAGGCAATGACAGGCAGAGCTATGGGCTCAATTTGGTGCAGTCAGTGGTCTCTCACAGTTGCGATTCCTTTTTGGGGGGGTTGCAGGCAGTCAGCAACTTGGTGCTTAGGCAGAAATGGGGGACAGTCTGAGTCTCAGTCCCACAGTGACTGGATTGCATTTACCTGTGCCAGCCAGACCATCGCCAACTGACCATATCAACACACAGGGCTTGGAGTACAGACAGTCACACTGGACCAGTGTCTCTTGCCATTATCCTGGCCATCCAGGAGGGACACCCAGCAATAGCTTGTCCATCAGCAGCAGCCAGTCAGATGATGGTAGGACAAGGGAGATGTGCTACAATGGTGGAGGAAGGGGGGTTATTTTTATTAATCTTGATCCTTCCCACTGTGCAGTCAGTGGGGCAAGTTTTTCATGTTTTAGAAATTGATACAAGTGGATTCCAATTCCAAATCCAATTTCACGTTTTGCAGAATTTGTACTTTTAGGTGAAAATACCAAAATTCTGAATTCTGAAAAAAGCTTGAAATCTGAGAGTCTGACTCTATGATTCAGAACATCCTTACACCCCACCAATCATCAACACCCTAGATGGGTGATTACACCTTTAAAGTAAGTCAATTTAGACAGCACATCTTATTTAAAAGGAGCCAGCTCAGGCAGTTATATTTTAGAATAGGGACCCAGTTGATGGGTGGTCCACTGTAATGTTTGGTTGCTGGGCTGAAAATTCACATCAGAGCTCTGAACTGAACACTAACAGCCCCCTCCCCCCAACTCCCCAGTGTGTTAAAATAAGTAAGCAGCCAATTCAGGCAGAAGGTAAATTGTAATAGTTGAATGATTTGCCATGGGGTGGTGAGGGTGTGCACTGGATTCTCTGCTTTAACTGATTTATACCATAACCAAGGGCTCTTCTAGCGAGAGAAGTGATTAAAAGTGTGTAAATGAGCAAGGAGTGAATTACTAATTTTGGGTTTGTTTAATGTTTAGAAGATGTATGGCTGTCTATATTAGCTGGCTCCCCACCAGTCACCAGCACATTGGCAAGGGATTGCACCTGATTTAAAGCAAGCCAATTTAGGCGGCACAAAAGGAGCCATTTCTGGCAGTTACATTTTAGAACAGGGACTCGGTTGGTGGGCGGTCCACTGTGATGTTTGGTGGCTGGGCTGAAAATTCATGTCAGGGCTCTGAACTGAACACTAAGATACCCCCACCTTAGATTAATATTTTTTCATCAAACAAATGCATGGCAGTTTTGTTACCCAAGCTGTATCTACCATAAAAAATTCACACCAAAATTCCGCACCATCTGGGCGCAAGTTGATAAGGAAACAACTGCAAAAAGTGGTGACTTTTAAGGTTTTTGGACTGTCCGGATCTCAGAATCTGCACATCCAACCGAAACTAAATACCATGTCAAGAGAACTACCCCATGGGGCAGTAGATGCCAACTTTTGCGCAACTCCATTGATTGGTTGCAAAGTTATTAAAGTGCAAACTCTGAGAATTAACATTAAACATGCTACTCAACCTTAACTATAGGGGCACAACTGTGCCTATATACATATATATATATATATATATATACACACACACACACACACACACACATACCCTCACTCACCTGAACAGGTCCCAATGTGAAAACCCACTCTCCGATCGAAGACACATATTGCTGCTGGAACCGGCGACTGCTGTATGAGAAAAAGGTATTCCTCATACAGCAATCACTGGTTCCAGCAGTAAGATGTGTCTTCGATCAGAGAGTAGATCTTCACATTGGGACCTGTTTAGGTTAGTGAGTGTGTGTGTGAAGGTCTGGGAGAGTACGTGGTGGTGGGTGCACAGCGGGAGTACAGGTGTGGGGGTGGGTGACTATCGGCGGTGGACTTTAATTTTTTTACAGATTAAAAAAAAAAACAAGATATCAAGGAACCCTTTTCTTATTTTCAGGATATTTGGGACAACTGAGGATGGGGGCACCACTACACACCAGGGAGAAAAACAATTAACAGGGTCGGGCATGGGAGGGTGGGGAGTACAACTGGACACCTATGACAATATAAAAAAAAAAACATTTATTTAAATCAAAAGGTGAGGTGTTCCACTAGACACCAGGGCTATGTACCACTTACATTCCTTGCTTTTACTTGGTGTCCAGTGGTACCCTCACCATCCAATTCTGCAGTGGTCCTCAAGAAAGAAAGAAAGAAAGAAAGAAAGAAGGAAAGAAAACATGTTAAATAAATACACTCCAAACTCTGTTGTATTAGCTACCTTTGCCAACAAGTTGGGAGAGCTGCGGTTTGTAATTGCAAGTGGTCTGGTACCATCGCATGGGGTAGCCGTCATGGGGTTGGAAGGGGAGCTACTTTTTATTCTGGGATCAGATGTACTTACAAGAATAAATAGCCTGGGGGCAACCAAAAACAGATGCTGCCCCAAACCTGTTCCAGGACTGCTGTTGCTGCCCCTTCGTACAGAAGAGATTCCACATTATGAGTGTTTGGAAGCGCAGGCAGCGGCAACTAGTGGAAAACTGTTTATTTTTTGCACCTGAGAGTTATGTTATTGAGTTCCAGATCTACAGTTGAATGTGGGTAACAGTGAGCTCATCTGTGATCTCCAGAGATGGATTAATTAATTAATTAATTAATTAATTAATAGTCACTTGGAGAGGCCACAAGGGAAAGAGCAAATACAGAAGGGAAGAACCACGAGGGAGGGGAGAACCAAAGACCAACCTAACTTGTTGAAAATACTCCACACACTTGTGATGCTGAAGGGGGGATGTGGGGTGACAAAGGGGGTGATGGCATGCCAGCTCTGTTGTGGGGGAAGAGAGAAATGCAGGACAGGACAAGGATTGAGGGCCAAGAACATGTAACCAGGGACTGCATAAAACTGCTGGAGAACTATTATATAGTTTTTTTTTTTTGATAAGATAGAGGAATTTGGGCTGCTAACAGTGAGGAGACAGAGCAGGGGTGGATGAGGATGTGGGCAACGATGGTCCAGCGGGGCTGGGAAGCCAGACAGAGCACGTAAGGAGGGACGGACTGCTGAGCCCAAAAGCGTGGGTAAAGTGCAGCGAATAGAAAAGACTCAGTCCCTATAAGGTTATTTATTTATTCATTTCAATTTCCAGTCTTGGTGTATTTATTTGAGACTATGTTGTTTGGAGAGGGTACTAGAAGCATGGAGTAGGATGTTGTCTTTACAACTGAGCACTCTGTTCCAGATTCAGTTATTTGCTGACTGGTTTCATGCAAATAAGAAAACCAATGTGCTCTGTCATAGGAGTGCTTTGGTCCTTTCAAGTACATGAAATTCGTGCCCATCAAGCAGTAGTAGTGTCATGACTAGAGTGCCTGGTCATTGGTCTGCACTGCCGAGCCCATTCCTTGAGCCACAATTGGTTGGGCAGTGACGCACCTCTGAAATGCCGTTCATGTAACAAAACATTTCTTGTGCATATGCAAGCAAATGTAAAAAGTTAAAAAAACAGTGTATGAAAATGGGAGAGTAAAGGTGCCATGAGACACCAGGGCTATTAAGTACAAATACACGGGGACCAGGGCACAATTGGAGGGTGAGGAGGGTACCACTGACACCAAGGGAGAAGGGAATTAAAGTTTTATTAATAAATAACTCACGTGATTACTCCCACTCCTCCATGCTAGTTCTGAGGGATGGAGGAGGCATGTGGTGGCAGTATAGATGGGAGCGCAGGGTCTGGAGGTACCTGTGTTCCCACAACAAAATAAAGATACAATTATACGATCTCAAAAAGTAAGGAAATAAATTGCAAAAAGCTTTGTTAATGCACAAGTTAGGGTCAAAGCGACAAAAATTGGGAAATGTGGCATTAGGGTTTCCAACCCTACCCCCCCCCCAGCAGCACAGCAGCTGTGGGGTGTGTCTTGAGCTTCGCAAGCCTAACGTGCACCCCATTCTCATACAGTGTGCACATCTGACCTTATTTACAGATGGAATGGGATGAGCATTAGGCTTGCAAAGCCCAAGTTAAATCCTGAGTCTTCTGACCATGTCATGCTTAATGCCCTATTGTTTTATGTATATGGTATGCTCAATGCCCTATTGAATTAGGTTATATTCTGTTATGGTCTAATGACCCCTCTGTCACGTAAACTTTCTATGAGTGTTCTATCTCATACATCTTGCTTGTTGTGACTGCTTCTTCCACTGACATGTATCCACTAATTGAGTACCCTACTATATACGTCGAGCTGCTGTCTGCTGTTATGATTGTTTTTACCTCTGTATCCTGCTATGACTATGTATTGTTTTGCCTGTACCTTGTAACCTCCTGGGTCGCACCTGAAAATAGGCACTTGACAGTCTAGTGTGCTTACCTGGTTAACAAAAGCTAAATAAATAAATAAAGGCATGCCCCACAGCTGCTGTGCTGCCTGGAGTGGGGAAAGGGTATTAGGGTTGGAAACTCTAATGCCATATTTCCCATCTTTTGTCACTTTGACCCTAACTAGTGCATTAAGGAAGTTTTTTACAATATATGTAGATAGATAGATAGATAGATACATAGATAGACAGACAGATGGATCAGTTGCAAAAAACATTGTTAATGCGCCAGTTAAGTCAAAGCAACAAAAAGATTGAGAAATGTGGCATTAGGTTCCTAGCCTCTGCAGCAGGCAGGGAGAGCGGAATGTGGGAATGCCTTGGCTTCTCAAGCCTAACGCTCACCCCATTCCATCTGTAAATAAGGTCAGATGTGTAGCCTTTATGAGAATGGGGATAGCATTAGGCCTGAGAAGCCCAAAGCACACCCCACACCTGCTCCCCTGCCAGCATTGGGGGTTCAACCCTAATGCCACATTTCCCAACTTTTGTCACTTTGACCCTAACTGGAGCTTTAATGAAGTTTTTTGCAACTTATTTCCTTACTTTTTGAGATTGTATAGTTGTATTCTTGTTTTACTGTGGGAGCGCTCTCATACATTTTCCTGCAAGTGGGGACCAATGGGCCGACAACCCCTGGCCTGGCTGGTCCTACCACCTGTAAAACATCCAGCTAAAGTGAATATAGACTTGTCACCCATTGCAGCAGCAAAAGGCTATGGCCCTGGTTCCTGACGTCAACTGTCAGTCTCACAACAACTTAAAACTGTCAAAGTCAGCATCACATGGGACACCACCCCAGCTGACAATAAATCCAGGAAGACACCTCAGATCAAATAGCACCATATCTATCAATCAATCAATCAGCATAACAGTCATCAATACAGAGTGAAAATAATAAGTGCTGATATGAACTGCAGTTACTCAACAGTTTTAATAATCAAACTTATCTGTTAGCTTTGAAATTTCATGTTCAGCAATGCAGATCATTCAGTGAGTTTCAGTTTCCAGAATAAAATCACACAAATATGAGTTCAGAAAAAATAAGTAAGCCTTTTGCTAAGTTTTACAGTAATTACATGAGCAGCTATATAAGATTTCTTAATTTTTTGCTGAGCTGAGCCAGTGCTACAGTGCTCTTGTTGCTGAGACCCCACTGAAACCTAAGAGAGACTCGGACCTGGCTGCCCTGTAGAGTTTTTTGTTTCTTTTGCTGCCTTGCTTGATCTACTATTGCTGTTGCTGGCCCTGAAATTTATGTCAGTCCTCCACTCCACCAGGGCACTGTGACCTATGTTCTTGTGGGCATGCGATCTTGCGCCAGCACCTGCCACCAGGGATAGTTTTTCTTTTTTTTAAACAGTGCTGGTACTGCTCGAGCTGGATTGTATAGGATAGTTGCCTGCTGTCCAAATGCTGCTGCTATTCTCGGCTCACTGCCATTCTGACACTGTCTCTCTCTCCTGTTGCTGCTGAACCAGATGTTTCAAACTCCATCAGTCTGCTGCCTGCAGGCAGCAAAGGCCCCACACACCCGAAGAGTCGATAATCTCTCGATTCTCTTGGATCCATGCTCCCACTTCACTAATGCTTGATAGCCACCATTCAGTCCAGCCCCAGTTGCTGCACCTCACCCTACTGCCTGACCTGCCCACGTATTCCGTCTGCCTGCTGGCCTACCCTGTGTTGCCTGATTAATGCACTGTGGCCAGTTAGCTACTTTGTGGGGATGTGGAATTTGCAGCTGCAAAGCAAGACAGCCTTCAGTCTTTGTTTGGACAGGTGGCTTATCGTCTGTTCAATCCATCCAACAAACCCAGTTCTTACTGATCCACCTGTTCACTTTGAACCTTACTTGAAGCAACTTATTGGTGACCCAAGTCCAACCAGCAATGAGCAATGCCCCTGCTTCTACCCTGCTAATGCTTAGTGCTGTTGCTGCTGCCACTGTAATAAGGTTGCCACTTACCCACTGGTTTTTGAGTGGTTCACCTGGTTTTCTCAGTTCTCACCCTACATTCAGTGATCTAGTCCATCCTGCTGCTCACTCATATAGTTTTCTGGACCTGGCCTGCCTGCCAACCTGATCACAGCCAGTTTTCTGATCCTCCATTTGGTGATCCAGTCCTGCTGCTCACTTTTCCAGTTTTCCTCCTGGCCCCCCTGCAAACCCAGCCACACTAAATCTGATGACTTTCAAAACAGTCAATTTGTATAGCAAATGCTGCCCCTGTCCAGGGAAAAAAAAGCACAGCCCTCACATCACTTTTGCCAGGCCAGGCTGGGCTGCGTAATGTCAGTTTGCTGTGTGAAAAAAAAAGAAAACAAGACGACGGCTCATGAAAAAAGGAATTTTTTTCTGGTGAAAAAGGATTGGCTTCTCACAAAAAAGAATCCTTTTTTTGTGAAACCAAGATCCTTTTTCATTCCATTCCTCTATCCTGGAAAGTAACATTTCCATTGAAAATAATGGGACCTTAAAAATGCAATAACCTGACCCTCTGGGAGGGTTTTGAGAATCCCAAATTAGGTGATAATGCAGCTTGCATCTGCCACAAGTCCCTAGCACCATGCTGCAGCCCATTTTGTGCTATAAGGATGGCAAAAGCCCCCTTTGGAACACGCAGTCTGTGTTTGCCACAGGCTGCATTTGAGAATTGCTCCCAGTGCATCTTTTGGTGAAAGCGACACTTTGCACCATTCCTTGTGGCGCAAACCTCTTGCACCATTCAGGGAACTTTGAGAATCAGGCCCATTATATCTTGGAACAAAGAAGAATGCTTTATTAGTTACACCAACATATATACTTAAAATAAAGTGTTACCTGTAAATAAAATATATGGTCTGTGTTGCACACTGTTGTGCACATTTGCTGTTCTTTTCAGCTCTTTTCTCAGACTTAAAAAACACAAAAAAAAGAATTAAAATAAATAAATAAATAAATAGATAAATAACTGTTTGGGGAATGGGAATTTTTAAAGTGGGCCCCTACTGGCATACTAACATCAAATACTGGCAAAAGGATGCTATCATGATGAAAAGCCCCTTTGAGCTGCAGACTTTCTTAATATTTCCATTCCTTGTACAAGTTATTGCCTGGACCATCACTGTCAGTCAAAGCACTTGTATCATTTTCAGTTTAAGCTGCAACTATGCTTGGAAGACCACCATATCTGTCAGCAAAAAGTAGGACACTGACTTGCTGCTTGCTGCGGTGCTAGGGGATAGATATCTATCTAACTCCAAACTGTTTTACTGCTCAGATCTGGATGCTCTCGGTTGGGTTTCTTAATTTGACCTGGATACTCTCACTTGCATTTTTTAATTGAGGGCACCAGTGTCTGTGATATAATTTGACACCTCACTGCATAGTAACTGTTTATCTGTTTTACTCAACTGCAGCACTGGAAGCATTTGTAATAAATATCTAACAGACAACACACTAACTCCGGTTTGATTTATTTGGTGGATAAGCAGCCTTATATGGTCTGGGTGTGCTGTTGGTTCCTGTACTCTGTTTCTTGACTTAACCAGGACACTCTCACGTGTGTCTCTTAATTTGACTTTGCTAACTGTAGCAGGAGAAAGGTATCACTATCTGAGCTCACCTGTTTAATTCTGCATTTTTCTTATGCCTAAATCAATATTTAATTGAATATAGCCCAAATCCTAAACCAAAACCTAAACAGACCACAGGTGGCAGCAGCAACCTTATGGACTATATAAGTACCCTCAGCTTCAACACAGAAATTATACTTCTAAGTGACTTCGACATCAACTGGCTCTCCCCATCATCTGCCAGTATCAAGGACATCTTGTCTGCCATCCACTTCACCCAAATAACAGACTCTCCAGCAAGAGTCAATTACAAAATTGGCACCAGAACCCTGCTGGATTGGATACTCACTAACCGTCCTGCGTATATCAACAATATTACTGTACTCCCATTCTCTCTGAGCAACCACTCCCCTATCACATGCACCTGGAAAAACAACTACAGCAAACCTCCTGCCAGAAATATGTCAAGCCATGTCCTCATAAAAGGCCATCTACAACAACTCAAAACAGACTACAAGGGCCAGTCCAGTGGCACTGAGAGCAGAGGCGCTGGTCACCACACCTCGTGCCACACTGGTGACCCGGGATTGAGAGTGAGCACGGGTGGCCGGAGGCCGGCAGGGAAGGAGAGGGATCAAGCATCCGATGGACTGCTCTTCCTCTCCGGGGAGGGGGGGTTCATGATGGTCGGTGCCTGCCTGGACCCTGGCAGAGGCTGGGGGTCAGGGACACACACCATACTCAGGCAGTAGCCAGGGGCATATGCCAGGACATGGGATGCGTGTGGACACATGAGCACTCCCAGCCGCCAGCATCATTGCACACCCACCGGCTCATGGGGGGAACAAGGAAGAGTGGCCCCTCTCACGTGGCTTGATGGCCATCTGCTAGTATCCTTTGGCACCTGAACTGGATCCATGGATTGGTGGGAAGATAGGGAGCTCTCTGCCACCCTGCTGCAGAGGGAAAGTTGCAGTAGTTACAGGGTGCTGACGAGATGGACAGCAGTCGGATCCCTGGCAGGATGCACAGAGAAACAGAACGGGGTGCCGAGAGGTGGCCAGCAGGATAAATACAGAAGAAAAAAAAAACAGACTTCAAGTACCAAGACTGGTCTGACCTGAATGAAGCCAAGGACATGGATGTAGCCCTTGACCTCTTTATAACCAACTTCAATTTTGTTTGTGAAAAGCACACCCCGATAAAAACAAGATCAGTCAAAGGACACTACAACCCCTAGATTACTCTGGATCTGCTACAGCAACTCTCCTCAAGAGACCATCTCTGGCAAGTGGCATGAGCACTTGGCTCAGCAGCAAACATCCAATGGTACAAGCACAAAATGACTGCATGAAAGCCATCTGTCATGCAAAAAGAACTTACTAAAAAGAAGCCCTCACCAGTCCATGGAATAGCTGCAAATCCTTTTGCGACAATCTCAACTACATCACTTGGAAAGACCCCAAAAAAGTTCCAGCTATGCTCACAATTGATAGGGTGCCATCCTTAGACCCTCTTCTCATTGCCAACTCCCTGAATCATTTCTTCATGGACCTACGCAGTGTGCTCTCTGTGAACTTCTTCAATCCCCTCACCACAAATGACCCACAGGGGAAACAATTGCCTCCCCATAACTAACCACTATTTCATTTCAAAATAGTCCCTGAAGCCAAAGCCAGAAAATACCTGGAAAATGTACTAGGGAAGTTAGGATGCAGTGGGGACTCCCAAGAACTAAAATTTGTTGGCCTGGCACTTGAGAAAGTTCTTAGCCCGCTGACACAAATTATAAACCTCTCGTTCTGTCACTCACAATTCCCTCAACACTGGAAATCTGTGATAGCCAGCCCGATGCACAAAAGTAGTGATCGGACTCTGAACAATAACTACAGACCAATTTTGATTCTATCCCCACTCTCCAAGGTCCTAGAGTGGATCATGGCCAATCAACTTGTGGAGTACCTCAACCACCATCACCTACTGTGTCCTGAACCCCACAGGTTCAGGGGTGGCCACAGCACCATCACGGCCTTGCTAGAATTTACGGAATACATCCACCACACATTAGACAAAGGCTTCCTGGTAGGAGCCACATTCACTAACATTGGGCTCTCCTCTGAAACTTTGGGCTGGTTCACTAGCTACCTGAGCAACCTCTATCAGCAGGTTAGTATTGAGGATGTGATCTCTGACAGCAGACCTGACAGATCTGGTGTACCTCAAGGATCTATATCAGGACCACTGCTGTTCAGTTTATTCTTAAATAACCTCCTGATCTCTAGCTCATGTCAAATGCTCCTTTATGCAGATGATGCAGTTTTATTCACCAGCAGCCAACACCCTTTGAACATCTGGAGGTAGATTTACAAAGTGGTTTTGCATCCACAGAGCAGTGGTTTAAGGATTATAGACAGGTCTTGAATTATAAAAAGACCAAGACCATGATGTTCTCCACCTCACAAAGCAAACACACAGCCTTCCCACATGCAATTATGAATGCTAGGGGTGCCACTTGCAAACTTGTTCAGCACTTCAAATACCAAGGCATCACTATCGATTTCACGCTATCATATGCCGAGCACATCGACATTACTGCAAGGGCCATCAATACCAGAATCAGGATCCCGTATCGGCACAAGCACTGTCTCACACATGAAGTTCTGAACACTGCCACCAATAGCTCAGTCATCTCACCCATTGATTATGGGCTGGTGATCTATGGATCTACAACAGACACAGCCCTCCACCGCATCTCAACCGCAATGAATAAAGCTTGCCATCTCCTCACAGGTGCTGCTAGACTCACGCACTCCTATGATCTCTATACCATGGCTGGCTGGCTACAGCTCAGCGGAAGAATCAGGTACCAGACCTGCCTCCTTGCCAAGAAAGCCTCCTTAAACCTTCTACCACCAGGAGTATGGAACCTACTGTCCCCTTACTGGGGCACAAAGCAAACCAGAAGAGCTGCCAGTCAGGTATTCCACGTGACAATGTGCTGCACTACCTTGGCTCAGCGGGGTTTCTCATACCAGGCCCCCCTCTGGACAAATGCACTACCTCAGGATATCTGTGATGCAGCAATGATTGGCTCTTTAAACACAAACTGCATCAACACCTTGTCACCAAGGGGACCTGTGCCTGCCCCCACTAAATCCCACCTCAAGTCAGTGATTATATTGCCATAGTCTGCACTTACCCTCTATCACTTCTTAACCTTGTCACTATTCCACTGTGTTGCCCCAACCTTGCACTTCACTGACCCACTGTCTTCTCCCATGGCACTGCCATGACACCCCACCTCTCTTCCCTACCCCTACCCCTCCACCTTCTACCCCCACCCACCCCTTCCTCTTACCATTACCTCTCCATTTTCTCCCCCCTTCTCCTCCCTCTGTCTACTCTACTGATTTTTGTCTCTCCTTGACGCAGGCATACATTGTACAATGCCTCAGTATAGTGTAACCATGAAGTTTATCTGTATTGTTGTACTGTAACATGTGTTTGTATATGCGGGTCCGAACCACTCTGTATTTGAATGTTTATGTATCAGTCTGTACTTGTTAACTGATGTGGAACCAATTCACGAGTATCCGCTCACTGGTGCTATCCAAGATTTCAAAATAAATAAATAAATAAATTCAAATCCTCAAACAAATCTAAATTAAAAAAGGTGGGCTAGCAAACCCAACACCTAATCCAAATCCACCCTGGATTCCGTCAGCCCTAGATATTACACAGTTTCTCAAAATGTTGTATATTTACTGCAGGGCATAAAACGCTAAATAAAAAAAAAACATTGCAACTCTGTCTTGTGAGTGTAATGTTTGTGCAAGATCACCACACAAGATACATTTTCACATGCCTACTGTACTGGCACTTCACAGCTCTCAGTTGCTTTGCCTGTTTTACTAAACATTATACAGCCTTTATTCATTGTGAAGGAGATGGTTCCCTTCTGAATAGCTACAGATTGCAGTCAAGGAGATGGTAATGTTTGTTTTGAAAGTTGTATGAAGAGCAGGTTCATTTACATAATAGTTTCCAATATGAGCTTTTGGTGTTCAACACAAACATGTTTCTTTCTGAGTGTGGTCACATGGTGTGTTTTAAAAGGGAACCAGAGTTTGTCCTTTACCGTTTACTTCTCTAAAAGGGAGTATATTCAACATCTGGTTGCGCTTGCAAATGATACAGTGATACAGAATATACCTACTGCCACACAAGCTTTCTACGTTGTGAATACAAAACTTACTCTATAAGCAGGTTTGCGAGTGCTTCCAACACGCTGGACATAATGCCCTAGTTGTAGCATCGCAGTCATTTCAACAACAACAGATCATAATGCACAAGTAAGGTATTATGACCTTCATTCCTGAATAAGCCACAACTACACATTAACTAACGGGTAATGATCCAGGGCCCCATTCTCCATCACAAGGGATGGGCACTAAAGTGCTTGTGTGGCACTTTTTTGCCAATCACTTGTTTGCAACCCCTTTAACTATTCTGAAAGGGGGTTATAGACCACTCCCACACATTCATATTTGCAATCACTTTGTGAATTTGTTTTATTTTGGGGGGGGGACACCATGCAGTCTGAAACAAATAAACTACAGGGCTATTCCCAAGGCATGGTGACCCTTGCTTTTGCAGTCACAGAGTTGTATAACATCCCCTGGAGCTGTTAAAAGCAGGCATTGTTGGTGAGGGGACTCTGTGACTAACTAGTAGGAGCAGTGGTCATCATGATGCCATACAGAAGCCCACAGTATTAAGGGAAAAAGGGAATGGGAGGGGGTGTTCCATTATGCACAAGTGTTTGGAACAGGGCTGGGTATTAGGTGGGGGCAACTGGATGTCCAGGATGGTCCAGAGTGTCCTGTGACAAATAAGCCATAATTAAAATAATGGTGGCTTGCAACAGTTCTTTTTCACAGTTCTGCACAAATGCTCACTCCCATTGGGAGTCAGTATAGTGCAGTGGTTTAAGGCTCTGAGCTGCAAATCTGGTGACATCCAGCACACCAGACCTAGGTTTGAATCCCATAGCTTCCACTTGCATACTGTGTGACCCTGAGCAAGTCACTTAACTTCCCTGTGCTCCCAGGTCACTCCTGTAAAAAAAGCTTTCAGCTTAGTGTGCTAATCTTGGTTAAACTAAAATAAATTAAAAAAAAATTGTGAGACAGGGATCATCTACAAATCATGCTATATCCTTTATGCTGAACATTTCTTGACAAATATCATAGCCCTGTAGTCATGATAAACCTTAACTCAAACAGTTTATGACTTATTAATCAGTCTGTTTACTTTTAATCATAGAAACAGAATATGAAATATTTTTTTCTTTATCAAAAGAACGTAACACTAAGCCTAGGAAAGGGGCCTCGTAATAACTGTTGACTGCCATTACTACACTTTCTTGTCTGGAGGCTAGAATTGCCTTACTGTGGGTGGATAGAGTTAAAGGGGACATTGTCTGAGAGGGACGTAAATTGGTCTCCTTCTCTGATGTTTCCTCCCAGACACAGAACTGTAAGAAAGAGCTTCAAGCAGTTAAAAAGATGTTACTGGACAGCGCTACGGATGCCCCGTTGTTCTTTCCAGTGCATCAGTAAGTAAGTTTGTAGAAGAAACCCCACATTTTCCAGGCATGGAAACAGCACAGCCTTTGCTAAAAAGCGTCAGAGTAGGGACACTGACGCAGGGCAGGAGCAGGCAAATGATTCGAACTGATTTTCTATACTAGTCTCCTGCAGTACGTTGCTATTATCAATGTACACATTTATCTGTAAATGTGTTATGCAGCTTGATTTGGCGATTGAGCTCTGTTGGCTGCAAAGATTTTCATTTACTCATAAATTTTATACCTACCATATTCACTGCTTGTCTATTAAAGAATCTTATCACTGAATCGGGTGCTCGTGCACCCTTTCAGTTTGTAAACTATTGAATAATATACTGTATTAATATTCTTCCCCTGCATTGCAGCCATTGTCTAGCCTTAGGGTGCAAGGTCAAATGCAGTTTGCAGAAATTGAGTCCAGGCAATCTATATTAGATCCTGCATTTACTTGTTACATTTCAGCCCTCCACCAATAGTTATGTTCCTGCAAGGAGCATGGAAGACCAGCCTACAAACACTGATGTGTCACAGATGTTGAGTGAGAGCATAATTTTCTATAGTTTCACCTAGCTGAACTTATACTCCTTGGATTCAACTGTGATCTCTTGCTAATGCTGGACAATCTTCCTTGTTTTATCTTTACTTTTCTTGCATGGACCCTGCACAGTATTATCCAGGGGCTATGACCTATGAACTAGATGCTTATATCCTGTACTATTCATTGCTTAAGATATAAATATAGTGTTACCTGAAATGGCCATGCTAAGTGTCAGTTTCATTAAAGGGGTAGTACACCCAGAATTTGTAAAAACATACATTATGCAGAGTGTTTTTAATTGTGTGTGAAGTACGAGTGTGTCCTTCCCCCATCTGCTATTAGGAGTTCTTCCAAATTTAGCCTGTTAGCTTTATGGTAGTTTTATGACCCCTGTGGATCTCCATGTCAGCCAGTTTTTTTTTTCTTATACCTACAATGCATCCTGTCTCATGTGACAGTGATGTAGCCAATACCATAGATTCAGTAGCAGGCACTGTCTTAGAATCAGTTCATAAGAGCAGAGATTGCTATATTTTAAAAATCTATACAGAGTTCAGCTTGGTGACTACCCTCACTGTAGAGGTATTTTTGTCCTGAACAATTGTCACACGGCTGTGCATGTGTTACTTGTATAGTATTTAAGATATTCACATTTCTTTGGCATGTCTACTAGAGTGTTCACTCAGAAAGAAAGAAAAATCATCTGCTGTTTGCAAGCACATCTGCACATATGCCAAACAAATCTAAATATCTTGGAAACTTTACAAACTACACAAAAATGACCAGGACCAAAGCTGTTCATGACAAAAAGAACTATACAATGAAGGTAGTCAATAAGTTCAGCTCTGCATAGTTTTTAAAATATAGCCATCTCTGCTGTTGTGAGCTGATTCTAAGCCCATGCTTGCTACTGAATCTATAGTCTCAGCTACATCACTTTCACATGAGACAGGGTACATTGTAGGTACAAGAAAAGCAATAAAGCTGGCTGAGATGGAGATCCCCAGGGGTCATAAAATGACCATAAAACTAGCAGGTGAATTTAGGAAACACTCCCTAATAGTAGACAGAGGGAAGGACACACTAGGACTTCGCACACAAATCAAAACACTCTGCACAACATATGTTTTTACAAATTCTGGGTGCACTACTCCTTTAATTATATGCAACAGGGGTAATTACACTGTAGTTACATGTTTTTTGCATGTAATTGCAGTACAATTGCAATGCAGTTACAGTGAAGTTACGCTGTAACTACAGTGTAGTTAAGGTAACTTAAAATAAAGTGTTACCAATAAAACATTTAAAAAAGAAACTTGACACTGACTTCAGACATAATGCCACCATTTACCAAATCCTTTTAAAGGAAAACAGGAATTGTGAACTTTTTTACTTCATCAGGAACTATAAAGAACAAATTTGAAATGAAGTGAGGTCCCTCTTCATACCTTCAGTTGAAAATAAGAGTTACCCTGCAATGATCACGTTCTTTCAAGTCATGAAAGTGATTGTGAGGTTTATTTTACAATGCCATCCAGTGACGGCTGAAGCCAATGCCATTTGCCAGTTTACTTCACAGAAACCCTTGAGTTTATTGATTTGACAAACAAGAAGACAAGCTCATTACCCTAATGAGTTGTAAACAAAACACAAATAAAATGACCAAAACTGGATTATTGCAATTCTAGGCTCGTCTGGCTTTTTTGTATGAGATGAAAAGGGTTTTGTTGAACATGTCAGCATGCTAGATGAAATCTCTCATTTATCTACTGAACCAGTATGACATTTTATTAAACTGACAGGCAGTACTTATTAACTGTACTAATGAGGAGCTAAGAAATAAAAAAAAAAGAAATATGTAAAGAGATGGATCAAGTCCAATGTTTTTGATGAGACTCTAAAATGGCTCAGCTCTCCAGGTTAACTGGGTTGTCATGTTACTTGCAGAGCTGCACGTAGGACTGACATGTGAAGCAGTAGGTGTCTCTGGGAAAGAATGGCTCTGTGACTCAATTAATTGGGCAGAGTTTTTCACATGAAAAGGATACTTAATTTGTAAACATGTGGTTAGTGGAAAACTCCTGTGCTTGACCTTTGTCCAAAATCTGAAAACCACTAAGGTGCTGACTTAAGGAAAAAATAATTTGGCTAATTTTCACTTTGTAAAACAATGGATTACAAAAAGAACAGTATTCATTTGGCCATCAGTTCCCTTTTAATGTAAGTAAGGAATTGGCATGTGTGAAATTATGACTAAACCTTGGATCTTGGTATTAAATTCTATTAGGAATTTTAATAATGAAAGAGCTGCTTTGAGGATTTCTCTAAGATTAGTTGAGGTTTTATGAACCAGAAGACACGGTCTTGCCATTCTCAAACTGACACAAGTCAAAACAGTCCAACTTTTACAAAGTATTTTAATTGTGCACCAGAACACAGCACTAGTTACATATTGTGTTTGTGAAGACTAGAACAATCTTCATGTAGAAAGTGTAATACCAAGCTTCCCCTCTTTTTCTTCAAAGTACTTGTCAAGTGAAAAGTCCCTCCCCCCACGTACATGAAAGTGCCTCTTCAATTTAGAAGATGTATTTAATTAAAATGTCATAAGGAATTAGTATCAGTATGACTTGATTAGTAGTACCCTCTCCTCGAAGTGAAAAGGAAGCAATATTAAGCCTTTCTGTAGGGTTTGTGTGCATACCCACTGTTGATACCACAGTGATGTGCAGAGAGTGGGGCTTTGTTGGCAATTGCTGCCCATTGTAGGAGACATTAAACAAATTCCCCATTTACCCATACTGGGGCCCCATGAACAGTCACAATATGGTGAGCAAAGTGGTGACTAGGACCACTTTGTGGCAGATTTCATCCTTGCACTCCTTTGTACCATAGAAAAGGGGTTGCAAGTCGTCCCTACGCTATTGCACAGGTCAGTGCAGCAGCACTGGGAAAGAGGCACTTGGGTATATCCTTGGGTGATGGTGGGGGGTGGGCAGAAAAAGCTGTGTGAAAAAACACATGAATACAGTATATCCATTTTTCTTTTCACTGTATTTCATTCCTGAACTAAGACATGGGGTTTTGAAGGTTTTAAAAGTGCATGCTGTCTGGCCATACTCAGTATGAATAAATTAAATGTTCTGGTGTAATGTTGCACTATTTATCATTAGTAATGTGTGCTAGCTCCCTCCTAATACACCTACATTATGAATCTGGTATGGAAAAGACAAAAAAATAGCCAGAAGGACAGGGATTTTTAAAAATTGCTAGTAGTGGCCATCTGTAGTGGCTTGCACATTAATTCTACAATTGGCAATTAAAGGTGTTTTAAAAACTTGTTGGAAAAATAAACATATAATGAAGATTCTAATTATTTTAGAAATATATTAATGCTAAAAAAAAAATATATGATGAAATTTGTTGCTGACTAACAAATCCTGCCACTTTAACATCACGTTTTATTGCAGTACTACCTCTCTTTTTTGAAAGCAGTAATCTATACGTTACCTAAACCCACCTATGCACATGTGCAGTACATGTTGGAGTTAAGAAATGGTGGGCTATTGGGCCCCATTCTCACCAACAACACTCAATTTTCACCTTATATGGACTGAATTGCTTTTTTTTTTCCTCAGGGGAACAATGTTTTGGATATTGGTGGAGTAACATCCCACAAATATTTAAGAAGTTCTCTTTTATAATTGTCTATTGTGTTATAAGTCATTCATGGAAGGATTTTTCTGTTTATTTTGTTATTTCTAGTTTAGCTTTAATTGTTTCTTTATTGATGTATTTGATGTATTCTTAAAGATGATGTATTAATGTATTTTATTTCAATAAAATTTTATTGATAAAAAAACAATACTCTATATTTGCAGGCAATGGGGAACCCTGATTTTAAACGGGAAGGGGTGAATGGGAGGGTCAGATACAGTGGGTTGAGATAATGGTGGCATGATGGAGAAAAGGTGTGGAGATATCAGACAGGGATTAATGTGGAAACAGAATGCACATTTACTTCAGGGATGGGGAGTACCATTGAACACCAGTGAATACTTGAAACTGGACAGTAACACGTGGGTAGCAGCAGGATGTGGTTGCGCCAGGCTAATTATTTAGAGGTTGTGGCTTCTTTCTTCAGAGAGAGACTTTTGAAGAAGGATGTCATGCCCTCTGAAACTACAGCCTAGAGTTTGAGTTGCAGCCATTTTGTATTTTCTGTGGTTTGCAGAAATCTAATCTGCAGGTCATGTAAACTGCAAATTATAAATCCGTGGTTTCAATTCCACTTACAGAATTTTGAAATTCAGCTTCTGACAGATTTCTGCAGAATTAGTGGAAATTATATGAAATTCTGCAGAATTCCTTTGTATTTGAATTTTAAAATTCTACACAGCATTAATACATGTTATGTACTTGGAGGTGGCCATATACACTATCAGCATCCAAGAGTAGGCCCTTCTCCATGTGGTTGTTTCCACCATGCTGCCACCTTACCTGCACTAGGAGGAAGGCAAATAGCAGAATTCAGTTTCTCATCTCCCCAAAGGAGGACAGCAGTCCCTTGGGACACTCAATCTTTTCCCCACCCCCCTTCCGTCAGCCCCCAAGTGACTGGAGTCTGCTGCTGAATGCAGGTCAGTGGCAAAGCAAACGGTAAAACAACTACTATGCTATATGGCCAGCTTTATTTATTTTTTAGTGGGGAAGGAAATTGTGCCATTTCACTCAAATGCTGAAAGCAAATAAAAGGATTTTTCAAATGATATTTGTTTTTGATTCTTTGGTAACCGGATAAGGCCGGCTAGGCACAACTGCCTGTTTCAAGGGCGATCCAGCAGCACTGGGGAGGTTAAATGACTTGCTCAGAGTCACACAGTATGCCAGTGGAGGTTGTGGGAATCAAACCTAGATCTGCTGGATGTACCAAGCTCATTTGCAGCTTGTTACTCTAACTTCTAACCTGTAGGCTATACTGCCAAATATTAGGCTTACTTGTTAGTGTTAGCAGTACTGCCAAATACATATTCAAATCATCTGAAAATCAAATCAAGGGCAGTACTGACAAATATTCAAATCATCTGTAAATTAAATCAAGGGAGCAGCTATTAAGTGACATTTCAAAACAGAAAATGTTATCATTGAGGGGTTGGCCATAATTAACAACTTAAAGCGCCCCACTAGAGATGGGCAAAGTGGCGCCAATTCGCTCCGCGAAGTGGAACGTGGAGTGAAAGCTAATTCAATGCAAAGCAGAGTACTTTGCATTATTAATGAGTAATGCAAAGTCCATTGAAAACAATGACTTTGTGTTACTCTGCCTTTCCAAACCACTACTCCACTAATTCTTAAGGAAAAGTACATTGAAAACAATGTACTTCGTCTTGTTTTTAAGCTCCAAAGGTGAATTTTGCAGTGATTCATGGGATTTCAGGTCACATGGGCTCTAGATTGTTCTGCACAGCCTCAGTTTGGGGTAATGTGTGTAGGAAGCTGTAGGAGACAATCTGCTCTGAGAGCTCTCTGTGATTCAAACCTTCTAAAAGCTGTTAAAAAAGCCTTTTTGAGTCATTTTTTTTTTGCTGAAACTTTAATTCATCGATTATAGGAAACCCTCCTGTGCTCATATCATCGAGCGTTTATTGTTTGTGCGTGGATTTTGAATGTTAATGTACAACATTCAGTCTGTGTACTGAGAGACAGTGGAAGTGTGCTTTTGGGGGGCGTATCTGTGGTGTAGGTAGATTAACCTGGAGAAAAAGACAGTGCTTTCTGTTTTGGTGATATTTCTTGTATAACTGTATTAATGTACACACAGTAATATTTTCAATAATTCTTACCATTTTTTTGCTGACTGTTGTGGTGCAGCAGTGCATAATTTTAGTCTGTTTAAAATATGTGGTTTTATTACTGAAGTTGTCACATTGCTACGCATTACTTAGTGTGTGTATGAGTGTGTGTGTGATGCATATCATCAAATCAGACACCTTTTATTGTGCCACATAATTTCAGCAACGTGAACCTGCTATCCACTGCAGCTGTGTAATTTTTTGTACTTCTTTGTGGTATCTTTACTGGTGCTCATACTGGTGACTCTTACTGCAGCAGTGCAGTACACTGCCCCGGCCAGCCCCAACCCGAAAATATATTCTTTTCCAGATTTGAATTTCTGATGGTGAGCACTGCTTAGGTGTTGTGCCATTGCATCTGCATCTCTTCAGTGCACAGCGCAATCTTAATCTATCTGTACATTTGCATTTCTTTAGGGCCCAATCTCCATCTGTAACTTATGTCACAGTTGTTTCTTTGGCTTCCCTTCAGAGTACTGGACAGGTGTGGTGCATAATTCAGCATGAACATTGCACTCATTAAAATGCATTTTTAAGTCAAGGCCATCATAAGGAGTCACTCCTGATACAAATCACATTCTTCATCATCACGGTCACAAACGCAGTCACAAATTACGATTTACGATCACGTCACGAATCACAACAGTAATTTTTTTTACTAGTTACTCGGATGTATTGTAAGCTTGTTTTGTAGTATCTCTCCATGCTTCACCACCCCACCATTGTACTCATTAATGAGTGTTCTTAAGTCAGGGAGTTTTGTGCCACACCTCATCGGGGCCCGGGGAAGGACAGCCATAGGCATTTGCATTTCTTTATCATCACGGTCACAGATGCAGTCACAAATCATGATTTATGATTACGTCACGAATCACAACATTAATATTTTTGTTAGTTACTTGGATGTATTGCAAGCCTGTTTTGTAGTATCTCTCCAGGCTTCACCACCCCACCCTTGTACTCATTAATAAGTGTTTTTAAGTCAGGGAGTTGGACAGTGTCTGCAGTACATATGCAGACTGGAAAGAAAACTACACCCATGCGGTTTAGCACAGTATACTTCCACTGCTCAGAATACATACAGAAGAGAACAAAAAAAAGTGCATAATTGCATACAAGGGTTGGGGATGGCGGAGGAATACATTTTACAACACAGCAAGGAAGGTGTGGGGGGGCACATGGTGTGAGGGAAAAAAAAAAAACTAATGTGGGATCCCATGGTGATCCAGCAGCAGTTCCGGCATGGACATAATTTGCAACTGATGTCCCTGTATGTAAGAAAAATAACTTTTACAGAAAGAATAAATTAAGTAAAAAAGAGTACAGACAGAAAAGACAAAAAAATTTACTTTTAAAAAAGCTGTTGGGTCTAAATCAAAGTTTAAATCTCCTCCTCGTTCTGATCTCAAAGTATCAGCAGTCACAAAACACACTCCTCTCTCTCTCCATCTGCACAGTAGAAAGTAAAAGTGTCTGCTTGTTTGATTCACTTTCTTCCTGCCTAGCTAAAGAGCATGTGACTTACAGTACTGTAAGGCACGTGATGTGTGGGGTGGGGGCTGCCAAATCTGAAACACCAAGTGGATCACTTAGAATCATAATGAGGAATGCAAAGTCCATTAAAAACAATGACTTTGCCTTACTTCGCATTGCCATTCCGCCTTAACGCGAAGTGGTAATGACAAGGCGGAGTGAGCACTTTGCATTGCCCACTCTGTGTAGCGAGGTGGCAACATGAAGTACCCACTTCGCGTTCACTTTGCTGGCGGAATTTAATTCGCTGCATCTCTACTCCCCTCTTAGGCTGAAATTAAAGGGGACAGGAAATTTATGCTAACTGGCATCAGTTTGTAATATTCCTAGTTACAGAAATGAAATTCATACCTCTTAATGTCCCCTAGTTAAGTGTACCTGAATAAACACTGATGTGAAAAGCTGTGTTTTCAGTTGTATATTTTTCATGGACAGTGTTCTTCGCAGTTCCCTTCACAGAACCAGTAATTTGAAATTTTTACTAGCTCACAGTTTGTGTACAGAATGCTAAAAGTGAATTCTTGACCTCTCAGAACCGTGCTTCCAGTACTGTTCCCAAACTGTAACCTAGCTAAAACTCCATATCACAGGTTCCATGAAAAGAACTGTAACAGAATGTTGCCCATAAAAACAAAACAATACAAAATGCAGTTTTTCACATCACGTTTCATTCAGCTACAGTTACATAGGGATCATTTAGGGGCATGGATATAATTTTTGTAAATGGAACATTATAAACTGCTGCCAATTAGAAATGACTTCCTGTCCTCTTTGAATAAAAATTTAGATATGAATTAATTTCCTTCTGGCAATTTGTTATTAAGTATGGACTTAGGGGCTGGTCTTCAGGAGCTTTTTCCAGGCATTCCAACCCTGACTCCCAGATTGGTTTTGTATCGGGACTGCCCTGCAAAACATTTTAATAGGCATCAGAAATCAATCAATCAATCAATCACTTTATTTAACCAGGCATAAACACCATTGAGCAAGCTCATTTTCAAGGTGGTCCTGCTTAATATAGTTTCTACAGTTGCAAAAAAGGCAATCACACAAAGGTGGTTGCCGCCACAACCTCCAGACATAGAGCAGGGGAAGGCCCTAATGATAACGGTATATCACATGGAGAAAAAACACATATGATGTGCAATCAACTAAAATTGTTTAATAATAGATGTAATGGTAGGGTGTTGTAATAATGAATAAACATTGTCATTTTGTGCCTTGACAAATGCCTTGCTAACATTTAGAAGAATGGATATTCAGTATGTCTGGGCACACGGAGTGTACTGTTACACAGAGTATAATGACGTAATATCAAGTAGCATTTGCATATGCTTCCCATGATGCTTTGCATTATTGTGGTATGTGCAATTTGTGTTTTCTTTAACATTTGGCTGTATGGCCAATATCCTCAGGGATAACCCTTGCCCCAGTGCATTTGCTCTGGGGTTCTTTTGTTGTTCTCTTCTCTCTCTCTATTTTGGGCTGCCCATGACCCAAACCTATAAGATCCCCTATGGGGTGGCTGGCTATCTCTCCCTTGGCTGAGGTATAGATATAGCACACTGATGAGTCCAACTGAGGACAACACATGTGTCTATGTCTGCTGTTCTCAGCCTTTGCTGATTGTATTGTAAGGCCTTCTGGCACCATGCAATTATGCTTAAAGTTGAGCCACTCCAAATTAATTCATGGGCATTTGCATATGCTTCCCATGATGCTTTGCATTATTTGGGTATGTGCAATTTGTGTTTTCCTTACAGTAGAATGACAATTGGAGGACAAGAAACCTGGTGGTGAGGTCAGCCCAGTGGCGCTGAGGGTTGAGGTGCTGGACGCCACACGTCGCTCCACACCGGCGACCCAGGTTCGGGAACAAGCCTTGGTCATCGGGGGTCATCAGAGGAGGACTAGGATTGAGCATCCGACAACAGCTCTCCCAGTCCTGGGGAAAGGGGTGGATGCAGACCATGCTCCGGTGGTTCCTGGGGAAGCCCAGAGGTACTACAGTTGCATGGGTGCCAAGATGGGGGGGCACAGCAGAAGTCTGCACATCAGTGCATGGACATCATTGCACATCTGTGTTCCCATCAGGGGAAAAAGGGAAAATGGTAGCATAGTCCACGGCAGCTTGATGGCCGCAGCTTCAGCGGTCGACAATGCCTGGATAAGCAGGTGCCGGTAATGGGTCCTGGCCAGGCGCGGGGCATGGGGGGCCCCTTTCAATGGTACAGCAGCATATACCAGCTGTGCACATCAGCTTTGGGGTCAGCAGTGAAGGAGGAGTGGTGGCTGGATATAGGCAGGACTATGGCTGCAGGTGAAAAAATCTTAAATGATAAAAAAAAAGGAACCCTGGTGGTAGGTATCTCACTAGCTAGGCAATTCAATGTATAGATAGCATGGGGAAGTGAATCAATGGTGAAAAGCTACACTGTAGTAGTCAATATCACAAGCTTCACTGTTAATAGTTACTGTAAGCACTGTGTCTGTACTCTGTAAAACTGCATTGATAACGTGATAAGGATGTAACAGGTCAGTTTCACCAGTACCCTAATAAAAATCATGTTTAAAAAAAAGTTGTTCTTAAAAGGACACTGTCAACTGCACCCTTCAGTTTCTGACCATTGCTGAGTAGTCTGCCTCTAGGCATACACTTGTTAAACTATGACTCTAGAATGCCCCAGTATATCAACAAAAAAAATCTTTATTACCTGTTTTGCTAATTTTGCAATTATTTTCGGACCGTGTGGTCTGCACTAGTTTAACTGCCCTCTGGAAGCATATATCCACTGTAAATGCACGTCTGGCACAGAACGTAGTCCCAAAATTAAACTTTTTGCCATGCATATTGTAAAACGCATGTAATCCAGTACAGTATCTTATGGGTACTCACAGCTTGTGTCTCTTTACATAAACTGAACACTGATATTCTGAATACATTTGAAAAATGGATCCAAGATCCCATGCATGGAGTGTGTGGGGGGGGGGGTCATAGTGGAGAAGGCCAGAAGGGCATAGATTCTGAAGAACTTGTTAAAGAGAGCCGCAGCAGCAGCAGCATGGTCAGACACAGGTGAACCATTTTCCACAAGAATGGGGGTGCTGACTGGGCGGGGGGGCAAATAGGGAGTGTATTACTTTCCAAAATTAGCTGGGGAATTTAGGTTTGACTGGAGGTTGGCTTTGAAATAATGTGATTTAGCTGACAGGACAGTCTTAGGGCAATAGTTCCTCAGAGTCCTGTAAAAGATGTGATCAGAGGGGGAGTAGGATTATTTGTGATAGGCCCAAGAGTGGTCACGGGACTTGCACAAGTCAATGCTATTGGTGGTAATCCAGGGATGATCGGATGTTTTTAATTTGAGTTTCCTGAGGGGGTGTGCCTATCCCAGACAGAGGGAAATTTGGAATGAAAAAGAGCAAGGACTACATCCATGTCAGAGGCAGCGAATATGTCTGATCAATTAGTAGCAGTAAGGTCGCTCAGTAGAGCATTGATATTTAGTGACCAGAGAGACCTTGTCCAGATGTATTTTGATAAGGGGGGGGGGGTCATCAGATTTTTTCTGATGCAGAAGGTCATACAGTGGTCACCAAAGGCATCTGGCAAAATACCAGCAGCCACAACGCAGTGGGGTGGAAGTTTAGGATCCAATCCAATAGGGAATGGTTAGCAGAGTGGAGTTTGAGGTGGGTGGGTTCTGAAATAACCTGTGTCAAATTAAGTGGCTCAATCTTGTGAATGGTAGGTCTGGAGGATGGGCAAGTCCAATTGACACTGAAGTCCCAGAGGAGGATGAGTTCACCTGCAGAGGAAAAAGATGCAATGTGAAAAGAGAGTCTACCAGGGAAGAGTGAGAAACCTTAGGAGAGGTGTAAAGAATTCCAATAAAAAAGGGTACTGAGGAGGGGAAGGAGAGTTTGACAAACATATTCAAGGGAGGAGGAAATAACCTCCTTACTGGTCACAGTGCATGACAGACTCTGGCAAATGTAGATGGCCACCCCTCTGCCGCGTTTACCCCTATTCTGTCTGAAAGATGGTAATCAGGAAGTGACAGGTAATGGTCGGAAATCCTGGTGGAGACCCAGGACTCAGTGATACACAGGACATCCGAGGAGTGTAATTGCAGCTAAACAGAAAGTAGGCCAAGTTTTGGTAGCAGGTTCCTAGCATTTAGCTTGGAGGCTCTGAGGCCCTTCAAGGTGGTGGCAGGAGGGAGTGAGGGGCAAGGAGGTCCAGGATTGGGCTACACATTACCAGACAGGAGGAGGAGGAGTAGAAAAATGAGAAGGATGGAGTGGGCCTTCCTACCCTTTAAGTGGGAAGGACAGCAGGATGAGAAGGGGTGGCAATGGAAAAGGAGGATATGGTGGAGGAACTCCAGGCTAAGGTTGGGGGAAGGCAGAAGACCAGCGTGAATAGGAAGGGAGGAAGAGAAAAAGGAAGGCAGAGTGGGTGGAGGGTGGAGAGGAGGATGAACAAAAGGGAGTTGGATAGGGGGTGGAGGGGTAGGGAGAAGGAGGAGAGGTGAAAGAAGAAGGGGAAAATGGAACAAGCAGAATAGGGTCAGGAACCTTATGGCAGAAGGAAAGAGGAAGGCAATTGACTATACTGAGTCTTCTGTGATTGAACAGTGCACAATAGTAACCAGAACACCACAGTAGTACAGAACACCTAAACAAGCTAGTAACGGCAATGCAACAATATTAAATGGATTAGCATAGGAGAAGTGGCAAGGTACAGGTGAATAAACTAAGGTAATGAACTAAGTCTGCAAAACAGTTAGCAACACAGATGAAACAGTAGGCTGCAAAGTAAAAAACAACACATTACATGCAGCAGTTCAGGAGCGAGGACAAAGATCAACTAGCAGTAGACTAATAATTCAATACAACTGGTATATAGTGACATAGCTGTAAAGTGCCAGTAATGAGCAGCAGAGAGACAAATGGCAAGCTGGAGTACACTGAGTCTTTAGAATTGTGGCTGGAAGGCGTAAGCAGAGGGAGCGTAGACATACCACATCACTAGTCACCCTGTAGCAGGGTAGTCAAGTAGTGTCCAGCTGTGAAGTGAGGTAGGAATCAGGTGGAATGTGAAAGAAGCAGAGTGGATGGCCAACGGCTGACTCAAGACTGACTCCAGGCAGACTCCTTGATGTCCTTATGTCTGATCCTTTACGCGAGGGGCCACTGCACAGATGGGCCACCAGGAGGGCACTGACTTAAATAAGGGGCTAGTTATCCCCTCCTGTCCCTTTCGGGCATGCCACTCACAGGAAGGTCCCAGTGGCTGGAGAGAAACGGGAACTGGCAGCTGTTGGCACAATCAGAGTGGAGAGAAGAGTCCAGGAATGATAAAAACAGCTTTCCTTCTCAAAACTAAGTTTTTGTCTTTTGTTGTCATTTTTTTGCCTAAAATAGAATGAAAACTACAAACTGATTTAAATTGTTGTACTTTAATACTGTAGCAGATGAGACATGCCAATAAGGAAAATTAATGATAAGACAGTAAAGGAAAGATTCACTCTGAGAAGGGTACCCACATCAGAACTAGAAACACCAAGACATTTGTTTATTCTTGATCCTTGAATTTTTGTATTATTAAAAAATTCTTTGAGCTATTAAAAGCAGACTACAGGTCTGGAATTACACATGGCAAAGTTTGTGGTAGACAGATAATTCTCAACAAAGCCATACATACATTGAATAATGAGAATGTTAAGGAGTAATATGTATGAAACTGCAAAGTGAAATATATGGTAATAACCTACTGGACACCTTAAACGAATATTTAAATTTAAGGAATTCCTAAAATTGAGTATAAGTTCTAATTTTTTTAATAAAATGTCTCCTTCCTATATATTATAAAATGTACAATTTTCTTCTAAGTGCAAAGCATCCATTGCATGCAGCTGCCACTTTGAAAATGATAGAGTGGACTGAGAAATTCAGTACCTTAACAGTATCACTTGAGCAATCATTGTAATTATTGCTATTTGGGTTATTCAAAGCCTAACATAATAGTCGGTTTCATAGTCAAAATGCATGCCTCAATAGAACAGTAATCACATAAACTCTGCAAACTGCAGGTACTACTTTAGTACGCTCCCAAAGTGGTTATACGGTACATAACAATGTCAAAATCACTGTTCTAATGCATCCTTTCAACATTACATTTGAAAACCAAATACTGCAAAGCATAAGAAATATTAATGTTAAATAATCTGTTTTATACATGATAAATAATTACCTTCTTGGTTTAAGAAGTTATTTTTTTAGAAAACTGTAATCTCCTAGCTTTTAAGAGATTATTACCACACTTTATTAAAGATTACTAGTCTAAGAGCCTGATCCACAAAAGGCTCCCAGTCCTTCTAAATATGTGGAGGGCTGGAAAAAGCCATGAGTGCCACGTCCATCCAGGATGCAGACTTGCAGGGCACTCCATAGTATTCACAAAGTGGGATGTGTGCTCCCCCCCCCCGCACACCAATCCCAAGCCAAACATGTGTCTATGAGGGCAATTAATGTGGGTAGGGGCACTGGGGTAGGGACACACATGAATGTGATCCACAAAATGTTCTACAGTAGCCCAGGCGTGTGCAGGGGCTGGTGGTGTTATGCAACCCAGTGATCTGCTATAACACTGGTCAGCCCAGTGTGCAAGACCCCCACTGAGGCATCGTTGTGGCCAAAGCAAGGCTCAGTGAGACCCATCGTTTTTTGACCTCAACCCTCCAAACAGGTATAGAGGGCTGGCGCTAACCTCTGTATTTTTGTAAAGTTTTCATTTTAAACAGAATCTGTCACTTAAGGATACAGCAATCCTTGGAGTTGTCATGCTCTACTCCCCCTTTCCCCCTACCACATGCCCCCAGTACCATGTCACTGGTGTTCACATGCTGCTCAGGACTGGGGAAGGGAGGCCCTCTGTTGTGGATCATACCTTAAGAGCATCCATCTTTATTAGAAGTGCCTCCACACTTTGGCGTGTATCCAGGCCAGCTTTGTGCATCAGGCCTTAAGTGTTGCCTGATCTTCCTGCCACATGGCAGTGATTATACCCAATTTGAGTATGGACACACATTCAGGTTTATCAGATGGAATGTTGTCTTTACCTGTGGTGTGTAACATTTAATGCCATTATCCCTTGTAAATCTATCTAGTCCTGTTTTGATATCCTGAACAGCTGTGGTGGATTGGGAAGGAACCCGCAGGAACTCAAGGCAAGGCAATGTTATTTATATGGCACCTATCCCCAAAGGCTCTGGGTGCCTAACAATAAAAAAGGAAGTAAAAATAACAACATGAAAGAACAAGGCTGAAATAATTTAAAATCAGGAATCCAAGCCAAAACTGAAATTAAAGAAATGTGTTTTTAAAGCTCTTTTAAAAGCAGCCAGAGAAGTCGCACCTGTCACCTCATGAGGAAAGGCATTCCAAAGAATCAGGGTAGCCACACCGAATGCCATGTCACCCGAAGATTTCAATTCAGATCTAGGTGTGAACAGGAACTCTGCCTCCACTGACCTGAGCGCGACCAGAAGCGTATGGCACCAAGAGATCTTGCAAGTAGTCAGGACCCACACCATGCAGGGTCTTGTATGTCAACAAGTACACCTTGAAGCTAATGCGCCACTGAAATGGCAGTCAGTGGAGAGAGCAGAGGACTGGCATGATGTGCTCAGACTAGGAGGTCCCAGCAATTAGCTGCACTGCTGCATTCTGAACTAGCTGTAGGTGATGCATCAGCCTCATGGATAACCCAAGGCAGAAAGCATTGCAGTAATCCTACCTAAACATGACTAAGACATGCAACAGTGTTGCCAGATCAGTCAGTTCAAGATAGGGCTTGATCTGGGCGATGTTGCATAGATGGTAAAAGCTGCTGCGGACAACAGCTGACACCTGGAACTCCAGAGTCATCTTGGAATACACAATGACTCATAGATTCTTAACCCTACCTACAGCACGAAGGGCCACATTGTCCAACAAATGAAGGGCTGCACTATCCCTTGCTGCCACAGAACCTGATTGGCCCAGTCCCACCAGTAAGACCTCCATCTTTGATGGATTAAGTATTTTTCCAGCTAGCCACCATTCAATCTTGGATTTCTCTGGGGCACTCACTCAGTTCCAGGACAGCTGCATTATCATCAGGGGCACAAGACACATACAGCTGGGTGTCATCAGCATAGCAATGAAACACAAAGTGTAGTATTTAATGATCTCCCCCAGCGGCAAAATGTACTTAGTGAAGAGCATGAGAGACAGAATTGCCCCCTGAGGCACACCACAGCAGAGCATAGCACTGCTCAATGTAATGGAGCCATGTGACATCTGCTGCATTCTGCCAGATATGTAGGACTCAAACCACCATAACACTGCTTCTGTGAGTCCCACATAGTGCCTAAGGTAATCCAAAAGCAGCCCATGATTAACCGTGTCAAATGCCAAAGAAAGGGCATTTATTTATTTATTTATTTAGCTTTTGTTTGCAGGGTAAGTACACTAGACGAGTATTATGCCTATTTTCAGGAACGACCCGGGAGAATACAACATGAGGAACAACAGTCAAGGAGACATGGCAAAGAGAGTACAGTTTTTTGTCACAGTAAACAAACATGTGGGAAATACATCATTTGACGCTAGGGGAAACATATAGTAGTAAGCACATTTCAGATTATACACTCTAGCTAGTTCAACTGACAGATATATACAGGTCATCATACATAGGAGTGGAGCATACCTCAAGGACTGGATTGGTCATAATATAACTTATAACATTATCGTATACACCCCCTAGGCTAGTTGGATCGCGGACAGGTATATACAGCTTATCACATTTTTCTAAATATGCACATGTTAGACAGAAACAGAAACACTTGGTAGTACAAGTTTTACCAAGTGACCAAAGTACTATATGTCATGGTTAGCCTATGACAGATGGAGCAATAATGGATGTAAAAATGCCCAAGGCTTTTTAGGCAGGAGAAGTCAGAAGTCATTGATACAGTGGGAAAAATATCTCCAGGAATTCAATGGAGACACCCTGGGAGGTTCAGACAAAACAATTTGACACTTTACTCTAGGAGGTTTGGGGCAGTCACACTCTGATGCTAGTTTTAGGAAACCCCACAGGAATTCTCAAAACTCAGATGGGAGGGGCCACGGATATCCACAGGCAATTCCTTGTCTGGGTGCACTTATGGCAAGTCCCATCCCCATGAGGGTCCGGGTAAGAGTGAATTTGAGCATCCCTGATGTGAGAGACCTAAGTTGGTAGGGGGTGAGATTCAGTTTAGGCAGAAGTCGGGCCAGCCCCTGGGGGGTGCTAGTTCTGATCACTTTCCCAGACAGGCATCCCAAACCAAAATCAAGGTATCTAGCTGGTGAGAGCCAGCAGAGTTTCTCATATTGCTCACAACGGTGGGTGAGTCGGGGGAGGGGAAGCCAAGGCAAAATGACAAATGTTATTGTAAGCAGTGTACCACAGGTGAGATGCATCTTTGGAAGCGAGCAAATAGGTACAGCCCATAGCTGAGGAGGAAGGAGCACACCCTTCGCTAGGGCAAGCCTGGCTGCTGTGTAAGGTTATACTTGGCCCTATAGGCCAAGACCCAGTTTGCAGTTTGCTGTCCTGCAGATGTTAAGGATATGATTACCCACGTCAAGTTGGGGGTCAAGTGTTACCCCCAGATATTTGATGGAGCTCACTGTGGGTAGTGAGGATCCATCTGAGCTGGTGACGTGTAAGCAGGCCGATGAGGCTTTGATTTTAGCCATTGAGCCAAAGAGCATAGCCTGTGTCTTTTTCAGGTTCAGGACCAGCTTGTGACTAGTAACCCATGACAATACCCTGTTAAAGTCATCGGTCAGGTTCTGGTTTAGGGTAGTGGCATTCTGGGAGTGAGCCAGGATTGCCAGATCATCTGCATACATGGTGGCACATGTCTGAGGTGCAATCCAGGATGGCAGCTTAAGTGACAGCTCTGTGGCACAGAGTACTTTATTCATTCAAAATTTTGGGAAAAACAGTCCTGGACTCTCCAAACCAGGCTAACTATGTGCCAAAAATCCCATTTTATGAACTTGAAAATTGCACTTCCAACTTTGGTCCCATGCCCAAGTCATTAATCTTTCTTTGGGGCAGCTCTAAAGGGACATCAAGAATGGTAACCGGCATAGCAGGAAGCTCCGCTACCTCTGACACCTCGGAGATTAAATCTTTGCTCCAGCAAGTCCTGACATTACTTCTTTTAAAAACTCGGTGACCTCTCTGGAAGAAAAAGTATATGAGATACAACAAAAATCTAGAGACACTGAAACCTCTCTGTGCTATATAGATGACAAGGACACATGCCACAAGGCACACATACAAGAGCTTGAACAGATGGTAGCTCTACTGTGGGCATGGGTGAGAGATTCAGTAAATTGTAGCTGCAGGAATAATCTGCATTTTCTGGGGTTTCCAGAAGGGGCAAAATGCAGAGATGTGGTGGGTTTTCTACTAAGAAAACACCCTCAATTACTTGGACACTTTTAGAAGCCCTCACTAGAAATCTAGATGGCACACCTCATTTTGGGCCCACACCCCAAACTGGGGGAGAGACCCAGACCTATCCTGGCACAGTTTCTCTGCTTTCCTGATAAGGAGAAGATTTTGGCACCGGCCTGAGGTCGCAGTCCCCTAATCTGGAAAAGGCACAGAGTTCTCATCTTCTCAGTCTATTCGACGGAGATTGCACAGAAAAGGAAGAGATTCCTGGGTGCAAAGAAAGTCTTGCAAATGAAGCATATCACATACAGGCTTCAGCTCCCAGCAAACATTAACTTTACCAGAAATGGTGTCTCACATATATTTCACACACCAGAAGAGGCGGCTGAATATATATATATATAAAAGAACTGGCCCGACAGTGCCCCCATCCTCCAGCAGCATGCACTCTATCCCCAGTCTCACAGAGGGTCTGAACCCCGGCCCAGTTGGAATGTGCATGCCTGCAAAACTATAAACCCCCAGGCAACCCCGGACAGCATGGAATGGAAGACTTCTAAGTGTAAAAGATCAAACCGCAGTGGCAGATACTTACACAGATCAGCTGCAGAGGGACCAAGCTACAGGGATCACAGCAGAGACTCAGGAAGGTCATCATCCAGCTAAGACTCTGTGGAGAAACCAGTCCTGAAAAGAGCAGGGAAGACACCCAACCTGTCTGATGAGGTACCGCTCCCATTCTCCCCAGAAAAACCACGGCAATGCCTAAAGCACCCAGAATAAAGCAGGAGCTCCCAGTGCTGGGCAGAAAGAGTAGCAGATAAGCCCTTGCAGGCACAAGACCAGGGAGTGGACTGGAATGGGGTGAAAATTTGACTTGAGGAGACCTTCCCTAGCTTACTTCCTCCTAAGCTAGAGATTCATGCACTTCAGAATCTATTTATATTAACCATAATTACTAATTCCTCTTTTTCTCCAATAAACTGGCAAACTTTAGCACTAGAAAAGGTATGGTTTCTCTTGTTGTATGACTATTACTGTATATGCTCTCAGTAGCCAGTGCACTGCTCAAGCCCTCCGTCTTGCCAATAATTACCACATCAGGAGCTCCTCCAGGCTAGTCTCTTTTTTCTTCTACAGCTGCTAAAGGAAGGGAAGGGATCATAATTTGCCCCAGAGGAGCTGGCCACACAATTCTTCTCCACTTCCTGAATCTCTGATCTGTCTCTGCGCTCTGACCTACTGAGAGGTTTTTATAGCTGAGTGCAGGGGCGCACTCAATTCACTTGAATGGAATGTATTTTTTAAATGTAATTTCCCGATTGTAAATCAGGTTTCGATACCTACTAATGCCAGGGTTCAACTAACAAGACTCTTCAAGTGAATGAGGCTGATCCCTATGCTCGACCTATAAAGATGTCTCAGTACGTCGGTGCGTGGGGGCAGATTGGAGATTGAGGAAGTGGAGCGGGATTATGCGGTCAGCAATTCAGAGGCAAATTATGATCCCTCCTCTTCCTTTTGCAGCTATAGAAAAAAAAGGCTAGCCTGGAGAAGCTGTCGATGAGGTAAAGGAGCTCTCTGTTTGTTGTTTTCTATATTTCACAATATGAGGAAAAGTTGCTCTTTAAGGCAGATCACATAAGTCAGGACACAGTGGGAAGATATGTTATAGCGCAGGACTCAATAGATGGCCTGGCAGTTACTTTGTGTTGTATGTATAACCAAAACCATACAGATGCAGCCTTTTACATTACTTTGGCCCAAATATTTCAAGCTAAACTTAGGGGGCAGCTGGTGGTGGGACATGACTTTAATACAATGATAAGAGTACTTCCTAGGTAGGAGCACAGCCCCCTCTGAACCATGTACACCATCCTCCTAAGCTCTCATGAACTTGGCAGAGGAGCTTGGTCTCACAGACATCTGGAGATTGATCATTCTCAGGGATGTGATTACACCTTTTATTCCGACCCCCTGCACTACTCCTGTTTGAGAATTGATTCATGACTGATTCTTCATCAGTGCATACCAAAAGTTTCAGAGGCAACCATTGGAGTAATAATCATATCAGACCATGCACCAGCCACATTTACATGGTTACCAGTGGGCCCAACCTCCACACACAGAAGCCGTGGATATTTAATTCTTCCTTTCTGCAAGACTCTGTCTTTTGTCAGGAGATACAAAGGGAGATTAAAGAGCTCCTGCAATTCAATGGACCCCAAGACACCAAAGCGGTGGTAAGGTTGGCAGTGTTAAAAGCATTTATCCAGAGTAGATGTATAAGCTATGCTGCCGTATTAAACAGCAGAAGTGTAAGGATTTGGAGATGCGATTGCAAACCTTAAAAGGCCTAGGAGGAAACTTATAGGGCCAGCCAGAAGCCCTCCCCAGACTTACTGGTTAATATTATCAGTACTAGATACAAAATAAACCATTATTTGTGACAATTTGCATGGAATTTGCCCACTTCAGGCTAAGTCAATCCTTCTAGGAGTCCAGGGAAAAGCCCATAAGGCTCCTGGCATATCAGTTAAAGAAATGACAGGAGAGGTCCAGAATAGTGGCAGTCCGAGACTCTGCA